>CM069441.1:81665570-81991312 GCA_035610835.1 Ophiura sarsii | reverse complement strand
ATTTACAAACAAAAGTTCACCGAAAATTTTAGCTTCAGTCTATTTGTATTTCAGAATTGACCCCTTTATTTTACTCTTTAGATAATTAAAAATACCAATATTATACGAATATTAATTATGAATATATTATTGGGTTTTATTTGAATAAAAAGAGATACAATCAATTACAAATTCAAAGCTTTATTTCTTATAAATCCAATCAAATTGAACGAGGTTGAATCCACGTATCCTGAGTTGTTTTGATAAAAAGTTATGATTTCGTCTGCAGAAACCTAGCTTATTTTATCAGAAATGAATTTGTAATCGAAGGTTTGTGTAATTATTCGAATCAAGCACATATTTTTGAAATGTAAACTGCAAATTATAATGGAACCTAAAATATATAGCGTTAGTGTGACGACATCTTTACTTCGGACTAAAAACATGACACAAGTAGGGGCCTAAATAGTAATAAGCTTTTATAAATTAAAATTATTCATCATTAACACCGACACGGCCACAGTTCATGATTTGTTTTAAATTAAATGAATTAGGCCTATTCTGTTGTTCAGGGCTGTTGAATTTAACACACGCATGTGTCAAACTCTATGTATTCATTGTGTCGGGAAGAAGAAGGAGGCCTAGTATTTTATTATCAATATCATGTTTAAAATAAGTTTATTTATTTTTGTCAACATCCTGGGATGTTGACATTTGAATTCAGATTTAGGTCTTTTGGTAGAGTCTATGAATTGCTTTCTCATGTATCTTTAATCAGTATTTGTACCCAGATGGCTTTAAAATGTATATTAGATCTGGATATGAAAATATGAACACATATGTTGTTACAATTGTGGAGAAATGGTTTAAATAATATAAAACAAATGATAGAGTTTTGTAAAATCTGCGACATTCGTCGTGTTAATAACTGAATTTAGTGGATTTGCAAATAGAACGGCAACTTTATACAATTTCGCGAGCAGACGGTTACGCTGGTTCCTAGACTTGAAATCAAGTCCTTATTTTCTCCCCACCACACACCTCTTTTCTACCACCATTCATTTGATACTAGTACAGCGGGCCTAATGCCAATCCAATCTTGTCGCGCGCGATCTCGCTGACTATCATACACCAACATAAACCGCTGTAACCAAGGACTTGAAACTGTCGTAATTGGTATTAGGCCACGCGTTTTGAGTTGGGCCCGCAAATAGGTGGTGTTGTAACATTTGCTCGACCAACATACAAATTATTCGAGGTGTAAAATATTAATTACATGTGCTATACTGTCATATTTGGTACCAATTTGAAGAGAATATTCATACCAATAACTCTAAAGTAAAAAAAAGAGCTTTTTGATGACTTATTAATTAGTAATTAGTAATTAACTAACTCCGATTAGCCATTTTTGCACGGTGGTGGAGGAGGGGAGCATGAGGAGGGGAGCATAAATTTTGGGGCAATTTCCAAAGAAAGCTCAAAATAGGTCATAATAATACCTTACAGTCAATTGTTTAATTCAATTATTAAGTTATTACTTATTATAAGGTAATAAACAGGTTACTAATTAATTATCTCAATTTAACTAATTAACTAACTAATTATTCTAACTTAATTATTAAGATAATGCTACAAATAAAATTTGCGAAACATATTTTACGGTGAAAAGATGATCGCACAAAATTACTATACTAAACATTACCCCTGGCAAATTATATATCACTGGAAAGCTCTAACTGTGAAGAGTTGAAATATGCACACATTTCTGGCATAGGGTAAACCAGTCTCTCCTAATCAACATTTCAAAATGTCCTTTTTTTATAAAAAAAATCCACACATTTTGATCTCAAGCCTTTCATGACTTCACCCTACACCTTTTCTGATTGTATTTTTGGATTCCTGAGACAATTTCCTTTCCAAAAATGTATACTTTTATGGGGGTTGGATGTCAAACAACAAAAATATACCAAATTGAAAAAAATGGCGCGATTTCTGGAAAATCACACGATGTTACGGAAATGGGTCCACCTCAAAACATGTGGCCATAATACCTTGCAGTCAATTGTTTAATTCAGTTATTAAGTTATTAAATTTACTTATTATAAGGTAATAAACAGGTTACTAATTAATTATGTCAATTTAACTAATTAATTCTAACTTAATTATTAAGATAATGCTACAATTAAAATTTGCGACACATATTTTACGGTGAAAAGATGATCGGACAAAATTACTATACTAAATATTACCCCTGGCAAATTATATATCACTGGAAAGCTCTAACTGTGAAGAGTTGAAATATGCACACTTTTCTGGCATAGGGTATACCAGTCTCTCTTAATCAACATTTCAATATGTCCTTTTTTTATAAAAAAAGTCCACACATTTTGATCTCAAGCCTTTTATGACTTTGCCCTACACCTTTTCTGATTGTATTTTTGGATTCCTGAGACAATTTCCTTTCCAAAAATGTATACTTTTATGGGGGTTGGATGTCAAACAACAAAAATAAACCAAATTGAAAAAAAATGGCGTGATTTCTGGAAAATCACACGATGTTACGGAAATGGGCCCACCTCAAAACGTGTGGCCATTATGCAACACATGCACGTGTGTATTCTGGCAGGCACACGAGGTCGTTTAATGGCAAGGGTCACTGGTAGATCTCATTATATTGTAGGAGCAAATAAAATGTCTCAAGAGATAACGTTTAATTCTGGGCAGATTTGAGACCATTTTATAGTACATTGTTCTATTGCATGTCCATATAAATTATTTAACCTACGTTTTTAGGTATTTTGTGATACCTATATATGCACAAAGAGTAATAAAATGCGTGATAAATAAATGAATAGCATTCTTAACTACCCTACTCAACATAATGGAATCAGCCGTATTTATAGCAATCGAGCCGTACAGTTGTGGAATGTTGTTTACGAATTTCCCGAAGGGGGAGCGAGTGTATAAAGTTGTGCCCCAATATTTATCATTGATGACTGAAAATACGGAATAGACAGACGATTTGTGGACTTTAAAATTTAAGTATGACATCCAAACTAAAATGTGCTTAGTAATCTGCTATTGCCTACCAAGTACAAAAGATGCGAAACAGAACAACGAAACAAACAGACAAATAATAATGTTATTTTAGATTAGATGGTTAAATTACGTAAGGGGTAATTTTCGCGCGCTTACCTTTTCACGCATTGCAGCTTTTCAAGTGCTTTGTATGTTTTTGCCTTTGTTATTTTGTGTAGCTTCATCACAACATGATCACACATACTCAGACTTAATTCGAAAAATAAATATATTCATGTGTTATCTGAAAATTATATTGAATCAACATCAAAACATGCTCATGCCTAGCACGTCTGCGATTATTATGGGATAATTATGGCGCAATATTATTTCGCTGCTGGTGCTCAGTTATGAATAGAGTTATGTATTAAAGGGGCACTGAGAGATGTGTTGGAGGCTGCGCCCTCAATTATGATAAAAACTGGGATTAGTATATTTTTATAATTGTATTACATGCATGAACCAAGGAGTTATTATAGTACATAATAACTCCTTGCATGAACTTACACCTATAAGGATTAAGAAAAAATAGCCCTATTTGTACCGTAGTAAACGTCGATTCAAAAATGCCGGCTCGTAGAGCCGCAACGCCGCATTTTACGTCCGACAGTATCCCCCTGCAGTACGCGTGATACATAACGCGAACCATATTTGCATATTAAAAGAATATTCATTTAAAACATTCTTAGTTTTTTTAGTCGGGTTAATCATCAAATGTTGAGATACACAGGTGGGGCCTCATGGGATAGAATAAATGAGTCAGACGATGCCGGTTTCAGAGAGAAAAGTGGGCCCAGCATTAAAACAGAGTTTTTGTTAAAATACATCATACACTGTCTAAATCTTCTTTTTCATATTTCCTTTGTGTCGTCTGTTAAAGTATATTATGTGATCTTTCCAGGGAACGCCCTCAACATCGAAAAAAAAATTGAAAGAAGATTTTCTTGCAGATTTACATTTCTGATCATAAATCGTACATACATTCCAAGTTACAGGGCGATACGATTCTTAATTACTTCAAAATCATGATTTTAGAGTGAAAATAAACTGTTGGATAACTCCGACAGTTTATATTTTTACTCTAAATTCACTCTAAAACCATGATTTTGAGGTAATTAGGAATCGTATCGCTCTGTAACTTGGAATGTATGTATGATTTATGATCAGAAATGTAAATCTGCAAGAAAATCTACTTTCTAAAAATAAATAATGAATAGAGAGCGCTATCTGGAAAAGATCACATAATATGCCTTTAATTTCATTTTAGGATGTTGACCAGTTTTTTGTAAATACCTTGTTTAAATATATTTTAATCTCATTTTAGTAGACCCACCACCGGGGTAACAGAAATACAAGAAGAACATCTAAAACAATGCAATAGATAAAACAGTATGCATATAAATACATTAACAAGAACTTCATAAAGTGATTTATTGAATTATTTCATGGCCAGAATCGGAGATGCCGGCCATTAGTTAGGCATACCGATTAGTCCATCGGAACCGTTACGTCAATGAATGTAAATCAATTTAGACATTTACTAGATGTCAAAATTTAGACTAAATACTGAGATTTGACTTACATTAATTTACTGTGTCATCTTGTTCTTTGGACCAATTCCCGCTACAGTATTTATGCGATGCCGACTGTCTATGCTTGTTTTTCTTAGCTAGTGACATCACACCGACCAACAGAATATACTTTATAGTATAATAAAATTGTTGATACCATAGGTAGGGATGTTCATATCATTGACTATAGAGGGCGACATATTTGACCAAAATATGTAGAAAACTCATGTTTACCTCTTTTAAAATCAGCGGAAAAGTATGAAACTGCTGGGATGTATTCACTGATGTACAAGTATAAATAACCCCACACAAGCAACTAGACATCATGAAAGTAAACCCTTAATTTACCTAAAATGGTTTTAAAATGTGCATGACTTAAACTACTTTTGGTTATAACTTTTTTATTATTCAGCCTGCAGACAAGGTTGAACCATCATTTTTTATTGTAAAGTACTTTGTTTCCATGTATTCCATTTTCAAAGAGATAATTTGATTTTCAAAATTTTATGAACATGCCTACCATAGGCCTGAAGTAGACTTGTAGTGCTATAATTAGTTCAATAATGTCTTGATTCTTGTGTAAACCTTGTAGTATGTACCCTCGCTGTGCATAACACAAGCATTAAAAAAGTTGCGTGTCCTGAGGGATTGGTCACCAGCGCATGCAATTGTTGAGGGTGACCGTCTAGTCAAGGGTGATAAAATGCTGAACTAAAATATGTAGGGAATCGCTATAACTTATAAGAAGTCTATAGACACTGTCATAATGCTATGGATGAAATTCAAGCAATATTTTACACAAGCATTATTTGATGTTGATCCTGGGGGTGCATCCAAGTAAGCCAAAATGATACGCGCAAACAACTATCTATGCATGCTTCAATATTTTACTTGGAGAGAAAAAATTCTGGAAATTACATCATTGTATCATTGTCTGTGTAGCGTCGTACTATGCGACTTCAAAATGTACATTCGACATGCACAGCGTAACCGTTGTGCGGCTCTTGTTTTGGAATGCAGTACATCGCATGTTTGTGTTCAACATTTGGATGAAAGTGAGCGCTCGGATCAACAATTATTTGTGTTGATTATAGTGTGACTTCAATTTTGAGGTTTTTTCGATGGAATTCGGAAGTATCGTATGTTCATTGTTCATAAGCCATACAGTGTCCTTTGTCCGCAATGTTGTCAAGTCCCTGTCAAGAGATTCTATATGATTATATATGTATTGGTGACAGGGTACAAAGATGAGACTAGTGACAGGGCTAAACAATCTTGGTAAACTAGCTTATAATGTTGCTTGTTAAGACCAGTGTACATTGTAAATGTAGAAATAAGCATCATGTTATCTGTGTCATAACTTCTCTTCTCTGGGAACAACAGTGGTTATGTGAATAAGTTTCCATTGTGCACATTTTAATTAAGGCAAGTTTCCTGTAATCACCAGTTATTCAAGTTTTCAGGCTAGTGTTAAATTGAATGTGATTTATTGTAATTGTAACTCTTTGTTTATTTTGTGTACATGTAGGTGTTTCCCAAGAGAAGTCAACACTGTGGCTGTTGCTAGCTGCCTACATGATTTAGGGTTCCCCGCTTGACATCTGGCAAGTACCAGACAAATCATCAACATGTCGTGGATCCTCAACAAAACAGAGAGCTTCCTGAATAATTTGGACCAGTCGGCATCAACTGCATTGACCATTGACTCGCCAGTTAAGTCTCATATGAATGGTGGAACTGATAGCGCAAGCGCAAATCAGCCGTTCAACAACAGCTATGACACGTCCAATTACACCAATTCAAATTCCTCTTTTCCCACATCGGCCAGTGCGCACAGCTTAATATCGGCAACTGATTTAGCTGCCACTTCCAATATAAAACGGACTCCTAGCGAGAGTACTCTCAACGCAAATGGACCTTCTGCCGCGACGAAGCCACGGAGTAGTACCCCGTCGGGGACTAAATTGAACAAAGACAAAGAGGATGAGAAATTGTTTGAGTTCCTAAACAGTGGCCCTTCGGCAGGTGTCGTCGCCGATAAGAGGAAAGAAAAGAGACTACCAGGGGGTGGAAGACACTCAAGACAATCTAGTACATCTTCAACAGTGTCCTCGAGGAGTGCCAAAACTGAGGGATTGGTTATGAATGTAGCCGAAACAAACCATGTGCAAAATAACACAGGAAGTGGTAAGTTGTCAATATGTCAGAGAAAGTGTAAATCCTGCAAAACGACATTGCTAGGAGAGTTCTTGAACTTGAAATGATAGTTCAAATTCAAGGAAATTATGCATTTGACTTTATTTAGTGCCAAATAAGGTAACTATTGTAAGGTTTGTACTTTTCTGTTTGCAAAAGAATCACTGTAACTTGCATGGGTGTAAGAGTGTGGTGTGTGTGCAGGGTGTAAGCCAGAGTTCGGCAACTGCCCGTCCAATTTATCAGAAAAGCTTGTCCAGAATTTCACCTTGAATCATAAATCAACCTGTTTGAAACCACTATGGGGTCTGTAGCTTCAAGTATGTGATGTTTTAGCCTTGATTTGTCAGTCACTCAGAACTAGTTCCAAGTTCACTAAACTCTTAGCAACTATTTTTTAGAATATCACAGATCTGTTAATCCCGTCCTGGGAGTAATCTGCCCGTCCAGATGACGGCTGGACGGGTTTCTGGCTAAGACCTTGGTTGTGAGTAACATTTATGCACATGTCTATCGCACTTACATGTACACCCTACTTATCATAATGTGTTAGGAATAATAGGATATCAAGCACCGCCTATACATGTAAGTGCAACAGGCATGCACATATGAGACCTGTCATCACGAAATGAGAGTTAAGTCGGAAAATTTAATTTTGAGGTTTCTCCAGATTCAGAATACTCAGGAAACAAGCTTTAAAATGATATGCAACATGTCACAATTGCTCAATGTTTTCCCTGTCAAAATTCAAATTGAAGTTGCAAAATGTCTTTGTTTTCTATTGATTTTTGGCATGTTCATTGGACCATATCTCCTAATACACACTGGCGACTTAACGCTCATTTTGTGGTGGCAGGTCTCATATGATGTGCGACAGCAATGTTCAGTGGGGGTGCAATATATACTATTTTATTTGTAGATAATAAATGCCATACAGATTTACCCAATTATGCAAGGGCCGTATTCATTTGTAGGCGCCGTTCATTATCAAGCCCATTTCTATGATCCGCACACTCATGCTTTTGAATAAACCCCATCATCAATTCCTTCTTCATAGATGAAGATCAACTTGACAGGGGCGACGCAGTATCATCCTCCCGCGATAGCAACGAGAGCCCTGTGCACCAACCAGTAGAAACCCAACAACTACATCATGAGCAGCATACCGCAGACCAACATCAATTGTCATCGCTAGAATTGGAGAACAAGTTACTCAAGAATGAGGTGGCTTCGCTCAACCAAGAGATGACCTCGGCGCTGAACAGAGCAAAGAAAGCTCAGCAAGGTGAGGACGAGTTTGATTTTCACCAGAAATGTAACATTGATAACCCTAACACTACCATATACCCCAAAATACCACGACTGGGCACGTTGGTACCACCCGGCGTGGAAGTTTTTTGATGAAAAAATGAACCCAATACATACAGTCTGGGCAATACACTGCCCAGAACTGTGCTTGACAGCCGTGGTGAAGTGTGGAATCCCTCGCCTCTGGTGCGAGAGGTCCCTGGATCAAATCCTGGGGGGATCGGGGGGATAGTTTGGTCGATTTTCCGCGTTGAAGAAAAAATTCTGAAAAAAGTGGGGGGTAGAGTTAGGGTTAAGCCTAATATTATAGGGCTCCTCCTATCATTCGTTATCCATTGTTCTTCATGTTGATTATATCTACGAATGCGCTGCCGGAAGGGCAAGAGCATTCCTGGTCTAGGATGGATGGATATGCTTCAATGTTTGTTTGTTGTGGCTATTCTATGGGTTTGCACAAAGCAGAGAATGTCACTTTTTAAAAAAATATTCTAATGATAAAGTCAGTGATTCAAATATAAATGTAATATCGTACGTGATACCTTGAATTATGATAACAATACTTGCATGTAAGTTTAAAAAAATGGCTTGAGAGTAGATTAGAAAAATGACTAAAGGTGTGTCATGTAAGTTGACATTTGGTTGTACGCTGCTACAAAAGTACAAATAATTTAAAGCTGATCAATGTTTCTTCCATTATTTGATAGAATTGAGTCGTTTTCAACAAGAAATACTGAAGCGTGAGTCCCAAATGACCGATAGCGATGCCGTCATTCGTCAACTTCGGGCTCACGAGGATGATATAAGCGAAGAACTGAACGCCAAGAATTCACAGTTGGCAGTATTAAGGGTGAGATTGCAGGAAGCGGATCAACATCTCAAAGCTAAATCACAGAAGATAACAGAAATTGAATCAGAAAAAGACAGGTAATCATGAAGATTTTTTTCTTCAAAATGATTTCATTAATAATTAATTGAAAAAAAGTGTGTGAAAATTGGACGTTAGCGTAAAATGCGTCATGTCGATCACATAAAAAAGCTAGAAATTGGGTTTGTTACATGAAATTAAAATATCAATTTTCATTTTTTGATGTGGTGGGTCATATATTGTTCAAGCCGACTGATTGATTTGTGATATAAACTTTCATGAAGATAAATAAATGTCGTTAGTGCACATTATATTTGTGTTATTAATATGAATCATTAAAGTAAGGTAAAAACGAAATGATAAACAACATTGATAAGATGTTTGTATCGGGAAAAGACTATAAACAATGAATTTGTTTTCTTCACCTTTACACAGAGTGTTGCGTGACCATAGTGATTCCAGTGGCTTACAGAGCCAGGCACTAGACTCCATCAAGGATAAATTAGTCGAATCAGAATCTATATTGAAAAGGGAAAAAGATTCCTTCAAAACAGTTCAGGTAAGAGTAAGCCTCAAATTAAGAGAAATAGAGAGCATAATGAATGGGGGGATATCAACCTGTGCAATACTATTTGAAAATTGCTGTGCAAAGGCCAAAACAATTAAATACTTTGTCTCAGCGCCTTTTGGCTAAAAAGCTATGTGCTATGCGATTTTGTTTTTAAAAAAATTACCAACATAAGCTATAAGGTCTATGCGATCTATTTTTTCTTTTTTTTTAAATCAAAATATAGTCAATAGTTATGCTTGTTTCTATTCAATAAAAGTAATCAGATATGATCAATGCACATTGTATGCTTGTGTTCTCTTTATCTCTTAACTTCACAAAGTTAGTTGAATCTGTGTTCTCAGTCACAAGGTTGCCAAGTATCACAGAAACTTACTATTTATTAATTTTTTTATCAGGGACAAAAAATTGGTGGCGCGTATAGCGCTACGCGCGAAATCTCATTTTAAAAGCAATGCGCGCAGGCCGCTGAGACAAAGTTTTACATTTTTTTGGCCTAACTAAAATTGGCATAGTGCAGCAGGTTTTGATCAAAATCGGTATTGGTTGTTTTTAGTTTCTAAAACAGGGTTCGTACGGGTCTTTGAAAACCTTGAAAGTCCTGGAATTTTACTTTTTCATTTTTAAGACCCGGAAAGTCCTTAAATTCCGAAAAAGTCCTTGAAAGTCCTGGAATTTCAAAATGTGCTCCCCCAAAAAAGTATCTCTGATTTATTAATATTATATTTTTAACCAAAATGAATAAAACGGACCTTTTCCAATTCGTTTTTTATTCTTTTGATGACATTTTCATACTATCATTTATCAATACAAAGGTTAATAAATTATTCATTTCACCATTTTGGCGCCCGTTGCTTTCCTAGCCTGTTTAGTGCTGCATGTAACTCTTGTACCGTTTCATATAGATTTCGGCTCCTTGTTGACATCAATATTCTGTCCTCCATTTCTATTACAAAAGGCTGACCTCTCTGGTATCTTCAAAGAATAAAACGGACCTTTTCCAATTCATTTTTTATTTTTTTGAGGGCATTTTCATACTATCATTTATCAATACAAAGGTCAATAAATTATTCATTTCACCATTTTGGCGCCCGTTGTTTTCCTAGACTGTTTAGCGGTGCATGTAACTCTAGTACCGTTTAATATAGATTACGGCTCCTTGTTGACATCTTTATTCTGTCCATTTTTATGACAAAAGGCTGACCTCTCTGGTATCTACAAAGAATAAAACGGACCTTTTCCAATTCGTTTTTTATTTTTTTGATGACATTTTCATATATATTTATATTTATAATTTGACATTTTCATACTATCATTTATCAATACAAGGGTCAATAAATTATTCATTGTGGGTGAAAATGAGTTGAAATGGTATTTGATAAAAACGGCCCCTGGTTCATGACAAAACCCAGTGAACCAGGGGCCGTTTTTTTCTTCTAAAAGTGGCCCCTGGTCCTGTGGTCCTTATTTCCTAGCCTGATGCAGAGGTGTTAAATGCCCCAATATGGTTTTGAAGTAGGCAAATAGTATGATTGTTTAAAAATTGGTTGGTACATTATACTAGAGAAGGTCCTGGAATTCTTCAATTATAGTCCTGGAAAGTCCTGGAAAAGTCCTTACATTTTTTTGCTCAGAAAGTGTACGAACCCTGTAAAATAATCTCATACAGCGAATGGTATTTGTTTGTTTTTTCAGATTGAGTTAATGGAAAGGCAAACCAATATGGAGCAGGATCAACAACGGCTGGCTGAATCATTCACCGCTGCACAGAAGAAATTAAGCAATGAGAAAAGTATCCTTGTGTTTAGTAGGCAAAAATAAATAAGTTTGTTTGCCCTTTGGTGAAAAAAGAGGGTTGGTCGGTGGATTTTGCTTTCCTTGAACTGTGGCAGGCATCCATGTGGGTAACAGTCTTAGGGCACGTTCCCACTGTGGCTGTTTGATACAAGGACGTGGACTTGATGCTACCTTCCAAGCCTAGTGGGAGCACAATAAGGGGTTTCGACCCTACATCCACGGTCAAAACCTACATCCATGATGTAGGGTCGAATCCTACATCCGTGATGTAGGGTCGAATCCTTCTCGAAGAGGTAGTCTCGCACCTCTTCCGTGGTATCAAAATCGCTAGTGAGAACGCGTCTTACTTATCGTATGTGGACTCGTACCACTTGTTCCACAATAACAAGCATGTTGTGCTGCGTCAGACTTCGCCGTCGTCAGTCGCGCACTTCAAATTGCAAATTCAAGCGGCCAAATGTCATGCACGTGTGGTATTTACACAGTAAGTACACATGGCGCATTCTCTTAAACTTGTAAACAAGTAACATCCGGGTATGTAAGATACCACATCGGTGTTTTGATGTATGTTTGACCAATCGATGACAATGGAGAATCATATCAATCATATCTCCAAAGCTGCATACATGTCCATTTGAAACATTGGACGGATCAGACACCACCTCAATAGAGAAACTGCTGCATTGATCACCCATGCATTTATTACCTCAAGACTTGACATGGGAAATTCATTGTTGTATGGGGTTACAGCAGGGGTGTGCCTCTCAGCTTGCCGATCAGAGTCCACTTTTAAATTAAGAATTAGTCAGCATAGAATTGGTGACGCTATACTGATCAGGCGTGATTGTAGCAGACGATGGTAGACACGAACGGCCGTTAATTTTGAATTTCCATTGCTTTCAATTTAACAATGGATTTTGCCCGGGATTTTGATTATATGACCCCATAAAATTCATCACACGTTGGAACTAAATTATTTCATCCAAAAACCGCTGGAGTTGGATAACCAACTCCAGTGTCAGTATCATTTTTTGACAGCAAGTCTGTGTAAATCTACCGCGTGAATAGCGCCACCAATTCTATGCTGACTAAATAATGACGTCAAACGCGTCATAAGCCGGTCACCGACGCATTCCAGATGATTACCATAATTTATTCAAATATGCAAAGGGACCGTTTTCGCTACGTACGTTAGTATAGGACTTTCCTATCCCAAAATTAATAGTATCCCTGGTTACAGCTTATCAACTTCAGCGTCTTCAAGGTATTCAAAATATCGCTGCTAGAATTATAACTTTCACCAAAATATCTGATCACATAACCCCTGTGCTTATGGACTTGCATTGGCTACCTGTTGAGCATAGAATCAGATATAAACTTGCTTTACTCGCATTCAAAATTTTACAACACAAGGCGCCACAATATCTCACTGAGCTTGTGCAACCCTATATACCTGGACACAGTGGACTCCGCTCATCAAAACAAATGCTTCTTACCGAGTACCCAGTAAGAAACCAATGGGGAGAATGTTCATTTCTCGTTGCTGTTGCAAGAATTTGGAACAATCTACCACGCGATGCTAAATGTACAGATTCTATTCATAGTTTTAAGAAAGACTCATTTGTTCAATGAAGCGTACAAAACAGTATATGTATAATACCCATGCTATTTATCATCTTTGTGCTATTAATTACTTATATTACATGTTTACAAACGCGCCATGAGCGTCATTTCTGATGGATACCGGCGCTATAGAAATTACCATTATTATTATTATTATTATTATTATTATTATTATTATTTTATCGCACAATGAGAACGCAACATCAATATTATGCTTGTAGACTCGCACCTAGGTATGAGTCCACATTCGCACAGTGAGAACACGCCCTTAGTCACAGCACATAATATTGTCACCCAGTTCATTGACTGAATAAAAGCAGTGCAGTTGGTATCGCATTTTGCTCGATTTTGCTCAGTACCGAATGTTTTGGTATGTTCATGAATGCTAGATGTTTTATCAGTTATCAGAGTATTAATAATAATGAAGAAGAAGCGACTAGAAAATTTCAATTTCTTTGGGTTGGTTGCTGGAGGCCAAACAAACAATTTGTTTGGCCTTATTAAACTTGGTTTATTTTGGGCTGGGTCAGATTGTGGTATGGTATTTTGGATCAGGGCATGAAATTGAGTCAGGGATTGATATGTAGTTACACACATCATTATTATTTATTAACTAATAACGTCAATTCATTGCCTAATTTTGTACAAGGTACTTTTTCCCCATGGGAACATATTTGACTGTTTCTGTACAACCTCATCCCAAGTGTCGCAGTGAGATGTCATAAAACAAATACTGCATTGTATAAAATTGGCCATTATATTAGGAAATGTCAAAGTGGATCAGCTATGATATTGTTGTATTTGTAAGTCAGATTTTAATAATGTGGGTCAGGAACAGAAGTTATGTAACGTTTGTGTATTGAATCAGAAGCATCTGGAATCTTGATGTTGGGTTAGTGATTGCACCAGTTTGAGATTATCCATAGCCTTCCATTGCCTTACTCGCCTTGGACCTCTGGTAGTTTTTACGATTGGCTGCAGTACATTCTTATATCCTTATCATCTCTCTCCAAGCTGATCTGTCTTGTGCTAGATTCTTAGCATTTATCAGGCTTACACCAGTCCATTCCTTAATGATGTCAACCGTTGCTTCTTCTGATGACCCATGTTTCTATTTACTGTAACCATCCCATGTATGATCCCCTAATAATGATTTCATATTAATGTATTGAATCAACTTTCCTTGACCAACTCCTTGTACCTAGACCACGCAAAAAGCTTAAATCTACAGTTACAGACAGCTAAGAATAATGTTGAGACAGCTAAACAGGAGCTTGCAGACTACAAGCAGAAGGCTACCAGAATATTGCAGGTAATAGAAAAGTGCAAATATTTTGAGTTTGATCAGCTCCGAATTGGCAAGCCTCTTTACAACAGTGAATTAATACAGAAGGGTGTCGGCGCACATGAATGCAACACAAGCACCTTGTGCATCAAATCGTGCACATACATTTGGATTACTTTTGCACAGGAATAGATAATTAAAAAAAAGTATATTTCACGCAAATTTGGAACTGATTGAACTTATAGTGGGCATAGTGGGTGTGGTTTTGGATGTTAACAGGCAATTTGATTGGATTTTCTGATAATATTTAGCTGATAAAGCTACATATATATATATATATAATGGGTCAATAGTATACAGATTTGGGTGGAGCTTCAGTGCCTATGGTCATCGGGTTAAGATGTGCAAGTCGCCCTACACACAATTTTCTGGCGTATGTGTTGTACATTTGTGATTTGTAGCTTCTTTACCCTTTTTATGCTGATGCACTTTACCAATTGCATAATGCATATGATTGTGGGCAAAATATGAATGCGATGAAAAAATAGTGCAAAATCAGTTTACTTTTTTTAATACTTTATGCTTTCACAATTATTGAATCTGTTGTTGCAGTCTTATGCTTTGTAAGTTAAGATAATTAAGATAATGACTATATCGATGGTATACAGTCATCACAATAAGTAACTGACCAGGTAATAAATGTGCTGATAACTCTTTAAAGTATAACTCCTACATAAACATATTAAATTATCTACATGTTGAGAAATGTCTCCTCTTAAATTTGAGATATTACATGCTAAGAATGGCTGATTATTAAGGAAGTTACAATCCCAAATGTACCGTCAAGTCTGATTTTCATTTTCACATTTTCATTTTCAACACGGGGACTCAGACCGGCAAATTATTGATTACTTGTAGTGATAGTGCCAATTCACCGTAGATGGCCTGGTTGTTGGATAGTCGGCCGGTGGCATTGTTACGGTTGATCAATACGGCACACACGCTTTACCTGTCATACTCTCCCCGTGTTGAAAAGAAAATGTTAAAATGAAAATCAGACTTGCTCTAACGTTTGGGATCGTAACTTCCTCATTAATCAACCATTCTTAGCATGTAACATCCCAAATTTAAGAAGAGAAATTTCTCAACAACTTTAAAATTAAATATGTTCATGTAGGAGTTATACTTTTAGAGTTATCAGCATATTTATTACCTGGTCAGTTACTTATTGTGATGACTGTATATATAATCCTTATTTGTCTCTTCTTCCACCAGTCAAAAGACAAACTAATCAGCAGCCTAAAGGAAGGTCCATTGGGGGCAAACAGCGAGGGCGCTTCTTCTATTGTAGCGCTGGAAATAGAAGAGCTGAAGAATGAGAGAGACATGCTGAGGGAGGACGTTCAGCAATCCAGTGGCAAAATAGAACAACTCAAAACAGAACTGCAGGTAAATAGTCCTTGGGCTAAGCGATTTTAGTAGATGGAAATATGCATCACATATATCACACATATGTGCCTATCGTGCTTGTGTGCGTTAGGCTTCTCTTGAATTAGACTGTATCGTAGATGCTGTAATTAGGCTCCACTGTGAAATTTTCACATGCTTATCAAAGGGTAGCAAATAAAATGTTAGGTAACTTTCGATCACGTTGAACAGTTTGAATATACTCCACCTGTTGAACTGTAGTAAAAACATTAATGATTTTCTAAAACGTGAATTATTTCGGCATAATGATAGATGTACAAGTATGAGGATTTGTGCTTCCTGTAAAGTACCAAACAAACCCAGTAGAGAAGACTTTTCATGTTACAAGAGATTGTTCTGATATAATTTATTTTCGTTATGCTGAAACTTCATCACCAACAGGACCTCGAGGCTCTGCAGCAGTCTGAATCCGACACTGCCCAGGATCAGATCAGAGACCTGGAGGATACGATGAGACAATTGCAGCAACAGTTACGTGATACGGAGACGGATCTGACGCGGAGAGCAGAAGAACTCAAGTACGCGGAAGAGGAGAGCCACCGGCAAAAGATGTCCTTTCAGGGACGTATACAGGAAAGGGAGGAGGAGCTACAGAATACCAGGAATCAGGTAGGTTGCATAATAGGGCGAGTCAGAGAGATTTGTTTGTCAAAGGCGTTGCGAAAATTTCAGGCGTGTCAATTAAAATTTCAGGCGTGTCAATTCAAACTTTATAACACAGATAGAAACATAATTATATTAGCTTTGTCACCATGGGCATGTGTGGCGCAGTGGGTAGAGCACTGGTCTCATGATCTAAAGTTTGTGGGTTCGAGTCCCGCTGTGTTCAACATGTTGTGCTCTTGAGTAAGGCACTTTACCCCAATAACTCCTCTCTACCCAGGTGTATTTAAATGGGTAGCGGCATTCTTCAGTGCTGGGAAGGTAACAGACTCGCTGTGGAGGAGGTGTAGCGAGCCCCACACAGCAACATTATAAAAAGGAGTGAGTCTGGCCCTATCGCTTTGAAAGGGAGATGGGCACTCCGCTCCTGGTATTACAGGATCGACCGCCTTTACCTTTACCTGTCACCGTAAAGTTGAGAAAAGTATTGTTCAAATCCTTCATTGCGTTATAATGTTGCATGAATTTGAGTAAAACCCTCCTTTTTTTTGAGCCATCCACAGGATTGCAATGAATTAAAGTAGTTAGAAGGGTGATTTTCTTCTGGCAACACCATGGTGTAAAGTATAATAAGCTTATACTTACATTTACGCGTAACGTTACATGCTCGCGGAGCACTGCCAGAAGTAGAGAGTGGTATAGAGATCAGCTTGTCTTAGATGTTGTTGAGTTGGTAGGCCCTGTCGTCTTTATTGAGAGTAGACTGTCCTCTCCGTCGAATCCAGATCGCCTCCTTCAACCATCTCGTTGTTTTGTGCGCCTCCTTGTCAATGACTTTAGCCTCATCCCACCCGATAATATGGTTTGTAGTTGGGGCCTACCAACTCAACATGCCATGTTTCCATTCTGAGAAGCAGTAAATAAATGCAGACATTGATGTTGGTTGATATTTAACAAAGAAAGGGGGACAAGTGTGAAAGGTCAATAGTTAGCTGTATAATCCATTTGGTAGATTCGGTTTTCATCGTGTCATTCAACTTTTGTATTCCTTTTGATAGTTGGTGACCAAGACGGCTAGTAGTACATCTCAGACAGAGCTTGAAGGCAGGCTACACGCACTCACAGAGAGCCTTATACAGAAACAGACAATGCTGGAAACACTTAGTACAGAGAAAAACTCACTATCACTCCAGTTGGAAAGACTTGAGGTAAGTCTAGTATTACATGCACTCACATAGAGTCGTATACAGAAACAAGCAATGCTAGAAACACTTTGTACAGAGAAAAACTCACAATCTCTTCAGCTTGAAAGATTTGAGGTAAGTCTAGTATTGCACGTATTCACAGAGAGTCCTATACAGAAACAGACAATGCTGGAAATACTTATAACACAGAAAAATTTACTATCACTCCAGTTGGAAAGACTTGAGGTAGGTCTAGTATTACATGCACTAACACTAACAGAGAGTCTTATACAGAATCAAAGAATACTTGAAGTAAGTCTAGTATTACACAAACTTACAGAGAGTCTTATGCTGGAAATACCTATAACATAGACAAATTCACTATCACTCCAGTTGGAAAGACTTGAGATAAGTCTAGTATTACACACCCTCAGTAGCTTAAAATATTTGAGGTAAGTCTAGTATTACACTAACGACTAACGTACAGAGAGTCTTATACAGAAACAGACAAAGCTGGAGATACTTAATAACATAGAAAAATGCACTATCACTTCAGCTTGAAAGGCTTGAGACAAGTCTAATGGTGAATCTCAGACAAAAACTTGAAGGCAGATTGCACACACTCACAGCGATAAGGAAAGACTAAAAAGAAAGAGGTAAAGGCTTTTAAAGTCACTGAGGCAAGAGGTAACGATTGCTGATGCCCTTTCACTTACTTTTCTTTTTCCAGAGCTAAATACATTTTAGAGCATTTGATACTATATTAATAGCCTTTCAAATTTGTTTGTGGTCCTTGCATATTAAAATGTATGGCCCAAAGAGTGATCTTCATTTCAAGTGTTAAGTTATGTCCCAAAGAGATGTATGTGATCTTCATTTCAAGTGTTACATTATATTTGTGTTATTTTTTATCCCCCTGCAGAAGCAATACAGAGAGGTCCATGCGATGGCAACCACCAATAACACACATGTAGTAAATATGGGTACCAGTGAAGATGCAGAAGGTAGGTAGATGAACAACATCTACTTTTAGTTATAGTCCGTTTCAATTTTTCAAGATAGTTTTGTCACTTTACCATTGACGGATAGCAGTGTAGTAGTCAATTTGTACTGGCTTATGCACCTGTATATTCATGCATTTATTTAACTGCACTTTGAAGATAGTTTTACTGTCGATGATGCCAAAGTTGCACTTTTTATACGATGATGTCATAGTGTGATTCACAAGGGATTCTGAATCTGACTATAGTGTGACTTATTTATATATATATATTAGATGATTTCATATGGGAAGTGAAATGCCATCATGACACTAGCCCCTATAATTCCTCAGTCTATAGAGACTGGGACTCCAATACAGTCAAATCTGTGTTTGATTCCCAGGAGGACTATAGTCTAATTAATAGGAAGCAGGGCTGCATAAACAAGTCCAGTCAGCATGGGCTGCATATATACTGCATGCACGCTCGCCCCGCATTCGTGTAAGTTTGAAAATACGCACAAGTCCCCACGCCAGCGCTGTATCAATCGTGTACCTTGTAGCTGCATATAAACACTACTGGGAACTTGTTTGTTCAATAATTAATCAGCCTATAAATTTCCCTGAGATATTTATATCCAAAATTAGCTTGAGAAGTTAATGGTTTTACAGAACTTTCCTAAATAGAACATACATCTTGTTTTCTATTTCAGGGGCCAGGCAACGCACCATGCCACTATTCTTGCGTGAGAAAGCGAGTGACGGCGGGGTGACCAAGAAAGTCAAGAGGGCAGCCAATACAATAGATAGATTCAGTGTGAGACTTGGTGTGTTCCTCAGACGGTATCCAATTGCTAGAATGTTTGTGATTGCCTACATGGTAAGTTTAAATAATAATTAGCCAATGTAAAGCGCTTTGAGACGGTGTTCCACACGGTGTAAAGCGCTATATAAAATAGACTATTATTATTAAACAAATTTGATGTCTGTAAAATGCTGCCATATTGTTGACACAAACATTTTGTAAATTTACTGCGCAATTTTAAGATTTTTTTTGGAAATTGGCGGTAGTTTTTATGAATCATTTATCTCTGTGACAGCAATGTCAGAGTGTGTTCCTTCGATCAAATACATGAGGAAAAAAAAAATCTCTGGGAACTTTTTTGCTAGGGGATTTAATTTCTGCAAGATTATTCATAAGGCCTAAAAAAATGTTGGATTGCCCTTTCCCGACCGATCGTAAAAATCGGGAAAACTCAGTCGCGTTTTTTTCTTCTTTTTTTCTTCCAAAATACAAAAAAAAATCTTCTTTTTAAGTCCTTCTTTTTTAGAAATTACAAATTTGTCACCTAAATGACCTCAATTGACCCCTATGTGACCCCACTCTGAAATATTTATCCATGCCACCAGACTTTGTCTTTTTCAAAATTTAGTTAGATTATATAGACCATTTCAAATCCGAAAATATTTGATTGAAAATATCCGATGCTTTCCGATTAGCCGAGTGCTTTTGGCACCAGTTTGATGACTCATAAATCATCAACAGAAAAACAAATATGTATTCACCTGGTGTCTTTAATAACCTGTGTTTGGATTGCGCTAGTGTTGGGGAGAGATTGCCTTCCGCACAAAGTTGTATTTTGCTGTGTTTCAGTAACAAAAAGGGTGAGATTAAAGAGATTCGGGGTAATACCTCCACAATTTTGAAGTTGCTGGTGTCGACGCCATTGTTGATAAAAACAGATTGGTCTCACTCTCGCTACTAGTTATACTTCTCATGGATGTACGCTTGTAAACATAGTAAACCACGAAGCAGACAACCAATGCTATGAATGCGATCAACTGCTTCATTACGCAGCGTACACACCTCGTCCATGTGACCTGTTTTTCCGAAGTTCTCAATTTGAAATGGTCTATAATGTTTAGCAACTATCCATATAGAATTATAAAAAAATACACATGGTGAGTCTAAAAATTGATCCGATTTAGGGATTTGTTTTCAAATCAAGTGCACTGAGAATCAAATGATCACAGAATACACAAGAAATACAGGGTGACCCAGAAAATGTTGAACCCAAAAATCACAAACTTAAAAAAATAAATAATTAAAAATGAAAATAAATAAACATGGCATTCTGTTTTCAATAGTTATGTAAACAATTTATTCAGCTTTCTGGAGAACTTTAGATCATGTAAATTGGCCTTACCAAACTAAAGATACACTTGATTGTGTGACAGGGGGTGTTTTCGCCCTTTTGTAAAAGTGAAAAAATTGTAACTTGGTTCAGATATGAAACTTAATTCTGTTCTAAGTACGGTGAGTAAAGTAATCTTTTCTTTTGATCTGTATTTATCAAATTAACATTTTCAAATGAAGTCAAGAGGACTTCAGTTTTTGTTTTCAAAGTCTCTTATATAATAATTATATTGATGAGATCCGGATAAAAGTAAAAACAAATCGGAAAGAAATGGTTTCAAACAAGCACTTGTTCTGCTCATGTAGCATGAAACCATTTTTTTGCACTTCACGTACACTACAAAACAACACTTCTTACAAAATTACACATATTTGAAGTTTCGTGTGGCCTATTTTTATGATCTAAAATGTTTCAGAAAGTTAAATGTATGGTGCACATAGCTGGTGAACGAGTTATGCAATATTTTGTTATTTTAATGGTAAAAAAAAAAAATGAATTTTGTGATTTTTGGGTTCAACATTTTCTGGGTCACCCTGTAGGACTGCGTATCTGTTGTTATAGAAGTAACTGAATATTTTCACTTTGGAACCAAGGAATTTCACGATGGCGTAGCCCCGAGGGAAATTCTGATGTCCCCAAAAAATGTTTTAAAAAAAATGTTTTGATTCTTCACGGTTTACCGACAAAACAACTGATCAAAGTCATTATCCGGATTCAAAACCGTTAATTAAAATCGTCATTTAATGATACTGGATGGTACTTGTACTTCATTAATCATTCAAAAAGTACACTTTAGGGTAATTTAACCAGGCTTCACCCATTACAAATCTTATCAATCTGATCGAAAATCGTGCAAGCGAATCACTCGCAGGTAGTGTAACTACTGAGTTGTGCAAATACACCCTGCGGTCGTGGCATTATGCGAATTGTTTTGGTGATCGAACTTGTTACGCATTATACGTGGGTGACTAATGTTTTAGCGGAGGTACTCGGTTGTCCGTAAGTAACCTGCACTTATTTGTGTGTAGCAGTAAAGGATGGCATTTGATTGGGTCACACATTATACATATATTCATGAGGTTTTGAATCCAATATAGCATTCAATTTTATTGCGTGGTATTTTAATTAGAACTGATTAAGATAAATAGGGCTGCCTCTTTTGTTAATACACCCTAGCTCTGTGCCAAATGTCGATACACTTGTATCATTATAGACTTTGACATTATAGTAAACAAAGCAAGATATCGCAATTCCTATCCACTATTTGTAATCACTCACGTGACTATGGCACAAGCTTTACCAATCACTGATTGGTTCTATTTGTTTATATAAGATAATAATATAAGTATATGGAAATGATAGAGTATTGCGATATTTGTATTGAAATTATATTGATCATAACTATCCTGCATAGTATATCATACACTGGCGATATATACTGATATAAAATGGCACACCAATTTATCTCTTCTGCCGAGGCTGAACTCGCTTGCCCCGTGTGTTTTCAATTCTATGTACCACCACATGATCCTAAACACTTCCTGAATTGTGCACACACTTGCTGCCGACTATGTCTTATCAAAATGACAGAAGGTGGGCTGAAGACAATCAAATGTCCACAATGCAACACGGTATCAACACTTCCAGATGAGGGAGTAGATGCGCTGATAACTGGTTTGGCTCTACGAAATCTGGCTGAAAAACATCCTGAAGGAATCAAGCAACGCAAAGAACATATGCAAGATGAATTAGCCAAAGAAAAAGTTGAATCAGTCAAGACTGTTGAGAAACTATGTGGACTAGAAAAGAAAATTCAAGACTCTATCAAACAAGAAGAATTGGCAGTTGAAAGGTCAGTTGAGGCAATTATGACCAAAGCGCAAGAATTAATAGGTCAAATCAGAGAAAAGAGCCGGCCCAAACTCACTCACATTCGACAGCAACTTGCACAACTACAAGCACAGATCAAGACCATTGAAGCTACACAGTCTCAGTTGCAGACAATGCCTGATGATGAGTTTCTTGCTCAAACGGATACCCTTGCAACCCAAATTGAGAAGCTACAAATAGATGAAAATGAAGCAGTTCAAATCCATGGCGACCATAGGATTTGTAAATTTGTAGCCAATGCTCAACTCGGTAAAATCATACTGTCTAGAGAACTTGAATTGGTGGAAGAATTTGGGGATTTTGAGATTGCATCTGGCATTGCAACATTATCAACTGGCTCGCTTGTTGTATCCGATATGGAAAAAACATCCAAACAAGTTGCTGTGTTTAAAAATAAAGGTGGACAATATGAGAAAACATTAGAGATAAATGTCAAACCTGCAGCGACATGTAATGACATAGCGACAACTCCTTATGATAAAATACTAGTAGCCGGTGATACAGCAGGAATTGAGATATATTCATCTGATGATTGGAAACACCAAGAACAAATAACACACAAATCTGACTCTAAGATCCAAGAGGAAACCTTCAGCATCACAACAACAGCAGATGGCAGGATACTAGCAGGGTCAGGTTATGAAGATGAAGATGGAGAGTACAGCAGGTGCAAAGTAACAGTATGTGATGCAGCAAGAAACATCCTCAAGACAATACCTACAAGTGTCGAACCTGAATATATCACTGATATCCATGGGACAATGGTTGCAGTGAGTAATGATATCAGCAACACAGTGTGTGTGTATGACCTGCAGTCTGGTAAGGAAACCCTCAACCTTGGTATCGACATGCCGATGGGTATTATCTATGATGAACAATCGGACTGTCTATTGATTGGGCGTATGACGGAGAAAGACAAGTTTGGCAAAAGAGTGCTTGGATCTGGTGTGATAGAGCAATACTGTAGCACCACAGGTACACTTGTGGCTCGTCTAGCGCAGGGATTGTACTCACCTTGGGGCATGACTTTCACAAGAGACGGCATGCTGGCAGTGGCGGATTACAAGACAGTGAAACTTTACCGTATATCATAGAATGTAAATAAAGCATAATATTCACCAATGACTTTCCTTTCAAAAATTGCGTTTGTGTGTTTCTAAACTGATCAAATTGCATTGCGGTCTCTCTGTTTGTCATCTCATGGACTCTCAAAAATACACATACAAAAAGCCTTTTTACTTAATGTGCTGTGGAATGTGTGCTATGAGATTACAGTATGGAAAGATTATGTTGCTTTCCAAAATTCCACTTGTGTGTGTGTCCAAAAAGTCGATCAAGATGATATGGCTTTTGCAATCAATTCTTCTACACTTATTATGATATTTCCGTTTCATATATTGCGCTTGTGTGATAAGAAAAAGGTCAAGATAATATGATCCTGCAAAGATTTCTTCTAAGTTGATCCAATTATATTGTTGTCGCTTCGTTTGTCATCTTGTGGACTACAAAACATCACTAAAGAGTCCGCTACTACAGGATATCGATCATGTGCTTTGAGATTACAATATACCTATGTGGACAAAACTTGACAATGGCAGTTTGTAAAGTTCAAACTGTATCGGCTTTCAAAAGCAAACTACAAACTCACTTGTTGATTAACTCTTCGTGTATCACTTTGTGCTTTCAATGTTCATTGATTTGAAATTTAATAATAGGATCAACAAATAGTCCAAGGATGGATCCAACAGGACTCAACGGCTTACTTCACTAATAATGTAAAATATAAAAATAACTTGGGGGTGCAACTATAGAACACCCAAATGAGGGAATGTTTAAAAAGCAAAAGAACATTACATTGGTAATGGCATGCTTTTAGCAGTCTCGTACTGCTAAAAGCATGCCATTACCAATGTTTGTTGGACAAATTAAAGCAGGTTGGAGACAAATTGTTTTTTTTCTTAAAATTGTCCAATACTTTGTCCAGACTATTAACACAGTTAAATGTTGGCCATTTTGCCACACACTTTGTTTTAAAAATTAATTTGCAAATCATTTGTATTATTTGGCTGTTCCAGTTTAAATCAAAATGCACAATATAGGCAAAAAAAAGAGTTGTGTAGCCCACAGCGACTGACCCTAAAATCACAAAAATTAGGGTCGGCTTTTATTTTATTTTATTTTTTCAAAAAACATTTTTCAATTTTTTATTTTTTTTAGATTAAAATTTGTCCCTAAAGTGTCTAAATGTTACTATTTCTAGCTTGAAATGAATAAGCTTAACTAAATGTTTTTAGACTATTATCACAATAGAAACATTGGTTAAATTGACATATGGGGCTATACCAATTTTGTCTGGACATAAACCATATATTTTTCAGTCAAAAAAAAGAAGAAAAAAGAGATTTCCGACCGACCGACCCAATTTTAAATTTTTAGCACTTGAGGGCAACACAAAAAACAGAAATTGCCTAACCAGAAAACGTAATCGCATTAATGAAATGAAATACAACAAACGCAAATATAAATTTGGGATACATTCTATTATGACGTATTATTCATAACAGTTTGAACTAAATTTAAAACCAAAAATGCTCTTACTCATTTGTTGGTGCATGAAGCTGGTGTGGATCCGAATTTTCTGAATGTGCATATCATAAAATATTTATAAATAAGCTAGTTCTCATGAATTGACTCCACTATCCTTGATGCTAGCTATTCCAAGTAGTTTCCTAAGACCTCATGTATCTAGTGATTTACAGTGTATTTGGTAAATTCGTCGTTTTTACTGCAAATATTATAAGGTTGATCAATGAAAGCATGATGCAAATTGTCCACTTCAAATTTTTAAGTATTAATATGGAGAAAAAGTACAGATTAGTGTATTGTATCTCTGTGTTTTGATGCCGAATAAAAATCTAAACTAAACAAAGTTGTATTTTGTGGTGTTTCAGTAAAAATGGTGAAGTGAGATAAAAGGGATTTGGGGTCATACCTTCACATTTTAGCTTCAGCTCGATACATTTTGAAGTTGCCGGTATAGACACCAACGACAACCTGATTGACTCTTCTAAAAGGTTGCATAATTATAAAGAAAACTCATAAAGTGACTATCGTGTTAAGTTTAACATTATAGGCATCTCTGTAGCTTGACTTGTAACAGCGGAAATTTAACTGAATAGCAGTATTCCAGTGTGCTAAAGACGTAGCAATACATTCAAGTTGATATTATACTATGCAAGCCTACAAAGGTTAATATTGCCTACAATCTGATTTATACATGATAGTTAGGCCCCGGAGGATCCCGCGATTTTTTTAGGCAAAAACCGAGAGGCGAGTTTACTAAAACCGCGATTCACGGGATTTGCAACCAAAACCGAAAAATCCCGCGAAAATAAGCCAAATGCGAGAAACCGCGACCAAAAATGTGACCGAAAAAATCAGCCCCAAATATCACTCTTTAAAAGTAAATAAGCTTACTTTATAGTCCATTTTTCTTCTCTGCCATAAAATATATTGATTTCCAAATTTATCCCTGGCAGAGGGGGTTTCATAATTTGCGTAATATTCCAATTAATGTCCTCCGTTTTGACATTTTTTATACCGAAGAAATATTTGTTTCGAACACGCGCCGCCATCTTGGAGTACATCCCCCAGTGGCTTCCAGTCGAGCGTAAAAATTACCGTTTGTTAGATTGATAACAAAATGTAGAGGGCGGCAGAGTCTTAGTCAATTCTTTATTTCATCAAAACAATTTTCTTTATTTCATCAACCTAGGCGGCATTATACATTACGTCAGAACATGTGCGATCTCAAATTTCTGATACCAATTTTACGGCGCGGCGTAACATGGGGAAAATAACATAACGGGAACGGGAACCAGACATTGTTTACATATAAAAGGTATTTTCCGGGGGTATTTTCCCAACCAAGTTTGCATTGGTATGATTGGTACGATAGATCGAAATTTAACATGACATTTCAAGATTTTCTAGGACTAATTACCGTCAATTTTTGTGTAGAAATTCGAAATTTTGTTTTGTTGAGGAAAAAACCAACAATTCCGCGAAATCTCGGCATACTTTTAGAAAACCGAGGCAAATGGTTAAACCCGAGAATCACGGCGAGAAAACCGCGATCACGGGATCCTAGAGGGCTTAATGATAGTATAGCATTATATTCAGAAATCATCCCAATGTTGTCTATTTTCAGTATTTAAATCGGACTGTGTTATCTAATCATACAATACGGAGAGAAAAAACAACAACATGTATTCATTTTTAGGCTAATTTTCCATGTCCGTTGTCCAAAATCGCTCTCTGGCTTAGATCGCACCAAAAAGTGGAACAGATATGAATTATCATTTACTATAGATGTGTAGCTATGATTCAGAGCTATAATCAGGACAAATGCCATGAGACTGACATTCACATAAGCGATGTTATGAGTCAGGAGGTAGAACTTATTGAATGACCCTCATAGTTTTATTACAATTTGTTTGTAATTACTTTTATTTGCAGTATATATAGCAAATTTAATTTTCATCTGTTGTTTGATTCATTCTGTCTAGGTGCTGCTACATTTATGGACAATGATTGTGCTACTGACCTATTCACCAGAAGTGCACGGCACAGACTTCCAACCACATGCTCCACACGATGATCATCCATAGACATACTGGACACAGATTATATACTGAATGCTGGGAAACAGGTGAACGCACAAGAAGTCATATGAGTCAACTGCATGACTGGAATACAGTGGGAGATTGTATTTCAGCCGTGTCATCAGCAATAGTGTTGTTCCTAGCTGCGTGCCACATGGACCTGTGCAGATTGTTAAGAAGCCATGTAACCCACAAGGGTGTAAGGTATCATACAGAGCCATCAGTCCTGTTTATCCAAATAGCAATCTGTTAGCATGTAAAAGGTCATAACAGACTCTTTCCTAAAGGTTTCTATCTGTACATGCAGTTGTCAGTCCCAGGGTATGGGGATCTGCCTTGGGGTTGCTCTGTGTGGACCCACAATTATGGCAATTGACAGTGTAATCGTACCAGAACCCCCAGTGAACATAGCACAAAGTCACAAAGAGAGTACTTCTGGATATGTTTTGGTAAACCGTCGCTGTTTCGTCAACACTTTTGTATGTTTCTCCGGCCCAGCAACAAGTAGAACTGCCCAACGGTTATGCATAGGAAGTGTTACTTTATACATGTTCAGGGGCAAGAGCACTTATACTGTGTTGATAGATGTGTTTTGGCCCTTGAACATGTTTAGAGTAGACTGTCCAAAGGTTATACATAGGAAGTATTACTTTATACATTCTGAAGGGCCGGATGCACAAGGTTTTGACTGATCAGTGAGGCAATGTTGATTGAAGATTTGTTGTTCTATTGAAGATAATAACAAAAATGGGCATACTTTTCACCATTTGAGCAACAAGTACTTTGGTGGAATGCCCTTTGGCAATAAAGGCGTGATAGTCAGATAATTACTCTGTGTGCTGTCCAATATAATATAGACATGTCAGTATTCCAAGAATGCCGCTACGAGAACTTCATGTATAAATGTTGGATGGCTTGAGCTTGAGGTTGATGGTATAGACTGCATTATAATTAGGCCTAATTGTTTGAACATCAATATATTGAAGATTCTTAGCACACAATATTGGGTTATGTCAGCTTTGAGTGAATGTTTAACTCGAATAATACAATGTTGCATATTTCAATCATGTAATATCTGGAGTGATATGTGATATGGCTACTTAATGGAATTCCAAATATATTATTGTAAATATGTGTGTTCATTGTCCTCTGTGAAATGACAATGGCATAGATTTATACTCTTAGAATCCTTGACCAATAACACTAGCACACATATATGTATCAATATTCGGCTGTAAGAAACACACACTTTCTTTGAATAATAATACACCTGCATACAGCCATCACGTATCAGTGTGGTTTTAGCACTGTGCAAAAAAGAACATTGTAAGGTATACTTCATTGGGAGGGGGCTGTTAACCAAAAAACATGAAAGTTATCAAGTGCTGTATCCTTTGAACTATTAATGTGAGGTATATAAAGTATACATATTTGGAAATGAAATGAATCGGAGAATCAAATTTCACAAAAAAATGCAGATTTTTAAAATGTGTACAAACAAATCACATTTTTGGCTCAAAATATACTTCAAACGTAGCAAAATCACTTTTGGCTAAAAAATGCTGAAATTGCACCAAAATTAATCATCTAAAGATACTTCTCTAGGAATGATTTTTAGTTTTAAAATGTTGACCAAAAATGTTGAGGTTTAAAAAATCACCTTTTGGCACTTTTTGGTCAATATTTTAAGAACTAAAAAAATGGTATGTTAAAAAACACCATTCATAGAGAAGATGATTGTGGTGCAATTTTAGCATTTTTTACCAGAAACTTATTTTGCTACGTTTGGAGCAAATTTTGAGCCAAAACTTCAGGGAAATTGATTAATTTCATGTGTTTGGCATTAACAGCCCCTTAATACCCAGTCAGAGTTCTGAGGTTGAGTAAAGAAGGGAGAACACTCTTGTGGCTATCTTGGGATATGTTGGTATTTTTTATAAATGCATTTAATTGACAATCTTGGAGGTCCTAGTAGTATATTGTATACATTATTTGCACAATCTAGGTATGGCACCGTATTTAAATGCATTTATTTAATATATCAACATATCCCTTGTTATACTTGCAGATAAATAGGTTACGGCAACAGTATTTACAGATTTTCCATTTTAAATTCTATGGGTGTACACTTGAACACCAAAGATGTGTACATAAATATATAAGACAAAGTCAAACAGTGACTGTTATTTATCAGAATGTTATGCTAGAATTGTTTCATCACTGCTATGTAAATATAGCTTAATGTCATTACATTTGCCTTTGATACTCCTGGCGACTGTAATGATGTCAACTCTTAAAAAAAGGCATGGGACATTTAAAGGTAGATGACCCGATCACATTTTCGTAACACAGAATTATTTCAAACATACAGAGATTTTCATATCATATGAAAGCTCGTATTTTTCTCATCATCATACTGAAATTTGATGGCCTAAATCGGTATAATTACGGAGAAATCGATGACATAACGTCAAATTACCGCGAATGGTGGTAACCACCGATATAGTTTGTGTACTACTCAATGGGTACAGTTCACAGCATCTTGTGCATCTAAAATAAGAACCATTAGAGCTATGCAACTCAAACTTTGGAACACGACTTTTTTAAGGATGAACTTTCATTTAGAATAGAAAACTTCAAGTTGAAAATCGGAACATCTACCTTTAATAACATTTGAATGGTCAGGTAATTGATCCAAATTGCCAGAAATAATGTCCAGTCTCCCATCCAACCTGAGATTTTTAATCTACCAATTTGTTTCCAGTCTCAAGATGGGTAAAGGGTAAGTTAAATTCAAGATTTGATTGATTTGAGATTTACTGGCAAGTAATTGCTTTGCAATCACACATTAATGAATAATCTGGGCATACCATAGTTGGTCCTTGTATAGAGCATCATGGTTACAAGTGATGGCATTTAGATATATTGGCCGCCAAGCTCTCACAATCTCTGCCCGGCACTCTAAAAACAAAAAGGTTAAAAAACGGCACTCTAAAAAATAAAAATAAAAGTGGTTTTTTTACAATTGCTGGATAAAACCATGAAACTGCCTCATAAAACAAGAAATTATGTGGCAGGAACCCTCAAAATGCATTAAAAAAAATTAAGAAGGCCTCTGGATCCCATGCCATGAATCCATGATCCACTGCACTTCGTTCGCTACACTTACTCGGTTCGCCGTCAGTAAAATTACCCGGCACTAAATTTGGCCTGATGACAACCCTGAGATTGGGCCATGGACATAAACAACTAACTCCTTTTAAAAAATTTCATGAACAAATATGTTCCGATCTAAATTAATACACCTGTAATAGACACATTGTTGGGTACAAGGGGTAAGGTGGGTGGGAGGCGTGAGTAGATGGAGGTTTGGGAAGTTAGAAAATAAAATTTTATTTTGTTCACCAGCCCAGTTTTGTTCATTTGTTAGTATTATCAGATATAGATTATGATAGTGCAATTGTGTTGCCAAGTTGCATGCCATAGGTACAACATATAAAACATTACTTGCATGTCTGTGTAAGAGATATTCACATTGATATCAAGTTGCATAAGTGCCCAGGGTAGTCCAGTTGGGTTTGTCAAGACTACAAGTAATGCAAGTAATACATTTTAGGTACAACTGGGTAATGTAACATACATCCTAGACTATATAATAGATGGGGTGACAGGTGACATCATACCAAACATGTGGTTGGCAGTTGCCATTGTTCTATGCCCAGCAGTATGCATGTGCATCCTGTTTTGTTTTGGACCCATGCTTTTAAATCTGGTGCCAAAGCATTATAAAGGGCATAGTGAACAGTGTTGTGGTCATATGCTGTTCCCTCAAGCATGTATCGACAGTCCAGTCCCTTCGACCGTTGCTATTGTTGATAAACATTGCTGTCACCCCATCTATACAAATAGTGCTTAAATGGTGCTATTACGCATTATTCCGTTGTGGACTTGATAAGTCCAACATTGTTTCCATGAATGTATGTTGGATTTAACAGTCACCCCAAATGTTATAATACTCCTCAAAACCACCTGTGTGCACCAAGCATTCTTCTCTTAATTCCTGTGGATATTTATTGTTCGTGTAGTGCATTGCAAGCCTTTACACATTGAGCTGATCAAATCTTAGCATTATGGTCTCTGATTTGTAACTGTATAGTCTATTTCACTTCCACAAGACAGTGACGTAACTGCATCTTCCACTGATTGCAGTACATACACATAGACGCGAATACCATACCTTATGGATCTATCCTTTTGGAGACGTATTGTCGTACACACACTATGATTGGCTAAAGTCGGAACATATGACCAAACATGTGTCTTAGTGGAGACATATAGGCAGGGGTGTTAGGTTTGATCTATGTGGCTCACAGCCCATTATTAGCTCGCGCCTATCTAATTGGTAGCTACCAACTTAAGTGTGCTAAGCTAATTGCCACGTAATATCCTTAAACCAATTTGCCCGATCGGGAAAGGTGGCTGCATGGGCACCTGTAAGCTGAGTGAACGGGAGGAACAATGTGGCATGTGCGAGTGAATGAGCCATGGATGTTCCGACCCCGGTAAGGGTGAAGCGACAGGGCCTTAGCCAAGGCCTGTCGCTGACCCGTTCGCCACATACAGCCCCCTTTCCTATAATATGCGCAACCTAATCAAAAGGGAGGCAGTGGGTGGGAAAGCAATTCAAAGCAGGTCTGAATCAAAATACAACCTTGATAGCAGAATATGGAAGCAAGCTATGCCAGATCCTACCAAGAGAGGGCAGCGCAGAGTGATGGATGGATGCCAGGAGGTATAGGCTAATCCAATAACCATATTTAACATTACATGTTAAAACCCATTTACCATGTTTACCATCATTGTCACCTATGGAGCATAGTATTGTGTCTCCACAAGAGACAATACCTCCATAAGGTTGTGCTGGAACACAAGATCGTCTCCACAAGGTATTGCGTACACTTGAGGTGCTGGTGAATACACATACATGTAGAAAAGCGGAAGACACATACGCATGCGTAAATGTTGCGCCTATAAAGTTACGTCACTGTCCAGAGGATGTGAAATATTCTATTAATTTAATTCTCTATTTTTGTCATTCGCATATCTGTTTGTGAATTCAATTGATAGCCTGTAGGACTGGTCAAAATGTTTAATGTGTCTTAATTGACAGAATTAGACACAGCAGTGATTGGTCATCCAATGGTCAATCATTACCTCAGTGTGAAAGGCTTGTATTTCTTATTTGTGTATGTAATCATGTTCGAGTTGTACATATTGTACATTTAAATATTAAAGTAAAACCTGTAAATAAACTATATTTGCACAGAACATGTACATAATCTTTTCTGCCATGTTGAATACGTACATATACAATTGCTTGGACATTTGCATTTAATATTGTTAATACAGCATGGCATGAAAATAAATGTGGGGGATCATTTCTCTTCCTTCAGATCAGTTGTCATGTGCTCCATTCTAGAAATATTAAAATCATAAGTTTCCTGTTTCATTATGTGTTATTTTTTAAATCCAGCATGCAAGGTTTTTAACATTTTCTTTTATTATTGCAGCGTGTTATGTTCCACTTTGCATATTGATATGAACAGTATAGATTCCTTTTCAGAGAGTCATTGTAGAGCAGTGATGTATCATATAATGTGACCCATCACATCGAAATAGACCAGTTGTCTCCAAAAAAGGAAAATTTATATTTTAATTTCAACCTTATTAATTAACCTAATTTTTAGCTTTAAAATGACACCCGACTTATTGAATTTGAACATAACAAACAGATTTTTATAGCTTATCCCTAACACTCTTGAGTACTACGAATTACTACGATACAGTGTGCTTGTGTCACCCGGCTCTGCAAGTCATCGATGAAATATGTGGCGAAGTAGACTTCGCCATGTATGGTTTCCCCCCGTGGCCTAGCGGTAGATCGTCTGCCTCTGAACCCAGAGGTCCGGGATTCGAGCCCCGGTGGCGTGGGGACCCTTTTTCCCCTCGCTATTTGGCCGCGAAAAAAATTCTTTGGAAAAGGTGCCTCGGGGGTTAGGTTAAGAGGTGATCAATCCTTTATTTTCTTTACTTTTTCAATCTTCTATTGTTCTTGTCTGCACAACAATTGATCTGTTTCGATGTGAGGGTTCACATATAAATGATGCAGTTTCTTTAGTGGGTGGTAACACATATATTTTTGAGACCTCCAGTGCTCTTTGAGGCCATTGTGTGTCATTATTGGCAAATTTAGGATCTTCTCAGAAGTATATTCTGTATACTTTAAAATTAAGACTATTTATGTTAATATTTCCAAATTCTCTCCAAGGCCATCTCTTGTTAACTTTTAATTTTAATCAAGTGAGAAGGGTAAAATAAATTGGAGGTGGGGGTTTCCATCCCTTCACGCTGCACCGCCACAGAGCTATATCATATTGTGAATGAAGTTATTGATCACTGCTGTTCGATAGACTCAGATTAGGTATCTATGCTTTACTTATTTTTCTGTATTATTGTGACCGTTCTAACATACCCAGACATGAGAATTAACATAACTGAAGCCGGACTATGAGATCAAATTGCTATTTGCGTCAAGGAGGTTTTATTGCCATTTACTTGCGGGAATGTTTGCCTTTTGTGACAACAAAGTGTAATGTGTATCAATCTTTTTGAAATATAACTGTCAATTATGATATTATAAGAATTTTAGAGTAGAGCAAGATATTCATAATCAACTACATTGTGCCAATTATAGAGGATTACATACTTTATGCATACAGCGTAACCAAATTGTGGACATGTATTTCCAAATAATATGCAGTTAAAAGCGCTATCAACAATAAATGTACCAATCGTAAACATATTGCACTTACATGTACATGTAGCTGCATTTAATGGCATTTGCCAGCAAAATAAGTATACATATACCTTAGTAACTGGATCATACAGCACCTCATTAGGAATTATAGTACATGACAGAATATATGTGACGGTTAATTTGATCGGGTTCAACACTCGTAACAGGATGCACACTACTTATAGAGGCCCATAGGGATATGTACAAAATTAGTGATATAAAACCCTATTTTAGACCACTTAATTTTGAAATTCTTGAAAATGATTACTTTTTCTCACCAAAAAGTGAAAACAGTAGATAGGGTAGCCTGCACGATTTGTCCAAATGACCCCTAAAGAGACTGCATGTCTGACGAGCGTGGAAATGTCACCGTAATCGCCCTTGTTTCTAGTATAGAAGACAAATTTGAAAGATCTCTCAAAATTTACCAGATGACATGTGATGTCCCATTAATCATAATAAATTTTAAAAATCCTAGGCATTTACACAATTGTTCTTACTGTAAATCTTTTAAATTTAGGATTTTGCCATGCATACTTTACGATTCTAGTTTAGCAACGCTCTTAAGGCCGAGTTCACATACGCTATTCGGTATTCGCTATACGGGCAGGGCGAGTCACATAGGGTAGCACACGCGCCCTACTCGGTCTTTTGGTGCCGATCAAATGGACACTTCAGAAATGGATTAATAGTTAAGACCACAAGTTTTAAATTCCAAATCCAATGTTATTTTCATTACTTTGACACTTATATTTATGTATATTTTATTAAGGAAATCTGCACATTTGAGAGTTGTTCTATCAGCAAGAGAATGTATGGTCTACATATCATAAATCATTTTGTTGATAGTTTAACATGTACATATGAAGGCATGTGCTATTAAATTGCAACGGAGTCCTATTCTACGCAATAAATTGTAATAAATCGTGATAGGGGAAATTCAGAACGCCTGTACACACGAATTGCAGCTGCCACATCCAAAAAATCAAACGTGCACGATTCCCACTATACTATATGCAGGTTTACGGCCTTTTCGAATAGTGCCCTCTTATGTGACCGGGTGCACGATGTTTGCTGAGGGTAGGTGAAAATGGAATATATGTGTACCATATGTTTACCCCTGCTCATTATGTATATATTAATGTTGAAATCTTGATTTTTTTAAAAAATTTTTATCAAATTTAATTTATATTTTAAATGGGAAAAGGCCATCTAATGGTTATGCAGGTTTGCACCTCTTCTATCTCAGTGGCATGTCTGAACGATTTTTTTCCAGATGTTCTTGGAAGGACCTTATGACCTGGGCTGCGGGAGGAATCAAATTATCATTCAGTTTTCCCCATGTATTAACACTTTTCGTGCAGCTATTAGTTTTACCATTTCAAAACAGATTTTTCAGAAACCTTTCCCAACTTTAAAGTCTATCTCAAGAATGACTGAACCAATACTAATTCAATTTTGACATTTTTTAAACATTTTGTAACATTTTGGAATGTCGTCTGCAGACGCCTGCCGCGTGGAAAGTGTTAAATATTTGCGTCTCCTTCCTGGATTATCCCACAATTCTGTGAGAGCGGTATAGACTAAACTTAAATATATTTGACCTACACAGAAGATGAATCAACAGAGAAACAAATATAGCTCTCTCCAGTTACGGAATTATTGAAAATCATCACCCATCAAATATTTTTGGTATCTTTAAAACAATGGCAGGCATCCATTAATCACGTCAATGCAAATTGAATACACAGTGGTAACATAAACTATGTATCAATTTCAAGTTGCATTGCATTTAATATTGCATTCATATTATAGAGCATGTTGGCACATAACACTGTGGGATTATTACCACACACCCAATACTTATTATATAACGCCTTATTGTACATGTAATGTATCAAGCAATTCCATCATAATATGTGATATGGCACCACGAAACAGGCGGAAAGTGGCGGCGAAGATGTTGCTGAATTGAGGCAGCATAGCATATTATTGATTTGCCGTTTAAATTGTTGTTGGTATGGACCCATGGTCCCTTCTATTATAGGGGAATTCTAAAATAGCAGTATGTATTGTTATGTTAAGATCAGCCATGCCAGGCTATTTATTTTATAATCCCGCTATAATAAAAGGGTTTGGTCCATTCTAACAACAAACGGCAAACATCAATAACATGCTATCCTAGCTCAATTCAGCAACATCTTCGCCGCGACTTTCCGCCTGTTTCGTGGTGCCATGTCACATATGTACAAATCTATTATAAAGTTAGTTTGTTTCATTTAATTTATTATATGATATCTATGAGAGTGCTTGAAATAAACTTGAAGTAATACAATTTTAATTAGGCGTTTTGTTCTCTTTTATCCCCCTTAACAAGTGTGTTTGTGATAAGTGTCAGCGATGGCCTCGGAACAGGATAGTACTAGACGTTTTGATTTGCCTCTCCAAAATGTTGTAAACTATAATAATTCTATGTGGGTTCAAATAAGATCTATCCCTGATAGCCAGACATTTGATATGTATCTCTGAATCCCAGCTATACATCAACACTATAGTACTTTTGTTAAGGAGCTTTTTATGCTGGTGAAATGCCAATTTAATGTACTTTGTATTGGCCAATTCTATGGGAAGTAATGTACTTAATGTCTAGGGCCTAAATATTGCATATACGAGGGGTATCAGCAAGTTTTTGAAATCACCCCGAAGTGAAGGAGCTATATCGATGAAATTTTGTCATCACTGGTCCTTACAAACATTATGGGGTAAAAATGGTCTCATAAGTATGTTTACTTTTTATACAGGTGGCGCTAGATGCCAAGGCCATGTAAATCAATGACGTCTTCCAACAGTGCTGTTTACATGGTAAATGATAATGGTCCAATAACTGATCCTTGCGGGACGTTTTCAAGAGGAGTATGAGGCTTAGAAGGCTTAGAAATGTTGTCATTTACAGAGATAAATTGAGACCTACGAGTGACAAATGACAACATTTCTAAGCCTTTTAAGCCTCATACTCCTCTTATAGCGCATATCCAAAAGACCCTCGTATGTGTTCAGCTGCAGCAAAAGGGTGCAGTTGTCTCTCACAGAATAAGGTGAGACCTTAATAATACCAACAAAAGGAGCTTTTTGAATGCTTCAAACTGACACCCTTGTGGTTAAGATTGAATACCATTTTCTGATTTTATGAAGAATAATTACTGTTAAAATTGTCTCTATTTTCTTTTGTTTCTACATGCCTAATTCCATCAACAGTTCACGTATGTGACCAGTCACGTTAAAAAGGACATGTTGTCGGCAAACCTAGTTTTGAGATAGAGGCCAATATATTTGGTGAAATATAAAGAAAATAATAGAACAACTTTGACTTCTTCGAATCACATCTTTTGATTACAAAGTCCTTTCTCCATCTCCATTTTTTCAAAAATGAGATTTTGGTACCTTCACCATGGTATCATTTCAAAGCTTTAAATTGCACTCTTTTAAGTGATACCAATAACTCAGATTTGACTCGGGCCACATGTCCATTTTGACGTGACGGGTCACATATACAGTATCCTCGCCGAGACTCTAAATATCGTTGAAAAAAATATATGCCCTGATTGACCGACCTTGCACCTTAGAGGTCTGGTCTATCTGCAAGAAAGGACAGGGGTTTTTTTCTACACCTAATGAGTGATTTATTGGATGAAATACACCATCTGTTGTAGTTATAATTGGAAATGTGAATTGCAATGCACAAAGTGCATTCATTCATTCTGAGACAATTTACACTCAACAAATACAATACAAATGTTACTTTTTGAGTTGAAAGTTTTATTTGACCACATATTTAGAGCATGAATTAGGTTATCAAAGTAAAGGATACATGACATCAATAATGTTGATGTATATTACTAAATAATGTAATTTATCCTAAGACAATGTTTGGTAAAGAGGGTTGCTAACATAGAAACTTTGAAATACTGGGAGAATCATATTAACCATATGGTCCGAATTGTTGAAATCATAAATAAATTGGTAAATCCTTGGGTCAGTCAATAAAATTAAAACAACACTGAAATTAGAATATAACCCTTGGCAGGTCAACTGGCTCACGCTAACTTGAACATGAACTACTGATCACATTGATCATAACATAAAGCCTATGGCAGTATCATAATTCGGATGGGTCCAGGCTTGAACCAGTAATCGTGATATACTTACTACGTCAATGAAAAACTACAGTTGCCATCATAAATACTCTGGACATAAATTTCAAATGAGCAGGTGTGTGCTACATATACCTGGAAGTAATTTTCAACATGTTGAGGGCTCTGAACCACAAGGCCTCATCTCCATTTTTTCAAAAATGAGATTTTGGTATCAAAATGTTCAGAAAGAAATTCTGTTTGCATTACACACAGCCTTATTTCCATAACACAACCCCTTTCAAAGTTTTAGCCAGTATCACAAGGCCTCATCTCCATCTATCTCCCCAATGTGTTTAAAAATCTTTAATAGTCTTTTTTCTCAAAATGGTCAAAATGGAGATAAGGTCTCGATGTGATGAATATTCATTCTCATTAGCACGCACTGAAATACTGCAACTGGCGCATGTGAAAGTTTGGTCACATATTGTCTTAAGCATTATGACGGTGGCTACAGCAGAATACTCCTTTTCAGAATACTCCTTTTCTATTATGATTGTAGTGAAAACATTATTTATCACAAAAACAAGACCTGCATGCAATCTATGATGATCCACTGTCATGTGATCGCCGCCTAAAAGGTGGTCACATGACTGCAGGGTTAAAACCATGAAGCTGAAGAAGTTTGGTGAAACTATCATTACATATTTACAATTACATATTAATATCCAATACAGTAATGAACATATCAAATGTAATAGTATTGTAACAACCAAAAGATGGTGATCTTGAATCATATATATTGTTTATACACTGAGCCAAAAAAGAAACTTAAATTTTTTTAACAGATCACCATAGGGTCAGTGCGAATTTCTCTGTGTCATTGAAGCAAACAATTGGTTATTGACTGCCATTTGAAGCAATACATTGCAGTAATATTGTATCCAAATTTGGTACATTTTCATGCACAGAATTTTATTTGGTGATCTGTTAAAATTTTATAAGTTTCTTTTTTTTTATAAGTTTCTTTTTTGGCTCAGTGTATACATGCAGTTATTTTTTGTTAATTTGTTATGCCTCGGCTGAAATTTAAAAAAAACATGCCTGCATTAAATCAACCAACTTTTAGTTTCTATAGGTGACAAAAATAGCTTTACAGGTGAGCAGTTCCACCCTGAAGGGTTGGTCAGACAATAATATTGTTCCCTTTATAATGTTTGAGAAAATGTTTTCAACATTATGAAATATGTAATTCAACCCTTTATATTTTAAATGATCAAAATTCCCTATAATTTTGAATATGTTCGTATATTTTCCTTAACAATGAAAACAATCTTAACTTAGCAAATTATGGATGGTTAGGCCAGTAGAACCGAACTGGGCGGGTTTTTTTTATCTTCTTTTATAAATTTTTCCACATTTACTATACGCTTGATTTTAAATTATCACTCTGTCAGGAGTCACAATTATACAGTATACTGGTAGTCAAAAGAACATGGGCATAAATATAACTGAACTTTGCCATTTCTTAGGATCATAATATACAGTGGAACCCCGTTAACCCAAACTCTGTTAACACAAAATTCCTGTTAACACTAAGTGTTATTCAAGTCCTAAGCTTAGGCTAAATTTTAAAAAAAAATTGTCTCAAAGCTCCCGCGCGCGTTAGTTTATTGATGCGCATTAAGGTGCGTTCATACTCACGTCGTTGCGCATCGGCCGACGTCGACGGACATCGGTGCGCGAGTTGAATCAATGTCAACTTTTGTCCGTCGACGTCGACCGATACGCAACGACGCGAGTATGAACGCACCTTTAGAAAAACAAAAATCTTTAAAAAAATCCTAACAAATCCTAAAAAAATCCAAAATTTCACCGATTTTTCAGATTTTCATTGATCACATCATTTTAATTACAAAAAGTCACTTTTACAAGGATTTCAATATTTTATATTTAAAAAAAAAACTGAAACAAAAACGCATTCCGCATTAGGTTTTGAAAAACTAAGAGCTTTGAGACAAAAGATTTTTTTAATTTAGCCTTATATTTTACCATTATAATATGACTGGATAACACAAATTCCTGTTAACACAAACTAAAATGTACGGCCCGCGGGGCCCATCCCATGCAACTTTGTGTTAATGAGGTTCCACTGTAGTTGGCAGCCTATTTACATGTATATTAAAAATCTACAACAGACACTGTTGGGGATCACAAATGACTTTTAATTGAAACATTTATAAATAATATTATTTTGGAAGATATGTTTCATTATAGTCACTGGTTAGTAAGCTACGTTATTCAAATGAATGACCCCAGGGTATTTCAGTCTCAAGTCTTTCATAACACTGTCCAATGTTTGGACCCTTGCCGGTTTACTTTGGTATACCCTACCACTGCATGTCTTCAATGGGGACTTTTAAAGAATGACCCATACAATTACACAGCGAGGAATAAAAATGGTAGGGTATACTAAAGCTTTCCCAAAGACACACAGGGTTTGAAATTGAATCCCACAGCTGATACCATATCAGAGTTGCACATGTGTGCAGTGAATGGAGCAAGGCATTTTGTATACACTAAATTCATTTGGGTATTCTATAACAAGTAAGTGTTGGTACTAATTATATTCACAATAATTGAACTGTATTATATTTTTAAGGTCTTTGTTAATTTAATTCTCGCCAGTTTGTCCGAGTCTATATATTATTTATGTATTATCCATTCATTACATTTTACATGGGCATTTCTTGCTAATTCATGGTCAAGTAGCGATGAGCCCCTTTACTTTTAGGATGGTTTCAAGGGCTAATCAGTTTGCAAATGGTCACACAATGTGTCATTATTTTGTACCCTGACCTATTATAGCTGAATATATAGGGGTTATCCATGTAGCCAAGCAGAACAGACTACAACAAGGATTTGCAACCAGTCTGTTCTACATTCAATTGAGTTGGTGCATGACCTCTAATGCATAGCGTGAGCTCTGCTAGAAAATACTTAATCATAAAAAACAGCTGTAACCTTCTTTCTGAAAATCTTGAATACAGTTTAGTATTCCCGACAATATGGCTACTAATCCAAACCATGGATAACCCTCTATAATCCTACAGTTCTACTGTGGACCATCACTTCACTGGCATACACAGAGCCCCTCGTGTACAAAGATGGAAAGTATTTACATGTGCGTAAATGTTTACTCTATAAGGTGGTCATGATCACAAGCAAGCAAAAAGAACCCCATATGACTGGCAACATGGGTTGTGTTTTATACCCATAGTCTAATATTTATGAAATATTTCATTCCCAGTTCCTAATACCCAATGGTTTTTTCCCAGAATTGTATTCTATCTATGCTATGAATCTATACTAAATAAATGAAACGGTACACTCAAACATTCGCTAGTTCTATTTAAATGTTGTCCATTACCTCTACCGAACTATATAATCTCTATAATAGGAATTTTGTAATAAACACATTGGAATTTACTTTGTAGTATAAAACAGGCAAATATTTCAATAAATATACAATTCAAATGAGTCCCATGCTATATCAACTATATGCACCAGAGTTGAATTATCTTCTAAATCTACCTATATGCATCTAATTATACTGTTAAATATATACCAAATGATAATTACGCCAAACAACACACCCTGTTTTATGGAATTGACAGGTCCATTTCAGCATTTTCTCACCAAATATTGCAACCAGAAAATAACACAAACCCACACATTTATAACCATTTTTTAAAAACAAACCACGGCTGTTTGACTGTCCGATTTATAATTAGAATTATGGAATAAAAAAAGATTAAATAGTGGCCCAGTTATGGTTTGACCTGATTTAGGTAGCGCTAATGAATACGAGTATACGGTTAAAATTTCACGAAAAATGTTCGAGCCCTTTTAAATTATCGGCATTTTCTACTTTACACACATTTTACATGTAACTCTAGGGGAAATGTGGCCGATGAGGGCGCTATTATATTAAATAATAATATTCAAAGCTCTATTTCTCAGAAATGGCACCAACAAATGTTCTGAAATTTCTACAAAAGATGGCCAGTATATTCAGGTACTTGAATCAGTTAAAACCAGAACCGGGCCAGCAAGTTACGGTGTTCTCAGAATAAAACGGACAAATTATGTGGGATCAAACAGCCGTGAAACTAGAAATCCAATTCAAAAAAGAAAAGAAGACTTTCTCATGCCAACTACTATTGAAAGCAAATAAAAAATGCACCTGCATTACATCTATACTCTGTTTGGCCATCTCGAGACAGTAACGTAACTGAACAGGCGCAGCTTTTACGCACGCGTGTGTATCTTCCGCCTTTCAACGCTAGTGTTTGTACGCCAGCGCCGCGAGTATGTGCGCGCGTTATGTGATGCGCCTGTTCAGTTACGTCACTGTCTCGAGATGGCCAAACAGAGTATACCTTGCGATGGCTTGTCCCTCTTAAAACAGAGTGTGTTTTTGACACCTTATTGCCAAGTTCGAACCCTTCTAAAACAATACATACATTGTTGATTAAGTTCTAACCCAACAACACTCTAGAACAATCACAGGATTATCTTTTTTGGTTTTATGTTTTATACATATTTATAATAACATATTGTATACAATAACGAACGATAGGATTTGTTTCGTCTATTTTCAACTTATCTTACATGATATATCTCTATAATTGTTATTATTTGGCAAAGACAAAATACAAGGACACTAAATAAAAAGAAGTAGTAAAATTAAGAAATAGACGAATATGTAACATGCATCTTAACCCAGAAACCTCCTTTCCATATATCAACTGTGTCAAGACTCTGGACACTTTATTCTTCACTCTCTCAGATGTAACAATATCGTGTGTCGTTTAATTTCTTAAAAATCATAGAATATACTTATGTAAGGCTAAATTTAAAAAAATCATTTGTCTCAAAGCTCCCTCGCGCGTTAGTTTATTGATGCGCATTAGAAAAACAAAAATCTTAAAAAAAAATTTTTTTTAAATTTTTTTTAATTTTTAAAAATCCCAAAATGTCACAGATTTTTCAGATTTTCATTGATCGCATCATTTTAAATACAAAAGGTCACTTTTACAAGGATTTCAATATTTTATATTTAAAAAAATAAAATTAAAAACTTTAAAAAAACCGCATTCCGCATTAGGTTTTGAAAAACTGAAGAGCTTTGAGACAAAAGATTTTTTAAATTTAGCCTAAACAATAAAAAAAAGTATTGTGCACAAATGTTTTTAGTTCTTGAAAACCAAATTCACAGCCGTAACCATTTCCCTTGCCCAGTATAGTAAGGGCCAAATTATGTAACCTCTTAATGCTCTATTATTAGCACATTTGGTTAACGAGTTGTTGTCTTGATTACAGAAGTCTTGAAGCAAAATGTCTGTCACATACCATGATCATTTCCCAAATCACAAAATCTGTTATGTTTCACAATCACAGAAATTGCTCTAGGTTGAATGTGGAAAAGCGTGTCACGATCACAAACTCTACATTACTGACGAAATGGAGATCAGAAAAGATGTCTTTCTTTAGGGAGTCGCATGCATGATCTACTACACATTGACATACTGCAAAAGGATTTGTATGCAAAATAATACAAAATATACATAATGCTCGAATCATACTAGCCGGTCGCTGGTCGCAACAGGTCGCGTAGTACTCGCTAGCTCAAAAGTATCTCGGTGCGACCAAAAGTCGCATCGAGCTACTAAATCGCCGGTAGTCGCAGGTATTTCCCGAACACGCAGACGACAAAAAACCTGGTGATTGCTGCTGATTGGTTATGCTAATTTCGAAGCAAAATAACCTCCCCCCATTGGTTGAAAAAGTATGGTGTTCATTACGTCATGAGCGACCGATCTTTCGAGTTGAACTGAAGTCAACTGGTGGCGACTGGTCGTTTCCAGTCAAGCGATCTCTTGATCGATGTATCGGGGTTTTTTATATGACGTAAAACTCGTCATAGGAGCGATTTAATCGCAAAGCGACCTTAGTATGTTTTCAGCATTAGACTTGATTAGGTCAAACGTAATTAGTAATTATATATATGGTCAGTTTAACAACACATACCAAAGTTATTAGAACTTGCATAACATGTAGTGACGACGTAATAATTTCCCATTGTGTTGGTCTTTATGGGGATAGGTGTGCTATAGGTCCCAGGTTTTCAATTGCACTGCAGAATAAAAAAGTGTCTGACTTAATTACCATATGAAACATATTTTTCTGTCAAAGAATTCATACATGTTAGAGACCGAAAGTATATATTTCCATATTGTGCACTAATTTATCTAATTGAGACTTCAGTCGGCTGTGAACATTAATTGTATGATGTACACTCACTCATAATCAAATACTTTTAACGTATGGCAATGTTTGTATGTTTCATGCATAACACAGTTCTGTGAAAATATAATTATATGGTAGAAGGTTTTTTTACATAGAGATTAAACTCAAAGGATTAGCCACATATTCAATAGCTTGTGAACAGGTTGATATAGATTAAACTCAAAAGATATTATAGCCACATATTCAATAGCTTGTGAACAGGTTGAAATGGTGCAGAGTAGGATAATAACCATTTTGGGGATTACAAGAAAACATGTGGAAGTGCCTTTTTATCACTTGATAGCACCGGCCAGAACAGAGTCATACCAGGCTTCATACTCTGAGTGTCTCCTGCAACACAATAGAGACATGTTTGGAGATGTAATGAATAAGCCTACAACATGTCCCTTTGATGCCGACTGGTTACTTTCCTATGGTATAAACAGATACACCCACAGGTGAATTAATTGAACACATTTTGTTTGGAATGTATTTGGTCAAAAATGTCATCTGATAACATAATATAATACGATTACCATAAGTATACTGTTTCGCACTACACTAAATAATAGGGGTCAGTGAGGCTTTATCATGCTTCTTTATCACTAAGAAAGATAATTAAAAGTATGTCTTAATATTGAGATGTTGAGGATGTAATATTCTAAACTAAGATTGTTTGAAATCCTAAAACGTGATATTGAAAATACAGGCCTTTGCAAGGTCAACAGTACTATACTCTGTGTTAGCTCAGAGTGACAGACGCAGCACTTTCCGCGCTACAGACGATAATCTTCTTTGATCGCACGGACGCATTCACAGTTGCATTGGAGGTATGCATACGATGCTCTAGTTCAGAGTGATAGGCACAGCACTTTCCTCACCACAGACGATATCCTTCTTTGATCGTGCGGACGCGTGCACAGTTACATCGGAGTTATGCATACTATATCATGATGCATTCACTAGAATACAAACTGACATCACCCCCAAACTTAAGGGGACTGTTAAGTCTCAGGAATAGCCTCTGTAAAACTGCCGCAACTTCTTCATTGTTCATTTAATCCATATAAAAGTATACATTTCTGGAAAGAAAATGAGTCGGAGAATCCATTTTTGTATCAAATTTCACTAAACATACCGATTTTTTTAAATGTTGACCAAAAAATCACTTCTTGGCTTAAAATTTGAAGCAAACGTAGCAAAATCAGTTTTTGGAACCTAAAAACAATATCACTTTTTGGTCAAAATTTAAAAAAATAAACATTTGTATGTAAAAACTGTTTTAAAAAATAATTTCCTTTCCAAAAATGTATACTTTTATATACATCACATTAATAGTTCAAAAGTTACACAACTTGATTAATGTCATGCTTTTTTGGGTTAACAGCCCCCTTAAGTTGACACAAAAGTTTAGTATGAAAACCATCCTGTATTGCATCTCAATAGATTAATTTCATGCCATTAATAATAACGATTAAAATATAATTAAAAACCACCGCTAAGCAAAGACTAACAGTAACACTCAACACTGTAGGACAGTAAGACAGGGATTTGGAAAAACTATATAAAAACCACATTGTGAATATTTACACATCGGTGTTTTGATACTTTTTGTTAGTCAACATTTGACGTAATTGTTGTCTTATTTTGAACCACATGTTATAAGATGCTATAGTCTATGCACTGTAACATGACACATGATGCAATGCAATGATGCAATGTAAACTTAATGCACACTAACAAAGTTCATGTTTCATATAATAGTGAATGACCTATAGCAAATATTCAGCATACTGCGCCTTACTAACAAAGCTATTCGCACTCTTTCATCCATTTAACAAACACGCATATGTGCATAGTCTTTCATGCATTTAACCATAACGGCGCTTTTCTGTTACAATGTGTGAGGTCACCCTCTTCTGCTGTTTGCACTCATAAATAATCGCCATATTTCAAATTTCAAATTTGTGCCGTTACTTACTAATGATTGATTGGTTACATATTGGTATAACATAGACATATATTTGAGTAGACAGTACATACATAGATAGATTTTCTAGATACATGTAATTATGGTACAAGATTGCATTATGAATCGTCACATACCGGTAGTTTAGCTGGCTGGTGGGTTAACACAAATTGCACCTTTTGTTCAAACTCACAGGCTAAATAATCACGGAGAGATTCGGTCATATATAGAGGATGCCATATTATAAATAATTTCACTATTTTGTTGCTGATTTGATACACAAATAAATGTCTTAGTTTATAATGCATGCAGAAGACAGCAAAATGTTAGTATCATGCATTTATTTGAATACTATCTGATCCAGGATTAGGTGAGATTTAAACAAAACAGTAGTCAATCACGGAGCAGCACAGTGTTTGTGATAGCCTATACAAGCACACATAGTGCAACTTATCCGGCATGTGACATTAGATAAGATGGGTTTAGCACCATCCTCCGCTGTGTGCGGTGCGGTGTATGGTGTGTGTAGACTCATCGCAAGTCTGGGTCGCCACCGACTGATTTCTTAATTCTAAGTAAGATTGTCGTTAGCCACTGGTCCAACCGGGAAATGGAATCGTAATCTTTCACCTGAGGAGAGATAAAGCACAAAATATAAATAGTTTTATTTTACGAATACAACATTCTTGTGATCAAAATGGGTACAGTTCAACCTCGGTTATCCGACCCCCTTTTTATCCGGATCTGTTATCCGGCTGAATGATCCCAAAAGAAAATAAGTTTTTTACAGCCTAGCCTAATCACCTTATTTTCACACTCTGAAGCATTTGAAGGCCATCTTTTGATGTTGGTAGTGCTGTTTAGTGCTCAAATAATACATTGGCACTGTAATTACCCTGATGTAGTAAGTACCCTTCTATTGTCCCAATTTGAGCACTTCAGAACTGTCAATGCAGAATTACACATAATTCGCTTATCCAGATTTTTCACTTATCCGGCCATTGCTTGGTCCCATCATGTCCAGATAACCGAGGTTGGACTGTAATAGATCCATATAGAGAAAGACTTCCATGCAAACAATTATGTAGCTAAGTATTTTGCACAACAGGGTACTGACACAGAGGTAGGACTTTCTAAGACGAGCACACCTCTTGACAATGGTGAGTTGAGCACCCCCGAAACACTCGTCTCTGCAAAATCCCTGATTAATGCTGATTACACATAGTCCGGACGGCACGCTTTATACAGCGTGGGACTCCAGAAATCAAGAAATCAACAAAAGCGTGGGGGTTAGAATATTTCTCATATAAAGGGTGGAGACAAGGTCTTAGCCAGCCACCCGTCCACCCGTCTTTTGGACGGGCAGTTTCTAAAGTGGACGGGTGGAAATATCCCCAACCCGTCTTATTGACGGGCAGTTTTTTGGACAAAAATAAATAAATCATTAATTCATTATAAACTTCCAAGGGTCATGATAAGCGAGCACTTTAAATAAATAATACGGCGCGGTAGGACTATAAAATCTAGTACAAAATGAATGGTAGTCATTATATTAAACGGTCCAGAATCCGACTTATATCAATTCTACAAGCATTGAACATCCCGATCAAATATTATGATACTGTTTTATGATGCGTTCAGACCTTGGCTGATGAAGAGATGGATATTCATGTATTATTATTAACCTTTACCATGCTGGGGAAAAACACTTGTCGTTCTGGTGGTATTCCCTCGGTTTTCTCAAAGTATCCCGAGCTTTAGCGGAATTGTAACTACATTTCGAATTTGTGCATAAAAATCGACCATAAATAGTGCAAGAAAATCTTGAAATGTCATTTAAAATACTTCGATCTATCGTACCAAATGCGAACTTGGCTCGGGGAATACCTTTCAATCATCATGTAAACAGAATTTGGTTCCCGTATGTTATTTTTCTCATGTTACGTCGTGCTGTAAAATGGGTACCACCAACCGCACGTGGTTATTCCAATTCTTTTCGATGACGCAGATCATTTCCATGAAGCAATGCAAAATACTGCCGCCGGCGGTTGGTAGACTAAGACTATGCCGCCCTCTACAATTTCGTTATCAATGTTCCATACGGAAATATTCAAGATCGACTAGGGGATGTATATAAGATGGCCGTGCGTACACGAAAGAAATAATTTCTTCGGTATAAAAAAATGCCCGGGAAAAAATGTCAAAAACGGCAGACATTAATTGGAATATAATGCAAATAATGAAACCTCTACCAGGGATAACTTTCAAAATTAATATATTTTCATGCAGAGAAGAAAATGGACTCATAAAGTAAGCTTATTACTTTTTAAAAAGTGATATTTATTTAACATTTAACAACAAACATTTTCAATAAAATATCGGTCAAAAGTGCCCCCCAAATCACACCAAATGGGTTCGAAAATTGAAATTTTTTCGAACGCTGAGGGGGGCACATCCCCCCTCAGACTCACCCCTGTCCGCGCTAGCGCGGAACGCGGTGCTTCGCACCTTGGTGCTTCGCACGTCAGTCATTACAAATATTTTGTTTTTCTTTTTTGGACGGGCACATTTTAAATCCTAGCTAAGACCCTGGGTGGAGATAAAATAAAAAGGGTGGGGGTTAAACAAATCACATGCAGATATAGTAGTTTAATTCATTTTGAAAGAAATTGTAAAAAAATAGGACATTTTCCACCAATTTCAGTGCATTATTTCAATCAAGTTTCAACATTTTCTGACGAACTTCCGGTACGGACAGCCCATCTCCCATGAATCATCGTAAATTCTGCTCTATTTTGCCATATTTCAAAGCCAGCTTTTAATTTGTTATGTTGGTACCACCCAAAATATTACTGTTGTGCTCTAGAATTAGTTATTTTGATGATGGAAATGTGCCAAAAGTAGGTAGTATTTTGATATCATCAACTTCCGAATCAACTTCCGAATTCGGAAGCATTGCACTATTTTAGCTTAATAATACATTGCATGCATGACGCAAATAAAAGCTCTTGGGGTCCAAAATGTCCCCTTTCCGGTATAAAGGGTGGGTTGAACATTCCCAAATAAAAAGGGTGGCTCTGTAAAAAGGGTGGGGGTAAAATAAAAAGGGTGGGGGTCTGACCCCTGTCCGGACAGTGATTACATACTAAGGTCGCTTTGCGATCCGGGTCGCTCCCCTGATGATGTAATTTATCTCATTTGTTGTTTAATCGAATGCAATCAAGTCAGCAGCGACCTCACACGACTTTCCAAAAGTTAGGACAGGTTGATAGGCCTGAATTGCTGCAGTTGACTTCAATCCAACTCATGCTCGAATGGTCCTTCGATCTTTGGAGTTGCTGTGAGCGATTACGGTTTCATATTTCACTCGAACAACTCCAACCAGTGGCGTAGCCATTTCCCCCATAAAATTACCCCGTCAGTATCCAACACATGGCGTCGGTACATTCGTGATTTTTACCAAGCGATTTATTTTGGCAAACCATATTGAGCCCCCCCCCCCCCCCTTCATCTCAAGTTTCTCGAGCTGACTGCCAAAAAAAAAATTGGGCAACCTTTTACTATTTTTTGTCGGTAAATCATATTTGGAGATGTATTGCTTCAACGCGTTGAAGTCCATCCATTATATCGCAGCGAAACCAATATCATCTAAACGATGCTGATATTATGTTGTGATTGGTTCATTGTGGTTCCTCTGATGTTAAAAGGAATAGGTCCAAATCTATAACCAATTGGCCGATATTTACGAATCTACTATAGCAGTCAGTGTTTGAGTCCTATAGAATACTTTGAATGCCCTAGTGTTACGGCACGAAATGCTTAAAATTACAATAATTTCTCTTTTGGGTTAAAACCTAAAATACAAAAAAATGCTTAAAATTCAGTTGATTGTCTGGTAGTTAACAGAATGAGAAGGTTACAGATCAAACTTAAAACATAAGGGCGGGGAATGTGGACATTCTACATCTGCCCTATCATACTTACAGCATCTGTATATGCATCTACATTCTGTTCTTCGGTAGCTTCTGTTAATTTCTGTAATGATGGAACAACAACAAAATCAGTGAATTATTAAACATTTAAAGTTAAATTTAATTTTGTTTAAAAATGGTGCAAGTCTTATGTCAAATACATCCTCCAAACTGGCAGGCAATTCTAATGTGCTGATATTTGCTATTATGGTCTGTACGTGTATAATGATGTTCCATCTTGTAATGAAAAGATCCATCATTTTCAAGTAAATCAAAGTAGTTTTGTTGGTAAGCTGAGTTTTAGGCTCCTGGATATATGCTCAATAATGTGCTTCAATGCATTTTTGTCTCTTCCATAGTAACAAGAATATATGATACCTTATTTCAGGCCTGAGAAAAATTGGGGAATTGGCGAATCTCATTCCTGGGAAATTTGGGTATTTTGTGGGAAATTTGGGTATTTTGTGGGAAATGTTGGTATTTTGTGGGAAGTTTTGGTATTTTGGTGGGAAACGTTGCTTTTCAAAATAAAGAAATACATATGAAAAGGATGGAAATCTAGTTTTTTTTTCTCCTGGGAAATAGTATTTTTTCCAACACTACTCAAATGAACAAATCACTTTGTTTTTTATAGAGTGGTATTTAATGGAACATTTCAATATAAAACATAGTCTTACCTGTAATAGTTTATATTCTCTACTATCTGCAAATGCCGGGTACATATCTTGATACTTGGAAATAGCATGCTGTGCATTCAATAAGTCTACACACATATGGCATAGAGCAGCCTGTATGGTGGAAATAAACAAATGTAATCAAAATGTTAATTAGGTCGCAGCAAATTCATTATCATTATTGATTTTATTTAAAAATCCAATATACCATACATGCATTTATTTGATTATCTGATAATGATTGCGCTGGTAGCCAAACCATGGATATTCTTCGGTACTGACCAGAACTGGATTCTTGTTTGGTAACCTGTGAAATCCTAATACATATTAAATGTTATACTACCGCACGACTTTCAGATTATTCCTTAGTGCAACAGTACATGAAACAAGACGTCCCCTTTTTTGCTTGCTTAGTATTTTGAATGTATGTGTTATTCTGTGCTTTTTGTGCTAATTCACAATGACTTTTGTGAAATTTGTAATATCTTCCATTTAGAAGAAAAACAATTTCCACAGAAACATACTTCCGGTTTGTTTGCAATGATAATTCCATAACAACTATTTCATAGTCCATTTTTTTCTTTTTGATAACAATGTTACTAATACAAATTACCTGTATGAAATTAATTGATTGATTGATTGATTGATTGATTGATTGATCAGGCATAGAAGTTTGAAACATATGCACGAATCCATTTAGATTCTTGCGAGAGGAATTTTGTGCAAATTTATCCTATTCTATCCCTGATAAATTGATTGATTGATTGATCGATCGATCGCTCGATCGATCGTTGTTGATTGAATAAATTAAAGCAATGTTAAACACAAATAACATATGTATGAAATTAACACAAATATTTAATACACACCTTGAAAAAGTAATCTTTTGCACTGTATTTGAGTAGGGGATTATCCATTGCTGTTTCGCCGACTTGCTCATAAATCTCTGTGGCTTTCGAGTACTGCTCCAACTGTGCTGAATACTGAGCTACTTTCAACAAACATTTGTTGGCAGAGCTGAAAGAGAAATACAAAAATTATAGATGAATGTTAATACAAAACAAAATAAAACATTTCATATCTAACAAACATTCTTGTCAATGATGTTCACTGAAATGCACTACTGCATAGTAATATCAGGCAAAAAGGGTCTCAGTTAGCTTGAGTGATCCATGGTAGTGGTGAGGGGAGGTTTAGAGGATATGAACATTTTCAAGAGGACAAGCCATAACGTGCACATTTATCATTTATGGAGTTAGGTGCTCTGTTTTGCCATAATTTAGCTGGTTTAAAACCGGTTCCAATATGATTTTCAAAGAAATGAGCAGACTCAAACTTGATATCATTACACTTAAGTTTACCATCATAGAAGTTGTAAAACATGCATAACAGCTTTACCCTGGATAGTGCCACATGTTACACTCATTGTACAATCCATGTATCACTATGATACAACCATGGCAGCACAATAATGCATTTTGTAACTTAATATTACACCTCAGCTACAACCTGTGTGCAACCAATGTTTAACCCCGCAGCAGCCTAAGCATTTATCCCATAATACTACAAAATATATAATAGATAGGGGCTTTTCTTTTGTTCAGATCCGGCGGCGAGGTAAACTATAAACGCTGCAGGAACGTGTACGTTACAAAAATCAGCCATGTATAATGATATTGGTTGGTTGAGGAATTGAACGCTGGGATTCCTGCGTGGGAGCCCTAGAACATGGCCACTATGCTACACTAGATTAACTGTTTTGGCAAAGTTATTGATAAAGATTATTTAGTATGGAGTTATTCAAGCATCACATTTCTTACGAGTTGCTGATCCCCATACTTCTTTTAATGGAGCGATTAGCATTTTAAACAATGAGAATTGTTTGTTAAGACACCAGCTTCTGGTGGGTGCTGTTCAATATCTTATTGCTCCAGTATTATGTGTGCTACGGCTGTGTGAATTGAGCGGGAAGATCATCAAGGCTGCAGTGTTTACCCCTAAGCCAAACAAAACAACTACTCTGTTTCTGTGTAGTAAGAGTCAACATCAATGAATTGGGACTGCATGTACCTCATACCCAATCCCTACACATACCTGTTCGATTCCTCTCCCTTGTAGAAATCCGCAGCATGCTCAAAATGGGCTATTGCTTTTTCTAAGTCCACCATTTCATTCTCATATATTTCTGCAATGGTTATATGGTGCTTGGCGGCTATGGTGAATCGTCCCATGTCTGTGTAGATCTCTATGGCTTGTTTCAGCACTTCCACTGCCCCTGTGAACACAGATGGATTGTTAAATTATGCATTTTATATATCAATATAAAATATGCTACAATAATTGCAGCTAATTGCGTTCTGCATGTTCATTTCACTCGGGCATTGCCTTCATGAAATAAACCACGCAGTAATGCAAACACCATTGTAGATTGGTGATACACATATTGCTGAAACATGATTTAATCCCTAAATTGAATATGATATATAGTTCTGAATGTCCCTTCCCCGATAAACATACTGGACCTCCGGCTGGACTAACAGCACTAAGGTCAGATACAGACACCTAAATGAACACAAAATACCTTCGACCGAACATGATGCGCATGTGATGTTCAACGTGTACTGCGTCGCCGTGTTATTCACTTGCGTTACATTTGGAGGAATGGAGGGCATGCACATGAACATTCTGACACAGTCCAAGATATTGTGATTCAAACTATGACCAACTTGTACCATGGGTCAATTGGACATGGTGATCAAATACTGCCAATATTGTAGAATGCAGTCAAGTTTTTTTTATAGAATATGTAGAGATGTCAAAGGTTTTTTCTGCAATCAGCAGGAGCTCACAAGCCTCAGCTGTGACATACATAACTTTCAAGCTGTATTATGGCTAACCTGAACCATCACAGACTACCAGACTATTATAGTTCAATCAGTTCCAAATTGGCGAGAAATATTCGGTTTTTATCTATCCGCGCGCAAAAGCAATCTTCTGAATTCATTCGCTACTGTAAACAGGTTTCGCCAATTTGGAACTGACTGAACTATATAGCCATTACATGAACCATGGGTCAATTAAAGGAGGCCAAATCAATACTGCCAAGATTGTAGAACGTAACTTAGTTTGGTCAGCTCCAAATTGGCTAGGCTCCTGACAGCAGTTTACAGCAGGGTGTAGGCACACATGACTGCAACAAGCGTATTGTGCATCAAATGTGTAATATGTGCGGTCGGCCAAAGTCGAATGCGTATGACCAAAATCATGTATGATGTGCGTTTGGGTTACTTATGCACGGGGAGAGATAAAAAAATGCATATTTCTCGCCAAATTGGAACTGATTGAACTATAACACCTCTTATTTAATGAGTCTTGTTTCCAAGATTTCAAGGTTCTCCTCTGCAATCAACAAGAGCTCACCTCCCTCTCCCCAAATGTTTACTAGCTGAAGCAGAGATGACATTAATAACCTTGTATAAGCGATGCGTATCTATACTGTGAGCAACACTTACTCTGAGGGTTTGATTTCTTAAAACAATTTCCGGCATCTACGTAATCGGTAGCTGCCTGGTGATTGGATGCTGCTTTCAACTGTATCTCCGCTGACTGGCAGAAGCAATCACCGGCCTCTGCAATACAAAAATAAACACTTATTAAACATTTATGAAATGAAAAGACACTATATGTCCATTGTCCAAGTTAATTAATGATCATGATCATTTCATTTAGTGATATTATGGTCTTACAGGCACATTAAAAATATTCACACTAACATGTCGATCAACCTTTGGATGATGGATGGTTCTATCATAGGTGCAATTAAAAGATTAAAACCTAACCCGACCAGCCTGTTTTTAAATAAAAATGATTTTGGAGAAGTTTTAACAAATAAATTGACTCTATCCCCCACCAGGATTCGATCCCGAGACCCTCTGCACATCAAGCGCCGGTCCCCATAGGCAAGCCAAAGCTATCAGCTTCACGTTCAGCTGCACAACTGGGACTGGAAGTACACTATTAACATATTTTTATAATACAAGAATTATTGGCTTATTTACACAAAACACACAGTTAGTGCAGGAATGTTTTTGAAAGATTTTTGTTTTGATAACAATACAAAATTTACCACAGTGTACCCATCCAATATGATCCTTTCAATTAACCTAATTTTCTTTAATATTGCTACCACTCATCGACTAGCAGGGGAAAAAATAGACGGGGGCTACGGGGTGATTCACCCCCAGAATGTGTAAAATCACCCCCCTGAAGGCAATGGCGAGGGTGAAAAAAAATGATAAAAATCCATGAAATCGCCCCCATGAATTCTCAGCAGAGGATTCCCGTTATTGGATAAATATCCCTTGTCATCCCTTGTTTTAAGCCATTGCCATTTCAATCTGTTCTTTATGCCAGCATCCATCTTTTTAACATCAGCATTCCTTTGAACTTCCATTATTACTTCACAATTACTTCACAATATTACGCATTAAAGTTAAACGCAACGACCGAGTAACTTTACGAGCATATCCCAAATGCGACTTACACTTTGCCATGTGTAATATACATGATTACAGACACGCATACACAGATCAACAAATGGCCAACAACAAGGCCGACAATCTAGTCATTTGATTTGATAGGGTCAATTGATTAGACGCTTATTCCAGTCGTTTTACAATTTATTTATTTTAAGGTAAGGTAGGCTATAATATAGCTGGTATAGGCCTACCTACCAATACAATACATTTAAAACATGTATATTGATACGAAAATATCATAGTTTGTAAGTAGCCCTCGTCTTGCTGAAAGTAGCCCCCTAAACGCCATCCCCACGAGGGCTTTCTTTCTTGAGAAAATCTACAAAGAGCCCCCCTGAATTTCTTTTAATTTTTACCCCTGTCGACTAGGCCCAATAATTGAGCCCAGGTATAACTTACAGTCAGATACAAGCATCAGAGGACATTATAAAATGAGAGCTTCTAGCATAGCATTATTTCTGAAAAGTTGTTGGTCTCAGACATGTTATAAAGTGACCAACTCTGTCCAAAATGAGCACAATTTATTTTAAAACTTAAAAACAACAATAGACAAAAAAACCATAAACATAAAAAATGTCTATCACACTCCATCGCATGATACTAACCATTCCACTTCTTGGCAATCTTAAATGTGTTTGCTGCTCTATGGTACAGGTCAACAGCTTCTTCAAGTTTCTGGGGACCACTGCAAAAGCAAAAACACAATATTCTTAGACATGAGATGAGATACATTAAATAAAGTAAAAGGTCATCTGTGTTGATTATCAAATAATTTGAAATTGATCTTTGTTCTCCACACAAGATAATAATTACCTAGAATTTTCAGGTGTTACACAGTTTAATAACACATTTATAACCCTAACTCGAGGTAGCCACTTTTTTTCAGAAAAGTGACCCTGACCCCCTTGGGATTTGAACCACGGACCTCCAGCACACAGGCCGACTGGCTCTCCACTACACCACGGGTATCAAGGCTACTTGGTTCAGCATACTTTGCCAAGTATATATAGCCTGGGTCCATTTTTTCGCCGAAAAACTTAAACGCCCAGTTATACAAAGACGTCAACCACACAGTTGTCGTGTGGTGTTACTCATGGTGTAGTAGGGTCAAAGTAGACATCAACAAATTCATCTTTGTTAAGCTATGTAGGTTGCTTGCTGAGCATGTCGTCAATTTACACTTAACAGCACCAGATCTTTGAGTTTTATTACGTTTTTTGACTTGTGTGCTAGAGCTTCTTCTGTTTTTAAACAAACAAATTGGAATGGCATAGCTTTCATTGTGTGAAAGGCTCACAATTATAAACATAAGCATGATCATTTTGATTATGATCATCTTTGAGATGTGTATGGTTCAAATTCAAATGGATATGGTCCTGATAAGGAGTTTCCTATCCCGAACAGGGGACGGACAGCCCCGTTCCTGTTACAATAATAAATATTAAATAATAAGCCCCTCCCGCATCCTGTTTCAGGCTTTGCTGTTTGAGGCGCGCGAGAGCGATAGCGCGCCTAGTGCGCTCCTTAACCCATTTCTGGTCGCGCGATTTATCGCGCTCCTTAATATTATTACTATACCTTACAAACAGTCCAAAAACGTAAATAAATAAAATATTGTCAGTGTTGCTATAAAAAAATCTCCCCCTGGAAATCGCGTAAATTCAACCACACCCTGTACTAGTGTAGAATCTCATTCCGGCAAGGATAGCACAATTGGGCGCAGTTGTCACTGTATTAGCACGTGCAAGCAGCACAAATTGACCGTACAGTTAGTGATGAAACACTAACAGGGAAAGCCGATCAGCGACATAATTCGACGTTTCACATTGGTCATAAATTGCTCTCCTCGATTATTCCGGGGGAGCTTTTAAAATGCTCTCCTAGTGCTCTCCTAGAGCACTTCAGGAGAGCGATTAAAAGCTCCCCTGCCAATTTCAAACGGCAAAGCCTGCTGTTTTCGAAAAGTCCGGACGATCAACTGTTGTTTTGTTTTACTTGGCCTAACAGACTTTACACGAGGTTGAAAATTCTCAACAATCCAAAGCTAGTGACTCAATTGCTTGATTTTTGATGTTCAACAATTAGTGTGCGTGAACCGAATCTGACCTTTCACATCGAAGTTCACAGTAGAGATTGACAAAAAAATGGTACAGTAGTAGCAGTGGCGTATAAGGCTGGCGTATCAGGGGGGCAAAGGGTATTTTTTCCCGGTGAACACCAGTTTGACCCGGTGGCGTAGCCAGGTTTTTCATGTAACTTTTTGATTTGCCGTCTAGAGTTACAAAATGACAAGCGGGGGGAGGAAGTTAGAGGCGTTGCATTATTCCGAGGTGGCTCAGACTTGCTCCGATATGATCACTGATCTAGTACTAGTAGTGGGAGGAACGACAACACTACGCTACGTGAACGAGCAAGCGTTGCATCCCCATACCTGCGTGAAAAACTGCAATTTTTCAACTTATTTGCCTGTCTTCCTTTCTTCCAATGCTCGGGATAGCTCTTGCAATATACGGGACAAACTAGAGCGTGTGTGGTCTAGTGGGTAGATCACAATGGCCAACATGTTTGTATCCTTGGGCAAGGTACTTTGTCTCAATTGCCTCGTGGTTCAGAGAAGTTACGTAGAAATGGTGGTCTCGTGTATCGGAAGAGCAAAATCAGAGCACGTTAAAAGGTCACAGACTCTTTCGTAAAGAGTAGGGGATCATCCCGGTCTGTGGCTGTACACACATCAGTCCTAGGTCACAGGGCAGGGGTTGCACAGTTAACACATCATGTGTGTTCAAGCCCCCTTCGCGTGTTATTTCACTAGGAATGTTGCGAAGTATTCAAGAAGAAGAAGAAGAAGAAGAAACATTTCTACAACACGTGGCTTCCGAATCACGGTGCGCCTATATGTACACGAATGCCTACTTCAGTGTGCATGGGGATGAGGCTGTGTTGGTGTATCGTATTGAACTCACGCTCAAACGATCCACCAACAGAACTATGGTAATGGTGCGCAGCAGTGTTAGGACCATCAACTGACTGCGCCACCTGTCCTCCCCCCCCCCCCCCCCCCCCCCCCAACAATTGATGTTTAGAATCTAATAAATAATAATCGCAAAAATTATAAAATAGGATCTAAATTAGATCCTATTTTATAATTTTTGCGATAAACCTTTAGACAGTTGTTGCATTATAGTACGCAAGGGAATGGTTTAAAATGATCGAAAATTGTTTTGATGTAAACAATTTCGCCAATTTTGAACTGACTGAACTCTATTAAATGTTAGATACATGGCATAATATTATAATTTATATGGGTATGCATGTCTGTTCAATTTAATTTGTTATGAGAAATCTTACCCGAAAAATTTACCGATGAATCCCTCAGCGGATTTCACCTTTCTCTCAGCCTCTTCTTTGAAGGCTTTTGCCTTTGCTTCGTTATCTGCCATCTTTCTAGTTCAAATCTATATTATTAAGCTTCTTGATAAATTACAAATGACATATAACATATAATCAATGATATTTTCATTTACACAGTGCACTAAAAATTAATTTACGGCTCCGGTCATGTCAGTCGGCCATAAGAGTCAACATTTAAAAGTTGCCAGTCGTCAAACAACAACTATTCCATTTTCACGGGATTGTTAAAATCCATAATCCCAATATTGTCAGAGTACTAGTATTATAAAAATGGCATGGGCACTCTGCACTGCTACTGATGAAAAAACATGGAACTGCAAAACAAAACGTAGGGAGTGTTCATAAATAGGTGGGGCGAGGTTGGAAAAATGGAGGGGAAGGGGAGGGGTCAGAAAAGAAATGTCCCCCAAAAGGGGGGATCACAAAACAAAATGCATTATGTGATCATGTGATCTTTTCCAGGGAGCGCCCTCTATTCATGATTATTTAGAAAGTAGATTTTCTTGCAAATTTACATTTCGGATCATACATCATAAATATGTTCTGAGTTACAGAGCGATACGATTCCTAATTACTTCAAAATCATGGTTTAAGGGTGAAAAATAAACTGTCGGAGTCTGCGCCGACAACTTATTTTTACTCTAAATTCACTCTAAAACCATGAGGTAATTAGGAATCGTATCGCTCTCTAACTTGGAATATATTCATGATTTGAAATGTTAATCTGCAAGAAAATCTACTTTCTAAAAACAATCATGAATAAGAGGGCGCTCCCTGGATGGAAAAGATAACATAGCATGCCTTTAATAGGGAATCAAACAAATAAGTCCACAATTTGTGGGCGCTTGGCGCATACAAAAAAGGTCCACATTTTTTCGCACTTTCCACATAAAAGTACCCACATTTTTACAATTACATGCTTTGTGCCCGGTCGAATCTAATAATGCTCGGTACCGGTAACTTAGACATACAGGGGGATCAAGAAAAAAAATCGCCATAAAAGGGGGATCAACAAAAATAATAATGGTGTTTGGGGATGATCAAGAAGAAGAAAAAATGTCTGAAGCTCAAAAATGTCCACCCCCCCCCCCCCTCCCATTAAAGTATTTATGAACACCCCTTATAAAAAACGCCTTCATTTATAAGCGATTAAATGGACACTAAGAGATGTGTTGAAGGCCCCGCCCTCATTTATGAAAAAAACTGGGATTGGTTTATTTTTACAATTGCATTACATGTATGAATTACACCTTTAAGGATTAAGAAAAATCAGCCCTCTTTGTACAACAAAACGTCGTTTCAAAAAAGCTGATCGAGCCGCGATCAGCATTTTACGTCAGACAGTGTCCCCCTGCAGCACGTGTGATAAATAACGTGAACCATATTTACATAGAAGGCGCTTTTAAGAAAAGGTTCAATAAATAGCAATGGTATTGTTTTAATCAAATTTTGCTGTGTTTTTTGTGATTAGAAACAACAATAATGGTAATCTTTAATGTTCATATTGAATTCTAAAGTTTTTTTGGGTTTTTTTAAATCTTCAACACTACTTTGTGACCCTTTAATATATTTCTCGAAAGAGAGAAACTACGACTAAACATTAAGAATTGTTGTTGATAAAACAAAGTTTATTATGGGGTCACCAAACTGGCACGAAATAACAAGCTTGGTAAATAACCAACAGTGCTATCTAAATCCACCCGACTGAAATTGGTGCCCTCATCTCTTTTCATATCTTAGTATACTATAAGGCAGTATATAAGATTATGAGAAGAAAATAACTGTTCTACAGGAAAACAGACATCTCACTCAAATTTAGGTCAGTCGGTTGGACTTTTTTCACTAAAGAGCAAAACCAGTAAAGGCAGTATTTATTTGCACATACAATTTTTTTTCACCAAATCCTTTAAAAACGATGGGTCGGTCGGGCCTGCAGAACAAGGCTTTTTTCTAAAGTTCAGCTTCCGTGCATTTTAGCCTACATTCGGGCCTACATTGTTTCCTTCTCTTCAATTTTTTTTTAATAGGAGTGTTTATTATATAGCACTAGCGGGCACCAGCGCTTCGCGCTGGACCCGCTAGAAGATTTCACGGGGAATAAGTAAACAAAGCGTAAGAAAATGTGATACAATAATATCAAGAACATGTCCTACATGTATACATAATCCACGGGGCCCTACACACAGAAAACACTATGTAAAAAATTATGTAAATATAGAACTCCATAATTATGATGTAAGAGTTTACATAAAACATGTAATATATACCCAAGCTTGTGTAAATTCCTATGCAAAAGCTTAACATAACTGTTTACATAGTATTATGGAGTTCTATTTTTACACAGATTATGTATTTTTTACATAATTTGTGTAATTTTTTTACATAGTGTTTTCTGTGTGTAAATAATCCGAATAGCGCAGGTGCTTTTGATAATCCAGGTATACATGTGCCTTTATCTAGGTAGGCCTATGTTTGTGTTTCCCGATACCTATGTAGGCCTCCCATGAGACCTAAAATGCAGGTACCCGTTGTCCCAATATATCCAGGGACCCCATAGGCCTAAGCCCTACCCCCTACTCCAGTTGCCCCAGGTGCCCTTAATAATGCACCGGATACATAATCAAGGTAGGCCCACTGCAGTGTGCCGTTATCTCGAGATACCCAGGTGCCTTTACTTTATCATAGTCAAGTAAATTAAACGCGGGTGCCGAAGATAGCGGGCAGTAAAAGTCATATCACAATAGGCAGAGGTCAAAGCGTTATAAATGTTTATATAAATATCAAAAGTATGTCCTTAAATAATTCCGGTACTAAAGTGCCCTTGATATAATGTAAGTGACATGGTGCCCTTATACACCATGAGCCTAGGTCCAATGTGCTCTTAAATAATACAGATACCCATGTTCCTAATCCAAGTAGGCCTACTCCATCAACGTGTTTTTAATACCCCCAGTTATTACCTCCTGTCAGCGCATGTCTCTACCTATTTTGTACCCCAAATAATAAAAAGTTGAATTTTAATGTCAAAATTGAAAGTTACGTAAAATTTAGATTTTAAATGTCTCCCCCGATTCTTTTATTGCCCCGCCACCCCGTTTTCCTCCTTTAACATTTTGGTGCTGGTGTCGCCACTGCCCATATGCACATACTGTATCCAGGTACAGGTAATTCAGTAGGCCTACGTTCTGAGCGTTATAGTTTGATAGTCGGTCGTTTAGTTTTATGGTCGGCGGAGTCTATCATCAAGATCACTTGTACCATTCCACGCTTGTACTTGAGCACAATGTATGCCATCCGGGTTTTGTTTGGCCTATTTACATTAAATACATTATTCCTCCAATAGGCATGTGGGGCCTTACGTATAGTATGTAGTCCCTTTGTCATGTTTGCTGTGTTCTATAAAGCCTCCCGAGATACTATCTGAGTGTACACCCTTAAAATCCAGTTATCAAAGGTTGCCCACCTGCGCATAGTATATCCAGGTAATTTGAGACTCGTTTTATAGTGCATGTGATCCTTTCTGCGCATGTCTGAAAACGGTAAAAAACGGGCATTGAACTATCTAATTAGCTCGTGTATTAGAGGCGCAATTGCCACGCTTTTTCAGTTCAAGGGGGACGCGAGTGTAAAATTATATTGAACTATCTAATAAAGCCATGTTCCGAAAATTAGTATATAGATTAGCCAGGAAAACAAAATCAAATCAGTATTTTTTTTAACTAACGTGGCAACACCTTACCTCTGCTACACATTGCGTTATACCGCTTTGTGTTACTTTGTGTTGGCCAGTATACGTTTTGTTAGTTGTGCGTGTACGAGATTAATTTGACGCTTGCCAGCGCGTAATTAATTACGTCATCGAAAGTTTCGCCGCAAAGACGCTGGGCGCTATTTTTTAACGCTTGCGTACGTTCTTTTACGCGGGTTATTTAAAAAGGCCATAATTGAAGAAATACAAAACCAGTGCTTGATGTAAACAAAGGAGAGAAATTACTCAGGAAAGCCTGCACCAAGGTAGGAGCTGGTAGGTGATCTACAAAAAACGGGTGCCACTACCACCTGCTGAGTGAGATGAGGTAGGGTAACATGAGGTAGGGTAACCCCAGCAAACACAGAACGTTTCCGCAACGTTGCACCTAGGTTGCAGTTAGGTTGCGTCATTTAAAACGTTTTAACAACGTTTTTATAACGTTACGGTTTGGTTGTGATTTGGTTGTTTTAAGTTGGTCCGTTGAAACGTGAGCAAAACGTTCTCTGAACGTTAAAGTTTAGTTATAGTTTGGTTGCACTTAGGTTGTGGTTAGGTTGTCATTATAAACGTTCTTACAACGTTATTATGACGTTGCGGTTTGTTTGTTTTAGGTTGGTTCTTGGAAACGTGATTAAAACGTTCTCTGAACGTTGCATGTTGATCATCGGAAACGTTTACATAATGTTTTAACAACGTTGTAACACTCAAATAGTTGGTTGTTTTAGTTTAATCCTTTAAACGTGAAAAGGATGTTCCCTGAACGTTCTAGTTTGGTTGCACTAAGGTTCTGGTTAGGTTGTCATTAAATACGTTCTTACAGCGTTATTATAACGTTGCGGGTTGTTTGTTTTAAGTACCAAATCACACCCAAACCGCAACGTTATATATAACGTTGTAGAAACGTTGTAATGACAACCTAACCACAACCTAAGTGCAACCAAACTAGAACTTAACTGCAACGTTCAGAGAACATTTTGCTCACGTTTCCATGGACCAACCTAAAACAACCAAATCACACCCAAACCGCAACGTTATATATAACGTTGTAGAAACGTTTTAATGACAACCTAACCACAACCTAAGTGCAACCAAACTAGAACTTAACTGCAACGTTCAGAGAACGTTTTGCTCACGTTTCAACGGACCAACCTAAAACATCCAAATCACACCCAAACCGCAACGTTATAATAACGTTGTAGAAACGTTTTAATGACAACCTAACCACAACCTAAGTGCAACCAAACTAGAACTTAACTGCAACGTTCAGAGAACGTTTTGCTCACGTTTCCATGGACCAACCTAAAACAACCAAATCACACCCAAACCGCAACGTTATAATAACGTTGTAGAAACGTTTTAATGACAACCTAACCACAACCTAAGCGCAACCAAACTAGAACTTAACTGCAACGTTCAGAGAACTTTTTGCTCACGTTTCCATTGACCAACCTAAAACAACCAAATCACACCCAAACCGCAACGTTATAATAACGTTGTAGAAACGTTTTAATGACAACCTAACCACAACCTAAGTGCAACCAAACTAGAACTTAACTGCAACGTTCAGAAGTTTTGATCACTGGTGATATGAACTTCCATCTTGATAATTCATCTGATCGTGATGCTATTACTTTTCTGGATCTTTTGGATTCATGCGGACTCTGTCAACATGTCCGTGAACCAACGCATAAGGACGGTCATACATTGGATGTCATTATTTCACGCGCATCTGATGAGCTTATCTCCAATGTGGCTGTTTTGAGCGGTCTTCCATCGGATCATAAACCTGTGAAATGTCATGTGGATGTTCGGAAACCTGTTCCTGTTAAAGTAGAAGTTTGTTCGCGTAACCTACGCAGTATTGATCTGGAACATTTCAAAGGCGACATTACATCTTCGACTCTTGGTACATCTAAAAGCAAAACTGATCATGTTGGAGATCCCTCTATACTTGTAAACCAATATGAACATGTGCTCTCCAGATTGCTTGATTCACATGCTCCTATGAGAACTCGCTCAATTGTGCACAGACCTAATGCTCCCCGTATGATGACAAGCTTCGATCATATAAGCGTGAAAAACGAAAATGTGAGCGGAAGTGGTTGAAAACTGGTTTGGAAGTGCATCACCAGCTGTATGTCCAGCAATGTCAAAAATATCGCAAACAACTTGAAGAAGCCAAATGTGAACACCATTTTGCTCACGTTTCCATGGACTAATTAAATAATGAATTACATTTTATTTAAAAAGGTTTATTACGAATCAAAATGTTAATACAAAACAATTTGGCATTACAAATTTGATGTACTAATCTAGGCGTATACAGGGTGACCCAAAAAATGTTAACACTCTGGGCACATAAGATATCTTAAAAGGACAGGAACACACGGGTCTAATCTTGATGTATTATGAAAGCTGAGTAAATAAGCTTTCATTTGCATTTTATTGCGTTCCAATTGGTTATTTAGAACGGGAGATATGCTTCAGCAAACATGAGGAAGCAAAATCGGCTTGGTCCAATTTGCATTGATTACAACTATGATTACGAACTTGTAAGAAGCGCAATATGCTCTTTTCTAAGCGTGTAAATCCGTTAAAGTTTGAATCGAATTCGTTCCTCGTGGGTATTGCACATGGAAAAAGAGTATAGAACTTGAACTCATGACAAAATACCTGTATAATTTATGTGGAATATATTTATTTATGTCTTTTAAGCTTGAAAAGAATCTGGCTTCATCACGACGTTCATATAACGTTCATATAACGTTTACACAACCAAATTATGTTACCTGGGCTGTAATCGCTCATTTGCATATTTTACCTGGCCTTACATGAGTCGAGTAAATTGTGGAAATAGCTCATTAGCATAATTTCAATGGTACAAAAATTAGCACCGGTGCTCGTTTGTAACCTTTAAATTATGGTAATGAGCTAATTTGCAACTTTTATTTATTTAAACCTATTTTTTTTTAAAATTTAAGTCGATACATACATTTAACAGCTTTTAACACCATAGAAAGCATTTTGATCTGTATACGTAAGTTCTCATATGTATAGCTAAAGGCAAGTCATTGTTCACTAATGCCATATACATTGAGCAAGAACATAGTACACATGAAAAGGTCAATGCCCGCCCCATCCCTCTATAATACCACTACCATTCCCTGGTTGCCATGGTGTAACTAACCGAATTTGATGAAAGTTTTTTACACGTTTGGGATAACGTTGTGAAAACGTTCAAGACTAACGTTCATACAACATAAAAATGTGTTGACAAATAAACGTTTTTTGAACGTTTAATCATAACGTTCCAAGAACGAAAGTGAAACGTTGTCACGACGTTCCAACAACGTAAAAAATAGGTTATAAAAACGTCATTTGGACGTAATGGTATAACTAACAGAAGTTTTTTAAACGTTTGGGACGTTGTTATAACGTTGTGAAAACGTTCATTACTAACGTTCAAACAACGTAAAAATGTGTCGACAAATAAACGTTCTTCTAACGTTGGATCGCAACGTTCCATGAACGTTGTCACGACGTTCCGATAACGTAATAAAGACAGTATAAAAACGTCATTTGGACGTAATGGTATAACTAACAGAATTTCAAGAAAGTGTTTTAAACGTTTAGGACGTTGTGATAACGTTGTGAAAACGTTCATGACTAACGTTCATACAACGTAAAAATGTGTCGACAAATAAACGTTCTCCTAACGTTGGATCACGTTCACAACGTTCTTTGAACTTTTAATCATAACGTTCCAAGAACGAAAGTGAAACCTTGCCACGACGTTCTAACAACGTAATATGGTTAGCTGGGACATGGGGTAATATGGGACACTTAAGGGTTATTCAGCTTACACTGTTACAGTATTTATATATAATTTATAGGTATCCATACCTATTTATTTTGAAAACTAAAACCCTCGGCTACATTTTCAAAAAATGTTATGCTCATACGAAGTACGAGCACTTTGAAAAATCATCTTTTGTACAAAATTATTTTGTCCAATCTTACCCCACTGTTGGGGTAATATGGGACACATCCGATTGGTATGTTCACTAATCCCCCCTCAACCCGGCCTATAATACCCGGGGGGGCCAGTCAAACATAATGGTGTACACATGCGTGACCAAATTTTTTCCAGACACCCCCGAAACAAGTTTTACCCTGCAAGCAAAATTAACATTTATGATACTTGATGTTGTGGAGATCGTGCAATTCGTCATACTTATTTAACATTTAGCAGATTGGAGGCAGCAAAGTACTAGCGGAAAAACGATAAGTGGAATCCAAGTCGTTTTTAACATCATCCATTCTTCATTTTAAACTATCATCAGTGCAATTGACTATTTTAACATTTTTTGATGTTTGATGTTGTGGATATCGTGCAATTCGTCGTAAAAATAAATCATCTTGTTGATAATGTGCAATTCGTCGTAAAATTCATCATAGAAATCAGACTTTATTATATTGTGTAGCAGCAGGACAACAAGTGCAACAAAACCAGACTGACTAGTGGAGGAGGATCCTACCAACGATTTGTTTTTATATTTATTTGATGTTTGATGTGCAATTTTTAGCTTAACTTTAAAATAACCTGATGCAAGGTGCTTGATGTTTGATGTGTAGTAAAATTCATTCAACGACAACCAGTACTATTATTTTAGCACAACCGATTCCTTGTGTAATGACGTCTCACCCACCCAAAATGCCCGCCAAAACGCAGCTCCATATGTGTGAAACCTGCAATCGTTCCATCTATAAACACCACAGGAAAGTAGCCTGCAGTGACTGTTCCAACCTTTACCACATGGTTTGTGCTGGCTTTGATTCAACTGAGTATAAAATATTGAAGAACCAAAACAAAGAGTGGTTCTGCCAGGATTGTTCTGCCCCGTGTGGAAATTGTGATGATCATGTTAGAAACCATCACCTTGCCATAGGACCTTGTGGAAAGTGTGACAACTGGTTCCATATTGGATGTGTCAACATGGACGAAAATGCCTACAAAGACTTATTAAATCATTCCTTTGAGTGGTTTTGCCCAGATTGTATAATAAATAACAATATGACGACGAGTGACAATAATCTGACGACTAATGACAATCAACCGACGGCTAACAGTAACGGCACACCGGACAAGACTGTTAAAAAATCCAAAGTGAACAAAGCACACCCTCTAAAAATTCACCTGATCAACTTCCAGAGCATCAAAAACAAAACAGCAGAAGTTGAATTCTTGATACAGAGTCAGAAACCTGATATCATACAAGGTACCGAAACTTGGCTGTACCCCAGTATAAGCAGTTCGGAAGTACTTCCTGACAATTACTCCGTTTACAGAAGAGATAGGACAACCGATGATCATGGTGGAGTTCTTTTTGCCTGTAAGAAAGAAATCATTGTCACGGAACGAAAGGACCTCAAAACCGACAGTGAAATAATCTGGCACCAGCTTGAACTGAGAGGTCAACGCACCTTACTTATGGGGACAGTGTATAAACCACGACACAATGACATTCAGACAGTGATAGATCTAGACAGCACTCTGAGCATCATCGCCAGAAAATCACCAAATAGTGATATCCTCGTGTGCGGTGATTTCAATCAGCCCAACATTGACTGGCAGAATATGTGCATCATCTCGCCCAGCTCATCTTGCAAAAAAACAGCAAACAAGCTACTAGATGTATCCATTCAGCATGGATTGGAGCAGTTGGTCACTAAACCAACGAGAGGTGAAAATATCCTGGACTTAGTAATGACAAATAATACAAATCTCGTCAGTGGTTTATCAGTCGACCCAGGACTTAGCGACCACAACATTGTAACAGTAAAACTTGATCTTAAGCCCAAGAGAAGAAAAGCAAATAAAAGGAAAATCTACATCAGACAAAAGGCAAATGAGCCTGGAATCAGAAAAGATATTAACAACTTCCAGCAGAAGTATAATGCTGAAATGGGACAAGCATCTGTTCAAGAAAAGTGGGACGCCATAGAGACAGAAATCAAAACCACAATGGACCGCCACGTGCCATCAAAAATGAGTTCAAGCCGTCATAATCTCCCCTGGTTTTCAAAGAAGTACAGAAGACTTACAAGAACCAAGCAGAGACTCTATAATAAGGCCAAAGCTTCTGGATCTAAACAGGACTGGGTGAACTTCAAATCTATCCAGAAAAAAACACGTAGAAGTCTCCAAAAGGCAAAACGGGAGTACATCTCAGAGCATCTGACTGCAAATATAAAAAACAATCCCAAAGCTTTCTGGACTTTCATTAAAAAAACCAAGTGCGAGGAAGTTGGAATTTCTGCCTTGAAAGTAGAAGGGCGTATCATTAGCGATGCCAAAGGAAAAGCAGAGGCCCTCAATGACCAATTCGCCAGTGTTTTCACCAGGGAAGATACCAATGAGCACATCCCATCACTTGGCAGCAGCAGCTTTGAAGACATACCTCCACTTGTCATACAACCAGAAGGAGTACTTAAACAACTCAACAAACTCGTCCCTACAAAAGCACCCGGCCCCGACCAGATTCCGCCATGGTTTCTAAAAATAGCGGCTGAAGAGCTAACACCTATCCTCACTGACCTCTTTCAATGCTCCGTGGACCAAGGCGTTTTACCGCAGCAATGGCAGAAAGCAAACGTCACAGGGATTTTCAAGAAGGGTGATAAGAGCAAACCAGAAAACTACAGGCCAGTCTCTCTTACCAGCATCATTTGTAAGATCATGGAACACATAATCCACTCGCACACAATGAAGCACCTTGAAAAGCTGAATATCCTGGTTGACAGTCAACATGGGTTTAGGGCCAAGAGGTCAACTGTTACTCAACTTATCCAGACAGCCCACGATCTGACCACAAACCTTGAAGAGGGCACAACTACTCACCTTGCAATACTTGATTTCAGCAAAGCCTTTGACAAGGTACCACACGAGAGGCTGTTAAATAAGATGCACCACTATGGAATCAGAGGACAGCTTTTACAATGGGTGAGAGGTTTCCTGAGCAACCGCACCCAACAAGTAGTGTGCGACGGAGAGACTTCGACGCCAAGAGACGTGGTATCGGGAGTCCCACAGGGCACAGTATTAGGTCCACTTCTCTTCCTACTTTACATTAATGACTTGCCGAACCAACTCGCAAGCAAAACCAGACTTTTTGCAGACGACTGTCTAATATATACAAATGGAAATGACAATCAGCATGTCAAAACCCTCCAAGATGATTTGAAGAAGCTAGAAGAGTGGCAAGATAAGTGGAAAATGTCCTTTAACCCGTCCAAATGTTCAACAATGCGTATCACATATAAGAAGGATCCTCCAACTTCAACCTTCATCTTCTGTGGAAATGAACTCCAGCAGGTGAACTCTCATCCCTATCTAGGCGTCGAAATTGACAACAAGATGACCTGGGCTCCACACATCAAAAATGTGATCAGCAAAGCCAACAGAAGCCTTGGTTTCCTGAGACGAAACATGTGGTTTTGTACCAAAGAGGTGAAAACATGTACGTACAACATGTTAGTCCGTCCCGTCCTGGAGTATGCATGTGAGGTCTGGGACCCATTCTCTGTTGTACAAAAACGACGACTTGAGATGGTACATAGACGAGCGGCAAGATTTTGCTGTGCAGACTACCGCAGACACAGCAGCGTCACTGACATGATGACCAAACTAAAATGGGAGACACTTGAACATAGGAGGAAAAACAATAGACTGACAATGTTATACAAGATCAACAAGGGACTTGTTGGAATTGACGCCGACGAATACCTGACACCAGCTAACGACTCACGACACAGACAGAGCAACACACAGAAATATAAGAGAACATATGCCAGACTGAATGCACACAAGGAATCATTCTTCGTTCGCACCGTAACCCAGTGGAATAGCCTTACTGAAGCAGCTGTAAACGCACCATCTGCTGATGCCTTTAGGAAGCACCTTTAAGTTAGTTCAACATCTAATACCCAAAACATCGCGTCCTGCTTGCATGAGTCATCCAGTTATTTTCGTAAAAGTTGGTGAAATGTATAAGAAGTTATACCCTACCGACAGAACCGATACTGATACTGATACTGATACCCCCTAAACAAGTTTTTAGCGCGCTTTCCTTGCAAATTTTGACCCCTAAACAAGTTATTGCCAGAATATGACCCCTAAACAAGTTTTGTCTATGTAACGGGGAACAAAATAAGTTACCCTAAACACGTTCGACCTGTATTTAAACCACCCTTTTTCTTGAAAATCAGCGTTTTTGATACCCTTAACGCGTCACGCGCGTGACGCGTCCAACACTGAAAAAACACCCCTTTTTATGCGTTTTTTGGTCACGCATGTGACATTATGTTTGACTGGCCCCCCGGGCTATAATAATACTGCTGATAAGTAGTTCGCTCTTTATTATACAAACAAAATGCCATCTACTGCTGGCTTACTGCTGATATCAAGTAGGTTCAATGTTCCAGTCTCACTACTGATGATATCAGGTAGTTTATCAATGCTTGGCCCTATCTACTGCTGATATCAGGTAGTTTATCAATGCCCTATCTACTGCTGATATCAGGTAGTTTATCAATGCCCTCTCTACTGCTGATATCAGGTAGTTTATCAATGCCCTATCTACGGATAAAGTAGTTTTATCAGTTCCCCATCTTCTACTGCTGATCAATGCCATGTATCTTTTACTGCTGATATCAGGTAGTTTATCAATGACCTATCTACGGATAAAGTAGTTTTATCAGTTCCCCATCTTCTACGGATATCGAGGCCTAGTTTATCAATGCCCTTTCTACTGATGATATTAGGTAGTTTATCAATGCCCTCTCTACTGCTGATATCAGGTAGTTTATCAATGCCCTCTCTACTGCTGATATCAGATAGTTTATCAATGCCCTCTCTACTGCTGATATCAGATAGTTTATCAATGCCCTCTCTACTGCTGATATCAGGTAGTTTATCAATGCCCTCTCTACTGCTGATATCAGGTAGTTTTATCAATGCCCTCTCTACTGCTGATATCAGGTAGTTTATCAATGCCCTCTCTACTGCTGATATCAGGTAGTTTATCAATGCCCTCTACTGCTGATATCAGGAAGTTTATCAATGCCCTCTCTACTGCTGAGATCAGGTAGTTTATCAATGCCCTCTCTACTGCTGATATCAGGTAGTTTATCAATGCCCTCTCTACTGCTGATATCAGGTAGTTTATCAATGCCCTCTCTACTGCTGATATCAGGTAGTTTATCAATGCCCTCTCTACTGCTGCTGATATCAGGTAGTTTATCAATGCCCTCTCTACTGCTGATATCAGGTAGTTTATCAATGCCCTCTCTACTGCTGATATCAGGTAGTTTATCAATGCCATACATACTGCTGATATCAGGTAGTGTATCAATGCCATACTGCTGATATCAAGACAGTTTATCAATGCCCTATCATAGGTAGTTTTGCCACTAATGCCACATCTAATGCTGATATCAAGTAATTTATCAATGCACTTCTGATATCAGGTAGTTTATCAATGCCATAAATCTACTTCTGATATCAGGTAGTTTATCAATGCTATATCTACTGCTGGTATCATGGAAATTGTTTACTTAGAATATTTTGGAAATTTTCAAACTAGAAAAATATAATAAATAAACGATAATTTAAGAAATCAAATGATTCCCTGTGCTTTTTCCCCCTCCTAACCTTACAGATGAAAAAAAATTGCAACATATCTGTACACTTAGTATGAGAAGATAATGATGGATGACTCTGAGGCCAAGCCAGGGATTGGCGGTTTATTGCCACCGCAAATTGAGGCAACAGCATCAAACGCATCCGAAATTGCGGCTTATAAAAACAGACGTAATAAACGTCGACCGACGCTTGCCAACCAATACCGGTTGCTCGCTCAACGTAGACAGCGGCGTGCATCCTCCATGAAACCGGGAACACAGCCACAATATGCCGAATATGTGCGTCGCCAATCTCAACAACCCGAAGATGACTCCAAGTACCAAGAGTTACCTCCCATCACATCCACCCATGGGGCACAGGACCAGAACTACCCGTTGGACGCGATGAAATCGTCCCACGCCTACGAGGCCCATACCATCAATTGGAAAGAGGCTCAGGAAGAGAAGGAGTTGAAGAAACGACAGCAGAAGGTGCTGGATAGTGCCGGGCCGTTTAGGAGACATATGTATGCGCTGACTGAGTCCATCTTCTTCAATGGCATCATATTGGTGGTTATACTGCTCAATACCGCCGTTCTGTGTGCGCTGACATTCGATGTTGTGGTTGTCAGGGCAGGTAAATGAATTTTATCCTTTTTTCCTTTCTTTGATTTTTCGTTTTGTTTCAATGGCAATCTAACGCTATGTATTATAAACAAAATTATTTTGTTTAGAAAAATGATTGAATTTTGGTTGAAGAAAAAGTTTTTGGTTTTTAAAAATCCTGGCATTTTCAAATATTTTCTGCAAAGTGGGCAAGTATAAGTGAATTCTGTGTATGTATAGCCCTTTCCAACTAACTTTAAAATGCATAGCATCAGGCTCGTAACTAGGGGTGGGGCCGGGCGTACAATTTTTTTGTACCAATGTACCTTTTCCAGAAAAAACACCCCCTCCCTAAAAAAATCCTGCTTACGGGCATACATGGGCATCAATTTTAGGGGGAGATGGGGATATGCCCACATTTTGGAAAAATTACCCATATTTGCCTCCTCCAACACACACCCACTTAGGGAGTGTTAATTATTTATGCCAGGGGGAGGGGGAATGGAGGAATTAAGGGGGGAACACGAAAACAAATCTGTAGAGACAGGGGGAACACAATTTTTTTGGATTAACTAAGGGGGGAACACGAATTTTTTTTATTTTTTAAATTGGCGCGCTATGCGCGCATGTGTCCCTCAATATACAATATATTGTTGAGTACAACCTTGTTTAAAGCCAAAATGTACTTCAATCATAGCCAAAATAAGTTTAAAATGTTTGTGCACTACACACGCATTACTTTAGTAAAGACAATCATGTTGCTTTAATTCCAGCACTCGCCCCAAATATCAAACCTTGGGAAGGAGGGGGTACAACAAGGCGGGAGGGGAGGAATGCGAGGGACATAAGAACGTTTGAAGTTTATTGGAAGTTGGTGGGATACATACGTGTGATCAGGTATTGCTTACTTAGCTTTGGGTATATTTTTGCTTTAATCGCATTCTGTGAAAATGCATTTTCATTTGATTTGCATACACTGTACATATATGTAGAGCCAGACAAAAACATCCAGGCCTTTTGTGACCAAATTGTTCTCAGTGTTGTTGGATCATTTTGGCCCAAAATGCAGATCCTTCTTACACTATAGCCCTTGATATCATTGATGTCTATCATTTCTTGACCATCAAACAATATTTGATGTGCATGGATATTGACCAATCTATGAATTGCATAAATTGAAAATATTTGGGGGGGAACATGAATTTTGTTCTACTAGTTAGGGGGGGGGAACCTGAAATTTTAAAAACTTGAGATGGGGGGAACTTGGAAAAAAAGGATTTAAAAACACTGAAATCCTCCATTCCTCCCCTGGCGTAAATAGTGAACACTCCCTTATTTGAAGCTGGGTTGATGTGCATGATATGATATCATTTTATTTTATGCCAATTCAATCTGAGACAAAAGTGTTTTTCATCATGAATTTTGACAGCATATATGCCATGATATACTCAAAAGGTAAAATTTAAAAACTGCAGCTTTGAACAAAATCCATGATACAAAATGTTTTTACAGATATTAGGACCAGCAGTGTATGTATGCTCAAAGGTTGGCTTTTTTTTAGTGTCGCAGAAATTGGGGAAAACAAAATTGACACACTTTTGCTCCCATTTTACTCATACATCTTAATTGTACTACTAATCCGATGTTATTTCCTTTTAGGTTGGTATTTCACCTTTCTAGATTACATCTTCCTGGTGATCTATTTCATCGAATGTGTTTTGAAGATTTATGTCTGGCGATTCGATTATTTCAAGGAGATGTGGAATGTCATAGGTGAGCAATGTCAATCTTATCCTGGCTTTTGTGTATCATTGGTGCACCCAGGGGCTGATTTTTGGGGCTGAAGCACCCCGACTTTGAAGCTAAAAACTGTACAATTAGTCAATTGACACATTTGTCCCCATAGCCCTCCAATTGGTTCAAGCGTTTTCTGGGAGACACATATCGTCAGCCTGCTTCGATAATTGCCTAACTCACTTTTCAACGAAATTGAGTTTTTTTTGCATAAATCATGACTTCATTACATTATTCACATGCTGTTATAATACCTAAGTCATTGACCAATCAAAAGTGTTGATAAATGCACAATTGCAATTCTGCCTAAGTCAGCATTGTGAGTTAGGCAGATTGTACTAATGATGAAAATTGTTTAAAATGGGTCATATTAACTCATATTAGGCATATAACAAGCCACATTTCACTTAAAGGTATATCTCCAACCTAATTCTATTCAACAGTTACTGCTCCTGTTGGAATTCACCTGCACTATTCATGATGCTATTCAACATATCGTCAACCTGCTTCGATAATTGCCTAACTCACTTTTCATACTTTTGTTGTTTTCTAAGAACTAGAAAAAATGAGTTAGGCAATTATCGAAGCAGGCTGACGATATGCAGGTCTATATTGCAGAAGAATGTTGTTTACCACCATAATTGATCCCATACAGAGACCCTATAACTATGGGACAAGTATCTCGAAGGCAAAGTCCCCCGTTTACCATGCTTAAATTGACGGAGGACGGTTTTAGAGGGGGCGCACTATCATGGTCGTAGCAAACCAGGCGACCTAAGACGTGGTGGATTTTATCGGCTCAAAACATGATTTGTGGCACAGAAATAGTACATCAATGGTCAAAAAAAGCTGATTGTGATTTAGAGTAAAACTTATTTGCTTTGATGATAGCAGAATTTAGTTCTTATATGACACGAAACATTCAGAATTGGTTATTTGAAATTAAGTTGTACGTGGAACAAAATACAAATTTTAAATTGTGGATGGCTTCGTCTGACAGTGACAGAGGAGGGGCGTGGCGTTATTTGCATTTTATGAATATTGTAATTAGATCAGTTGGGAAAGACGCTGGATCGCGACGATCACATCGTGTGAGGTCATGAATAGTCATGGATGAATTATCATTCACAACGAATGATTGATAGTTTACGCTTAACTTCCGGAGGACGAACTTATAGAGTGCGCTATACTGTGAACAAAATCTCAACAATGGGCAGATAGGGTGTTACATCACCCTGTCCCATATTGTGTTAGCATGACTGGCTGTCAGACTAGCCCCACATTGCCCTCTGTATAACCAAACCAAAGGTGTGAATTGAATTGAATTGAATTGAAATGAATTGAATTGAATTTTCAATTCAATTCAATTCAGTTCAGTTCAATTGAAATGAATTGATTGTTGTGTCTAACCATAAAGAATCTGGTTGACTGGGATATTGTTTGATAATTTATTTCAATTACAATTCATTTTCTTTTAGATTTCTTTATCGTTCAAACAAACATTGCCGATTTCTTAGTGTCAACTCTGATCGGTAGCTCAGTGGGCATTCTACAATTCATAACCATATTCCGAGCTATGAGGGCTCTGAGAGCCCTGCGGGTGCTCAAAACTGTCAGGTGAGTGTTGAATAAGGCCTACAAAATTGCCTACCCCGACCTACCCTAATATTGAAAATCTAGCCCTGTACAGAGACGGACCCTAAAAGTTTTTATTTGCTCCAAAATTGTTTTAGAACTTCTTTTTAAAAATATTTTCTTTGATTTTTTGTTAACTTTTGTGACAATTTATCTTTGCAAAAGCCTAGCAGAGGGATCGAGGCTTATATAAAATTAATGATGTAGGCCTTAAATACATGTGAGGCCATCAAACTACTTTTTAAGCCTAAGGGTGGCCAAAAGCACAAAAAAAGATTGTTGGTTGTGCATGACACTCTGAAAAGGTGGTCAGGTTGAAACATTTCTTTTAATACAAGGTGTCCCCAAAAAAAATGTGCATGTGTTTACCCCACATATTGACCATGAAGCTCTAAAATTTGGTGTAACATATGTATACATATTGAGAGACTAAAACGCTTGGCTTTCAGATGCCGTTTAATTCATCTGATTTGGTTTTGACAATCTCGAAATTGACCAATTAAAGGGACATTAAGTGGTGTTGAAAATTTTAAATGTTTAAAAATGTACTTCAGAATTCAAGATGAACATTAAAAATTGCCATTATTGTTGTTTCTACTAACAAAAACACAGCAAAACTTGATTAAAACAATATCATCGCTATTTATTGAAAAACGCCCTCTATGCAAATATGGTTCGCGTTATGTATCACGCGTACTGCAGGGGGATACTGTCGGACGTAAAATGCTCATCCCGGCTGTACGAGCATTTTTGAATCGACGTTTTTTTGTACAAAGAGGGCTGATTTTTCTTAATCCTTATAGGTGTAAGTTCATACATGTAATACAATTATAAAAATATACTAATCCCAGTTTTTATCATAATTGAGGGCGCAGCCTCCAACACATCTCTTAGTGTCCCTTTAACTAAAGCTACCTAAAATCGACGTTGTGCCACTTCACAGTTTCCAATGAATTTCTTACTCCGGAAATACAAATCTTCCACCTGTAGAGTGGTCTTCGCAAATGTTATACAATCATAATTGTTTTGTATTGCGATTGAATAGGTTTAAATAATAGAATGAGTAGTGTCTGTGTAGCCAAACATTCAGACCGAATGCCTCCACCGTCCCCTAATGTTTCAAGACGGATTGATGCCCATTGGAAGAACAAGTTAGCATCGGGTTTGATGCTTGTAAGCATTCTTTCTGTAAAAGTGGCACAACATCAATTTTTGGTAGCTTTAGTTAATTGATCATATCTCAGGATTGACAAAACCAAATTAGATGAAATAAACGGCATATGAAAGCTAAGCGTTTAGTCTTTCAATATGTATACAAATGTTACACCAACTTCTAGAACTTCATGGTCAATATGTTGGGTAAACATGTGCACGGTTTTCTTTGGAACACCTTGTATTGTTAAACATTTAAGTAGGATAAAATAGAATTTCAGGATTAAAAAATGGGCAAAAAGGCTTGTGGTTTGTATTGTGCATACCTGGTGTGCACATTACAAAACACTTATTGTTTTGTAATTTGCACACAAACCAATAGCCTTTTGTGGTTATAATAAATTCTGAAAGATTCACACAATATGTGTTTGCTCTCATGTTGCATATCTTGGGTACGGTTATGCCTTTCACACTTGCAGTTTGGTAGTTACTAAACAAACTGTCTAGTTTGATCTCTAGTAAATAATCTGCAAAACACCCTGTTCTCTGCGGGACCGACTGACCTATTTTTTTCAAATTTTCTATAATTTATTTGCTTTGTACAAAATCATTTTTGAATTTGTTTTTGATAATGTTAGACCCTACCTAAGAGGTCCGTTGGCCCATAGAGCAGGGGGTTCTTTTTTTCTTCTTCACTTAAAGGGGCATTGAGAGATACGTATGGGAGTGCGCCCTCAATTATCCTGGAAATCAGTTTTTTTGCATCAAAGTAATAGTATACTTAGGCATATACTAACTACCATCTGAAACAGTTTACCAACATTCGCCATTTTAATATCATATAAAATTTCATGATTTTCTTAGTTTCGATATAATCATATCGAAACTAGGTGCTGAATTCGGAAGTTATGCTATCATTTTACATGCAGCCTTTCGCGGCAAATTTCAACCCTGAAGTGCCGTTATTTGCTTATTTGGCATGAAGGTGATGTCGGAATTGTATTACATTTTGGATTTGAGCTATGTTGATGATTATCTTTACGTTATTTGCTTATTTAGTATATCGATACATCTCTCAATGCCCCTTTAAATAAGAATGTTTTATGTTACACCTGTTGATTCATTTTAATTTAATGGCCGTCTACTCTGTTGTTTTATTGGGGTTTTTCCATAAGGTTCCTGAAGAGCTTACAAGTGATCATGACAACCTGCTTACAATCCGTGCAGTCCATGGGCGCAATCACCATGCTCATATCTCTCTTCCTCTACATGTTTGCCGTCATCGGACGAGGACTGTACGCCGAGGTGGACCCGGAGCGCTTCGGAAATCTTGGAAATTCTATGATGACCTTATTCCAACTCCTGACGCTTGACGATTGGTTCTATGTGTACAGCGACGCTTATGACAAAGATCCAAGTATGTCACTTTTTTTATCACTGAAGTTTTATCTGTAAATGGCTATTTTTGCCGCACATTCATTACGATATGGAATCAATATACGAGGGTCATTCAATAAGTTCTACCTCCTACCGCTTAACTTTGCTATGATATAAGCCAGTCTTATGAAATATTACAAAAATGCAGCTTGGAATCTCAGCTACCAATTCATAATAAATTGGTCTGAGTAATGGTTGCACTTTTCTGGAGAAGAGTGAGGAGGTATTGAATGACCCTCGTAGTTCAAGTTAATTTATATCAAAATTCATTAAGTGCTTGTTTTGTTTTCTCCTGCAGAATACTGGCACATCATTCTATATCTGGTTATGTATATTGCATTCGAGTATTTCATATTTCTCAAGTAAGTTAATCAGAAAAAAAGTAATTTCTTAAGTTGAGGAAACCATTCTAGTAATTATTTCAGTAAATGATAGTTAAAATAGACAATCTGATACAATATTGTTGTCTATCTTGTTTGAATTATAATCATCCATAAGCTCACAAATTTAAAAAGCCACTTTGTGTCATCAATGTTCCAGTTGGTTGTATCCTTATAATATTCAAAGATTAGATATACCTATAGACGTTATTCGTTATTGAGGATTGCAGGCTAAAGAGGGAGACATAATCGATGTGACGTCACTAATCATATGAAAGAGAGGCCAATTGTAGTAAATTACTTCACTGTGATGTAATTTACTACAATTGGCCTCGCCTTCGTTATGATTAGTGACGTCACATCGAGTATGTCTCCCTCTTTTGCCTGCCATCGTCAATTACGAATAACGTCTATAAACACATGCTTACCAGACACAAAATTCAAACCAAACTAGACATGCCATAATATTTTCTCATCATTTCTCCCTAGGAATTGCAATTCATGTATGAAAATCAAATACCTTTATCAAGGTAAAAGTTCAACTTCTGCAAAATGGAAGGTTTCAAATGGTATGAAAAGCTCTTTGTACCACCTGTTTTGAAGGGAAGGGGCGGTGAGTGGAGGGGAGGAAGAAAAAAGGCTGCCTATATGGGCACCTATAGCGATAATCCAGTTCTATTAAAGTTATAAACCGTTGATCTTGTGACTGATGACTTTTCAGCTTATTTGTTGCTGTGTTAGTGGACAACTTTCAGCTGACGATAGAGGCCGCTGCGGAGAGCGAAGCTCAGAGAAAAGCTATATTGGTAAGTATACTGTGCATGTGGCGGCTAAACAATAACACACACATCACCCAGATTGAAGAAAATATGGAGGAAAATGGACTGTATTATCAATTGTCAGTTCAAGAAGATGGGTTAAAATCAAAACAAAATCTGCTTTTAGAGGACAGATCTCCCAAAGTCCCAGACTCCACACCCCACAAAAAATTACCCTCTTATGCTGGTAGGGGGTGTTTACCATGTGAGACAACGGGAACACCCTTTTTATACCTCAGTTCCGAAAGATTTTCTTGACATAATTTCTTGCATGTTTTTGTGGGATTTGTTTGTTTTTTGTTTGTTTTTGCTTTGTCTTCAACCTATATAAATAGAATGTGCATGTTTATACTCATAAACCTACGATATCTTTACAGATTTTTGCTGTTTCTTATTTGTTTTGATGAACATAATTTTGACTTTTTGTTTTAAATCCCCCCACTCTCCCCTTCCCTTCTCAGGATATTATACCATTAATTATTGTTTAAATTGCATTAAATCTAGAAAGCTGAAGAGGACAAAATCGAAGAAGAACTTGCTAGACAAGAAAACTTACAAGGTAAGATTACAACTATGATTGGTGATAAGTTTAACAACAGTCTACTATTTCAAATATCTGGTCCATATATCATGGAAATAGTTTTTCCAACCCCCCCCCCCCCCCCCCACCCCCAAATTGGTGATGAATGAATGAAAGAAAATTTCCTAATATAAAGGGGGAAAGGTACTACATGTACAATTTTTCAGGAAGGACTATAGTTTATTTATCTATCACGAGACAGTAACGTAACTGCGTCATTTAATAATTGCAGCACAAAAACGTGCGCGCCTACTCGAGGCACTGTCATACACGTGCGTAGAAAGACGGAAGACATACTTTTCCTTAAATGCGGCACCTGTAAAGTTATGTCACTGTCCATATGCCAAAAGAAATAGAGTATATAGCCTATGATCAAAGGCATGGCTGGCGATCAGTAGAGTTAGGATTGTGATAGGAGGACAATCATTTTGTATACCCTTATCAAGTTACAAATATATCAAATTAATTCTCTTTTTGTTCTTAAAATTATTTGATTTGCAGTAAAGCAATCCGTTTCGTCTGAGACCGTGTTAAAAGTGCGTAAAACAGTTGATGATTATTACACCAATGAGCGGGAGTACCCAGCTAGGTAAGAGCATTATGTACTGTCATTAATCATAATTATGAAGATCAAAGGCAAAAGAACTGAAAAGTAAATGTCAGGTGTTAACTTTGTATTAATGCTGTAAGCATGACATATTATACAAATATGGACTGTTCATGAGGGAAATGGGGTGAACTATTGCCCCAAAGTGATCTGGAGACCGTAAGCCTACTATAGAGATCCAGATCACAGAGGGACAATAGTTCACCCCATTTCACGAATAAAGCGCAGTCCGTATTTGTTTTATATAACGCATGAAAATATTTTTGTGTGCGATTTTGATCAAATTAAACATGAACAATTTCTTACAGGCGAGTAGATCCTCCATGCCATTATGGCAAAATCGTACGAGGCAGGGGCCCGGTCAATAGTACTTTTTGAAAGACAAAAAAAGACCGGGAAGTGACGTCAAGCATGAAATGGACCAAACTATTTTGTGTTATCTGAGCTAGAATATTTTCGTGCTTTATAATTAAATATATTGACTGTGTGATTCCACTGAATGTTTTGAGAAAAAATGATTAGTCTTCCAAATTTGTGTGTAGATGAATTTTACAATAAATATTGTTCACAATGTGTGACTTCTGAAGTGTCTGTTGAAATGGAATAGAAACACCTGAAAAGATCTTGTCTTCATGGTGGACACCAACACTGTCCAAAAACCTTCAAGTTATTTTTACTTAAAGATGGGACACTGCCATAGAATTGAAATCAGCCGCCAAGTGATCGGCTCACTTTACAATGACATCGGAGACGGACGACGGTGTGCATCGCTGCCCTGTCGGGACGTCGGCCCACTTAACACTTTCGACATGGCTATTAGTTTTACCATTGTATAAAACAGATTTTTCAGAAACATTTCCCAAAGTGTATCTCAAGGATTACTGAACTAATACTTGGCAAGTTTGTACTTATTTTAATGCATCTCTCATGGCAATTCCAGATTTGGTGATGAAATTCAATGTTGAAATTTTTTGAAACATTTTGTGAAATTTTGGAACTGTCGTCTGCAGACAGCTATCTTTGTAAAATGACCTGAAGAGACCCAATAACACCTCTTTGTTTATTTTCAGTGACAAGGAGCATCTTGCTCATTTCTTACGTTTATTGGCTGCGCTTGAGTTCAATGGTCATGTGTTGAACAACCAACAAGGCACGCTTAACAAGATGGTGGATATCGTGCAAGTGGTGAGTACTTTACCTTAGATATAGTCTATCAAATATCACATGACTCATCTCCCTACATATAAAAATAAGGTCAAGTAATATGTGTAATGTCGCGGGAAAAGGGGGCATTTGTCCAGCAAAAGGGGGCAGGAAAAGTGGGGCAGTTGTCGCGGCAAAAGGGGGCAGTTGTCGCGACAAAAGTGGGCAGTTGTCGCTGCAAAAGGGAGCATTTGTCGCGGCAAATGGGGGCATTTGTCCAGCAAAAGGGGGCAGTTATCGCGGGAAAAGGGGGCAGTTGTCGCGGCAAAAGGGGGCATTTGTCGCGACAAAAGTGGGCATTTGTCGCGACAAAAGTGGGCAGTTGTCGCGGCAAAAGGGGGCATTTGTCGCGGCAAATGGGGGCAGTTGTCCAGCAAAAAGGGGGCAGTTATCGCGGCAAAATGGGGCAGTTGTCGTGGCAAAAGGAGCCAGTTATTGGTAAAATGCATTTTTAAATATTGATGGAATTAGGCATGGAAAATCAGAGAAATGAAGAAAAAAAGTGTTACAGTAAATTTTCTTCATAAAATCAGAAAGCGGTAATACATCATTTTGAAGCATTCAAAAAGCTCCTTTTGTTGGTGTTAAGATCTCAACTTTTTCTTTGAGTGACAACTACTGCACCTTTTTTGCTGCGGCTGTACACATATGACCTCAGTTGGTAGAGAGAAAACAAGATCAGTGTCTGTAAACTTCTATTTGAATTAAAGCAGATTTTCTTGCAGATTTACATTTATGATCATTAATCATAGATATATTCTGAGTTACAGAGTGATACGATTCCTATTATTACTTCAAAATCATGGTTTTAAAGTGAAAAATAAGTTGTCCGCAGACCTGACAGTTTGTTTTCACTCTTTAAAATGTTTTTGAAGTAATTAGGAATCGTACCGCTCTGTCACTCGAAATGTATTTATGATTTATGATCAGAAATGTAAATCTGCAAGAAAATCTACTTTCTAAAAAAAATCATGAATAGAGGGCGCCCCCTGGTAAAGATCACATAACATGCCTTTAATGGTTTTCCTGATCTGGTTCTGATTAATCAGAGAGCATATTTCCCTCCAAGATATCAGTCACCTTATTGTTTATAGTCTGTTAAAGAGATATCTGACATTTAAAACGGTTATAATTGACCGATGGGTACGCTTTGTCTCTTAAAATATTCCAAATGAATAGCACTTCAGCGATATTTTGCTGTTTTTCATCCGTTTCCGTCAACACTCAATGGATGTTTGGTTTTTCGCTGCGTCTCCAGAAAAGTACAACCATTACTCAGATCAACTGAGGTTTACAATTGTGTAATATTTCATAAGACTGGCTTATATATAATAACAAAGTTATGAAGTAGGAGGTAAAACTTATTGAATGACCCTCATAGTTGCATGTTTTCAAAATGCTGCTCTTCATGCTTGTCAAGTGCCATATTATATGCATGTATAATCCTATTTTATCCGTTTCATTTCAGCCAATGGATGATGCTTAGTATAGCCTGCGCCAGCAGAATAACAAATGGTGGATATCAGATGACTTCATTAACAGTAGTATTTCAATAGATAACATTCTGTCAACTAGCACTGATGAATCAGGCTCAGGCTCAGGCAAAAAAAAAGGTTTGTCTCAGAAACTTGCGCGCATTGGTATGTGAAATCAGCTTTAGTGCGTAGCTCTACACGACGGCGATGCAGTTTTCATTTCCCCTGTGGTTCTCTGTAAGCTTGAATCGACACGAAAATGATATGCATAATTTAGAATCCGGTCAAAATAAACATAAAAAGAAAGAAAAAAAGAACTGCAAACCTCATAGCCAATTCTCTCAAATATAATTTAAAGGTATATGACCACTTTTTGGGGGCCATGATTTTTTTTTTCACATCAAGATATTTTGGTATCAGAAGAATCCCCATTTTTTTCTCATTATGTCTGTAAAATATTAGGGGCCATTTGAAAATTATAGGCTAAAATGTGGTGAATTACTGCCAAAGGTGGTTAACCACCAACCAGTCTGTGTACTACTCAATGGGCACATGTCTTTTGACCTTGCGCTTCTAAAAATAGAACCATTGGAGTTATGCAACTCAAACTTTGGAATGCAACAATTTTAAGGATGACCTTTCATGTAAAATAGAAAACATAAAGTTGAAAATCGGGTCATCTACCTTTAAATAATCGCAGTGCTTTTTGGCAAAATGTTTCTGAGACAAACTTTTTGTTGTGCCTAACATACAGACAACTGAAAGACACTTATAATATAGTTGTTTTATGAACATTTTTTTGGTCAAATCCACATTTTATTTAACACAATTTATGACAACATAATCTAAAAGCTACGATCAGAATCAACATTGAACATGTGTATCTTAGAATATTTACATTATTGAACAATTAACCTATCTTACCTTACAACAAACACTTTCAAAACCAATTTTTAAAATGATCACTATTATTATCATTTGTACTTTTTGGGGACGGATCGCGCAGCGAGCCGTCCCTTATAGCTTTGATTTGCGAAAATGTGCACATTTTGGTGTTTCTAGACATACGCGGGGGCTGCCATCTTGACATAGTCTATCTCTCATACCTGTTAGTAATTTGATAATACTACCCTCTATTGATGAATACGATGATGTCATTATAAAATAATAGAGGGCAGTATTATAGGGGCGGTTTAAAAGAAACAGACGATGCCGGACGAGGTTACATGAATGGGACGAACGCTAACAACGGATTAAATTCAAAAAATGATACTGACACTGCATGAAGTTGACAGACGATGCCGGACGAGGTTACGTGAATGGGACGAATGCTAACAACGGATTAAATTCAAAAAATGATACTGACACTGCGTGGAGTTGGTTATCCAACTCTAGCGGTTTTAGGATGAAATAATTTAGTTCCAACGTGTGATGAATTTTATGGGGTCACATAATCGAAATCCATTGTTACATTGAAACCAACGGTATTCAAAATGTAAGGCCGTTCGTGTCCACCATCGTCTGAAAAGAAAGAGGCATGTTTTGTAAACATTTTTCTGGAATGGGGAGTAAGTTAAATCATCTGGTTAATACCAATATACTATGGAAATGCTGTATTTTCCATACACAAACGAAAAATAGATAACTTTCCCTCTAACTATAAACGGTATAGCGCTTGCCCAAGATACTTCCATTTACGATTTTCTAGACAAGTGGAAGGGAGCATTTGTCTTACTGAATTTAAACATTTTAAAAACGAATTGACCCTTTCCTATTTTTCTGTATTTTCACGAAGCCACAACTCTATGTAAAAATAGGTTACATGATGTAAAGGCTAGGCCTACATTATATTTGGCTTGATTTATGTATTGCCAGATCAGAGCTATTAGTTCCCAAATAAACATGGAATTTAATGAAAACAAAACCTTTCTTTAATATATCAAGCCGCACACAAAATTGTCATTCCTGATAAAAAAAAAAGTCTTTATTTCAATTTCAATATTTGAGTGGGCAAACAAATTCTTGTATTGACATTGTTATAAAACAAAATTACAATTCATGCTTGTGTCTGTACTTTCTATGGCTTTCTATGATTTTATACACGGTTACATGTTCAGGCAGTGCCATATTCTTCCTTAATATCAGAACACTTGCTATGCTGACTGACGTCTTATCTGCATGGTTTCTCCTTCAAACAAGTATTAACTATTTTGTCTCTCTGTTGGAAGTATTGTATTGCCAATACATCAACAGACTAAAAAATAAATACCTTTGACCCCACAGGCTGCGGGGAACTGATAAACTATGCTGCATTATGGTACATATATTTTACGAATGTGGCATCAAAGACTACAAAAATCAAACATGGCTGCCTCCATCTGTATGTAGAAAGACCTATATAAATTTCATCATTTTGCCAATCCCACGCTATAGGGTTCGGCTCGCTACCGATGTAACTTAATACAACCTGCAATCATTGATCACGTGTATGTATCTCCACATGTTTATTGGTACTCTGGCACTTCCAGTAAACAAGCGCAATTACGTGGCGCGCTGATATGCCTATGTATTGATACACAAATAAACTATGCTGTAATATATATTTCTTTCACACATTCATGCAACACAAAATTCTTTCACAATTAGCATCTTTGCGATTGATTCATCTGCCGCATAACATAGCACTTTTACAAATGCTGCTATTTTGCCTCTTTCTATTTGCATCATATCGCCATTTCCTTTATCTTCCCTGCCTTTACATTTTATGTACCCTCAAAGCGAAGGTCAATATGCCAAATAAACAATATTTTGATTGCCTTATTAAAACACTTAATTTTTTTGTCAAATACCTCACTACTGTACTATTTTGTTTGGTCACTATTTGTTGTGTACAGTTTGACCTATCACTGCTCATCCCTGTTCTGGCAAAACCTTATATGTTTTTCCAGCCCTTCAGCATGTATAAAATAAAACTGCCCATTGGTTATGTGCATAGGAAGTGTTATACATGTTTAGGACCAATAGCACTTACCAAGGTTTTGATGTGTTTTTGGCCCTTGATCTTGTTTCTAGCAGACCGCCAAAGGTTCTATACAGGATTTTTTACACGCTGAACATGCTGAAGACCGGATGGAGATACAAGGTTTTGACAGAACACCGACGATATGATCTTCTACAAGAAATCTGTTCTGTGATAGCTGTGCCACAATTGATATACATCACTGGTTGATGATATTGAAATATTTCAACAGCTCTTTGTGAAATTTGGTACATAACAATATTACAAATACATGTACAAGTATGCAATACGCTACTTGCACGGTACAGATGGAATTGAAAGCGAGGTTCTCCTCTCACCACGCACTATCACGCCACACTGCGTCGGGTTTCACGCAGGTTTGTGCATCGCATGACGCGATTCGGCGCGATGAGGGAAGAGCCTCGCTTTCTTTCTAAAATGGCGATTGCGTGCAAGTAGCGTATACCTTGTAAGCAGCAGTTATATATACTTTTAAAGAAACTTATCATAATTATTACTAGTACTTCAGTCTTTTGATAACTAGTCCAATTATGGTTGCTATAATCAATACAAATCCTGCATTACATGCTCATAATCCAAATGTCGAATGAACAATGCAGATTGTAATGACGCACTGCATTCCATGACATCGGGCGCCCTTGAACTACGTGGCTGTTGCGATTGTGCACCACTCGCAAGGACACGTGAGAATTATTCAAAATTATCATGAAATTATTGAACTGATTACACCGGGATTACCGATGATCGCTTGCTGGCTGGATCCATTTCTTGATGCCTGTTGATTATAAAAATGTAAGAGAAAAAGATCAATGTCATTCATATTGGTGGACAATTTTGATTTTTGCAACTAAATTTGGTTTTACCATTGACAGTTTTTAACTGTCACCAGTTTTACTTAAAGGTATATTATGTGATCTTTTCCAGGGGACACTCTCAATCCTTGAAAAAAAATTGAAAGCAGATTTTCTTTCAGATTTACTTTTCTGATCATAAATCATAAATATATTCCAAGTTACAGAGCGATACGATTCCTTATAACCTCAAAATCATGGTTTTAGAGTGACTTTAGAGTAAAATTTGAAAAAATAGATTGTACCGCTCGGTATAATCTATTTTCAAACCATGATTTTGAAGTAATTAGAAATCGTATCGATCTGTAACTTAGAAGATCTTTATGATTTATGATCAAAAATGCAAATCTGCTTTCATAGTAAAAATCAATGATAGAGGGCGCTACTTGGAAAAGATCACATAATATGCCTTTAAACGAGTGTAAAAAAAGTGTCTATCAAAAATGTGACCATGCAAGTGATTTATAGATATTTTCGCAGCGTGTAATTGTTGGCCCTTTGCACAAATCAATTGTGCTTGTTTTTATTTTCACAATTTTGAGCTTACTTACATAGACCTATACATATAAACGAATATATTTGCACATTTTTATTTTGGGCTTGCTGATTTAAGTGCGCAAAACGTGAAAATAAATATAGCCCGAAAATGTCCACTTTTACAGTATACCTACTAAAAGTGTCAGTAGATTGTGATCTAACATTAGCTTGACATTTACCACTATTTGATAGGATAATGTCATTCTAAATCATGGATATAATAAGACTTGCTATGGTGGACTTCCTTGGATGTCTATTTTTTCTATTAAAGCAATGTCTTTATTAAGTGAACAATAATATGACATGCCTCAGTCTGATAGTACCAGTTTCCATGTTGTGTATAATAACGGTCCAGAAAAATGCAGATTAATAACTGGATGAAAATGAATTTGAATGATATGCAAAAATGATTTTAAATACCCAAAGAGCATCTAAAGATCATCTAAAGATGGCCTCTATCTGTTTTCATCAGGTTACAACTGTTGTCTTGACTTTTTATGTAGTCTAATTGAATAATATTATAGATATAAGGGCTTAGTTCCCACTTTCATTTGATTTAAGGGCCCTGTCACACTGTTGCATATAGAGCTAAAGTGTGCCCGACGTTTTGGAAATTTGGGAGTACTTTCGTGCAAGTGAAGTCATCAATACTTTACAATCAACACTCACATTAAACAAAGGTTTTGAACAGATTTTCATTAGTCATCTTCTATGTCATCATCGTCATCATCTGTAACAGAAGTATAACATCAACATTTTAAGTTTAGATAAACAAAACAAGATATACCGTATTATCCCTATCATATGAATTTCATGTGGCAACTTAAGCGCAAACATGACTATGCATAGCCTTTTTGATAAATTATGGTCAAAAACCATACGATTTTCATGGTTAAAAAATCGTAACTTTTTAACCTCTAGGAGTACGAGATTCGACTTTGTTTTAAAATAAAGCTTTAAGCCTTTTACATTTTATGAAAATGTTTTCTTATTATTTAAAAATTGAGAAACGCCGTCTATTAATTTATTACAACCAATAGTTGTCCTGTTTCACAGCGCAATCAATGGAAGATTTAAGAAGATGGTCCTTCTCTCCCTGATGCACGCAATTGTAACTCCAAACGCCCTCATCCCGAATTTTTCGATTTTGTTTAATATTAATAAGCATATGCTTATCCGTCGGCTCTGTTAAATTCATGCTGATTGGTTAATATTAACCTCCGTCGATCTGTACTGACCAATAAGTAACCGTTTCTCATTTTGCAGAATCGGAGATTGAATACAAATGCCCCACAAATTCTGAGATCAATTTTGTCTCACATAGAAAGATGCCTAAGACCTGTCTGGTATCTTACCAAATTAACTTAGATGGAAAGCTGAAGTCCTCTTCTTTCTAACCCTATCTTTTAAATTTTAAACGGAGTTAATCTGGTGAAACTATATTGAAAATAGTTTGACTTCTTTAAAATTTATTGGACATTTCTAACTTGTGTGTGTAGGTGATCGCGGGAATACACAAAAGAGTGTATATTGATTTAGCATTCTCAACCATTGTCAACAGTCGTACAAAAGTCAAAAAAAGGTTAATCAGCCATCTACATGATACTGTGTATGTAAAATGGCTATATTTAAATGGTCCTGTTAGCTACCAAAAATAGACTCAAGAAATTCATATGTAAGCGCCCAGGGCGGTTAACCAAGTCATTTTGGGTGGGCGCTTATTGTATACTGATTTACAAGTTGTTGACCATCAAGGTTGCAAAATTCAACAACCTTTACGTCCCAAGACTGCTAAATTCGATGTTTTGCAATTCAAGATGGCGGCCTACACGAATGACAACAAACACGAAACGTGCGTATATCGGATGGTTTCTGTTGCTGTTTGAAGGCATAACACATGGTTTAAGTTCACTTTTGGAACACAAAACAATATGTCAATTATGTCTGAAGTTAAAATAACCATAATTTCCTCTTTATTTTCAAGCAATTTGTAGCACGACACTTAGTGTGATGTGAGTAACTTTTAAGTAAGCTTATTTTTTAGGTGGGCGGTTAATTAGTATATATTTTTAAAGTCACCTGAGAAAAAGGGGGTGGGCGCTTATTAGGGATAATACGGTACCTGTATCTTATGACATCCCATTTATATGGTTACATTGATTTAACCATTTCTCTTGAAATGTATTAAATAAAACGGAAAGCTGTGTATCTCAACAGTAACGTTATAAAACTGTTTTACTCTTGAATGAGTGCATAACAGTGCAGCATTTTTTAACAGCCGTGATCAAATTGTCAAATCGAATAAATACATACAGAAATATGAGAAACTCCAGAAAATCGTGAAGCAAAATGCCCTTACATGGATTGCATCTCCTATAATCATACAATACCCAAGCGTCCTAGCGACTGGTGCGTGATCGCAACAGCCGCGTACGGCAAGGGCACCCAATTTTATTGAATGCAGTGCGTCATTACAATGTGCATGATTAATGTGAGCATGATGCTCTGATCAAGAAATTATTGAACTGATTATCCACAAACGGACAATAAACTACTGTAAACGTGGACATTTTCACGCCACATCTGTGCTCCAAGCAACTACCGTGAAAATAAAAACATGCGAACATATTTATTTTGTGTATAAGTTTACATAATGAACTTTCAAATCGCAAATTTAAAAACAAGCGAAATGGCTTAAAGTCCGCAAAGCGCAAAAATCTAATCGCGCGAATATTACCACTTTTACAGTACCTGTCATTCACACACATTTAGTAGTTAGATTAGACCAATTAGAAAGCAGGAAAGTAAACTACGTAGAGTGCATTGAAAGTGTCTGATTGTGCTTTATTTGGATTCGTTGTTCACACAGTACAGGTTTGCCGATTTTTATAATACTGGTGATATACAATTTGTTAACATGATTTATTCGTTATTAAAGAGGTTAAAAGTATGCACAAAATTGTACATTTTGCATTGTCGTGTATGGATTAGGTCAATACTCGTGCATGTCTTCTTGACAAGTTAGAAAAATCAATGCACTTGAGAGAATGTTGATATGCTCACAATAGCACTCCATTATTCAAACATTAACATCAGCGGGGGTACATGATTTTTCCAATTTATCTCGAAACAACACATACACATTTGTTGACCTTAACTATTATAGCTTAAAATCGTACCATCAGTGCTTGGGCCATACAACATCTCATGTTCCTCGACATGTTTCCTGCGGAATATCATGTAGGATACAACACCCACGGAGAATGTCAAGGCTGCAAACGCAGCTATACTAAACTGCATGATGGCGGTCGTAGGTACGTGTGATGGATTCAGACCTGTGAGATGCATACCAAACGAGGCTTGAAGAGGACAAAAACTGAAAGAACAAAAAAGTGTCTTAACAATTTAAATAAGGCATAACCTGGATCTGTACTCTATTCAACCTGATACTCATATTTATTGGGCTATTCCCCTTTAAATCCATGCACCCCCATGGAAGATGTGACCTTAATCTTCCGCACAGGGAGTGTACATTTCAAATGGAGTCACCCATGCAGATAACCCCATTTGAAATTCACACTCCCTGTGGGGAAGATTAAGGTAATGTCTTCCATAGGGTGCATGGATTTCAAGTGGAATAGCAAAGTGATGTCACAGCATATCCCGGAGAATAAAGCTTATAATCAGTATTGACTCTGAACTGGTGTATGTCTCTGAGCATGCAAAAACAAATCCTGGCATTGCATTTAAACACACATACATCTAGTGAGTGATGAGCATTCAAAATTATGGATTTTCATTTCTAACATGCAACATTAATACAGGGTGTCCCAAAAAACTGTGCACGTGTTTACCCAAATTAGTGACCATGAATTTCTACAATTTGGTGTAACATTTTCATACGTATTAAGAGACTAAACGCTTGGCTTTCAGATGCCGTTTATTTCATCTGATTTGGTTTTGTCAATCCTGAGATATGACCAAATAACAGCCCCCCCTGTGCAATATTGAGAAATATCATAAGTTATTTTCCAAGTGTCTGTCCCTACATTGACAGATGGGGGTTGGGGAAGGGATAATTGTTTGTTTTTGTGGTCCTCTTTACTTCAGCTCTTATCAAAACAGTCATAATTTATGCAGGCATCAATGTACATCTTGAACACTCCTCAAGCTTAAGGTTGGTGTCAACCCTGTTTGGCGCCAAATTTATCAAGCACTGTAACTTTTAAATTATAAATGTGATGTAATAAAAGTATACATTTTTGGTAATGAAATGAGTCAGAGAATCCATTTTTGGTATCAAATTTTACTAAAATTAGTGATTTTTACATTTTTTGCCCAAAAATCACCTTTTTGGCGCCAACATTTTTCAGACAACCTAACAATATCAGTTTATGATTAAAAATTCCAAAATTTCACCAAAATCATCTTAAGTCAATTATCTAGGAGCGAATTTTTTTTTTGGCTTAAAATGTGTTTGTTTTGAAAATATTGACCAAAAAGTGCCAAAAAAATGTTTTTTATCTCAAAAATCTCATTTTTGGCACTTTTTGGTCAATATTTTCAAAACAAACAAATTTTAAGCCAAAAAAAAAAATTCGCTCCTAGATAATTGACTTTAGATGATTTTGGTGAAATTTTGGAATTTTTAATCATAAACTGATATTGTTAGGTTGTCTGAAATTTTTTGGCGCCAAAAAGGTGATTTTTGGGCAAAAATGTAAAAAACACTAATTTTAGTAAAATTTGATACCAAAAATGGATTCTCTGACTCATTTCATTACAAAAAATGTATACTTTTATGTACATCACATTTATAATTTAAAAGTTACAGTGCTTGATAATTTGGCGCCAAACAGGGTTGACACCAACCTTAAGCAAAGATTAGAAGCCTAATCTTTGTCTAGTTTATGTATTAGAAATGGTGAATCTTGAACTAATTAGGTTTTGGAAAGGTGAATCCATGGTGAATCTTCACATATATTTCAACTTCTAGAATATATTACTGAAGAACAAACATAGCGCTCTATTGCCACTTCGTCCAATGCCATTTCGTCCATTAACCAGTTCGTCCAATGTCATTTCGTCCAATGCCATTTCGTTCATTAGTCACTTGGTCCAATAACCACTTGGTCCAATAGCCTCTTCGTCCAATGTCATTTCGTCCAATAGCCACTTCGTCCACTGTCACTTCGTCCAATAGGCACTTCGTCCAATAGCCATTTCGTCCATTCCCACTTCGTCCAATAGCCATTTCGGCCAGTACCATTTCGTCCAATGGCCATTTCGTCCATAGTCATTTCGTCCATAGTCATTTCGTCCATAGCCATTTTGTCCAATAACCATTTCGTCCAATAGCCATTTCGTCCAATAACCATTTCGTCCAATAGCCATTTCGTCCAATAGCCATTTCGTCCAATAGCCATTTCGTCCAATAGCCATTTCGTCCAATAGCCAATTCGTCCAATAACCAATTCGTCCAATAACCATTTCGTCCATAGTCATTTCGTCCATAGCCATTTTGTCCAATAACCATTTCGTCCAATAGCCATTTCGTCCAATAACCATTTCGTCCAATAGCCATTTCGTCCAATAGCCATTTCGTCCAATAGCCATTTCGTCCAATAGCCATTTCGTCCAATAGCCAATTCGTCCAATAACCAATTTCGTCCAATAACCATTTCGTCCAATAACCATTTCGTCCAAAAGCCATTTCGTCCAATAACCATTTCGTCCAATAACCATTTCGTCCAATAGCCATTTCGTCCAATAGCCATTTCGTCCAATAGCCATTGGACGAAATGGCTATTGGACGAAATGGTTATTGGACGAAATGGTTATTGGACGAAATGGGTATTGGACGAAATGGCTATTGGACGAAATGGCTATTGGACGAAATGGCTATGGACGAAATGGCTCTGGACGAAATGGTTATTGGACGAAATGGGTATTGGACAAAGTGGGAATGTACGAAGTGGTTATTGGACGAAATGGCTATGGACAAAATGGCCATTGGACAAAATGGGTATGGACGACATGGGTACGGACCAAGTGGCTCTTGGACCAAGTGGCTATTGGACCAATTTGCTATTGGACCAAGTGGCTATTGGACCAAGTGGATACTGGACGAAGTGGGAATGGACCAACTGGCATTGTACGAAATGGCTATGGACGAAATGGTTAATGGACGAACTGGCATTGGACGAAATGGCAATGGGCCAACATAGCACACTGAGGTGAATCTTCACCCAAAAAATTGCATGAAAGATGAAGGAAGGAGAATATAGGTGAGAACTTGAGGAGAGTAAGTTCAAGCTGCACATTGATGCCTGCATTAAAGATAAGAAAAAGAAGTGTGTAATATGTTCCAAGGACTTGTATGATTTTTTGTTGGAAAATTGCGATTACAAAACTACTGTTTTCCCATACAGGTTTTGACAACTAATTAGTTGATGAATACAATGTTCTTCTGACTTTTGCCCAAGATTGTATAAGTCAGCGGCATAATGCTATGTACATATTAAATTGCCGATATGTGCGTGCGTACATACATAGACCCGCAAGTGCGTACAGGGCGCTTTCAAAACATGACCATGTGTCCTGATTGGTCACTCGTGAAATCGACACGCGCATACATTCATAGTTGTTCGCGCATTTCATGCATCTGGACGCAGCTCCACGAACAGCATCAAAACACGTTCGTGTGAAAGAGCTTGAATTTCATCCATAGCATTAGACTACATGTATATAGTTCGGCTGGTCCTGTATGATGAAACTTACCTATACTGTGGATCTATAACCTGTACTCTGAATTGATAGATACTGTCATTCCTCCATGTATCCCACTCAATCAGATTCCCTCCTGTACTGTTCAGTATCTCGTACGATCGTGATAAGTCTTCAATGGCAGTGGTGTTCTCAGAGAAACAGTGTCTGTAATTCTGTAAGAAAAAATCAACAAGAATAATTCCTTGATTGTTTTTACATTATACTGCAAGTATACACTGCATATTTGCTATCTTCAGTAGATAGCATACATTACATGGCAAAGCAATGGCAAAGAAAATGTTAAGATTTTCAAGCTGACTCCATAGCGCAATCAGTTAGGTGCTGGATTTCCATGCGGGCAGCTCGGGTTCAATCCTCGGCGATGGCGCAGCCCAATTCCCACCTCCCCCCAAATTTGACCAGTTTTTCTCCCCTAAAATCACGCTTGGGGAGATAGGGTTAATTAGGGATTAAATAATGTTTCAGGGTATTTGTATCTCCAATTTACACCAAACCTTAACACTAAAATGGCCAAATTAAAATAACAATCAAGTTCCTTTTAGTTTCAAAAGTAGATGTAAACGGCTATCATTCCAAAACAACACACACTGCGGCGGCTGCACTTGGGTAGCGCATAAACACATCCATTTGGTGCATTGATCTGGTGCTCGTTTCCATAGCAGTATGGTTTATCTCAAATTATCAACGCTTTGCTACTGTACTTAAAGGCATATTATGTGATATTTTCCAGGGAGCGCCCTCTATTCATGATTTTTTTTTAGAAAGTAGGTTTCTTGCAGATTTACATTTCAGATCATTAATCATGAATATATTCCAAGTTACAGAGCGATACGATTCCAAATTACCTAAAAATCATGGTTTTAGAGTGAATTTAGAGTAGAAATAAGTTGTCGGCGCATCCTCCAACAGTTTATTTTCACTCAAAACCATGATTTTGAAGTAATTAAGAATCGTATCGCCCTGTAACTTGGAATATGTACGATTTATGATCAGAAAAGTAAATCTGCAAGAAAATCTGCTTTCAATTTTTTTTGAGGATTGAGGGCGTTCCCTGGAAAAGACCACATAATATGCCTTTAAGTTATGAGTGAGTTGTTGAAAGACTAAATGATAGATAACAGTACTGCTGATGGCACATATTCCAGGGGTGTAGGAGGCGTTAAGGCTAAATTGTGATAGCTTTAAAATACAAAAAGGTAATACCAAGAAAGTCTTGTTTGTTTTACTGTTGTATACTATTTCTCTTTAAACCTTTTCTATTCTTGCTCCCTTCTTTTCTATACATCTGATTGGACTGAATGCTATCTTTAGTTGATAGTACTATACTGCACTTTCAATGAAGTGGCGATACTGTCAATCTTCATGATCCAATAAATAATTAAATCATATTAAATGGCTTTGAGGCCGATACAAAAGTATATTGCATGAGCTATACAAATATTGCACGATTCGGAGACGAGTGCAATATTTTTATAGCGAGTGCAATATATTCTTGTATCACCCAAAAACAAACCATTCAATATTATTAGTATAGGTTTCCCGGCGAATTTCACACTATACACGTTCAATTTAGTGAAAGATGCATTCGTTTTCGCGTGATACAAAAGTATATTGCATGAGCTATACAAATATTGCACGATTCGGAGACGAGTGCAATATTTTTATAGCGAGTGCAATATATTCTTGTATCACCCAAAAACAAACCATTCAATATTATTAGTATAGGTTTCCCGGCGAATTTCACACTATACACGTTCAATTTAGTGAAAGATGCATTCGTTTTCGCGTGAAATTTATTGAAGGTTCAGAATCCCGTTTTCTTTTTCATGATTGGTACATCCTTTTCCTAAAATGTGCAGCGAATCGTAAAAAAGTAACAATCACTTTCACTAATGCGCAATTATTTAGTGAATTGTTTTTTAATTCAGAGCGAAAAAGAACACACGTATACAATCCTGTTTTCTTTTTAACGAAATATTAATCTATTTCGCAAAATAAGCAATCTATTTACCTTGCAATGTATTTATTGCATGCCTATTCTAGGTTCTAAAGGAAATCAAATTAAATTTAAGGTATGAAAACAAATTGTATGGGAACATTGAAAACCAGAATGATATATTTATATTTAGTGAAACTCATGACACTTTTGGACTATTTCTTTCAGAAAATATAATTTGTCAGAACACAAAGGAAAACATACAAGCTGTCCCAAACTGAGTAGCCAAAACTTCATTATATTTTCAATCATGAAAATCAATGATAGGCCTATTGTATATTATCATGGAAATCGGACTTATCAAACTGAAGATACACGGCCCGATGTGTACGGGATGGGGATTTCACTCTTTTCAGCAAAGTGCAAAAAAATGGGCGTATAACACTTTCCACGCGACAATTAGTTTTACCATAGACAAAACATATTTTTTAGAAACCTTTCCCTACTTTTAAAGTCTATCTTAAGAATCACTGAAGCAATATTAGGCAAGTGTACTTATTTTAATGCACTTCTCATAATGATTCCAAATATGGTGACGGCTTTAAATAATGTCGACATTTTTTAAACATTTTGTGAAGTTTTAGGACTGTCGTCTGCAGGCGACTACTACCGTGTGGGAAGTGTTCAGATTATTTGAAATAAACAAAGTTATTCTCTCGTCTTATTCTAACGCTGCTTACCTTCAAAAATATTAATGATTCTTTATTTTAAATCGATTAAAAGAGTATAAAATGTTCGTCACACATATATAATTGCGCAAATATGTTTTCTTTGTGTACTTCTGATCCTACTGATATGTTTTTCTTTGTAATCAGATCGATGATAAGACATGAGAGGAATCTTCCAAAAAGATATACAATAATTCCTTTCTGAATAGAAAAATATATAATTCTGATCTTCAGTGGTATCGGAACAAAATCTAGGATCGAAGGTATAGAACTTATCATACACATCATGCATTGAGTCATCTATGAAACTACTCCTAATGATATCGGGCCCTGTGCCCAGAAGTCTTGTAATACATAAAACAATTCAAAATTATCTAACCATTAAATTTATGACAATAATTGTAAAACAATCAAACGGGTAACATGATTTATTCCAATTGAATGCTGATTTGCAAATTTAAATGCCAATTGGTGAAAAATAAATTTTTATTTAGCTCGAATCACAATAACAAGTCCAATATACTTCCAAATAGATTGTAGTATTTACCAATTACCAAGTTAAATTCCTCATCATGAATAAGTAGCAAATCTCCCGGGTGTCTGATCGCCATTTTGGTTTTTAGTGTTGCCTCTCCCTCGTAAGCCTCCTTCATTGAGCTGATTACATGTATACATTATATTCGCGATAAAAAGTAATTAGGTAATTTTGATATTAAGAGTAAACATTTTCGATTGCTTGGGGACAAAATGGGGGTGGTACTTGAGATGACTAAGGGGGGGGGGGGGGAAGGTCATGACTGGGGGAATTCCCCCTCCCCTGTATTGCCGCCACTGACAATCAGGGAAAAACAAGGTCTTCTAAATATACTACATGCAATGATATTTTCATTTCAATAAAACTGATTGTGAATCGCTCAAAATATTGTAATTTCCCCCCCATTTCTTTTCAAGGGGATGAAAATTAATACCGTTTTGAGAATATTAACAGTTGAGTTAAAGGCACATTAAGTGGTGTTGAAAATTTTAAATGTTTAAAAATTTACTTCAGAATTCAAGATGAACATTAAAAATGGCCATTACTGTTGTTTCTACTAGCAAAAACACAGCAAAACTTGATTAAAACAATATCATCGCTATTTATTGAAAAACGTCCTCTATGCAAATATGGTTCGCGTTATGTATCACGCGTACTGCAGGGGGATACTGTCGGATGTAAAATGCTCGTCCCGCGGGACGAGCATTTTTAAAATCGACGTTTTCTTGTACATAGAGGGCTGATTTTTCTTAATCCTTATAGGTGTAAGTTCATACATGTAATACAATTATAAAAATATACTAATCCCAGTTTTTATCATAATTGAGGGCGCATCCTCCAACACATCTCTTAGTGCCCCTTTAACTAAGGTATGGATATATAAATGCTTAGCCGTATATGTTTGTGCTACTTACGTGCGGTCCCCATATATCTTCATGTCTTGCGTCTGCTCCATTGGTGAACTGTTGCATTCCATGCCAGGTTTGAGCGGAAGACTGACAACCAACCTAGAGGAAAAGAATAAGAGAGAGAAACTTATGTGTCTTAATTCTCTCGGTGCTGGGACATACCTGTCCCCCCTAATAATATGCCACTGTGTAGGTCAGCTAGATCAAATGTTAAAATTTTGCAAAATTAGCAGTCTAAGTTACAGCAATATCTGGCCAAATACACTCACTCTTGTAAAAGATCCCTTTTTATGTAGAGAGTAACAACAATTGACCAACATTTAACTGGAATCATCCCTCCTCCATGCTTTCAGAACACCGATCAGAAAATCATATTCTTTTGCCGGAATATGTATGTCCCTTCTTTTGGTTCGGTCACTCCCTTTCTGCCATCCACTCCAAGCCCCTCCCTCAATATTGACCCTCTGTGTAGGTCAGCTAGATTAAATGTATGTTAGTTTTTAAAATTTAGCACTCTGGTGAGTTATTTTGCCAATTGCACTTACCGTTTAGCATATTCCTGTTTTATTCCTGATGTAAATTATTTACAGATAGCAAACACAAGAGAATAAACATTGGGTGTATCGCTCGTCGGCTACAACGATTTATTACCGAGCACTCCGTGCTCCAAAATATCAATAATTATAATTCACTATGATACTGCATGTAGTAGACCATATACAATTTAATGTACCAAATTAATTATTGATTTGTCTACCAACATTTATCAAATGTTTAGCATAGTTTATAATCTATTAATGTCATTACATTTATAGTAGTACCTCAAATAATTAACAGAGTTAATTTAATCATGAATAAACGCTCGTCCATGGATACAATAGGTGACGAAGCTCGTTTATATAATTAGTAATAAGCCATGACAATGAATGTTCACATTGACCATATAAGATGGTTTAACTTTTGAAGTAAATAATATACATATTTAACCATAAGATTCCAAGATTGGGAAAACTACCCTAAATCCCTATCCTTGAGAATTGCTCATAAAGATAACAACCTATGGCTAAATTATTGAATTGATATAGGACCATAAATCCATTATACAATTTTTCCACCATATGATTCGAAGATTGGGAAAACTACCCTAAATCCATACCCTTGAGAATAGCTCATAAAGATATCTACATATGGGCCACATTGTAGACACATATGATTTGGACGTAGTAAACTGCCTACAATTCCTACCTACCCCTAGATAATTATGCTCCGAGGGACAACATATGGGATGTCCTATAATTTTTCATTCCAATTTTTTATATCAATTTTATAAGGTATTAATGGCAATAGAATGAATACAAGATATAAATTGCTGAAGATAAAGAACTACCTATGGCTAAAATATTGAATTGATATAGGACCATAAATCCATTTATACAATTTTTCCACCATATGATTCCAAGATTGGTAAAACTACCCTTAATCCATACCCTTGAGAATTGCTCATAAAGATATCTACATATGGGCCACATTGTACACAACATATGATTTGGACGTAGTAAACTGCCAAGTCCTACCTACCCCTAGAGAGTTATGCTCCGAGAGACAACATATGGGATGTCCTATAATTTTCATCAATTTTTATATCAATTTTAGAAGGTATTAATGGCAATAGAATGAATACAAGATATAAATTGCTGACTCTAAAATATACTTACTTCCAAACAAGTTTTCATATGAACACTTGGCCCAAAAAACAAGACCCCCCCCCCCCCCCCCCCCCCCCGTGGAGTATGATGAATTGTGGGTTCATTGTTCATACGAAGCTTGTCTGGAGTATCTGAGGACAAAAGTCATATATTATTATTATTATTATTATGTTACCCTTTAACCAAACCTTACCATTTGATTGAATATGGAGCTCAAATAATTGAAGTGGACATGTACATAATTATTGGTACTTATAGACGTAACAACATGGTGTGCAAAACTCTATAACCAAACCTTACCTTTGTGAATTCAAGATGGAACTCAATTAGTGTGTAGTGGCATTTACACTGATGATTACAATATGAATATTTAGCGCAGTATCGGTAATTTAGAATATGGTGAATATACTAGTAATCATTTGCAATCACTTAACAGCAGAACCATCATCCATTTTACTTAATTGTTATCTCAAAACAAAACTGGATAAAGAGTTTGTCACACAATTGGGTCAGAACCAGCCAGTATCAGAGCAGATGTCCTCGTGATGTGTTGATAATTGTTCAGTGATAACTGCAACATATGCCTACATTGATAAACGTGTAGATAACCCAGACCAGATAATATATATTTAAGCGTGACCATAAGGATAGACTGCATATGGCATTCAAGTAGGCCATAGGACTATTTCTGATGAGGTTGTGTGTCCGGTATTAACTGCACAATACAAAGTGTATACACGCAAAGAACTGCAATGAAAATAAATAATATAGTGTTATATGGAGAGAATCAGAGTGAAATACAACAGCAAATGTATAAAACAGGCATATTAGTTATTATGTTGCCTACATACATATTCTGTTAACATATTTTGTGAAGGGAATTTTTGCCATTGTAAATTCTAAGAAATATGACCAAAGGAAGCCTCAACAAGTTGGTTACTTAAATGTGGCGCATCAGTAAATATAGTTGAGAAAGCCTGGTATAAAACAACTGAGTACCAGATAATCAGTGCAAGGCATCACCATAAATACCGCATAATATGTTCAAGATAATACTAGCTCTGATACATAGCTCTACTGCACATGTAAGAGTTATGAAGTGACCCATTCATTATCCGCGTCATATGTTCATTGGTTCCCAGTATGAAATATGGCTCGATGTATCCTTCATCTGGTTGACTGATTGCATAGCAACATCTAATATTAACCTAATTCAAAAAATAAGGATGTAGCTCGTCAAGTGCTACTGACCGGTATGATTTGCACTACAATTAATGCATGCCATTTCTATTGTGAATGAAAATATGAATGGTAAGTTGTGTCTGTAGAACAGAATAATTGACGCACAGTAGCAGTTGTTGCATTGTCGTTACTGGTAACATGTGTGCGTGAGAAACAACGCCTTGGTGATTTATTTAAAAAGGGGTGAAACCAAGCGGGTCCAGTATAAACTATGATAACTTACTAGCAAGAATACGGATACTTACTGAGGTCCAACTAGACCCAAAAGGTAAACTCCATATCATTATTAATGCATTGATATACATGTATACTGAACCTGCTAAGAATTAATTGTATAAACGATGTATTAATGTTAGACTAGCATTTAATAAGTGGTCCTGACCATAAGGCCTGATTATCACGTCCTCGTGCCTCGAATGACAGAAGACTAAGCTCTGAAGCTACAAACCTATGAATAGGGACTAAGCATTTAAAAAGTGGTCCTGACCATAAGGCCTGATTATCACGTCCTCGTGCCTCGAATGACAGAAGACTAAGCTCTGAAGCTACAAACCTATGAATAGGGACTAACTAAGAATACATAAAAATGCACATGAAAGGAATAATAGTTGCGTGAAAAAGATGTGCTCTATTTAGTAAATAAACAACTGAGTATATTATGAATGGCTCAATCTCCTCCAAAATTAGACAGAAGTCTTTAATAAATGATCCATAGTGGTTAAAGGCCTGATTAACATGTCCTACACCAGAAAGCCTTGAATGACAGGCGATGAAACAAAACTATAAGTCGTAAAACTAGAGAACGACACACTAAGAATATAGAATGCATATAGGATAAATAGGTGAAAAACATACGTGTGAGATAATCACCCAAGGTTATATAATAATATGTTGTCTAATGTACATGGGGAACATAGATACCAACGCCAATGAAGTTTGTATCTCAGAATGACGATAGTTGCAACAAAATCCAAAAGTGTTAGACTGATAATCTAAATTGCATGTGCTGGAGACCGAAAGTGAAATTATTTTGAATAACATAGGCACGGTCAAGATGGGATTTAAAACTAAAACTATTAGTATATTACTCAATCACGAACATAAACATGAAAGGCCTGGGGAAACGTAACTAGGCATGGGGATTAACAAATGACAGTAAACTCGGGCTTAACTAATAACATTGTATCATTGGGGTCTGAAACATACGGATTATATTGTAAAGTTCTTACATCTGATTTCTTGCTTGGCTGACACTCTGCTGGATACATGGTCCACGGAACATCATAGGAAATCACTCGTCGTTGTTGGCTGATATTCTGCCCTGTTCATTCACATTTCTATCCCCGGTTTCTAACACCCGTACGGTACCTGACACATGTCTGTCGGTAAACTCTGCGGCCACAGTTGTCCATGTTCTTCTCGTGTTGCTTGGTACGAAACATCAGGCATGTATTCATCCTCAGCGCGTCTCTATCGTTAGAAACGTCTACTTGTATCGAAAGATTAAAAGCTTACGCCATTGTCAATTGTGACAATACACAATCTACGATGGTAATATTGTTGTTATCCGTTGGTGTCGTTGCTTCTTTCTATCGGGTTTTAAAGCCATTTAGTTGGCGGCGCACACATGTAGATGAACGTGATAGTCATACTCGTGATATAAATATATATCGGTGATCTATGACATTTATTTATTATTGTATACTTGCGGAGATTTGCGAACAAGCCCTTGAATTTGCACTAGTGTTGTTAAAGTGTTTGAATTTGATGCCGATGATGCGCTATAAATAGCGTTGCCCTGACAACTCGTCTACGGCTCTCGCTTGTATCGTGTCCGTCTGATCGCGTTGTTAATGTTATTGTCATTGACGACCGTTTAGTAGGATGGTTTTATCAGTCACAATGGATGCTTTTCTTTTCTTTGGTGCCTTTTCTGGGCCGGCCCATGTTGAAATCGTAATTAAGACTCGCAGATGATGTTAATTACGAATGTTAGATTTATATTTATTATAATAAAATACTTGCGATAACGAACGGTCCAGATAAAAGCAGATATTAGTCCCAGATAAAATCACTGGTTTCTGTACTCAAATATGAATAGGTGGCGATGTAAAATCGCGAGATTCCAAGTAAAACCCGGTAAAATGCCAAGGTATAAATAACTCGGAATAGAAAAGTTGTTGAGTAAAATCAGATATCCACAGATATACAATTTTTAGAATCACAACCTATCTCGCTGAAGCCGACAAGAAAAGTGAATGAAAGGGAGGAGAAGCAAAAAACACAAAGCCTATCGCTTGCACAATAACAAAGGCCAAAAAATCGCGGGCAAGAAAGCAAGAGCGTTGATTGGCCCAGCGCCCGGTAACCAAGAAACACTGACGCATTATTATGCAAATTGATCAGCCCAGGCCAGTGGGCGACTGTCCGCTCCAGTAAATAATTTGGTTTATGGAAGTAGGCCTTACATAAACTTGAATATCACATCTTTATAAACATTTCGACAAACACACATTTTTTGCAGGAATTCAACTGGGGAGGGGGAGGGGGGTACACAGATATTTTTGGTAAGTGACCTTGTTCCATATTTGTTCCCCTTCTTGGTCCAAAACCAAATCAATTTATTTATCATAGGAAACAGCTACAATTAAACTATTAGCGAAAATGTGTCTAAAAGATTTGGACCTTTTTGCCGATCCATATCGCTCATATATTTTTCACTGATGTTTGTTATTTTGCACATATCCAAAATTAATGAAATAAAAAGCATAAATATGATGTTTGTTATTTGGCACACACCCAATATTAATGAAATAAAAGCATATTTTGATGTTTGTTATTTTTAAATCTGAGATTATCTTGAAAAGCTGTAATGTATCTGAAATGCAAGACTCCAACTGAAACACGCAAAACAGCGTAAGTTTTTCAAAGGTTGCCTTCTCATTCTCATAAAAACTTACAATTAATGTTATTGAGATATTTAATGCCATTCTAATAATCTTCAAGATCATTCTATTTTCTCATTACCAGGGGCTATTCTTTAATAGGAAAATGACGAAGTTGAACATTATTTGCATAGCCTTATATGTGTCACATAAATTTGGACCTTTTTGCCGTTCCATTCCCCTCCCTTATTTTTAGTCTTTAGGTGGATAAGAGCACCGGCACACCCCAAAAAATAAATGCAAGTAGCAATCAGAGATAACAGTGTGAGAAAATATTAGAAAGCTGTATGCAAGGCTCCCACGTAAACACAAAACCGTGTAACTTTGTCGAAGCTTGTCTTCTCATTCTTATAAAAACAATATGACATTCAAATCTTCAAGATCTTCTTCTTTTTCTCATTTCATAAGGGTTATTCTATAATCCTAACCCCCTAACCAGGTTTTTAACCGGGATCACAATTTTGAAAGAGAAAACACCACCTAAATAACCGGGGACCAGCCGGGAATCGGTCCGGGAACCCTCTGCACGTTGGCCTATTGTCCCACCTACTAAGCCACGACCCTCAGCTAGTCATTTGCTCAGTATAACACGCTCACTATATAGGCTCGGTTGATTACGTCATCGAAAACCGTCCGCGCATGCGCTTGTAGATAGGCTTAGAAGTAAAAATAATTTATCGGGCAGAAAATGACTAGAAAATGGGCAGAAAATGACTATATGAGTAGTTGGATTTAGGTACCTTTGACCTCTGACTTTTGAGACCAAATAGAAGTATATTAATATCACACACAAAAAGTGTTCCCTCTAAGACAATATGGCACAATATTGGCCCAGTAAGTTAACATTATCCTTAATAACAAGAAAATAATAACATGAATGGCCTTTTCATTGCTCTCAGGACCAAACACTGAGTGCGTATCTGATGCTCCTACCTCTTGCATAGTAGCTGTGAATGAATAGTCTGATCTTCCATTGATCTCCCATACTATGAAGTTTGCAGAGACTTCTTCCACAAAGATATCTTCATCATACCTGTAATGAGGTCAAAATGGCATTGAATATAAGATTTCATTCTTAGGCCAAAAAAAAAAAATTGTTATATTGGCGTAACCCGCCCGACCCTAAAAATACGCCCGACCCTACACTTTTTTTTTTTTTTTCAGTGAAAAAAAAAAAAAAAAACCAACCGACCGACCCTAAAAAATAAAAAAATGATTTTTTTTTTTTTTTTTTCTCGAACGAAATACGACGGTGCTCCTCGAATAAACGGAAATTCCTTCCGAAAACGGAAGTATAAACATTGTGATCATTAAACTCGGTTAACATTGTTCAAAAACAGCTGCTAAAAAAAAAAATAAAAAAAAAATATCCCTACCTACCTACCCTATTTTTGTTCAGCCCGTTACGCCAATATAACATTTTTTTTTTTTTGGCCTTATACTGTAAAAGGGGTAATTTTCTCGCTTTGCCGATTTTCAGTCATTTCGCTTGTTTTTATATTCGCGATTTGAAAGTTCGTTACATAGACTTCTACACAAAATAAATAAGTTTGCGTGATTTTATTTTCACGCTTGATGATTTTAGCTTGAAATGTGCGAAAATAAATGTAGCGCGAAAATTTCCACTTTACAGTACTTCACTCCATCAAGATGCAAGATAGATGTTTACAATTACGGTCTGTTTGACTTCCACGAGACAGTGACGTTACTGCATCATTCACTGAATACAGTGCATAGTGCTCTGACATACAGGCTGTCCCAAAATGAATAGTATCCATCGATGCCCAAAGTTCAATAATTGTTTTCATCATCAAAATCAATGAAATTAGATCCGTTGTTTTTCTATCATATTTGCTATACTGTACCATTTTATTAGATCATGAATATCGGACTTATTTGAATGAAGTTACACTCCATTGTGTAAGACATGGTGATTCCACCTTTTTGGCAAAGTGCAAAAGAATGTGTTTTTAAACAGCATGTTTGAAAGAAACTTATACATTCTTTTAATCTTGTCTGCTAATATCTTTGGTTCCTTTCTATTTTAAACTGCTGTTGTATCATATTGTTGTTCAAACCATTAATACTTCTTCATTTTGATTCAATTTGAAGAGTAAAAATGGATCGTCACGCATGAGCGACCTCAAGCTTTGTTTCTATAATGAGCTAGTTTTGAGGCTAAACTTGAGGGACATTTAAACAGGTAAAGACGTTGTCATGGGTAATAAGCAGTGGCTTAGACTTCTTTTTCATATTGGGGATGCATTTTCCTACAAACTTGGTAAAAATTATATAGGCCCTTAGTGTTTAACCTCACGAAATCCATTCTCCAATGTGAAAATGAAATCTAAGCCACTGGTGATTCACCAAATACCACTTCATTTAGAAGCCTCTAAACACTTGTCAAATAAAACAATGCATGAGGTCACTCAAATGTGACAAACTTCTTTTACGCGTTAAATTGAATTAAGGAGAAGAATTATTAATGATTTGAACACCCATAACTAATAACAGTTACAACAGAAAGACACACAAGATTATATTGAGTAGACAAGAGAATATGAGAATACACAAGTTTCTTTCAAATAAGCTGTAATAGCACACACATTTTTTAGCACTTTGTCAAAAAGGTGAAATCACTATGTTTTACATAATGGAGTGTATCTTGAGTTTGATAAATCCGATATTCATGATCTAAAGTTCTAATAAAATAGTACAGTATGACAAAGATAATGTTAAAACAACAAACCTAATCCCATCGATTTTGATGATGACAAAAATGAATGAACTTTGGGCATTGATGGGTACTAATCATTTTGGGACAGCCTGTATAAATACAAGGGTACGAAAGATGTAATACATACAGATGCATAAATGTTTGCCTGTATAGACCATTTCAAATCTGAAAATATGTGATCGGTTCAGATGATTTCCGATTAGCCAGGTGCTTTTGGCACCAGTTTAATGACTCGTAAGTCATCAACAGAAAAAAAAGGGTTTTCGTTCGGTGTTTTTAATAACCCGTGTGTGGAGAGTCGATTGAAATCAGGACACAGAAGAGTCGATTGAAATCAGGACACAGAAACCGACCCTCAACCGAGACACCGGCTACGACCTACCCGCCATCTACGATGACCTGCTGTCATGTGATCGCCCAAAAGGTGGTCATGTGACAAACGGAGGGAAGTAAACACTACGCTGAATGAAGGGGTCGTGATGACCTCGAAAGCTACGGAGCTCAAACACAATGGTTCAAAAAAGGTATCTAAATTATTCCTACATTAAAGTATACAATTTTTTATATGAAATGAGTCGGAGAATCCATTTTTGGTATCAAATTTCACTAAATATAGTGATTTTTACATTTTTGTCCAAAAATCAATTTTTTGGCCGCCAAACATTTTCAGACAACCAAACAAAATCAGTTTTTGATAGCAAGCAGGAATTCAGGCCCCTGGTATGATGCTATTATGGGCCTATATAGCTCATTTTCATGAAATAATACCAAACTATTGGAAATGGGCTATTCCGGTTGAAATCCACGCCCTCTATGGAAGACATGAACTTAATCTTCCACACAGGGAGTGTAGATTTAAAATGGAGTCGCCAAAGCAGGTAACCCCTTTTGAAATTCACACTCCTTGTGGGGAAGATTCAGATAATGTCTTCCATGGGGGTGTATGGATTTCAAATGGATTAGCACAATGTTAGTTTGATCATTGAACGCTTCCTACTTACAGCTCAACTGTAGGCAAGAATCGATCCTTGTAATGACTCATTATCGGGCAGCCCATATCCACACTGTAGTTGACCATCTAGAAATGGGGAAATTGATCGACATAAAATAAGCGTTAGATTACAATTTGACAATATAATCGTTTATAAAAAGGTGAATTCCTCATCTTCGAGGTGATTAGTAATTTATTAAGGTTTTTTTTCAGTGAGATGAACATAACAAAAACTGGTTGGGCACCTCTACTAGCAGCACATCATGGTACATACTCTGCAGGACATTGCCAAAAAAGGGGCTGATATAGTTTAGGAGACAACAAGAAGCATTGTTTGGACCTGCAACCAAAAATATGATTATTTTTTCCCCAAAAGATAAGGGGGTAGGGCAAAAAATTAATGTCATTGTTTTGAATTGAATAACCTTGGAAGGTTTTTCAGTAGGAGAAACAGTTCAATGAATAAAATTATATAGGGCCTACCTTGTTTGTTTGAGGATGGCTTCCATTTTGATACAGGATTGCCGATCTGCCAAGAAATCACATAATTGTCCAATCAGTTTATCAGTCACAATGTTTGCCTATTTGGTAACTTGTTTCATACTTTTTTCCTTAAATGGCATCAACAACAACATAACTCAAGTAATCCTGAAATGTTACCTGTTTATTTTTCCAAAAAAGGGTTTAAAAATGTTTCATCTCTAACAAGTTCAGTATCCTACATACCAAATTGGAATTATTTGGGGGTGGGTTTTTTTCCATTTTACATTTTCGAGATATCCCCTTGTATCAGTTTTCCCATCCTCTGTGTTTGTTTTTCCTGTGTCCATTGGATTCATCTTTTTACATTTTCTAAGTTCAGTATCGTTAAATTAATAACTGTTCATATGCATATAGTTTAACACGCGGCGATTGGTTGGTTAAATACCATATCATCAGCCTGCTTCGATAATTGCCTAACACAATTTTTCTAGTTTTTAGAAAACAACAAAAATATGAAAAGTGATAGAGGCAATTATCGAAGCAGGCTGACGATATGTTGAATAGCACCATGAATAGTGCAGGTGAATTCCAACAGGAGCAGTAACCGTTGGATAGAATTAGGTTAGAGATATACCTGTAAGTGAAAGTGTGGCTTGTAATAGGACTAATACAAGTTAATATGACCCATATTAACTTGTATTAGGCCTATTACATTAAACATTATGGGCCGTATTCTCGTACTAAACACGGTTTTAGCTTAAAACCGTGTTTAACTAAACGCGTGTCTAACTTAAACGTGAGTTTATCACTTAAACGATGTGTCTAACAAAACACGATTTTAAACTCTGCCAATCTCGTTCCCAGAGTGGTCCTGCGTTGATTGTATACAGGTATTTAATTCATTGTGGCCCTAATTGGTTACAATAGATATCGACTGAATGCCTTAAATACTGACTTAAGTCTGACGATATGAAAAATAGTTCTATTCCAAAAATATTCCCAAATTTCAAAGCCTATCTCTATATATACTGAGACAATACAAGGCATGTTTGTACTTATATTAATGTATTTCTCATGGCGATTCCAAATATCTCAATGAAATTTAATTAATTTGACATTTTGAAATGTTTTGTGAACTTTTGCAACTGACGTCTGCAATCGCCTGTCAGGTAGAAAGTGTTTAACATTACTATAGACCAAAAAGTGCAAAAAATGTGATTTTCAACCTCCAAAATCATGAAAATCACATTTTGGGGGAAAAAATCGTACTTTTTGGTCTATAACTCAAAAAATAAATAAGAAAAAAAGCACCCTGGGGAGCATCAGGATTATCATAAAACTAGTATGACAAAATTTGACAAAATTTATGTTGAGTTATCTAAATGTGTTTTTTATAATTTTTCCAAAATGGTCAATTTCATTATCATGGTTGAATTCATTGAACCCTTCCCTGCAAAAAACTGTATACTCTTATAAAGATCAAATGACTATTGATGAAGTTACGGCAGTTTAACGGAGGCTATGCTGAGGGTCCACACCCCCCTTAACAAACAAACATAAATAGCCTAACTGATACAGATATGCCCCTGGGTGGTTTCAGAATTTCCTGAACATTTTAAAAATTCCAATGTTGCTACTCGGTACAGACATTAAACTTGAGTACATTACATCCTGTATTAAGAAGATCTGAACAAAATTTCCTGAATTAAGGAAATTTCCTGAAAAGTGGCATCTCTGCTGATATGTGTACTAACTTACCTTGGAATGGTATACTGTGAAGGCGTCTGACAATCTGCTGGTTTTTGGACACGGATATGTCGGCCTGGCGGACAACCTAATGATACATGGGCAATCTAAATGGAATATCAATATACAAAAATATACAAATAGTTAAGAGTTAGAGTAGGAAATATTATATTATATTAAGCTTTTCTAAATAGTCAAAACAAAATGATTCCTAACTAGCTGACTATATTTTAATCATTAGCAGATCATGTTGGAGATTTTGTTTGTTTGTGATGTGATCAAGCAAAATCAAATTGAAGATTAAGGCCGATGGGAAAAGAATCCTGTTTTACTGGCGGACAGAGTCAAGTAGGGTCAGTCGGTCGGGGGGTTTTTTATTTCTTTTTTTATTTTCTTACCTAAAATGTCACAAAAATCTGCCAAAATCTGGAAATTTAAAAAAAAATGTGAACATTTTTGTCGACAGATTTCCGGCCATGATTTGAGGGAGAAAAAAATCTAAAAAAAGAAAAATCACAAAAAGTGGGTCAGTCGGGCCCGTAAAGCAGGGTTTTCTTTTTTCCTCGCCTAATATACATTTTTCTATCTGATTGCATTAGCCGTCTGCAATGCTAAAAACAAAGGGAGCTTTCTTTTGTTCAGCAATAAGTTACGTAAAATTCCTTCAGCATGTACAAAAATATCTACTCACCATAATAACCGGTAGCTTACAAGTCATCTGTGTTGTCTCTGGTTTCATTTCTATCACCATATCCGCTACGGCTTCCCTTTTCAGTTCTTCGTAGTTGTCTGCTCCATACAATTGCGCTCTGCTCTGCACAATCACCGTCTAAAATGTGAGGAAAGCACAAAGTAATCTGTTTCTTTATTAGTGTAGTGATTCAGATGCTTTTGTTTCAAGTTCAGTGTCACTAGAGAATGACTGGGATGTTGCAATAATAAGGTTTATCGCAAATAGGTAAAACTAAATTGATTATCCTTTTCTGATGCATTGTGGGCTCGCAAAAGTGTACAAATTCTTTTTTACCTATTTGCGATAAACCTTATAGGCAAAAATAATCTATCGTAAACATTTGCGCACTTTTGCGGTAGTATTACCTACAGGAACCCATCCACATTCCCTATACATGTACAGTGGCACATGCAATGACAATTTTTTGTGTGTGGTAATTTATGCTCAATTTCAAGATATTTCCTGGCAACATGGTACATGTAATGAAGGCATTGCATGTACTTGAAGAATTTCAATTTTCCCTGCACGTCACACTCAAAATCTTTGTCATAACCCCACGCCTAATCAAAATGGATTCTTCCATTTTGCTCTGAATTCACTTGGTTGGTTTGAGAGACCCTGAATTTAACAAAAATAACACAAAAAGGTCTATGAGAGAAATGGCTTAAGAGAGTCCCTGACATTCAAAATAGCTGAAATAGCCTTGGAGAGCACCTAGAAACACAATATTCATCCTGCCAGCCCCCCCCCCCTCCTTCTACCCCCACCACTCAAAAAATATCCCTACCCCTCCATCATGTCCATTACCCCTCGATGTTCATTGGCTGGCACCCCACTGTCCTTACACATCAGCAGTCAGCAATAAGCATGATATAAGAGCTTAAGGGCGAAATCCACAAAGTGTTTGCTTATTTTGAAGTCAATTATATATATTATTATTCGATTTAACATATAAATGTAACATATCATGCATATGCATATAGCATAGGTTAAGAAGGTTTGTCTCAGAAGTTTCTTTTTTAGTTTTAAAAATGTATTTTTGGGCCAGGCTTTAGTCTTATTTCAAATTTAGCTTTTTTCCATTTTATAAAGCATTTAAGCTATTCTTGCATATTGTTGATTTAAAATCACCTATGCGTCTAATGGCTTGAACCTAATCATGCATGCTTTTTTATTTTGTTTGTTTCTTCTGTTTTCTTTTTCTCTTTTTTTTTGGGGGGGGGGGGGGGTGGTTGGGTGTTTTTTCATATTGAAAGGGTAACTTTATATTAATAATAATAATAATAATTTTACCCGGTTTAAAGTTTGCCAGCCTTGGTAGTATTCATAACTATCCACCGTTTCTTGCTTTATAAGTCCAGCCGAACTGGCTAAAACCTGCGGAATAAGTGAAACAAGAATAGAAACACTTAGGCTTACGACATGTGTGAAAGTAAAGAATTTAAAAGGGAAAAAAGAATATCAATTGCATGATATATTAATAGACTAACTACCAGATACATTTATCCATATCGCTGCTATTGTCATTCGCCCAGGGGTGAGGTGGGAAATCAAATGTCAAGTTGTAAACATCTGCGTGTATGGAAGAAAAACGTCGATAGTGTATTTTGCCACAAGGGCCTTGCAGAATCTTGCTAAAAATACAACATTGCTTATGTCAGAGAAAATTGGTGCTTTTATCAGTGCTGCTGCTTTTACACCAACTTTATACATAAAGATATATGGCCTGGTTTTTTTTCCTACTGTGTATTCTATACTACAGTCCTCAAAAAGTAACTGACCAGGAAATAAATTCCCTAATAACTCTAGAAATATATGGTTCTAACATAAAAAAAAAAATTACAAAATTATGGAATAATTTTTTCTTCTTCAATTAGAGACATTGTACACGAAGATTGATTATAACAATGAAGAATGCTACTTAAAAGAATGAAAGAAAGCGCAGTTTACATTTTCACACTTGGGTTTTGAACACACAGGATAGTGTGACAGGTATGTGTATGGGCTGCTAAAGGAAATAACCAAATAATGTTGGGATAATGATAAAACATGGGCTTTCGTCTTATAAATATCAAAATCTCTACTTTGATTGGAAAAAAGCTGTCTCAAAAATGTCATTTATTTCCGTCATTTTTTTATGACCCCCTAAATGAACACGATTATTTCTATGACCCCCCCCTACTTAGCTGTTGATTATTTTTATGATCCCCCAACACACACACACAAATCTTATACGTATATAAAAGCCTATCTAGTTATGATTTATTGAATATTGGGGAAACGCTTGACGTGGAAGGTTAAAATGAGGGTGGATAAATGTAGAACAAATACAGCACTAAGTGCGAGGGGGGGGGGGGAATCATGTTTTTTAACTAACATTTTGTGTTGACCCCCCATGACGCATCTACACTTGCCTTGATGGTATTGAAGTAGTGCAGCGGATACGTGATAGTGGAGGAGAGATGCAGCATATCCCTCAAATCCAAGTAATACACATCGGAACTGCTGTTGTGATCAAAGTGGCGGTACTGAAAGGGAAACAACAATAAGATTGCAGATATAATCACACAATATTGAGATTTGGGTACAAATCCAAAAGATGAAAGATGTTACTCACTCACTGTGACGGTCTTTGCTGTGATCAATGATGCTTCGCTACCACACTGGTAGCTTCATCAGACTGGCAACTCTGACTCCTGCTCACTGGGATTTCATAGCTATTTTAGTATTATTTGTCATAGAATTTTGCAGGTTTTTCTTTTATTGATATAACAAGAAGAAAACCCATTACTAGCATTAGCATATTATAGACCTATAAGTTTGACACCGCAATGGAAGTGAAAGACCCTTAGACAGCCCATCGTGCAGTTAGAGGCATATTATGTGATCTTTTCCAGAGAGCACCCTCTATTCATTTTTTTTATTTTAGAAAGTAGATTTTCTTGCAGATTTACATTTCTGATCATAAATCATACATACATTCCAAGTTACAGAGCGATACGATTCCTAATTACCTCAAAATCATGGTTTTAGAGTGAATTTAGAGTGAAAATATAAACTCTAAAAATCATGATTTTGAAGTAATTAAGAATCGTATCGCCCTGTAACTTGGAATGTCTGTACAATTTATGATCAGAAATGTAAATCTGCAAGAAAATCTTCTTTCAATTTTTTTTTCGATGTTGAGGGCGTTCCCTGGAAAGATCACATAATATACCTTTAATGTCTGTTCTGCTATACACACATGGAGAGCTCATAATTGGTGCGTGACCTCTCCTTAACGCTATGTACTGCAGGAATACGAGTGATTTTCGTTTTAGCCAAAATATTAACTCAAATTTACTTTTCTTCATTAAATCCAATTTTATTTAAGAAAAGTTGGCCGGAACAGTAACGGTGCTCTATTTTGTACACAGATGTCAGGAATAGCTCACCAATTTGTGTCCATGTAGAGCGAATGGCAAAATTGACTCTCATGTTCAATATGAAGACCGCTACATTCATGAGGGCATGGTTACAAACGGCTTGTTCTATAGACCTGGAACTCTTTTTAAAGTCAAGCCAAGACCCTCCTTTATTGGCATGTCAAAAGGGAATCCGATTATGGACTGTTAGCAGTCAATTTTATATGTAAATGACTTTTTTCTGGCACAAGTTTTAAAATTGGTTTAACACCAATAATCTAGTTTAAACTGCAAAAGGTCGAGATGCAATTTACGTGGACTGTAACTGCACGATGCATGCCAAGAAATTAATAGTCATTGAGGAAGAACATGCAGATTTTTTTTGTTTTTTGTTGTGAAAGTGGAGTCAGGGGCAAGAATTATTTAATAATCCCAGCCCCTGATTCCACTAAGCTGTCAATAAAGATTATAAGCTCAAAATATCCACATTTAATAACCAATAAATCACTTGTCCCTAAGTTCTGAGAAATTATGAACCTGTATGGATATATACCTGAAGCTACCTGTGACCATGAAAGTAACAGACCAGGTCTGTACTTTCATGCTGTGACCAAAATATCCACATTTAATAACCAATAAATCACTTGTCACTACAGCCAGTATGCAACCACACGAAAAGCCTTTCCTTTTCTGACCCAGCAAAGCGACCCGGAAGTATTCACCCGTACCGATACTGCTTCGCAGTCATAGTTGACCTCGTAATAGCACGATGTAAATGAGCTCTTTTCATGATTATAATCACACATTTCAAACACATTTGCCATGAAATTGTAAAATAAAAAGGCATATTATGCGAATAATATTATCTAATATTAGCTGTGACTTCATGACATGTTGCATTTTCGGTGCAAATTATTGTCATCACACACAGCCGAATTCGAGAAAAACTTGACGAAACTAAAGCCAAATTAACAGTAAATATTCCCTTTTTGAAGAATTAGGCACCAATTGTATTGATGGTATCATAATATTCATAGTCTTTTGTAACTAGAAACATGCTTAAAATATTATGAAATTATTTAGTCCAGTCAAGTGAATAGTTAATAAAATGGGTGTCCGAATCTGGCTCGAGCTATATTCATTTCGTACCGTCGTTGGGTTGTTGATGAAGTGTTTAAATCTCATGAATAGAATTAGTTTCGCTTGATAGCTCAGATGGTAGAGCGTTAGACTGAAGAGCGAGAGGTCCGGGGTTCGAAATTGATCCTTCTGCTCTGCACAGTTTCATATGATTTCGTTTTTCTCGTCAAAATCATTTTTCACAATTTCATCACACAAAATGTATAAATTCGGACGTTTTCATTGCAAAAACGGTATTTTTTCCCAAAATTTCTAATGAATTCAAACGCGGGCATGAAAATGAAGCGCGGGCGGGTTATAGGAAACTAAAAATCAAGTTGGCGAGGCCTAACGGGGGATCGTAAGTTTCGTTTTCTGACCGAAAATCGGTGAAAATCAAACTCGGTTTTTCTTATCAAAAAAGAAGTCGGGCATCAATGTTTTTGATATGAAATTAAAGCTTAAGATTCCGTTAGTACGGAAATTGCTCTTAAAATATTGTACGAATTTTAGTCCAGTCAAGTGAATAGTTACAAGAAGCAAAGTCACGAAAGTTGTTAAATTCTAAAATTAGCGATAACATCACTGTTTGTGGACCAAATATGTCAGATTTGGCATCATATTATAGAGAAAATTACGAACAATCCACCTACTTCGCCATCATGGCTGCCAGCTAACCCTACCTCAATTAATTAAGGGAAAACAAACTTCTCGTAAGATTTTAGCGCAAGGTTGACATCCTGAAATCGATCTTTGCGCGGGTTAGAAATCGGCAAGGTCACGCATTGAAAGCGGCCTGTTGCGTACTGACTGACTAGTTCTGAGAAATTATGAACCTGTATGGATATATACCTGAAGCTACCTGTGACCAAATATGGAGACATTTTGCCCAAGGATGCTAAAGCTGCATGGCCATTTTTGGAGGAAGAAATCAGTCCATATTGTTGGTAAAATTTGGCGACACTTTGGCAAAATGTTTATTTTATGGAAAGATTGAAGGACAAAATGTTAAAAATTGTAGATATTGATTGCAAATTATACAAATTAGTGTCCAAGAAATCAGTTTCCCTACATTTATTGGGCAGAAATATTGCCATGATCCAATTAAAATAGGATTACTTAGTACGGTATCCTGCTTATAAGTTACCTTACATATATCTGGATGGACAGCCCCTGCAACATGCAAGGCTAATGGATAGAGCTGCTTTGAAAGTCGAGATGACACACTGAAAGAGAAAAAAAATCATAATTGAACATATCAAATTGCCTTGTGGTGGTAATATACATGCGAGACTTTTTGAAGAGGATTCTAAATTGAGCTTAGGCAACAAACAAAAATGTTTGATTGTCCTCGTCCGCCCGACCGTCTAAATCATTCAGACCCAAAGTCTTCTTTTTTGTGTCTTTTTTTTGAACATTTAAAAACAAATCAAAAATTTCAATTTATTTTTAAAAATTTCATTTTTTTACAAATATTAGTTGAAAATCAAATTTTAATTTTTTTTTAAGTGTTGAGAAAATAAAAATACTCAATAAAATATTACAAATGTTGTTCCCCTGTTTGGTTACCACAACAAGTACATCTCATTTTACTTTTGGTCCCTGAAAAAAAAACAAGTGAGAAAAAAAAAACTTTCCCGACCGACCTACCCAACTTTTAAAAGTGCTCTATGGACAATCAAACAATTTATTTTTTTGGCCTTAGGAAGAAGCTTTATACTGATGCATATGATTTCCTGTACACCGGATGAAAGCCTTTTTATAGCACAAATCTGCAATTTTTAGAGGATTCTAAATTGAGCTTAGGAAAAAGCTTTTACTGATGCATGATTTCCTGTACACCGGATGAAAGCCTTCATATAACAAATGTGCAATATTTAATTCATTCTAATTATTTTGAAAATAACTTTTCACTAATATAGACTGAGTAGCTCGAAACTATTACGCATCAATTTTATCCAACATAGTTTTCTTTAACCCATTGCAGAAGTGAATTGGCACATGGTCAAGCCCTGTATGGCAACACAGTCATAATGTGCCGTTCCATGGTGTTCAGCGCAGCTTCATCATATGGGATTGTTGTGGGTTTCGACTGTCTGCTACTGGCAAATCCTTGAAATACAATTTCAGTAAAGGAGTGTTCCTACCATGGGCGGCGGAACCGGGGGAGAGGGGGGGTGCCCCTGGAACCCCAACTCAACACAAAAGTTGGTAACCATGACTGTTCTTCATTTTTTCAATGTATCCCTTTTCAACAATTTTACCCCCTTTTTGGCAAAAAACAAGGACAAAATTGGGGTGAAAAATACCCCCTTTTTTGGTTTTCAATGACTATCATTTCAAACACCCTTTTCAAATACACTTTATACATATATACATTAAATGGATAAAAATGTACAGTTTAACAGTAACAGGCCTTTATGGTCCTGTGTTATAAACTGGTGTACCCCAAATGGTGTATTTGGGTTGTTACCATGTTCTAATGAAATGATAAAATCCATACTGTGATTTTTTTTGTTTTTTCCTCTTCGTAAAATACCCCTTTTTCGAATTTCGTAGAGACTAATTCATGAAATACCCGCTATTTTCATGATTTCGCTGTCCGCGCTGACAAGCAAAAATATACCCCTTTTTCCACGATTCTTATAACAGTCATGGTTACCAACTTTTGTGTTGAGTTGGGGTACCGGGACGTGCCCTCCCCATAGCTGAAAGTGTAGGGACACTATAGTCTATTTGGCCATCACGAGACAGTGACGTAACTGCGTATTGTACTAATTGCAGAACATAACGCTCGCGCCTACTCGCGGCGCTGGCGTATACACACAAGCGTTGAAAGGCAGAAGATACGCCTGTTAAGTTACGTCACTGTCCAGAGGAAGCTAAATAGAGTATATATGTAATGTGCCCCCCTAAAAATGCCAGGGGAATCATGGAATTACGGCGGTTAGATGTATAAAGACACCAATTTGTTCCCGCGCTACACACGCATGTGCTGTCAAAAAATTAATATTTGTTATTTTAAAAGCTTGTGAAGTCGAAATGCACTCGCAAATCATGCCAAAATTAATGTAAATAAGGAGAAGAAAAAATATTTATCAGAAATGTCTTGTTGCTTCTTCGAAATCTAGAAAACCGACCATCATGACTAGCACCGCCCACCGCTTGGCTCTAATGATGTACCACCAAGATGCTCACCATTTACTTGACATAGTGAATGCTCGTACCTATGTACCACCAAGATGCTCACCATTTACTTGACATAGTGAATGCTCGTACCTATGTACCACCAAGATGCTCACCATTTACTTGACATAGTGAATCTCTAGATTCGTTGTTGTGCGCATATTTTGGTCAATCAAATTTGGATCTGCCCATGGTTTTATGCTAAATCATGTACAAGTACGTAAAATGAGAGGGTTTTTTGGCAATTTTAGGCAAAATTTAGCACCAGATTTACTCCCTGACATTGTACTATATGCTAAAATCTCATACAGCGTGTTTTTATTAAGCAAACCGGCTTTTACCCGTCTTATAAAAAGCAGGATAAAAGCCGGTTGCTTGTGTGAGAGAGGTATTTTTATTGCAGTACGATAAACAAACTTGCCGGCTGCCGCTGACCTCATCATAATAAATGCCAGTGAAAGGTCGTAAGCAGGTCACTCGCGATGCATTGTGGTATTGACAGTAGCAAAATGGCGTCTGCCGTACGACATTTACAGTGCGCTAGTCTGATGTCACATGACTATACCCATTTCCGCTTACCATCGGCAAACGCGCTGAGCTGGAACCGTGCGTGTTTATACTGACGAAAGACTGCTTTTCCTAACAGGTTTCAACCGCTATTATCCTTGGTTTCGAAGGATAAAAGGCATCTAAAATCCAGGAGAAAAAAACCGGTATGAGCGGGCAAATGCCGGTGGTGGTGTGTTTTTACTGGGGGATTTTAATCCATTAGCAGTCATATGCCTGCTTTTTTTCTTCAGTAAAAACACGCTGATAGTGCACGGAACTAAATTGTTGGACGAAACAGTTTTCGAAAGGGGGTTGAGAATGCGTTTTCCAGAGTTTTAAAATCACAAGAAATTCAAAAATGTCTTGCCAATGGGAGGGGGAGAAGGGTCTTGCCAATGGGAGGGGGACACCCCTCCCAAAACCACCAACCGGACCGGTGTATGCGGTCAGAGCTGCTTAGTAGCTTAAACCAATATCAACATCGTGCCCCCCCCCCATTTCGAAATACGTTCCGCCTGCGCCTGTTTCCTACAGATCGAGTATAAACCCTAATAACATGTTTGATGAAATAGAAAGATTTTTCAATTTGACATACAAATGTTATTCACCAGATGTGCACAAATAATTACAGAAAAATTGAAATGTGTGTTTCCATCCTATACCTGATAAGAATTGGCTGCCTAAACTAACTAGGTTTTGGGTCCTGATCCATCCTGTTAAGGGGGGGGGGGTTATGGACCCTCAGCATAGCCTCCGTAAAACTGCTGTGACTCCTTCAATATTCATTTAATCTATATAAAAGTATACATTTTCTTGCAGAAAAGCGTTCAATGAATCCAACCATGATCATGAAATTGACCATTTTGAAGAAAATTGTAAAAAAACACGTTTGTTGACCCATTTTAGGTAGTAAAAGATTAACTAAAAATATAGTTTGCCAAATGTTGTCATACTAATAAAATACCAATAACATTTTGTCATCCTAATAAAATTCCCTAGGAAGTTTTTTTTTTAATATCTTATTTATTTTTTGAATTATAGACCAAAAAATAAATAAGATATTAAAATCTTATTGACCATAAAGTGACACTTTTCGGTCAATATTTTCAAAACTAAACATTTTTTCAGCCTAAAGAAGATAATTGACTTTAGATGATTTTGGTGGAATTTTGGAATTTTTTAACAAAAAACTGATTTTGTTAAGTTGTCTGAAATATGTGGCGCCAAAAAAAGTGTATTTTGGGCAAAAACGTAAAAATCACTATTTTTGGTGAAATTTGATACCAAAAATGGATTCTCCGACTCATTTCATTTAAAAAATAGTATACTTTTATGTACAATACATTATTATATAGTTTAAAAGTTACAGTGCTTGATAAATTTCATAAAAAAGGGTTGACACTTCCCTTCACAATCCTAATCCTACATGTACTCACCTGTCATTTTTGACGCCGTTAAGTCTCCCAAGACTATCAAAGAAAATAATTTGTTGAATACTGGACAGGTCACTGGGTGGAATCTGTAAGTGTAAAGGACGTAATACACCCAACAAAATATGTAAGTTCCCCCTAGCATAAACTAGAATATTTCCAAAAATATTTGATGGATTTAAATAATTTTCAGCTAGAAAGATGCACCCAATTGTAAGCAGATCATAACTATGTGTGGCAAGTTTGTCTGATTATGAGTGACATGGCAATTTGGTCCGATTATGAGTGACATGGCAATTTGGTCCGATTATGAGTGACATGGTAATTTGGTATGATTATGTGGGACCAGGGCTCAAATTACACGACGGCCATCGCGGCCATTGCCGCAATGCCCTCGCATTTGGCCGCGATGCCCTCGGCTAAGTAAAAAAATCACGGCCATAATAATGGCCGTGCCCTATTTTTAACAGAGGCCGTGTGCTCATTTGGCTCCCGGTCGGGTGTTCCGATATACTTAACTTTGATCAATTATTCCAAATAAAACATGTTTTAATCTATGATTAAATATGTATTCCATTCCTATCCCGACCATTTCCGAGAACATTTTAGCATGTAAACATGCCATAAAAAAGGCATAGCAATGTAGCTATATCGGAACACACACCATGTAAACAACGTCGAATTCGATGCCATTGCCCAGCTCATGCAGGCAAACAAATCACTAAACAATGTTTGTGTACATAATTATAGGTAATTTAACCAAAAAATGTCTGTGTGTTTAGGTAGACTGATATTCTGAATAATATGTGTGGGTTTGATAAATCCAAAAGTTGCAAATGAAGATAAAATCTGCATTGAAAATACAAATTATTTTTCGCGAAAATGTTTGGTATAATTCCCTACATGAACAGCAGCACCGTCTGAGTGAGACCCCATGGCTCAAACGGTACCGGATGAGATGACTAGATTTGACAAGATTTAGGGTTTCCCAAGTTTGATGGAACTAACTTTAAATAAATAAACTTTAAATAAAGAAATTTAGATAAAATAAATTTAAAAAAATAAGAAATAAATAAATAAATAACTTTGAATAAAGAAATTACTTGAAAAAAATTACTTGAAAAAATTACTTGAAAACAAATTGGATTGAGAGTCTAACATCTCCTGTGCTTGCACACAGACACCCACACCTCTGCTTGGAGGTCATCAACCTTTGGCCTGTGTTGTTGTCTAGATGGGAAAGTTCCCTTAGCCTCAGAACATGGTATTCAAGAGTTGATTGACTGTCAATGGGGTTCACAGACCCCTCCAGGTTCAGATGGTTAGGGAGGAGAAAGGCTCATCCTTAGGTCACGGGGTTTCCCAGATTTGTATTCATGGTATTAAAATATGTTGATTGACAAACAAAAAAGACTCTCACGGTAAACATGGTAAAGAATTTATATATTAAAAGTCCTAGTGAGGCTTACATGTAAAATTAGGGTATAAATAAATAACGTAAACATAAAATGGCCTTGATGCCTTTGATTCAAATCTTGGTTTGGCCTTGGTGCCCCAGAACATGGCCTCGGTGCCCTTCGAAATGGTATATTCTTAAGGCCAAAGTGGCCGTGCCCCTAAAATGACGAAATTTGAGGCCTGTGTGGGACGCGACAATTTGGTCACACATAATCAGACCATTTTGCCATGTCACACAGAATTTCCATGTCACTCATACTCGGACCAGATGGCCATGTCACACATAATCAGACCATTTTGCCATGTCACACAGAATTTCCATGTCACTCATACTCGGACCAGATTGCCATGTCACACATAATCAGACCATTTTACCATGTCGCACATAATTAGACCAAATTGCCATGTCGCTCATAATCGGACCAAATTGCCACGTCACTCATAATCAGACGAACTTGCCACACATAATTATGATCTGCTTATTGATTTTCTTGAAATGATGCCACACATAATTGTTTGGTAGATTCCCATGTCTGTGCACGAAAATCCACCAAGAAAATGTCTGTTTAAATTTATGGACAAAACCAGCCATATAGCCAGTGAGATTTAGTGCCACTTTTTTTCTGTATAAAAATTGGTAAATGGCACAATTTCTTATCGTTGCATTGTCTCAAGGCCAACAAATTTGGTATCAAAATGTGCCTAACAATTGGGTGCATCTTTCTAGCTGAAAATTATTTAAATCCATCAAGTGTTTTTGGAAATATTCTAGTATATGCTAGGGGGAACTTACATATTTTGTTGGGTGTATGTAATAATAGTCATGAACACTTGTATTAAAGCAAATCCGCCAGAAACGCTCATGGTGCATAAAGAGCTACACAAACTAGCAGGAAACAAGAAAAGGATCAAGAGAGTAAAAAAACAAAAACAGAAAAGATACAAATTGCGGGCCTGATTTTCAACTTGATGTGTTCTATTCTACATGAAGGGTCATCCTTAAAATAGTTGTATTCCAAAGTTTGAGTTGCATATCTCCAGTCAGTCAATAGTTAGGTCACCTAAGCCCTATATGAAATCTATGAAGATTGTTACATGGGTCAGTCGTCACAAACATGCACAAACACAATAGCCAAAGGACCTTGCTTTTGTCAACACTCCCTACATAGAGGACTGCAGTGCAAATCTCTACGATTTTCGCTATGTAATCTCTATGGCGGATTTCATTCCGTTGTATGAAGCTATGATGTTTGCGTGGTCTTCGCTATCTCCAAGCAGATAGAGCAATACGTACATGGACTTTTTTGTAGACGAGGGTTCATTTCATGATTTTGGTGAGGTTTAGAATGAGTTAGGATTCCTATAATTTCGAAGACCACAGATTTTCAAAACGTTAATTTGCCAACATTTTACGACATAAATTTGGTCTCAAAACGTGTTTAATACTATACATTTTACCGTTCTGCAGATGTTAATGACCCTCCTCTAAAATTCTACATGATTTTTAACACGTTTCTCAGTTTTTGAGATGCCCAAATGGACCATTATCCGAAGCTATTTCTAGCAAATATTGCATTCACTGATACTCCATTGTTTTCTTGCGTATAACAAAATCTGACACGCAGTGTGACCTCCCTGCTGGCTGCAGTGGTTCTTATTTTAGAAGCACAGGGTGACCTAAAATTGGCCAATTGATGAGGCACACAAACTGGCCGGGTGGTTGGCATTAATTCACTGCATTTTGGCCTATAACGTCTAAATGGAACATCTCTTGCGCCAAACCGTTAACAGAATAATGAGAAAAATATGGTGTTTCAAAATATTTCTATGAAAAAGGATCAAAGTAATTGATACAATCACATTTAATGGAGGCCCTGCATATGACATAGAGCATGTTTCTACTGGGGAACTTAACGGTAATAACCATTAAGTTGCTCGGTAGAAACAGCCAGGTAATGTTAAGTAGCAGTAAGTTTTGTACCCGCAAAAAACTTGTAACAGTAACTTTCCCAGTAGAAACAGCCACCCGTTTAATCTTAACGTTAAGTTCTGTGACCCGGACGTATACGCTGGATTCTACCAATTAATTAGACTCAAATCAAATCAAGTCCAGTCTCTTAGAAAGTGACGAAAGTCAAGTCAAGCCTTTTGGATAAGTGACCTAAGTCGAGTCAAGTTTTTTTTAAACAGTTTTGAGCACAAGTCACAAGTCAAGTGAAGTCATTGCTCTTGGTGACTCGAGCCAAGTCAAATCATCAAAAATAATGATTTTAAGTTCAAGTTAATTTGAGTCATTTGCCATGAGTGACAGATAATTTGTGTGATAAGCTTTTACAATTGGTATTAATTATCCAGGTACATTTAATGAGTTTGCAGTCAGACCAATTTGAAACTGCCAAGCTTTTGTTAGGATAAGCTCCGACTTCTTCAGGACCAAAATTGTTTTGTGCAAAATAAATTGAGCAATGTCCTTTAAAAAAGCTTAACCCCCTGAGAACTACCGGCCGATTGGTCAGAAAGATAGATACATCATTTATTGCACCAATCAGAGAAAGTGTTAGAATAATTGTATCCCTGATAAAGATTGGAGTGAAATATTTTACAAGCTGCATTTTAATTGGCTATAAAAATGAGTATATCTTGCAATAAACCAATCAGAACTACTGTAAGATAGACAGGTAGACCCCAGTGGGTTAAAAACATACACAAACTGACAAAAACCTGCTTTATGGTATCATTGGGAAAACTATGTGTAACTCCATCCACTCAAAGTTTTCTCAAGAAACACCTCTGTCTATGGGACACACCATTTGATTTGATTTTCAGGGGGCATGGAAGTTAGGGTTGGGCGGATTATTTTTTTTGCCACAGAAGTCCGCGACATTTCTTTTTTTTCGCCGCCTGGCAAGTTTTTGTTTTTTGGGGGCAAAGGCGGCCACAGTTTTTTTTAAAGGTTTTAATGTGTTTCTTTACATTGAGTTGGGTGAGTCAGATTTTTTTTTTACTCAGCAGTGGGTCAACTTTTTTTTCTTTTCCTGGTTGGTGGACAAAGGTGGTTTTTTTCCTGGATAGTGGGCAAAGTTTTCTTTTTTTTAGAAAACTTCCATGCCCCCCCCCCCCCCCCCCCCCACCCCTGAGTATCTAATGGTGCGTCCCTAACCCACCCTTACCTCAATCAAAGTATACAGTCCAACTCGGCTGTAATACATGGTGTTAGAGGGAGACATGAGTACAACAATATCCCCATAGATGCTGACGATAACCTGCTGAATGGAATCATCGCTAGACGAACCTAGCACCGACGTGTTGCGGCCAACAATCTCGAAGGTACCAACGTCCAAACCTACAGAAACAATAAAACAAAATTTGTAAGGCAAAAATACAACAAGTTAGTCTCATAGCTTAGCATAGCTTTTAAAATTCACATTTTACAACATAATTATTATTTTTACTTCTTTTTTTGAACTTTTGAAAAATTATGGAGAGACAAGTTGTTACGCTATGGAATGTTTTTTCCAATAGTAAAACAGTATTTAAATTCAAGAAAAACAACTGACTCCAGTGATTTATTGGAATATGCTTCTTCAAATGTAAATTTCACATTTCTCATGTGAAAAATGTAAAAAAGAAACAGCATTTCACATAGCATTTTTTTTCTATAAAAAAAAATCTCATTTCGCATAGTCTTTTATCAGATTTCTTCTCAGACAACTTTTTTTGCCTAAATGTAACAATGCATTCCCTCTCAGTTCATCAGCCGCGTCCCCCATTTTATAGTGTGGATATGTATGATTTTTGATGAAGCGGGACTTACCGTTGTTGTAGCTATAATGCAGCTGATGATCATTCCAGAAGAGAAAGCAACTCTCAGCACCATTCAGAAAGACCATGGAGTATTTTCCTGCAGAGAGATAAATGTGTAAGGCTTATTAAATGTGATGTGATCAAGTGAAATGAGTCTTAGGCCCCCAAAAAAAGGTTATGTTGTCCTCCACAGCTTTCAGAGAGGAGGGGCGGGTGGGCGGATTTTTATTTTTTATTTTTTTATTTTCTTATACCAGCGGAAGCTCAAAGTTCAGCCAACAAGAAGACAAGAAGTTGTAATCACTCTAAGAGTCACACATATATGTTATAAACACTTAATTTAATATTCAATGCCATTTAAACTGTTAAAAAAACAAAATCTGGAAAAAATCTGAAAATAAATCTGGAAAAAATTTGGAGCGGCCCTAAATCTGACGAGCTGGCGGTCGAGGACAACATTACAATTTTCTTTTTTGGCATTATGTCGGCAGTTTTCAATTTTGATATTTGACCATCATTTAAAAGCAGGGGACAGATGCTACGGTATGGTCCACACCTCACTCAAATTAGACTTCTAGTTTTTAAGTTACAAACAATTTACCAACTGAGAAAACAGAGTAAAACATAAGAATTTGTCACTTCGTTTTACTGAAAACTCAAAATCAATATTCCTGACATAAGATTTATTCCGCTTGATCGCGTCACAAATGAAATGGTTAGTTTCCCGTCAGGTTTTCTTATTTTTTCAAAAACCTTCATTACTGTTCGAATCGTTAATTATTCGGAAGGTTTTTAAACAATAATCTATGTTTTAGCTCTTAAAATATATCCGGCATGTCCCGCTGGTGATTTTAAGGATATTTGCTTGGCAGTAATGCACTTATCAATTGCAAGCCCAGCCCCAGGGGACCCGGGGCATGGCGGGGACCATGCGGGGACCGTACACGAGTGTACAAAAAACGATGCCCGGCTATGCGGGGGAGTGTACGCGAACGTACAAACTGTGCCCCCGCTAGCCTGGGCATGTAGCGGGACGTACGCTAAGGTACACAAATGTACACCCGGGCGCTTGCTATTAATAAGCTAGAGATGCGATGCGCTTGACGAAATAAGCCTAATAAGACATAGGGAACTCATAAAAATGCATTCCGTTATGGTTGCAGAAAGAAACAAGCGACTGTGGGACTGTCGCCGCGTGAATACTTTGTCCTGGGAAATAGGTGGCCGGGACTGTACACTTTGTCCCGGCAAAGGGGGGCCGGGACTGTAGCGGGGACGTACACAAAATAGTGCCCGGCCCTGCGGGGACCGTACACGATTGTACCCGGGACGTCACATGGGCAATTTGTACGTCCCGGCCCTAATCCCCGCTATCCCCGGGTCTCCCGGGGCCGGGGATGCAATTGATAAGTGCATAAAGGCACAGTATATGGTTAATACTGAAATGTTTAGCATTACCTCACCATGTTATGTTACTTAAAATATTGAATACTTCACACAAAACAACTCCAACTATTTTGTTAAATTGATCATCTGGTGCAATAATGAAACTGTGTCAAATAAAGAATAATGCAATATTCACCTCATCCCTAACCCAGGCATGAGAATGAACAAACATGAAAATATAACTGGAAAAAAACCTGAACTAGTGTGTGAAATCGGGCTAAAAAGGCCAAAAACAGGCTGACATTAAAAGAAAGTGCGTAAATTTGGACCAGAATGAAACCTGAATTCAGCTTTAAAACTGAAAATTCTCATGCCTGCTAACCAGAAGAAAAAAGAAGAAAAAATGTGACAGGAAACTAAGAATCAACTTTCATTGACCTAATGGATAGGTATAGAAGGATCAGAATCGGCGGGAGGAGGCAAGAAGAGGAAGAAAATGGATTAAGTAACTAAGCTATTTATAGGGTAAAGTCGCCAGTTTTCGGTCAGCGCCTATTTTCAGTCACTTCGCCCAAATCGTATAATGAAAATGACCTCGTCGTTATAAACTGACGGCTAAAAAGCCGCCGTATAGTTGATGCCCGGTATCGCTTTGAAAATGGCGACGACCGGAGCAATTACATGATTTTGGCCAAGTGACCGAAAACAGGCGCTGATCGAAAACTGGCGACTTTACCCTACACATTTCTAGTACTATTTAGTAGTTCTATTGAAATCGTCCATATTCTTTGTTGGTATAAATTGTCTACTTTTGTTCAGGAAAAAGTTGTTCATATAACAGACGATGTACACATAGAGACACAACATTGTCATGTCAAAATTCTAATGACTGGTGATTTTGCTATATCGTCTATCTTGTATTTGGTTGGTCCTCGATTCTGTCTGAGATAGAACACTTTCAGATTCGATAAAGGGAATCAAGCAAACAGTATGCTTCATAAAATTAAAATTACCTTTATGGGCCCCAGGAGAATGTGAGGTAAAGGATATAATACGGGTAAGAGTACAAAAAGAATATACCTACTCAGTTACTTAATACAAACCATTATTGTTATCTTCTATCCAGTACGGCATATGGGTCCATTCCTGCGTGACGGTATTGTACATTAGTATGATAACAGCGCTGGAGTCCTGGCCTGGTTCCTGGCTCGATACATTGGCTAACATACCCACTCTACCCGATGGGCAATCAAATGCAACACCATGGATATCCACCTAGACATGACAAAGCATTAGAAGTCTTATTGGTATCAAGCAAAAAAAGACTCAAAATGAACAAGGAAAAAACAAAAGTTTGTCTCAGAAACATTTTGCAAAAAAAAGTGCTGTGCAAATTAAAAAATTATTAGAGAATAAGCTATCAGGTATGCAATTTTTTTTTTTAAATGGCCAATGTATAATTTGACCTTTTTAAAGAGGACTATCTACATGGAGTCTAAGTTACATCAAACGTGTACTCGTTAATTCGCTGGTTTCCAAATGTATGCATGTCATTTTCATGTTGATTCAAGCTTACAGCGAACAAAAAAAAAATGAAAGAAAAATGCATCCCCGCGTAGAGCTACCCCAAAGCTAATTACACATACCTATGCGCGCGGGTTTCCGAGACAAACCTTCTTCTTTTTTTGGCGTAAGAAACTAAATAAATCATCTTTGGACTCTACTCGATGGACAACCAAATTCTACACCATGGATATCCACCTGGGCATGGCATATGCTGGTTCCCTGCACCCTCCCAGGGCCAACTCATCTATAGGTGCAGGCACAGGCTTCACAATCTCTGGCCGTAAACGCCTCTTCACCACATTACATTGTCGCTCTATTATGGCATAAGGTAAATAACGATCAACACACTGTAGCTGAGATACCGCATTGAACGCTGAATGCATTGTCGCGCTGCCATAGCTACGGCGCGATGGGGACATGCGCTATAACATGCGTGTGAAGTCCGGTGCTGTGGTGAGCGCAGATACATGTAGTTTGTGCCGATCAGCAAATTTGTTATTATTCTAAGCGTGAAGCTGGCTTAATCAAATTTATTTGTGGATCTATGGATAAGTTGTGTGGAGCCAGCATAGGCATGACAAAGCGTTAGAAGTCTTGTTGATATCAGGCACAAACAAAATCAAAATTAATAAGAAACAAACAAGTTCGTCTTGGGATTTAAACTAGTCAAAAATAAAACAACACAGCCTTTCTGCTTTCTTACTCTATTTAAAAACAGTACAGTGGCTGTACTTTTTAGGGAAAAAATACAAATAAAGCTGGTACCCGACAACAAAAAAACAAACATATTTTTAAACAAAACATGCACTTTCGTGGCATCAGTTATCTCTGCAGTAAAGTACACTATTTCCATGGCAACTTACAGTGGATGTATTATTGTCATATCCAAGTGGTTCATATAAATCCGATGGGATTTGGACTAGTCTGAATGCTGTCTGCTGCGCACTATCACCACCAACGTAGATGTAAAGGCTATGAGATCCACGCCTCCACGCAATTGCCTCGCTTATGCTGATCTATTGTGAAAATGTTGGATTGAAAAAGCTATAAAGATTATGTTAAGAAGAAATAGACAGGCTTTCACGAAATGCTTTTACTTTGTAGTTAAAAGAAAGAAAAGATGGGGCATCATAGTTCCCCTCTGGGAAAAATACAATCATGTCAGGCAAGTGAAAATAGTCCCTGGGGTGATGTGTTTCAACCTCTCTCTCTCTCTGCGATAATACAATATGTGAGATATCTTCTAAAAATAACAACACTGATGTTTCATAAGGCTAATGCCAGAGTATGTTCAGAAGTTTCATGAAGAAAGTTTTAACCAATCACAGAAGAATGAAAACACAGTTGTTCCAGATAGTAAAATTTCATGTGTGTGCTATCTACTGAAGATAGCACATTGATGTGCAGTTACAGTTTGTTCATTACTTATTATGCAAACATTAGGGTACTCACGAGTTATTGATGGAAATAAGCAAGAGTTATTGATGGAAATAAGCAAGAGTAATTGATGGAAATAAGCAATTTTTTTTGCAGTCAGCTCAGAAAATTTGAGAGCGGGGCGGGGTGTGGGGGGGGGGGTGGGGGGGGCATGGGCATGTTTTACACAAAACGCACTCAAAAATGGTCCATGTAAGTTGTCATAATGCCTATACACACTACATCCGGAGAATGGGTCGGGGGGGGGGCACAATAGGGCTCGGGGGGGGGGGGGGGGGGGGGGGGCGGGGGCACAAAGGGCGTTTTAAGGGTTTTTCAAGGATTTTTTCTGTCAGGGGGCCCCCCCTCTAGCTAAGCCACTGCATTGCATACCAACAAACATCTGTCCATTTCACATGTGTAGCGGTTTTTTGATCGCACTTTACACCAATATAATCATTTCTCAATGCAATATGGCTTACCTATTTGAGCCTTGGATGTAACAACCCTTCACACATTCATGGTTTTTTTTCTATGTTGCAATACTTAACATCTTAGAGTTTCAATTCAATAGACTTTGACATTTCAGAAAGTATTTTAGAATAAAAATAAATAAAAATGCACATGTATGCATTCCCAACGTGATAAGTCATGAATGATACATGGCTGGTCTATTACAAAACAAACCAATGTCACAATGCTATCATATTTACCTGCGGAACTGTTGCTGGTATACAATGATGTCGTCCAGTTAAAGAGTCGACGCCCTCGGTTGGCAAACCTAATCGTACAAAACCAATCAAAAAAACACACAGCAATCTTGTTAATTCAATTTACACCTGAAATATCCCCCCCCCCCCCAGCCGAGGCAGATATAAGGTTCCAAGCACCAACTTGGATAAAACAAAGGATTAAAGGGGTGTGTTGTGTTCAACCAAAAAACAGGCATGTTCTAAAGGTATGAAAATAACCAGTGATGCAGCCGGGGGCGAGTAGGGGCAAGGGGGGCAATCCCCCTCCCCCCAAAAAGAGAACAATGTTGGAATCCTGTCAGTTGAAATTGGCACCTGTCGGTTGAGATTGACACTGTCGGATCGAGATTGCTACTTTCGGTAGCCATAGAGATTGGCACTGTCGGTTGAGATTGTCATTTTGAGATTGACACTGTCGGTTTTAAAGAGCTCGTTTTTGTTTGGGCCCGGTTTGGAGTAAACCATGTCACAACCTGGAAGGGGGATTAAATTGAATCTTCAAATGTTGATGTTATTCTAAATTAAAATAAACTTCACATTGACGGCAACTATTAAGGCTATGATTGGGCTATCATGGACTTTCGATTGCCCTCAAGATATTGCCAAGAAAAATCATTCTAATCCTTCTATAGTTCACTTTTTTATCACTGAAAATCCATAAGTAGGATGTTTTCTCAGAGTGCATTCACACGCAAACGCTTTACAACTTTTATACATGAGTATAACCCCCCTCCCCTGAAACAAACACCTTGAAAAGGTTGTTACCCTGCATTGGATGGAATGACCAAGTCTAGCCAAAAGTAATGAAATCACACACCGGTAATATCATCACAACTGAAATATTGAGTGACTGAACCTATCATGTAGGCAAATGCATAGTTTGTTATTATTCAATGTCCGAACAAGCTTATCAAAACGTGTTATTTAAATCTGATTCGATCAACAACTATAATCTAATAGACGTCCAATCACAAATAAACGCATCCATCAAGGAATGATTATTTGATGTTAGACCATTCTCTATAATTCAAGGTGAATACTCCATCCATGCCTCATCAAACTTTATAGATTGGAAACAATTTGGGAACTGATTAGATCGCGAATACTAATGTAACATCGCATAAAAAAAACTACTGTAAAAGTAGATTTTTGTTTGCACTAGGTTTATTTTTGCGCTTTGCACATTAAAAATCAGCAAGCGTGAAAATAAAAATGCGTAAATATATTCATTTTGTATGTAGGTCTATTTAAGGAAGCTCAAAATTGCAAAAAATAAAAACGAGCAAAATTGTGCAAAGCGCAAAATGCAGTGGTCTTAAACGGGCGCTGAGAGATACGTATAGGAGTGCGCCCTCAGTTTTTTGGCACCTCCGTAATATTTAGGCATATACTAACTATCATCTGAAACCGTTTACCTTAATTCCCCGTCTATCATGTACAATTTCACAATTTTGTAATTTTGGTAAGCAGGCGTAGATGATATCAAAATTATCAGCATCACTCACCACATAACTTGCTTCAACCAAATTTCAATCTAGCACCATTATTCAACCATTTTCCCATAAATCATTACACTTCAGGTTCCTACCCCTCATCTATTGAAATAATCATTTTTTTCCCAATTTTCATTTTTCTCGGCAATCTCTCAATGCCCCTTTAAGGTATATGCAGTATGCACAAGCTGACATTTTGTCGAGTTTATGATAAAGTGCATTGTTGTTAGCCTTTTGGAAGTCATGCATATTTTTAAAGAGCGTAGGCATTACACAAACACCAACAGGTCTTAATTTAATTATGCAGTATTAATGCAACAATTTACGGATCATTTGAAAATGCACAAAAGAATAACTTGATTATTGTATAACCTACTTCACAGGATCGAAAGACTGGTATGAAATGATGGTAGGCCTGCTAAAACACTAAGTCAGTGACCACATTTTTAATGTTAGATGTGTGACCGGTGCCGACGAAAATACCTTATCAACATTTTACGAATATTTCTACAAGAAGACTTATGTGTTATTGGTAAAACCCAAGTCTCACTTGTGTTTCTATGACGTGTATGCTTTAACGCTTTCCACGCGGCAGGCGGCTGCAGACGACATTCCAAAATTTCACAAAATGTTTCAAAAATGTCAAAATTATTGAATTCTATTACTTTATTTGGAATCACTATGAGAAATGCATTGAATTAAGTACAAACATGCCTAGTATTGGTTCAGTAATCCTTTAAATAGACTCTAAAAATTACGAAAAGGTTTCTGAAAATTCTGTTTTGTAATGGTAAAATTAATAGCTGCGTGGAAAGTGTTAAAACCCAGGTAATCTAGTTGAGTATGTGAAACAAATTCAACATTTTTTGAAATGTCAAATTCTTCAAACACATTGAACGTGGTAAATTATTACATACATTCACCATCACACCAACGCAATTCATGTCAAGATATCTATAGAATATTATAATTATTGACAACCGTTTCTGGTTAGACTAGCCATTGAACAAAGTGCTCAATACCATAAACGGCAAAGCTTATAAAAATTCAGAGGTTATAGACCTTCCGGAATATATATATCGCTACTCTATTCGCCTGATGATTGGACAAAATGACCGTATGGGATTGTCCATGAAACTCCAGAGTAGCGATTTATTCCGGAAGGTCTAACCTTTGAATTTTTATAGAGTATTATATATAATTGCTTTAAAAAGGTATACCACAGACACTATGCGCATCCTTCCGGTCAATACTTTGAAAGAGAGATGTAATCGTTTTTGAGGGCATGAAAGTTGTGTTTTATTTTTGGCTTGTTAGAGGTTATTTAACTGTATTATTATTAGGAATTGGAAAGGATGATATTGATGCTACACATTATACACAGTAATCCCCTAAGAAATCATAATCATACACGTTATACACAGTAATCCCCTAAGAAATCAAATCATGGCTTGTTAGAGGTTATTTAAGTACAGTATATTATTATTAGGAACTGGAAATGATGATGTTGATGATACACGTTATACACAGTAATCCCCTAAAAAATCATAATCATACACAGTAATCCCCTAAGAAATCAAATCATGGCTTGTTAGGGGTTGTTTAACTATATTATTATTAGGAATTGGAAATGATGATATTGATGATACACGCAGGCCCGTCGGAACCGCTACGGCAGCTGCCGTACCACTTTTCCGGAGAGGAAAAAAAATTTTAAAAAAAATAAAATAAAAATAAAAATGAGATTTTTCTATTTTATTCAAAAAATTAAAAATATTCGAGAGAACATAATAAGGCATAACACCTAGTACAACAATAACAACTGAACGTTTTGCAAATGGTGTTTATTAACACTGAAATACTGATTTTATAAATTATGAATATATATTGGAAATATGTTACTTATCATGTTTGGATTGAGGATCATCGGAACAGAATCGTCATCACATGAATCGGTAAGTTATAATGAAAAACACAATGTTTAACACAGTTGATCATTATTCTATATAATTTATTAAGTGCTATTAACTTTACCATGAATTTTGTTATTTCATTTTCCAAACGGACCTCTCAGGTAGGCTCGGGCGATCTGGGGGTTTTGGGGTTTTTTTTCCCAAAAATGTTGGGAAATGTGCCGCCGAATCAGAAATGTAGAGTGGGGGTCGAGGGGGGGGGGTCCGTAATTTTATTTATTTTGAGGTTCCGTAAATTGTGAGCGGGGGGGAGGGGGGGGGGGGGAGTTGGGGAGCAAAAAAAAATGTCTACGGAGATTGTTTATTTTGCATTATGGTGTAGAATCCTGCCTATTCTGTCACGAAATAAAAATAATAAGTTTAACAGACGCTTCCCTAAGAGCATTTGCAAAAAAAATTATAAGGTGAAAAAATAAAAATAATGAAATATTGTCATTACTTAAGGGGTATCAATGGGTATGAAAGATAAAGAACTCATAGTAGACCATGACCTCTTGCAAAAGAGGCTAGCCAGGCACCCATTATTATTGAGGATTGTCTACTACTCGTCCTTCATCATGTTTATCTAATACACAACTGCTCAGGTGACAAATGATGGGTTTAATTTTTCATCAAAAGTTTGGTGTACTTTTAGCTCTAAGCATGCTATATTCAAATAATGAATATTGTGTTTTTTTAGATTTTAGACCAAAAAAAGTGGGGTTTCTTTTGTAAAAAAACGGACTAAGATCAACAGCAAAATTGCATCTTGAGAAAACCTTATTCCATATATCCATGTTGACCTATGTATATAGTGCAAATGAACATTTTGTGAAATCTGTAACGATAATGGCATTGTAGGTCCTCTACAAACCCTGATATAGAGGGTCCCTGGATTCATAAGGTTTCACACCACTAAATAACGTCTGGCCCTACCCCCTTTGAGGCAAAAGTCCAAAACCGGCCCGTTTCTATGCCGAAACGGGAGACCTATTGTAAATTACAGTTTACAATTAGGGTATTTACTACATGTTATGGCGAAATTAATATAGTGTGAATTTTGACAGACACATCAGCGTTCTTCAGGTCCAAAAAAATTGATGCAATGATGATTTTTTAATATTTTAACAGAGACATTTGTGTTCAGGTCATTTCCGGTATCTGACGCAATAATCTTAATCAACAATTGCGTGTGACCAGGAAAACTCAACTCGTACTTTTTGAAAAGGCTCTAGCTCAAAATTATGCCGGTTACCCCCCATATATGAGTTGTTGAGTTAGTAGTCATGGCTTTCATCTTCAAGTTGAAACCAAATTTCAAGTTACCAGTTTCTTATAACGTCAAGAAATATCCATTTTAAAATTGTGCATTTCACGTGTAACCCTATGGGAGATGTATTTGGTGGTGTGCAACCTATACAGAGGGTCAAGGCGCTTTGACCTTCACCCCTGCATTGCTGTCTAAACTGACTTGCCGGCAATGATAACTAGACTTCTAGTTAAAATTGGTTCTAACACATATTATTACGGCCCGTACACTTCATTCTCTTAGTATACACATCTGTTTCATCATGTAACATCCGTCCGTTTGGTTAAATAAGCTACAATCTGACTAATTAAAGTCATTATCTAGTTTTTTTATCTTTTTTTTTTTTTTTTTTTTTTTTTAAAGAAGAAAACCGTATATTCCCTGCCCAAAAAAGTTAATTTGAAAAAATATTATGTTTGATTAATGATTTTCTTTTCGAGATATCGACGATTATGTAAATTTTTCTCCATAGAGCTGTGTATAAATGCTCATTTTCTCCACCCCACAGTCTTTTAATGCAACACCCTGCGACATTAAGACTTCTCGGACACGTGCCATAGACGTAAATGATTACTTTAAATGATTTAAAGTTTATCATGTTTATTTATCGAAATGGCCAAAATATGAGGGTCTAAATTTCGCTAATAGGAACAAAATTTGGAGAAAAACTTTTTTCTTAAATATCAAAAATATAATTTTAAACGAATTACGCTCTAGTGAGAAGAAGAAAAAAAAATTGAATACAAGTTTTGCATACTTCCGTAAACTCCCCTCAGAACGGCGCGGGGTCTAACATGATCTAAATTGTATTTAAAAAGACATATTTGAAGCAAGAGTTAAACGTAAGCGGTGGGGGGGGGGGCATAGGGCATATGGGGGGGGGGGTGGGGGGGGGGGGTAGGTAGGGCAGGGGGGGGGGGTAAATTGATTAAGCTGTGTGTCTACTGAATAGGTCAACCTCACAGAATGTCCTTGTAATTTCAATACTTCCATGCAAAATGTTTTACAACAAGTGTATAGCATAGTGCCGTATGCCTTTTTGACGAGGATCATGGTAACCAAATCTACTTTTCTACTGACATAGCCAATATGGCGCACAATGTCTTTCACTGTTTTTTACCACTTTGAAGTCGTATATTTGATCAAAAATCATAACTACGCATTATGTAAAGTGCAAAAGATTAAGAAAATGAGGCAATAATAAAAAAGTGTCCCCTATAGGTTTCACACCACTAAATAACGTCTGCCCTACCCCCTTTGAGGCAAAAGTCCAAAACCGGCCCGTTTCTATGCCGAAACGGGAGACCTATTGTAAATTACAGTTTACAATTAGGGTATTTACTACATGTTATGGCGAAATTAATATAGTGTGAATTTTGACAGACACATCAGCGTTCTTCAGGTCCAAAAAAATTGATGCAATGATGATTTTTTAATATTTTAACAGAGACATTTGTGTTCAGGTCATTTCCGGTATCTGACGCAATAATCTTAATCAACAATTGCGTGTGACCAGGAAAACTCAACTCGTACTTTTTGAAAAGGCTCTAGCTCAAAATTATGCCGGTTACCCCCCATATATGAGTTGTTGAGTTAGTAGTCATGGCTTTCATCTTCAAGTTGAAACCAAATTTCAAGTTACCAGTTTCTTATAACGTCGAGAAATATCCATTTTAAAATTGTGCATTTCACGTGTAACCCTATGGGAGATGTATTTGGTGGTGTGCAACCATAAGTTTCAAATTCAAAAGGTTGTATTTTAAAAAGAATTATATAAAAAATGAGAAAAAAACACCTATACTGTACCACTTAAGTTTGTTTTTCTTTCAATCTGTAGTGCTTTAAGATGACAATCAAATAGATATATTCATAAGTATTGATTGATTTGAGTGAACTGTTTTTACAGTATAAATAGATTAACTGTAAAAAGAATTAAAGATCTACATAAATACTTTGGGCCGTATTCTCGTACTAAACATGGTTTTAGCTTAAAACCATGTCTAACGTGTGTCTAACTTAAACGTGAGTTTATCTTTTAAACAACATGTTTAACAAAACACGGTTTTAAACTCCGCGAATCTCGTCCCCAGAGTGGTCGTACGTTACCGTATACAAGTATTTATTTTTGTTGTGGCCCTAATGGATTACAATAGATATCGACCGAATACCTCAAAATAACATGCATTTTTAATACTACACGATCTGAACGTCAGCTTGCAGCAGGCATGGTTGAGTGATTATTCAAGGCATACAGTTGGTGTATGAGTTTATAGTTAAATGCGCTTTAAACTACCCCCATACCCATGTTTAAAGTTAGACCCTTTTTAGTGAGTTAAACGCGTATTTAAGTTAAACAAATTTTTGAGAATTACGTCTAGTTAAACTTGTTCAGCTTAAAACCGTGTTTAACGACGTACGAGAATACGGGCCTGAGTGTTTATTCTATCACAAGTCTAGATCTTGCTTGATAATTTTTTGATAGGGATGTGCCGCCAGCAAAATGAAAATTGGTCCAAACATTTACCAATTTTCGGGGGGAAATGAACCCATATGTTTATCAGAGCCTCCCATAATTTTACTATAGGTTTTCCCAGTTAGTTTAACACTTTATTCATTATATTTCATATCTCGTTAAGTTTGAATTCGTCCCAAAATTTTGAAGGTTGCATTTGTTAAAGTAAATTTCGTCTTTGGTCAAGTATATTCATATTTTGCGCAATGAATTTCATTTAATGTTCATTTTATTTCGTCCTAACACACTTCCATTTCGTCTGATACAGCGGTAACCTACTAATGTATACATTTATTTCGTCTTAGATCAAATAGTTTCATATTCAGTTCACTTTATTTCGTCCCATGTGGAACGTCCTGCCTAGAAGCATGTAAAATCCAGCTATAGGCCTATACGTTTTATATATATATATTTTTTTCTTCTTCATTCTTGTTCGTTCGTTCTTTTTTTCTCTTATTTCATATGATTTATATCACCAACAAGGCAAACGAACACATGTCGGTGGTTCTAATCTAACCTGCAATGATATGTAGGCCTATTCTTCTAACACCTGACGAATATATGTGATAAAAGTATTAAAAATACTGAACAAAGACGAATTATATTTGTGCATAGACCCGCTACCCATCAGGTGATACAAATTCAATCCTTCCTTGATGAAAAGAAATGACCAATAAATTAAATGAAATGGTCATACTTTGAAATATAATGCTCATTGACGAAATTTATCTAACAAAATGCGTAAGTCAGATTTTGGGGACGAATTCTAACTTAACGAGTTATGAAATATAATGAAAAAAGTGTTAAACTAACTGGGAAAACCTATATTTAACAGATTTTGCTCAAATTTCTGTGAAAAACAGCAAAATTAAGGATTTTAGACCCGTAAATTTACAAAAAATGGCTATGAAAAGGGGTCATTCATTTACCAGATGGGTGAAAAATAGGACCGTATTTAGCGGCACATACCCCGTAACCTCACCTCACATCCACTAAGTACCGCCCCCCCCCCCCCCCCCCCCCCCCGGGTTTCTTCATTGCTTTATCAAAAAATCCTTACAAAGGCTGAAAAAACACACAGCTGTAAATAAGTATTGAAACATGACAAACACTGCTTGAGCATAATCTTACCAGACGCCATCCTGATGATTCCTGTGTCTTTATCCAAAACCAACACAGCATTCTCAATGAGCAGAAGGAGAGACGATGGTGTGAAAGCAGCAGACTCGACTATTGCGGATGTGATCGTCTAACAAGATTTAGCAAAAGAGCAGAAAAAGAATTACACTTTCACATTTGATTAGACTATTAGACGATGAAAACAACAACCCTGTTCTATGGGCAAACGGACCTCCCAGCTTGGGTCCATTTGTCAGGCATTTTTGTAAAAAAATTCAAAACATTGTAAAATAATATAACAATTAAATCAAAATTGTCACAAAATTGCCAACATGTTCAAAAATGTTTCCAAAAACATTTGTAATGGAACAGGTTGTTGGGGGGGGGGGGGGGAGGGGGGTTCATCCCCTTGCTGCAACAAATGTCATCATGTCATGGACAGGGTTTTTTGTATGGTATAGGAGAGGGATGATCTGCAGCTCAGCTCTACAGTAAGGGCCAAAGTTTTCGCGAATTGAGGTTAAACGCGGAAAACGACAATTTGATGAAAAGAAGAAGAAAAAATGCACAAAAAACGTCCAAAACACACAATTTATAAATAGTCTTGAATAAAACAATATAAATATTAAAAAACAATACGTAATAAAACAAAACAAACAATAAAAATGATGTGTTTTTCTGTAAAGTGTGTTTATTTTGGTTTTATAGATCGTAAATTTTAAGCTTTCTTGGGGAAAATTACATCACAGAAAAATGCAAAATTTACAAAGCGGAAAAACGCGGAATTCGACAATTACAAAGCGGTAAACTTTGGCCCTTACTCTACAGGCTCAAATTATTGACAAGAAATCCTTTGACATCACATGGGTCCAAATTCATAATTAAAAGCCTGCACAAACCCTCCCTTTTTGAACCCATTATACAAACATAACATTTCATTTATTCTTATTAGCTTAAGAAAGCCAATATTCTTTTAACTGAAATTTGAAGCCTTTGCTCCCTCCGGCCGCCCACCAGTGAATTTCAAAGGTTTATGATGTCTTGGAGGCTAGGATTTGTACATTTTTACAATTGTATACATGTATGAACTTGTAAGGATTCAGAAAAATACTCCCTATTTTTAAAACAAAACGTTGTTTCAAATATTCTGTTCTATAAGACAAGAATTTCACACTAATAGCTGAGGAGCTTGGGGTTTCCGGTCACGGTCTAGGCTAAATAGGGAGGTATTATACCAAAATGTTCCTTAAGTCAATAGAATAAAACATAAGCATGCTTAGTGACATCCTTATGTTGTCCTACTATAGGACTACCCTATCTATAGCCTAGAAAAACTGCTCCCTATCCGAGAACCGCTATCAACCCGAGAACCGCCTGTGGCTCAGCTAGGATGGCCAACAGTGTTTTCATATTCAAAGTAATTTCCCTGGAGTGGCCCTACGAGGAGGGCTATGCCAACGTGGGTGGTTAATTGACCTTTGACCTTGATTTAGGGTAGAAGGTCACTTGTGTTTCAATGTGTTTCAAAACCATGTGTGCTCCCCAGCTATAAACAGTCACCTTAAAAATATGCTGGACAGTGGCATAGCTATGATTTTTTTCGGGGGGGGGGGGGGGGGGGGGGGGGGGTGGGGGGGGGGCAAGATTACGAAAATTTCGTAAAAGGGTGCCCCAATGTTTTTTTGCAGTCAGCTCAGGGAACTTGTGAGCAGGGGGGGGCGGCATGATTTCTCCAAAACTCGGGCGAAAAAATGGTCCTTGTAAATGGTTATAACTCATACGCACTACATCCGGAGAGTGGGGCGGTGGCACAAATAGGGCTGGGGGCAGAGGCACAAAGGCCTTTTTCTGTCAGGGGGGCATATCCCCCCTGCCCCTCCGGTAGCTACGCCACTGATGCTGGACATAATTAAGGCTGCTTGCTTTAATGATTTTGTGAGTGGCAACAACAAAAATGACCATCACTAATGTTCATCTTGAATTCTGAAGTAAATTATATCAAAAAATAATTCTTCAACCCTGCGTATCCCTTTAATAATAAGTTAAAAAGTGCTCTGACATTATTGTCAGGAAATGTACTTTACTAACAATATCATACCTACCATCTAATGGGTTTTAAGTGTAATATCGAATGTGAGCCGGTATGCCTGAAGGCTACATTTACGCACACATATCGAAAAATATTGCGCATCTGCTAAAACCTATCCACCTCATTAAACACAGGAATCCATCAGTGATAATTTCTACCAGGGCCAAAAAAATATTGTCGGGGGCTGGCTAATTATATATATTTCCACGATTTAAACCAGATGTGTCCACATTTTTGTGCAAAAAGGGGGCTTATTTAGAAAGTGTGAAAATAGTGAAAAAGAGGGGTTATTTTCAGACAAAATGTCCGCGTTTTTGTGCGAAAAAGGGGGTCAAATTAGCAAAATTGTCTGCGAAACGACGTCAAATTTACCCCTATAAATACGAAGAGAGAACACCGGGCTTATTGCTCTTATCTAAGGAGACGGAAAAAACCCACCCTGTTCTACAGACCCAACTGACATTTTGGTTGTTGACATTTTTAACAAAATTGTTTGAAATTTCTGAAATATTTTGAAAATTGCTGAAAATTAACCGAAGTAATTTCCCGCCAACGTACAGTCGATTATCGAACTAGATTTTTTGCCCCAGTTTTGTGGACACCACTACACAATCCCTGCCCTGTTTTCCCTGCCTTACTAAAAAACTTTGGCCAGGATGCACCAACGGCTATATCTTTACAAAAGGTAAAAGAAAAGGTAAAAGAAACAATGGTTTTCATCGTATTGTTTGAGCCTTAGAGAATTACCATACCGGAGGAGGGGGGACACTCATATATAAAACTGAAGGATACATAGTTTATGGGTGCTTTACCACAACTCACTCCCGTTAAAGTGTCAAAATCATCAATGTCATACAAGAAAATGATTGCACTTTTTCAAAACGAGAATCGACACTAAAGGTATAGTAAAGGTACACTGTCTTCATGCGAGCGTGTTTTGTTGCTGTTCACAAAGCTGCGTCCAGATCATAAATGCGCAAACAATTATGCATACATGCCCGTCACGATTGACCAATTAGGTGACACGGTCATTTTTGAAAGCGCCCGGTACGCACTTCCGAGTTTACGCACGTACGCATGTACACAAGGTTTAAAAAAAGGGAAACGGTCAAAAACAAACAAACACAAAATGCAGGCTTCTTTATTTTTCTAATTACTTATTTCTAGAACTTGGATCAATTATTGGCCATAATTCTGGATTACCTTTTGCCCCATGTGACTTACAATGCACTTTATTCCGTTAAATGTACCATTTGATTTGTACAGAATTATTCAAAACCAAGTAGTCAACAAAAATTACAAAATAAGAAAATCTCTTTAAAATAAGATTTTATCATTATTTTTTTTATTATTTTTCTTCTTAAACAAAAAAATGCAGTTAGAATAGCTCTTAAATGAAATTACCACATAAGGAAACAAACGCTTTTATGAGTTTCAAGTCCTGAGCGAAAGTCTAACTACCAATTCTAATGACCGCAGATAACACATGCACTGCCTGGAGGCAAGACAATTGAACTTTCTTGCATAAGGCCGTGTGTTTTGAACTCGCCACCCTTACCGTTGCATGTCCAGATTTTTACATTTTACACCATCTGAGATTCGAATTAGCATATCGCAATAACTATTTATTCTACCCATACAAAGTATATATTTTCTGAACGGTAATCTCACAAGGAATCCAAATATGCTATTGGAATTTAGATAAGACCTAATGGTAACATGTTGTGATTAGGAATGTTTAAAAAATATCGATTTTTTTTTCATATTTTGATTTAAGCTCATAATATTTTTATACCAATCCTAATCATAATTTTACAGTGCATATTTAAGTTCCTCATGCAATTACCCATCAGAACATAATAGTTGTCAATGTTAAAAATGTTGAAATACACAATATCGAGAAGTAAATGAGCACAAACGTTTAAATTTCATATTTATTAGCGTTTACAAGTATATTTCTTTGGGTGTACACCCTTTCCTGATTTAAACGGCATTTTTGAATTCCCCTATTTGAGAGCTTTCCAAAAATGTATAATTTTGCTATCATCGGTCAAATATTTCTTTTGTTATAGTCATGTATGTAAAACCGCTGAATTAGGGCAAGTTCACTGTGTAGTGAATAGGGAAAAAGCCAAGGACAATGCAATCGATTCGTGATTACAATTATTACATAATAGTTGTCACGTTTGTTGAAACAGAAACTTATAGAATATAAAACAATCTATAAAATGAGAGCAAAATCATGTTTGTACCATACAGAGATGAGAAGTTATTGTAATTTGAACGTAGAATTGGTTACATTTTCTATATTCTCCATAGAGATTGTACACAACGCCACCGCCACCGCCGCCACCGCCACCGCCACCACCCCTGACTTTCACAACATAATCAATCATATCTCAGCCAAACATTTATAGAAATACCTGATTTATTCACACAATGTAGCTAAATAAATAGGCTTTCACATGACACCTCAAGCATAGCTCTACCACATTTAGTTGTTGAGTTAATACAGAGAGATGGATGATTCGTCACCAAAAATGCAACGCCACCACCCTTTTTGGGTGGTGAGTTCAAAACACATGGCCATAAGTGAATACCAACCCTATGTATGCTTACAATAACCAAACAAACATTTTATAAACCCTATCCATGCCAAATCCAACGGAAATACAGCAATGTCTCATATTAACTATTTGGTAAGTCTAAGTACTTAGTTACAAGTACTCAAAATATTTTGATATTCTACTAAGCAAGTAATTTGTATAGTTTAAACCTCTTACCGCGTATGAAACATTTCTAACCCTTTTTTCCTTGCCGAATAAATAAGTTAAAAGTATTATGAAACAAATGCCGAGCTGATCTATCAGATCACTTGCGAAGCATACAATTTGAGAAATATATCTCGCCCATGTATCATGGCTATTTATAATCCTCATGGAGCAAATAAGGACCCTAATCTAATACGAAAGCCAATGATGTAAAAAGTTTACCCTTTTTCTTAATTTGGCTTGTTTTGATACCCTATTCACGTTACGTAACGTGCCCCAGCTTGAAAAACTATCCTAATTACGTGATTACTTGGACACGCATGATACCCTCTTGTAATAACCACTGAGCACCCCGGGTCTGAAACAAAAGAAGAATGTCAAATTGAGCAGGTACCTAGGGGGAGGGGCGGGCACTCAGATACAAAGTTGTAAGCATCTGTTAGAGTGCAAATGTGGAATTTGGTAGGGGGACAACTGCACAGGTATGAAAACCACACAATTTCCGAGAATAAGGGTGTCCTTTTTACCAATATGATATGTGAATCTGTGCTAAATCTAGCTTGAGACAATCTTTATGATCGCAATAAAACAGCTTAAGAGTCTATGCCTGAGAGAATAGGATGATATGACAAAATCTAGGAACATGAAGGTTGTCCAATATTGCTCATATATAGTTTGCTGGGTACAGTTGATGAAAGATTCAGGTTGACAAAGTTTGAAAATTCTGACCCCCCTGACTTGGATTTTCTGCCCCATGGCATTTTAGCCCCATTTTGAGCCATAAAATCATATAAAATCGTTTAAATTGTCTCTGTTTCTAAAGGCACAAAATGGGATTCTTTGCATCAACTGATTTTTGAATCCAGTCCATATATCATTGGTATCCAGCATTGGTATTGTGTAGATTCAACCAAAAATCACCCACCTCATTCTGAATTACGAGGGGGGTCACAGAAAAAAGTGCCCCTACGAGGCATTGATTTTTGTGACGAAAAAGGGGCAATCTTTAAATGTGAATAGGATTTTATCCCAGCAGTGAATTGAAAAATTTCTTTCATAGCCGAATAGCTAAATCACTTGTCTTTTCAGAAAACATAAATCTGTTCTGGGGAAATGGTTTCTAGATACACCCAATGCAGTGTTTCTATAAGGCATTTTAGACATTTTAAAACAATTGAAGATATATGATTTATTTGAGATATTGTTGTAATACAGGAATGTAATTCAATCAAATAGGTCACAGACTTTAAGAATATATTTATATTTGTATCTAAATGATTGTTTCTAGACAGAAAATATTTTTGAAGTGTTTTGAAATAAGATATTGTTGTTTTGATTTTAAAAGGTTACTTAAACCATACATTGCTGCTTCTGAGCAGCGATAGCTTTATTCCAAAGTCTCTCACATCAGAGAATTGAAGCAAAGGTTTGTGTAATCAAAGGTAATGGTCTTTTGAAGCAATCAGTGTTTCTAGATTGTATAGTAATATAAATTAGACACAATAGTTTGCTTAGAATAGGTCAGGTTCAAATACAAATAGCCTACGTCAATCAGTTTTTTTTACATCATTAGTTTTAAATACATTGATCCTAGTGTCAATCATACTGGAAATGTGGAATTGCCTAAGGGTAAAAAAAGTGTTTCTATTTTATAGTATTTTTTTCCAAACGGGAGGATGACTGATCCATGGGTGGTGTGTGCTATAATAGATATTATACAAATATATACTGCCATGAGAGACTCTGGTTAAAACTATGGGCCCGAGGTGACTGCAATAGCCTATTGCAGTCACCGAGGGACCATAGTTTTAATCCAGAGACTTGAATAAAGGCAGTATATTTGTTTTATATACGTCATTCATATATTTCTAGTTCCATAAAGTTCAAATTCAAAAATCATCCGGTAAGTTCCAATCTTCATCAGTTAAAAAGCTTTAAAAGTTCAATTCAAAGGCAGTGCATCGAACGATCGTCACGCTGCGCCCGGGGATGTAATCGTGCGCCCTCTCACGTCACGCGGAGTACATCGCCGCGTGAAACTACCGGCGCCGTAAATAGTCTTCTTGGGAGCATAACCGTAAATGGTACTTTTAGGAGCCGTAAATAGTACTTTTGGCAAAATAGCGTGTTTATTTTTGATCATGTGACCCACTTTTAACCAATCAATGAACAAGAATATATGAATGACGTATATAATCTACTATAGGGACTATAACAATTGGACTATGACAATTGAATATACATTATCACCCTTGATATAAATGTATATATATAGATGCAATAGGACAAAGTGTTTCTATATAGTAGAGGCACAATTCCCATCATTATCCCAATAAAATAACTAGGGCAAAAGTTAGTCTCATAGATAGATAGATGGGAAATGCATCACTTTCTAGTTTGATTTTATCTTGTCTAATTTTTTTCTAGTAACAGGTGTTTTAACTATGGGGCAATAGCCTACTATTTGGGCTACCACATTTTTTTTAATAACAAGATGGTGAATGAGATGTCACACAAACAATATTTATTATTTGTGTGGACCAGCTAGGTCTACTTATAGTATACTGATCTTTGGCAAACCATGCACAACCACAGCAGCCTTGATATCAGAGGGACCAAGAATGGTGTGTTAGGCATCATCATCTACATGACTCATGTTCACCAGTTATTGGATATTATGAATAAGAAAATTGGTCGGGTATGGGGTTACCGTGCACCCCACCCACCCCACAGGACTCCCCCAAACCAACTTTTTGACTTACTTTCATGGTCCTAAAACATATTCAGGATGTTACCAAATATATTTTGGTACGTTAAGGGGTTATTCAAGATGGCGTCCAAAATGGCCGCCATATTATGGCAATCAAAATGTATGGTAAAAGTGTAGTTTTAAAAGTGGAATGTATGCATTTAGACCACTAGACACTCATATCCAGAACTTTTGCTTTGTTAACACACCTAAATCCAAGATGGCCGTTAAAATGGCTGCCAAAAATGTTAACATTCTATAAATTGGCATATGAACCAACATATTGTATGATCAGATCTACAGCCACTAGGCTTTATCGCAGACATATAGTGAATGCTGTCCCATTAGATTTGGGGGTATTGGTATTACATAGTTTTACAAAACAATTGTTTTAGGTCATTTAATATCAAATTAATCATTTTGGCAGCCATTTTGGAAAGTGATACAGAATCAGAATTGTCACAGAGGTGGGCCTTATCAGTTAAGAACATACTAGTTGGTGAATTTGATGTAATATACACTCACAATCTATTTTGGATTACTATACACTCATGTAGACTATATTTACATTTACAGCGGCCATTTTGGTGGCCATCTTGGATTTAAAGTACATTGTTACAATGCAAATATACTGGATAGGAGTTACTAGTGGTCTAATACATACATCCCAATGCTAAAACTATAATTTCATCATACATGTTGGTTATGTTATCCCATTTTATGGAATTCCGACAATTAGTTCAGTCATTATGGGACCTATTTTGGTGGCCATTTTGGATTATTAAGTATGTTAACAAATCAAAAAATATTGGATATGAGTTACTAGTACATGCTAGTTACTAATACATACATCCCATCATTAAAACTATATTTTCATGATACATTTTGGTTAATATTATCCCATTTTACTGAATTCAAAATTGGTTCAGTCATTTTGGGACCAATTTTGGGCGCCATTTTGGATTTTTAACTATGATAACAAAGCAAAATACTAGACATGAGTTACTAGTGGTCTAACACATACACCCCATCGTTAAAAATATACTCTGATCATACATGTTGGTTCATATTATGCCAATTTATGACATTTTACCATTTTTGGTGGCCATTTTGGCGGCCATCTTGGATTTAGGTGTGTCAACAAAGCAAACGTTCTGGATATGAGAGTGTAGTGGTCTAATGCATACATCCCACTATTAAAACTATACTTTCACCATACATTTTGATTGCTATATGTCATTTTATAAGATCTGACCAGTTCTGGCGGCCATTTTGGACGCCATCTTGAATAATCCCTTAGCATAGCAAAATTATTTTTGGTAACATTCTGAATATGTTTTAGAACCATGAAAGTAAGTAAAAAAAGTTGGTTTGGGGGAGTCCTGGGGAGAAGGGGGTTTACGGTAACCCCTGTATATACCCGACTAATATGTGTTCTTATTTTAGAAAATATTGAAAATTACTATATAGAAACACTATGTTTTTCAGTATCCAGACACATTTCCCCAGCTAAGTTTGAATAGTTTTGGATAGCCAATGTGTCATGCTATGAGACTACAATCAGGTTATTTTAATTCACTGCTGGGATAAATTCCTGCAAGCGATTGAAGATAGCCCCATTTTTACATAAAACATCAAGATATTTGAGGGGGGTCCTAAGTGGGACCCCCCTGGTGAGGAAGAAGGAATTAAGTGAAATTTTGTTTGATCTTCACAATACTAAACCCATGTACTTACAATATTTTAACTTGATTAAAAAATAATTTGACAATGGACATCAAGATTACAAGTATGAACATTATGCAAAAATGGGCAATTATATGCAATTTTGGGAGATTTTGGGGCTTAAAAGGGGCTAAAACTTGACGGGGCACAAAATCCAAGCTATAGGGGCCAGAATTTTCAAACCTTGTCAGCATGAATATTTCATCAAGTACATATACTAAACCAAAAAAGAGCAAAATCTGACAACCTTCATGTTCCGCCCACCATTTGGTTTTCTCAGGCACGCACTCTTAAAATTTGAACAGAAACACTCCGGAAAATGAGTGTAATTATTAAAATTATGGGGAAAATGTAATCATATCCTTTAAATGCCTTTTAGACAAGCATACAGGGTGAGTCAGAAAGAACGGCCACTTTTTCACTAAAGCATCACAAAAGATCTACAATCATGTGCAAAACTGTTGGGACACTTCCTGCATGTCTTGTGGAACGGTGGTCCCTCCCCCTAAATTCAATGTTGGTCCATATAAAAGCATCGTCCAGCAACGGGCTGTGTTATATATATATCAGCCCCAACATTGATTGGGGGGGTGGGGGTGGGGGATGGCAGCTTTACATAAACTAGTTTTGACTATCATACTTTCAACTGACAGCTTTTTACTCATTTTGGAAGATATTTCATGCGCAAGTGTATAGTGTCCCAACAGGTTTTGAACAAGATTGTATTAAAGCATTGAAAAAAATAATGTACTAAATTCATATAAGTCCTTGTAACTGCATTAAAAATGTTCCAATTAATCTCATATTTGGCAATATTAGAGAGCGATAATGTACGATTAGTATCATTTGTTTAAAAAAAAGAATGGGTTAGTAATATCTTCAATATAAAGGGGCATTGTCTGAATTATGCACCTAAATGGTACTTTTAATCAAGACTTCTTTATAAGATATAGGTAAAACAAATAATGTCATTTTATCATGACATGATTTTATTTTAAAAGAAACACGTAGATCTCTTTGAGTGACATGTTAGCAATAAGCACCAATATTGTTTATATTCTTGCGTCATGTAAATATTCAAAACATAGACCGATGTCAGACTCGAACCTATATACAACATTTGGTTTAACTACATGTACAATATTGTGTGTAAGACAACAGCGCGCTAGACCGGTCGGCCATGGAGGGAACACACCACTTTGCAACGTTTTAAAGAATATCAGGACTATAATTATGGACACAATCGATATAGGCTATTCACAGTATGCCAAAATGCTACATGTAGAATCGATTGGATCGACAGTAAGCCATGAGTTATAAAAAGGAAAATATGTCAAAGACCTTTATATTAAAGTAATGGCATACTGTTGGAAATCGACTTTCCCATAATTGTTTTGACTTCTGATTGAAAATTATCTATGGATTACTGTTATCGCCCATCAAAATACGTTGTCAAAATGAACTATAATACATTGCATTAACAACAACGGCTAACCGATATCGATTGTGTCCATAATAGTCCTGATATTCTTTAAAACGTTCTTAAGTGGTGTGTTCCCTCCATGGCCTACCGGTCTAGCGCGCTGTTGTCTTACACACAACATTGTACATGTAGTAAACAAAATGTTGTATATAGGTTCGAGTCTGACATCGGCCTATGTTTTGAATACTTTAAAACTTAAATCCATATCCCCGTACACTTTTAAAAATGCCAGAGAACTCTATATAAGTGCGTTTAATACAAATTATGTATTTTGTTTTTACATTTTTTGTATTCATTAAGTAAAAGAATTAATTCAAATAGTTAAATACTTAATACGATAGTGTGTGCGCCGATTGATTTAACTTGTTGGTACTCGCCAAAGCAACCACAATGTTCCCCAATTGAGATGCATACGAGTTGCGTAATCGATTAGAGCGCCCACCCTTCCTTGTTATGTAATCCATTTTCCGTAACGCAGGAGTCGCGTAAGCGACGAGAGTATTTTCTAGCATGTTGGATGGTATTATATGTTATCAAGAAACCATTTGAATCTAAATAACTGGCAATATCCATTACTTCTTGGGCATCTAGTGTGCAAAATATACCCCCGTAATTAAAAGTGAACTATCCCTATAAGTAAGTTGGAGCATAACATTTTTAAGTAGTTGGTCACATGACCGATAACATGACCTATATATCCTCCAAATCTGATCAAGAAACCCTTTATTGAATCAAAAGTTGTGTCTAAAAACGGAAAACAGGTGATGCAATCGTTTAAAACACCCACCGCTGTAAATTAGATACTTTGAAATTATGACACTTCATCAAAATAAAGGTTATTTATGTATTTTATTAAATATGTATACGTAATTAGACTATGAAATTCAACTCGGAATGTTACAGAAGCAATATTCTTCATTTCTTAAAAAGAATTGTTGAAATCAAAGCTACCGTTTTCGAGATATAGCGATTTTTGTATTATTTATAGCTCACTTTCTCACTCCCTTAATACATGTACTAAAGCATTGAAAAAAATAATGTACTAAATTCATATAAGTCCTTGTAACTGCATTAAAAATGTTCCAATTAATCTCATATTTGGCAATATTAGAGAGCGATAATGTACGATTAGTATCATTTGTTTAAAAAAAAGAATGGGTTAGTAATATCTTCAATTTAAAGGGGCATTGTCTGAATTATGCACCTAAATGGTACTTTTAATCAAGACTTCTTTATAAGATATAGGTAAAACAAATAATGTCATTTTATCATGACATGATTTTATTTTAAAAGAAACACGTAGATCTCTTTGAGTGACATGTTAGCAATAAGCACCAATATTGTTTATATTCTTGCGTCATGTAAATATTCAAAACATAGACCGATGTCAGACTCGAACCTATATACAACATTTGGTTTAACTACATGTACAATATTGTGTGTAAGACAACAGCGCGCTAGACCGGTCGGCCATGGAGGGAACACACCACTTTGCAACGTTTTAAAGAATATCAGGACTATAATTATGGACACAATCGATATAGGCTATTCACAGTATGCCAAAATGCTACATGTAGAATCGATTGGATCGACAGTAAGCCATGAGTTATAAAAAGGAAAATATGTCAAAGACCTTTATATTAAAGTAATGGCATACTGTTGGAAATCGACTTTCCCATAATTGTTTTGACTTCTGATTGAAAATTATCTATGGATTACTGTTATCGCCCATCAAAATACGTTGTCAAAATGAACTATAATACATTGCATTAACAACAACGGCTAACCGATATCGATTGTGTCCATAATAGTCCTGATATTCTTTAAAACGTTCTTAAGTGGTGTGTTCCCTCCATGGCCTACCGGTCTAGCGCGCTGTTGTCTTACACACAACATTGTACATGTAGTAAACAAAATGTTGTATATAGGTTCGAGTCTGACATCGGCCTATGTTTTGAATACTTTAAAACTTAAATCCATATCCCCGTACACTTTTAAAAATGCCAGAGAACTCTATATAAGTGCGTTTAATACAAATTATGTATTTTGTTTTTACATTTTTTGTATTCATTAAGTAAAAGAATTAATTCAAATAGTTAAATACTTAATACGATAGTGTGTGCGCCGATTGATTTAACTTGTTGGTACTCGCCAAAGCAACCACAATGTTCCCCAATTGAGATGCATACGAGTTGCGTAATCGATTAGAGCGCCCACCCTTCCTTGTTATGTAATCCATTTTCCGTAACGCAGGAGTCGCGTAAGCGACGAGAGTATTTTCTAGCATGTTGGATGGTATTATATGTTATCAAGAAACCATTTGAATCTAAATAACTGGCAATATCCATTACTTCTTGGGCATCTAGTGTGCAAAATATACCCCCGTAATTAAAAGTGAACTATCCCTATAAGTAAGTTGGAGCATAACATTTTTAAGTAGTTGGTCACATGACCGATAACATGACCTATATATCCTCCAAATCTGATCAAGAAACCCTTTATTGAATCAAAAGTTGTGTCTAAAAACGGAAAACAGGTGATGCAATCGTTTAAAACACCCACCGCTGTAAATTAGATACTTTGAAATTATGACACTTCATCAAAATAAAGGTTATTTATGTATTTTATTAAATATGTATACGTAATTAGACTATGAAATTCAACTCGGAATGTTACAGAAGCAATATTCTTCATTTCTTAAAAAGAATTGTTGAAATCAAAGCTACCGTTTTCGAGATATAGCGATTTTTGTATTATTTATAGCTCACTTTCTCACTCCCTTAATACATGTACTAAAGCATTGAAAAAAATAATGTACTAAATTCATATAAGTCCTTGTAACTGCATTAAAAATGTTCCAATTAATCTCATATTTGGCAATATTAGAGAGCGATAATGTACGATTAGTATCATTTGTTTAAAAAAAAGAATGGGTTAGTAATATCTTCAATTTAAAGGGGCATTGTCTGAATTATGCACCTAAATGGTACTTTTAATCAAGACTTCTTTATAAGATATAGGTAAAACAAATAATGTCATTTTATCATGACATGATTTTATTTTAAAAGAAACACGTAGATCTCTTTGAGTGACATGTTAGCAATAAGCACCAATATTGTTTATATTCTTGCGTCATGTAAATATTCAAAACATAGACCGATGTCAGACTCGAACCTATATACAACATTTGGTTTAACTACATGTACAATATTGTGTGTAAGACAACAGCGCGCTAGACCGGTCGGCCATGGAGGGAACACACCACTTTGCAACGTTTTAAAGAATATCAGGACTATAATTATGGACACAATCGATATAGGCTATTCACAGTATGCCAAAATGCTACATGTAGAATCGATTGGATCGACAGTAAGCCATGAGTTATAAAAAGGAAAATATGTCAAAGACCTTTATATTAAAGTAATGGCATACTGTTGGAAATCGACTTTCCCATAATTGTTTTGACTTCTGATTGAAAATTATCTATGGATTACTGTTATCGCCCATCAAAATACGTTGTCAAAATGAACTATAATACATTGCATTAACAACAACGGCTAACCGATATCGATTGTGTCCATAATAGTCCTGATATTCTTTAAAACGTTCTTAAGTGGTGTGTTCCCTCCATGGCCTACCGGTCTAGCGCGCTGTTGTCTTACACACAACATTGTACATGTAGTAAACAAAATGTTGTATATAGGTTCGAGTCTGACATCGGCCTATGTTTTGAATACTTTAAAACTTAAATCCATATCCCCGTACACTTTTAAAAATGCCAGAGAACTCTATATAAGTGCGTTTAATACAAATTATGTATTTTGTTTTTACATTTTTTGTATTCATTAAGTAAAAGAATTAATTCAAATAGTTAAATACTTAATACGATAGTGTGTGCGCCGATTGATTTAACTTGTTGGTACTCGCCAAAGCAACCACAATGTTCCCCAATTGAGATGCATACGAGTTGCGTAATCGATTAGAGCGCCCACCCTTCCTTGTTATGTAATCCATTTTCCGTAACGCAGGAGTCGCGTAAGCGACGAGAGTATTTTCTAGCATGTTGGATGGTATTATATGTTATCAAGAAACCATTTGAATCTAAATAACTGGCAATATCCATTACTTCTTGGGCATCTAGTGTGCAAAATATACCCCCGTAATTAAAAGTGAACTATCCCTATAAGTAAGTTGGAGCATAACATTTTTAAGTAGTTGGTCACATGACCGATAACATGACCTATATATCCTCCAAATCTGATCAAGAAACCCTTTATTGAATCAAAAGTTGTGTCTAAAAACGGAAAACAGGTGATGCAATCGTTTAAAACACCCACCGCTGTAAATTAGATACTTTGAAATTATGACACTTCATCAAAATAAAGGTTATTTATGTATTTTATTAAATATGTATACGTAATTAGACTATGAAATTCAACTCGGAATGTTACAGAAGCAATATTCTTCATTTCTTAAAAAGAATTGTTGAAATCAAAGCTACCGTTTTCGAGATATAGCGATTTTTGTATTATTTATAGCTCACTTTCTCACTCCCTTAATACAATCATGTGCAAAACTGTTGGGACACTTCCTGCATGTCTTGTGGAACGGTGGTCCCTCCCCCTAAATTCAATGTTGGTCCATATAAAAGCATCGTCCAGCAACGGGCTGTGTTATATATATATCAGCCCCAACATTGATTGGGGGGGGGGTGGGGGTGGGGGATGGCAGCTTTACATAAACTAGTTTTGACTATCATACTTTCAACTGACAGCTTTTTACTCATTTTGGAAGATATTTCATGCGCAAGTGTATAGTGTCCCAACAGGTTTTGAACAAGATTGTAGGCATGCATATCCAAAACCAGTGGTAGCACTATAAAGACCCACAACTTGGCTTTCATTCGAAAGAAGAATTTAAAAAATCGACCCTTTCGTTATCATGTTACACTAATTTTAGTAAAGCCCCAAATTTTGAAGCCAATCGACGGAATGGTCCAATTATCAAGCCATTCCTTAATTTATTCTAATGAGGTTGCCTCCTGAATCAGCAGATATGCCTCCTTTTACTTTTCGTTCTTGATATCGGCTTTTTATTAACTCATAATTTCACAGTTCTATTTATTTCCAGTCATTTTAAGATATTATCCAACATTCATGCATGTGCCTTTTCAGGTTTTTTCACTAGTTTCCTTAATCAGCGTCTCTGAATCAGCCAGCCAACAATATAATGTGTTATTGCCATTTCGTGGATTGGCTTTAAAATACTAGGTTGTATTATACTAAATTTGTTGAAACATTATGACGCAATATTCGAATTCAAAAATTCTTTTTTTGAATGAAAGCCAAATATATGTGGTCTTTGTAACACTATATTTGGTTTTGAATGTGCAGGCCTCACATTTCTGTGGCGCTTTCCCCCAAAAGGTGCCCGTTCTTTCTGACTCCCCCTGTATATTTATCCAGGGGCACACTTTGTGCCAGTCCTTGCTAAGGGGTATATTTTAAACCATTTCAAAAGTGTAAGAGTGTGCTATTTGCCAAATAAAATCTTTGTAAAGGGTCACTTTTCTTTCCACTTCCTCGTCAATCCTTGCTAAGGATGGTTTCTGGGGGTGGGGGGGGGGGGGGGGCAATCCGCCCCCAAGCATATTTCCTGCCCCCCCCAAAAAAAAAATTTCTTGCCCCCCCCCCCCTAAATTGTTTCTTGCACCCCCCATTTTTTTCACCCAAATTTATGATCCTAGTGCCGCCACTGCCCCCCCCCCCCCCCCCCCCCCCCCCTGACAGGTACAGTCATTATATGATATGGAATGCTTTGCTTGCAACCAAGCCAATTCAACGATTTGATTTTCAAAAAATATATGCAGGCATGAGAATGAAAAAACATGAAAAAACCAGACAAAACTAAAAATGTGTGTGAAATCGGGCTAAAAAGGCCAAAAACAGGCTGAAATTAAAAGAAAGTGCAGAAATTTGGACAAGAAAAAAACCTGAATTCAGTTTTTAAACTGAGAATTCTCATGCCTGTATATGACATGCACGCGCGTGGGCAGTGTAGTTTACCCACCAATAACTACTTGATTTTGTTGTTGTTTAATACTACTTACACTTAAAATAGACTGATTTCAATTGATTTCTAGAAACCCAGGACTTGAGCTTTCTAACTTGGCACATAGGACCGTATTCTCGTACATATTTTAAACATGATTTAAAGCTAAACACGCGTTTAACTTTGACTTTAAATTCATCGTTTAACTAAACGCAGTTCTCGACAATTTGTTTAGCTTAAACATGTGTCTAACTCACTGAAAAGTGTCCAACTTTAAACATGGGTATGGGGGTAGTTTAATGCGTGTTAACTTTATTTACAATTGATACATATATGAACTTACAATAAGGATTAAGAAAAATCAGCCCTCTTTGTACAACAAAACGTTGATTCAAAAATGCTGATCTAGCCTAGATCAGCATTTAAAATGGTTAAGGGTGGTATTCCAACATATTTAAAACACTGTTTTAATCAAGTTTTGCTGGGGTTTTTTCAGTAGAAACAACAATAATGGCAATTTTTAATGTTCATCTTAAATTCTGAAGTAAATTAATTAAAATTAAAAACAATTCAACATGACATCGTGTCCCTTTAAAGGCATATTATGTGATCTTTTCCAGAGAGCGCCCTCTATTCATGATTTTTTTTAGAAAGTAGATTTTCTTGCAGATTTACATTTCTTAAATCGTACATACATTCCAAGTTACAGAGCGATACGATTCCTAATTACCTCAAAATCATGGTTTTAGAGTGAATTTAGACTAGAATAAAATAAGTTGTCGGATATCCGACAGTTTATTTTCACTCTAAAACCATGATTTTGAAGTAATTAAGATTCGTATCGCCCTGTAACTTGGAATGTATGTACGATTTATGATCAGAAATGTAAATCTGCAAGAAAATCTGCTTTCAATTTTGTTTTCGATGTTGAGGGCGTTCCTTGGAAAGATCACATAATATACCTTTAACCGTGCCTGATGCAAGCCTGAGTGCAGATCGTGTAGTCTTAAAAATACATGTGCATTTGAGGAAATTCAGTCGATATCAATTCTAACCCATTTGGGCCACGATAAATTTAATATCCGTACATGACATAAATTGTCCGCTTACAAGCGCCAGAAACTCGGTCTGGTGAACCTATTGTTATATTGTTACTAGACATACTTTGCCTCTATGCATATGTATAAGCATGGACTCATATGGTAAACGAGGCATGTTTTTACCAAATGCTTTTAAGCAACTGGTTGGATGAGTTTTCATTGTATTCATTTACCAACGAATTTCCGAAATTGCCATGCTTCGGTCTTTAGTCAAGTTAAAGTCAATAGTATCAATAATGTCAATTTAGTCTGCGGTCTATTGAAAGATAACATTAATTCGGCTTCACTGAGTTCTTGGAAGAAAGAGGATGGGGTGGGGAGTATAAATATGCGACTTATTAAACTAGGAACCGACATTGTGTTTATCGTGTTTATGCATTATTCCAGCAAGCTTGTTTTGACATATCATACCATCAGAACATGTTTGCGCCAGGGATCGATGAACGGGAAACATTTTAAAATATTTAGTAAAACAGTCCCTAGTATCCACTCTCAATTATATTTCCTGGGCGGGCAAGCTATGGACACATTCTAGGGGGGCGGTAGGAGACGTTCAACAAACTTTAAAGGATGAGTAGTGTAGCGTAAAATAGCAAACTTTTTATCCTGCAATTTGCCAATGCTATTTGAATATTTGTGTTGATATCAGACACATTTATTTACAACATAGTCCATTTTATCAAGTAAAACAGAATAATAACATGTACCATGATAAACAAAATAATGTTTGCCGTTGTTGTACTGATAATAAAAGACAGAATATTCTATTAAACAGTGACCATTACAAGCTTTCAACTCGTAAACTACGCAGTGGGCGTTACAATACAGCTGGTTGATTGCACACTACATTATAGGCATGTTCAGACGGGCATAAGTGATCGGCGTAAATTTAGACCCTGCAGCAATCAAAATTCCACAAATATTTCCTCTACTCTGGACAGTTGTCCACACGGTACTAAATACAACGTTACTCCAAAGTATTCGGACAAAGTTAACACGACCATCGCAGGGGGCTTAGGAGTAAATATCGGTAAATATCGGATTCTGATTATTTTGAATCCCGATTTCGGCAGCCTGGTGCTAAGCATTTGCTTCCAGTTTACAATACGATTTATTCCGTTATTTCTAAATTGCCGGTTCCTTTATTCGATTATTTCAGCTAGGTTTATTTATCGCTCGCTTGTAAACATGAATTCAAGATCGAAATTTCTCTTTTTGTTACTAATTTTTCGCCTCTTTTCAGATGGTGGTATACAAGATTTAATGCCTACGCTGATAGCAACAGCGGTATTTATTCAAGGCAGACGATCTGATAGGGATGAGCAGCATCGGATGCGTTTGTGGCATCGTCACATCATTGGCGAAGGTTTACGCCAGAGATCATTCTGGGGACGAGATCGGGCCATTCTGGGGACGAGATCGGGCCATTCTGGGGACGAGATCGGGCCATTCTGGGGACGAGATCGGGCCATTCTGGGGACGAGATCGGGCCATTCTGGGGACGAGATTTGCTGAGTTTAAAATGGGGTTTTGTTAAACACGTTATTTTTAAACACTCAGGTTTAATATAGATACAGGTTAGTTTTAAGCTAAAACCGTGTTTAGTACAAGAATACGGTCCATAACGTTTTTAAATAGTTTTTAAACGTTCTAAAGGCATCTTTATCCGATCTTTTTCATGGAACTCCCTCATCTTTGAGTTTTTTCCTCTAAATGCAATTTCTTTGGCCAAATTAGATTTGTGATACTTGAATATCTTCTAAGTTACAGACCAATTTGTTTCATAATTACTCAAATCATGGTTTGAATGGGTTAAATAAACTAATTGGGGTCTGCATCGACAACTTATTTTCTGAGTGTTTTGTTGTTATTCGTAAATATAATTTCATGGTTTGACACCATGTTAACGCCATTTACATCGTTTCCGGCTACAATTATCACAACAATGTTCACAAGCGAACACAATAGTATGGAATGCTTTATGATGAAAATCAAAAAAATATGTTGACAAATTCCTTAAATTGGAAGCAGATTTCCATTGTGATTTAGTCAAGTTCTGTGACAGTTGTTAAAGAAAATACAGTTAAAATAGACTTTAAAGTCAAGGAATGTCTTTCCTGATAGTCAAACTTATTTATAAGAGAGAGAGAAAAATATGTGTAAACATTTGAAAAAGATCACAAAATATTACTAAGCCACCTTGTATGTAACCACCATTGGAACTACTTACATTTTCAACCATTAACTGCTTTGGTATAGACAATTTGGATGTGCTATGGAAACCATCTTGTGTAAGAATGACAGAATCACTGATTTGGGAGAAAAATACAAAATATGAAAAATTCATATTAAATGTAGCAATGAATAGAGAATAGAATAGAATAGAATAGAATGGAATGGATGGAATGGAACGGCATGGAACAGAATAGAATAAAATGTCATAGAATGTTAAAATAAGTATTATGTTTACTTGCAATACAATACTTTCAATTTAATTCAATTCAAAGTTGATTGATGGAGGCCTCCAGCACCAAAACTATACATAAAATGCGACATTAAAGGGGCACAGAGAGATTTCACAAAAATGAAATTCAATATTTTCACATTGTTTAGATAGATGATATAATGTACATGTAAGATTCACGAATATTACCAAAAAGGTTCATAAGGATCATTGAGTAGAATATTTATGAAAGGTTCATTGTACTGATCCAATAACATGTATTCACATGTACGTTTCGGATACGTCTGTATCCTTTGTCAACACTTGTGGTAGTGACGATCTTGACGACTCTTGGAGTTGCCAGTTGCCAAGAAATGTAAGATTTCTTTAAAAAAAATCAGTAAAAATGAAAAATAAAGACATTTTCTCAGCATTTCCGAAGGTATATTAGTGCTTTTCACTTTTTTTGTATTTTGGTTAAAAGTCACCACCGATTGAATCAGGGAGTTCATGCCTTAGCATCACGTAACAAGCCATGGTGGTCTTCAAGGTTATTTTGAATAAACATGAAACAAATAAGTGAGAAGCTATCTAGATGATTAGGGTAATTTCGATGTGAACACATAGAAACTCAAAATACTAGCAAATCCATCAATTTCACATGAAATACTTCAAATTAAGCTCTATATTTTTGGGTGGTAGTTAGTACGTATATAAGCATTAGGTACATGTGAAATATCCAACTTCTGAAAAAAATGAGGGCTCCCTCCATGAAGGATCTCTTAGTGCCTCTTTAAAGGTAGGTGTACTGATTGTTTGCCCGATTTTCAACTTGATTTTGTCTATTCTACATGAAGGTCATCCTTAAAATAGTTGTATTCCAAAGTTTGAGTTGCATAACTCAAATGGTTCTTATTTGAGAAGCACATGGTGACATGAAATTTGCCCATTGAGTAGTACACAACTGGCCAGGTGGTTAACCAATTCCCAATTTTAGCCTACGTCTAAATGAAATATATCTTGCGCCAAACATTTTACAGGAGCTATTATGGCTTTGGAGTTGAGCATATCTATTACCTGTAAGTTACTAATTTTGAGGACTGTATATGAGGATATTCATGGTAATACAATGGCACCGGTTATTTCTACGAGGGTCATTCAATAAGTTGTACCTCCTCCCTCATAACATCGCTAATATGAATATCAGCCTCATGACATTTGTCATGAATATAGCTCTGAATCATGGCGCGCGCTGCACATTTATAGTAAATGATAATTGATATATGTTTTACTTTTATTCTGATGTGGTCAAAGCCAAAGAGATATTTTGTACAACAGAATTACCCTCAAAATAAATACATGGTTTTTTTCTTCTTTTCTCTGTATTGTATGGTTAGATAAAGAGCACTATACTGAAAATGGAAAACAATGGATGATATCTAAATATAATACGGTATTATCATGCATAAATAAGATAGTTAGCAATATTAACTCTCATGGGCTTGAAAATAGTATAGTATCAACACAACGAATGTATTGGTATGCCTTTAGCATACCGGAATACTGCTAATCAGTCAATTTCATTGTTACAATTCATGCCACTGTGATGTCTTGTATGTTAAATCTTAAGCATATAGTTACTTAATGAGTTTTTCTTTATGTGCAACCTTCAGAACATTTAATCAGATAGTCATTAGTAGAAAATCAACTCTTGTTGAGTCTTGGAATTCCTTCATTTAGTCCTGTCATTGAAGAACTCTCAAGTCTTATGAGAAACAAATTATGACTTTCGCAGTGTTCCCTATGGGGAGGGTTAAGCTTAATGGTTGTCCAGATGTGGTTCTGGTTAATCAGATGGCATATTTGAGTCGCCGAAGGCTGACTATATAGTTTCGTTTACTCATTTTTAGAGTAGTTGCTCCAGCCAAATTTGGTAGCCCAATGACGCGCAATGCAGCAACGCTAAATTTTACATAGAAGTTGCACGGTAAGAGCTTTCTAATCGGTTTCAAAAATCACCAAAACGTGTGCGTGGCCCAAAATATGGAGTTTGCAGCGCTTGTTGGAAAAATGAATGCAATAGATAGGTAGAATAGAGATAGCGAAGTTTCCTGAAGTTATGACGAAATTGAAATCAGCCAGGAAAGTAGTGTAATCGATGGTTCAAGTGTGATTTTATACGATGTTTTTGAGGGGAAATTGCGCGACGAGCCATTTTGTTTCTATTTCCATAGACAACCCACCCCGACCCCGACGTCGCGGCATGGCGCAAAATATAGAATTAGCCGTGCTTGTTAGAATAGAAAATGATATATTTAGATAGAATATAGTTTTCTAAAGGGTACCGTGGTTTGGTCGAGATTCAATTCGTCCATGAAAGTGGTGTAATCGATGGTTCAATTGTGAATTTGTAGCATGTTTTTGAGGAGAAACTGCGTGACGAACCATTTTGTTTCTATTTCTGAACACACCAAAACGTATGCGTGGCCCAAAATATGGAGTTTTAAGTACTTGTTAGAATGGAAAATGCCATAGATAGGTAAAATAGGGTTATATTAAGTGCCCCGTTCTTTGGACGAAATTTAAATCATTCGGGAAAGTAGTGTAATCGATGGTTCAATGGACTCTAATTGTGGATTGTTAGCGTGTTTTGTGAATAAAATGGCGTATTGGGCAGCTCCGGTTGGTAAATTGGAAAGAGTGCAACAGTCCGCGCTGCTGCCCACTGTGTGCGTGGTCCGCTGCAAAGCTCTTAGTCTCTTACACCGAAGCTGAGTAAGTTAGGTATTAGGCCCGATACAGCGTGTGTTTGCGTTAAGTTCATCATGCTTGTGACATGACGATACCTGAAATAATGGGTGCAAATTGGCCACTTGAGATTGCTTGACAATCCATTGTTGAATCCCATATGGTGGATTTGACCACCTAGGTACGTGTATAGGTCAATGAACCTGCTATTGATTATTATAGTGAACTATGTTTGAGTTTGGTGTTAGAGATAAGACATGGAATTGCAAGTTGTTGTCAGATTCTTTTCTGTATTTGTATTCAAGTTTGATTTAACCTTTTGATTTAATAGTGCATTGATTCCTGGATAATTAGGACACTATCAAGCCAAATTGATCCCAATTTTGAGATTACAGTGCTCACTGTCACCGATGTTTTATGGGTGTTTTATTATGAATTTGGAATAACTTTATATTTTGATTGTGTTGAAATGAAAGGTAGATCTAAATTATTGAAATGAAGACAACTTCTCCCAAGGTTGTTTATGACATCACGTGGAATGATCTAAATATCATTAAGTCCAAGTTAGTAAATAAAGCAGTTTTAATGGTCCCCTCCGGGCACCATTTTCAGGACTTCTATAATTTTCTTTTTTTCCCTTAATTGTTGCCATAACATTTTATGATTAAAATATTTAAAAGGCTGACATCTTGGTAAGGGAGCGTTCATAAATACTCTGGTGGGCGGGGGGGGGGGGGGGGGGGGGGGGGGGCAAGTGTTGATACTCTGCAAAGGGGGGGGGGTCACAAACGTTTTTGAAAACCCCAACAGAGGGGGGGGGGGGGGGCAAGTGTTGATACTCTGCAAAGGGGGGGGGGGGGGTCACAAACGTTTTTGAAAACCCCAACAGAGGGGGTCAAAAAAGTGTATTAGTTTCCAAAATCTTTACCAATATGCACATGTGGTTTCTAATTCGAAATACTCTGGAACGTTCATAAATCAAAGTAAAAATAGCTATGTTTTGGCGCGCTACGCGCGCAGATGTCTACGGTCATATGTTCATGTACTAGCCCAGCTAAAAAAGAATGAAAGGCAAATTCATGTCAATAGCAAAAACATATTTAAAAAAGCCAGGATAAAGCAAAGCAAAGCATAAAGGGGGGAGGTACACATAAACTCTATGGGGAAAAAGTGTGTGCCAAGCGGTGCCTTTCCTTGAATCAACCTCTGTATGAGCTACAAACATGATTTCGGTCTCTTCTTAAGTTATTTAATAGTCTTTATTATGTCTGTGTTTTAACAGACTTGTCAACCTTGTGTAACAACTATTCATTATGGATGGATAAGTCGTATGATCGGCTTTTCCCCTATTCGCTACACAGTAAACGCAAATATTAACCCCAATTTATATAAATTACTCTAACGGAATTTTTTTTAACCTTTGATAGCAAAAGTATAGGGTCTATACATTTTTGGAAAGCTCTCAACATTGGCAATTCAAAAATGCAGTTTAAATCAGTGTAGGGGGCATAGTGAATTCAATATAACGTAAACTCTAAAAAAATATTTAAACTTGTTGGGGCACTTCCATTAGCCTGTATGTTATTTAACCAATATAGACAGTAACCCATGGCAATCCTAGAGGTGCTTGTTAGTAATTTCATGAGGAATTCAAAAATGCAAAGAACATTATGTCATGGGTAGGTAAAGAATGACATGGATCTCAAATAAATATAAGATTTAAAAAAAAAATCAAACATTGTGAATCATTTTACCAACAGCAATTGCGTTTAAGTAAACATTATGTCCAAGTTAGACAGGTGTTTAGCTTCAAACCGTGTTTTTATTTTATTAATAACTACGTACAAAAATACAGGCCATCGATGCCAAACCTTCAGTATATTTTCAATCATGAGCATCACTAATGATTAACGCCTATTTATACTATCATGGATCGGACTATCAACTACTGAAGATACACGGCCCGATGTGATCGCGTACGGGATGGGGATTTCACTCATAGAAGTGCAAATAAAAATTCCATTAAAATGGAAAGTTGGCGGTCAAAAGGAAATTGCGATATAAGGCAAATAGAAAGAGCAAAAATATCAACATTTGTAAATACGGCTTTTAGTTGCTAAAATTATGTGGCAGAAGAAGCAAGCGCATAGATGATAATTGTGCAAGATTCTTGCATGGCATTACTAGAAAGCAATATAAATTACAGCCATAGTTTAGTGATATACACGGTTTTAACATTCAATTTAAGTTTTAAATATATGTCATATGTATTCAATTTATTTGATCAATACATAAATAAATGTAGAAATAAATAAATGAGTATTTTTTTTTTTAAATACTTTTAAATAAATAGTTGAATAATTTTGTTAATAAATAATAATATAAATCGAAAATTAAATTTTAAATCGAAAATAAATGAATCAATAAACTAATGAATCAATACATAAATACACGCATATTAAAAATTAAAATTTTAAAAATTACTTAAAATTACTTAAATTAAATAAATAAATTAATAATTATGTAGATAATTAATTATATAAAAAGTAAGTAAGTAAATAGAAATATAGAAATGAATAAATTTTACATTCAATTTAAGTTTTAAATATGTCATATATATTCAATTAATTTGATTAGAATTATATGCAATTTAATATGGCCAATATGGTTGAAGTAGAATTTATTTGTTTATTATATAAAATATTCCATTGAAATGGAATGGGGGCGATCCAAGAGAAAGAATCATGTTTTGTAACCATTTTCTGAAGCATCTGTTCATTCTGTTGCATACCAAAATACCAGGGATATGGTGTATGTATCTTTCAAACAAAAAAACACACCCCAAATCAAAACACAACAGTCTAAAAATAGTACAGGTACCTGCAGGAAACCAATAAAGTTGATGTGTGTGCATGGAGAGAGGTACCATCTGAAGAACAATCTAGGTATATATGACATCCACAACTCATTAAACAACCCCAGGACAGTTGGGAGATTTCTCTTTAGTCAAACAAGATAAGCTATGTCTCTCTGTTGGGAGTCTAATAACATCTCTCTGATTGAATCATCAAGGCTAAACAAATATAGCTTTGACTCCATCACAGACTGCAGGACTGTTAAAATAAACTGCATAGGTACATGTAATTTACTACAAAATAATTTAGACAATTTTCCATATACTAAAAACAAAATGGCAGCCTCTATGTATATGTAGAAAGACCTAAATGTGCAAGAATATGCAATCCTATGCTATAAGGTTAGCGGGCTTGGCCCGCCAACCAAAAAGATGTTAAAATAACACTTACCTGCTTACCACGCGGCAATTAGTTTTACCATATTATTATACACTAAACATATTTTTGAGAAACCTTTCCCAACTTTTAAAGTTGATCTTAAGAATTACTGAACCAATACTAGGCAAGTGTGTACGTATTTGATTGCACTTCTCATAATGATTCCAAATATGGTGACGGCATTAAATTAAATAATCTTGACATTTTTTTAACATTTTGTGAAGTTTAAGAACTGTCGTCTGCAGACGACTTCCACGTGGAAAGTGTTCAGATTATTTGAAATAAACAACGTTATTTCTCGTCTGTTGTTCTGTCGTTGGTTACCTTCAATGATTTATTTATGATTCTTTATTTTAAATCAATTAAAAGGGTATAAAATGTTCGTTACACACTATAATTGCGCAAATATGTTTTCTTTGTGTAGTCCTGATCCTACTTATATGTTTTTCTTTGTAATCAGGTCGATAATATATTTTTATGAGAAGAATCATCCAAAAAAATCCTTTTGACTGAATAGAAAAATATATTCTGACCTTCAGTGGAAATCGGAACAAAATCTAGGTTCGAACACAGAAAGAAAAAAGTGAGTCATCATCGTAAAATGAGTCACTACATACATGGACAAAATGACTCATTTTGAGCCATAGTGTGTCACTACACGGACAAAATGACTCATTTTTCGATGATGACTCACTTTTTTCTTTCTGTGAAGGTAGGGAACTTATCATACACAAGATACATTGAGTGATCTGTGAAACTACTCCCAATGATATCGGGCCCTGTGCCTTGAATTGAAGAAGTCTTGTAAAACATAAAACGGTTCAAAATTATCTAACCATTAAATTCATGGCAATTATATTGTAAAACAATCAAACGTGTAACATGCTTTATTCCAATTAAATGCTGATTTTGCGAATTTAAATGCCAATTTGTGTAAAGGACAATTTGATTTAGCTCGAAGTCACAATATCAAGTCCACTATACTTCCAAATAGATTGATGCTTTTACTAAATCGGCCGCGCATTCGTTAACATGGCAGCGTATAGATTTGAATCTGCAATAAATTTAATTGATTTTGCATGTATCAATTTGAATTCTTTTAAATGAAATTGACTGTTTGTTTTGCGAAAAAGATTATAACACGTCGATAGCAAGATGCTAAGATTTCTCGCGAAATTGAATACTCATATACAAATTGAACTTAACAAAGTGCGAAATTCGCCGGGAAAACCTATATTAAAGGCTTATTATATGATCTTTTCCTGGGAGCTCCCTCTATTCATGATTCCCTAACCTCACAACTAACTTGCCAACGCTCACCACCAGGACAGCAATTTTAAACACCATCACATATTCCAGGAATGTTAGGGTATTATTAGCAATTGTGTATCCATATACGTAATGCTAACCTTGAGCTACTTCTTCGTCAATACCACTTGGAATGCCTTAATTATTGCATAGTCCTTTTCATTCTTTGCTTGTGTAAATAGCACTCTTACAACATAATTTTCCCCATTTGCTAATAGCACCACAGACAACAAACAACTACACTAAAGCTATTCCAATAAAAGACAACATATGCAACTTTGAATAGAGTGGAACAGCTAGCAGATCTGATATATTTCACTTTTAGTCAGACTAATTTCGAAGATATAGAATACCTTGGACATCTGCCAACAGGGGTCTTTCAATCAAACAGGCAAAGATGGTAATAGTGAGGACATGATCTTTATAAACCCATCTTTATTACCGCCGCTTCTTTTTGACTAACCCTGTATAATGATAAAATACAAGGGAATCAATAAATTCAACCTCTACACCCCAAAAATATACTCCACTTCTTTCAATGGCAATTGAAATCTGTCTAACCTATTTTTTACTACTAAATTATTAAATGACTTTGCCGATGCGGGTTACATAACAATATGCAAGATTATATTAGGCAACTGTTTCCCACCATGTTTCACTAAACATAATCACAATACTCAGCAAATGAATGTAATTATTCACATCAAAATAATAGATCAGTCACACTTACCTCCTACAGACAATGTCGTCTAGACCTAGACATCCCTTCATTTACAAATGGCTACTTTAACAAACCTCTACAACCTATTCACCTTACGTATCTCTCTGAACTTCAACAACCACTAACAGCACCTACATGTATATCGGCGACTCATGGTTCCGGTTGGATCCAAAACATGCCTACACATATCCAAACTATAATCAATGCCAACCACCATAATCACCAAATAGGAAAACCGCCCCATAGGAAAACCGCCCCATAGGAGAACCGCCACATACGAAAACCGCCACATACGAAAACCGCCACATACGAAAACCGCCACATACGAAAACCGCCACATACGAAAACCGCCACATACGAAAACCGCCACATACGAAAACCGCCACATACGAAAACCGCCACATACGAAAACCGCCACATACGAAAACCGCCACATACGAAAACTGCTACACCCGAGAACCGCTCTAGTTTTTACATCAAATCAGTCACTTTTATTGTTGACAGTCTGTTTAAGAGATATCTGAAAATTAGAATCATATTGTTTAAATCTCTTTTAACAACCAATTTAGTTGTTTTTGTTCTTTTTCAAGTAGACCAATATGCAACCTTTAGGCTTTAATTAGGTATCAAAATAGTGTTTATAGCTTGTGTTTATAGCTTGTATATTAGCATATTTATGATGAAAATACGATATTGGGGTATTTCTGGTAAAAAAAAAAAAATTACACTGCCGAGACCACGATTGCGGCTTGTAAGGTGTCGATATTCAGATCCAGCACAAAATTTCAGACAAGACTGACCCCATCAGATTCAGATGCTTGACCTCTCTCGGTCCATTAAAAGTCCGTAGCTGATGGACTATTAGGGCTTATGCATTTGAATGGGTTTGTATAGGTAGTGAATAGTACCAAGCCTTTGCCACTATGTTCGCTCATACATTGCCGAGAACAAAGCTTTCAGTGTGCTGGCATTTTCAAATGAGCAATTAGTAACATCTCGCGCCTACTGATTTGACAGCGTGCACATCGAGCTGTCAATCATCTTGCCAAGAATAGTGCCGCTCTCAACTGATATTGAAAGGCGTGTGCCCATACATAGGCAGCTCTTGTTTGGCGATTCAAGTTTCCTCTCCCATTATTATACACTCCCTGATAGTACCTCCAGATGTGCAAAAGCTTCAGGGCTGGACATTTGCAGACTGTTAAATATTTAGTTGCCACTTTATCTATCGACGTGTTTCCACCAGACATACAGCTTTTTCTGGGTACTATTTCCTTGATGCTCAAGGCGATTCATGCATTGATATCATCATTAGTGAAGTTTGCAAACATTTTTTTTTTAAATCGTATTCAGTTTAAAGTGATGTTGACTAAAAACATAGTACTACATACATTTATTTTCTTGATGACGACAGGTTTATCCAGTCAAAAACGTTAACCTTAAACCCGACTAGCCTGTTTTTTTAAACAAAACCGAGGATTTCTGAGAAGTTTTAAAGTATAAATCGATGCTCTACCACCGGGTTTCGATCCGGGGACCCTCCTCACATCAAATAGGCAACCACGGCTATCCGCTTCACGTTCGCGCAGTATATTGCGCCCACTGTTTAAGCTCGGTCAGTAACTCCATGGAAAACCTGTCACGGATGCACTGGGAGATAGGCTATACGTCGTGGTATATCTGGTCATGTTAGAGTCAGGGTTGTCTCCAGGGCAATTTGAGTGCCGGCTAATTTTACTGATGGCGAGCGGAGTGAGTGTAGCGAACGGAGCGCAGCGGATCACGGCGCGGGGTCCAGGGGCCTGCTTAGGGTTTTTTTAGGTTTTTTGTAATGCAATTTGGCCTATTTGGGGGTTCCTGCCACATAATTTCTTATTTTATGAGGCAGTTTAATGATTTTATCCATGTAGAATAGAATTTTTTTTTTTTTTAGTGCCGTTTTTTTTTTTTAGTGCCGGTCGGCCAGCGTGAGTGCCGGCTACACCTGACCGGCGCCGACCGGCGTGGAAACAACCCTGGTTAGAGTTAATAAATATGTCTTTCTTCTATTTTCTCTCGCCATTATTCCTCTTTTACCTCTCCCACTCACTATTATTTTGACACTTGCAGTTTTGCCTTTATTTACATATATATTTAGTTAAGTGTGCCCTAAAAACAAACTACACTAAAATTTTGCCTTTATTTACATATATATATATTTAGTTAAGTGTGCCCTAAAAATGAAAATAAAAGAAGTGTGTAACGTCATGGTCAGGTCATAAGCTTGTAAATAACTAAAAATGATAATACAGTTAATTTTACTAATTTACTTGTGAAGAATACATGTATTTCCTCTCCACCCCCACTATTCAGGTAAAACTAGACACACTGTCTGTGCAGGAAATGTGAGTTCCGATTGGTTTTTTAAACGAAAATGCAGATTTTGATTAAGTCACTACAAAAATACATCGAAGGTGTTCAGTAATCTCCTTTAATTTTGCATGCACTAAAACTTTCCAACACCTTGCCCCCCCCCCTAGTTTTTGTCATAAACAGCCAATATTTTACAGTTCCAATTTGTTATATAGTCTATGTTCTTACATAACATTTACCTTTGGATGATAAGAAGCACTGTTTGAGCACACGGGTCTTGAACGAGCCGTAGTGTCTCATCAAGGAGTCCTGTAAGCTGCACTAAAACGTCGTCCGCGTTGATAGGCAAGGAAGCAGAGTAAGATGGTGACAAGTGAATGAACTTTGGAAGAGATAATACCACAAACGTGTCCCTAGAAAATAGTAAAAAATATATTAAAAGAAGAGACAAAATTGCATTATTATATATAATATTCACAAACTGAAAAAAGTATGAATCTAATATTGCACACTTGAAAAAGGAGTTTGAGTCAGTTCCTGTATTGTACATGCAAAGGTATTAAACGTATCCTTTTTGTTGTTATGTAGCTTTGTGTAGCTTTTTGAGACTTACTAATTTTTATCACAACATTTTTACATTTTACAAATATAATTAATGTAATTTAAATATGTATCAAAGAAAATGGCAAAAAATAACCCTAACAAGTAACATGAAAAGTGGTAATTTGTGTGCAATTAATTTTTTGCTCTTTCCGCTTTTTCAACTGTTTTGCGATTCATCACCACATAGACCTATATCCAATAGAAATATATTTGCATGTTATTATTTTTCCTGAACAAAAGTCTTGGAACACTTGCGTGTGATTAGCGGAAAAGTGTCATCCCCACTCCCCCGTACAATGTTGACCAAGGCCAGTGGCTCCTGCAGCTTGCCAGAGTGTCCCAACATTGATCGATGGGGGGTGGGGAAGGAAAAATCTCATTTGAACAAGTTCCGATTATAACATATCAGACAGTAACTCCATGGATTAGGAGATTATGAAACCCATTGGATCAGAAAAGAGTTCCTTTAAGACTTGATTTTTAAAAAAAACACCTTTTCATGACCTTTGGGGTTGTTTATACCCTCAAGAAGTGTATGCATTGACCTTCTATAAAAAAAACACCTGTACTCTTTATGCATTTTTGAACAATCCTTAATATATCCATATTAGAATGCAAAGCCCCAACGCCCACATCAAAGTACAAATGCTTAAGACACCAAAACAGCAAGTGAATCATCTGAATGCAATTACATTTGATATTTACCTAAACTAAAAAGTTTTGTTTTTATTAAATCTGTATTTTTTAAAGGGTAGAAAGGGTATGCTATATTTTGAGCTATAAAGTGCACTGAGGCTCTATGATGTTTGAAGTGTTCTACAGGGTGTCACAGAATGATTTATAACAGCAAAGGTGCATTTATTTAGCTATGAAAACCATTGTTATTGATCATATTGCTTATTATTCTAACATCCACATATATTTAGCTTTCTTAGGAATTTTGAATTTTGAAAATCGGACGTTTCTGACAGAAATTATGGATTTTTTTTGTAAAATGGTAGAATCAAAGTTAGAAACTCATAAAATCATTGACCATTTGTGGCACAAATCTCAATTAAAATGTCCACTAATCAACTGTTTGTAATGTTTTATGGACCAATATTTGAATAGTGTGTGGAAATTGTTCAGCTTGCATAGTTTATATCATAATTTCGTAAGCGGCTGTTTTGAAGTTTGATAGAGTTCTATCATAAATACAGGGTGTATCAGAATGAACTATACCGAGGCAATATGATTTATTACATCAAACCTTTTTCATATTTAACTTTCGTAGGCGCCCAGCTTTCATAAGAATTTTAGATTTTGAAAATCAGACATTTCTTATGGAAAATAAAGACTTTCTGGTAAAGATGGTAGATTTCAATTTCGGTCGAAATGGTCAATTTAAAAAATCTGTGAAATTACTAACGCTTTCAATAGTAAATTATTTCTGACATATAAATTATAATAGGTTTAATTATTATGATTATAATTATAATTATAATTATTGCACCCTCTTCTTAATGACACTTACATTTAAGTCAATCGATTGTTGTGTGCATACCAAAAATGTGTTCTGCTTGAGCGGTTTCAACTTTCCTTTCTTTGGCGGGAGTTTTGAATATTGCTTATGTGGTGTGGGCTACATTGTTTGAAATGTTGGGGTAGTGGTAGAGAGGATTGATTCAAAATGGCTCCTCCATTTTTCATCGATTTTCAATTAAGTCTTGCCACACAAGAACCAAAAGAGATATATCAATGAAATCAACATATAATGTAGGAAACATGTTCACCTTTACATTGCAGGTGATTATATTTGAGTCGGTTTCCAAAATCGCCAAAACGTCTGCGTGGCCCAAAATATGGAGTTTGCAGCGCTTGTTGAAAAAATGAATGCAATAGATAGGTAGAATAGAGATAGCGAAGTGTCCCGAAGTTTGGACGAAATTGAAATCAGCCAGGAAAGTGGTATAATCGATGGTTCAATTGTGATTTTATACGATGTTTTTTAGGGGAAATTGCGCGACGAGCCATTTTGTTTCTATTTCCATAGACAACCCATCCCGACCCCGACGTCGCGGCATGGCGCAAAATATGGAATTAGCCGTGCTTGTTAGAATAGAAAATGACATATTTAGATAGAATAGAGTTTTCTAAAGTGTACCGTGATTTGGTCGAGATTCAATTCGTCCATGAAAGTGTTGTAATCGATGGTTCAATTGTGAATTTGTAGCATGTTTTTGAGGAGAAACTGTGTGACGAACCATTTTGTTTCTATTTCTGAACACACCACAACGTATGCGTGGCCCAAAATATGGAGTTTTAAGTGCTTGTTAGAATGGAAAATGCCATAGATAGGTAAAATAGGATTATATAAGTATCCCGTTCTTTGGACGAAATTTAAATCATTCGGGAAAGTAGTATAATCGATGGTTCAATGGATTCTAATTGTGAATTGTTAGCGTGTTTTGTGAATAAAATGGCGTATTGGGCTGGTCCGGTTGGTAAATTGGTAATAGTGCAACAGTCCGAGCTGCCCACTGAGTGCATGGGTAGTCTCTTACACCGAAGATTAGTTAGTTAGGTATTAGGCCCGATACAGAGTGTATTTGCGTTAAGTTCATCATGCTTGTGACATGACGAAACCTGAAATAATGGGGTGCAAATTGGCCACTTGAGATTGCTTGACAATCCATTGTTGAATCCCATACGGTGGATTTGACTACCTAGGTATGTGTATAGGTCAATGAACCTGCTATTGATTATTATAGTGAACTATGTTTGAGTTTTGGTGTTAGTGATAAGACATGGAATTGCAAGTTGTTGGCAGATTCTTTTCTGTATTTATTCAAGTTTGATTTAACCTTTTGATTTAATAGTGCATTGATTCCTGGATAATTAGGACACTATCAAGCCAAATTGATCCCAATTTTGAGATTACAGTGCTCACTGTCACCGATGTTTTATTATGAATTTGGAATAACTTTAGATTTTGATTGTGTTGAAATGAAAGGTAGATCTAAATTATTGAAATGAAGACAACTTCTCCCAAGGTTGTTTATGACATAGTTAAATAAACGTGGAATGATCCAAATATCATTAAGTCCAAGTAAGTAAATAAAGCAGTTTTAATGGTCCCCTCGGGCACCATTTTCAGGACTTCTATAATTTTCTTTTTTTCCCTTAATTTTTGCCATAACTTTTTTGTTAAAATATTTAAAAGGCTGACATCTTGGTAAGGGAGCGTTCATAAATACTCTGGTGGGGGGGGGCAAAAGTGTTGATACTCTGCAAAGGGGGGTCAAAAAAGTTTTTGAAAACCCCAACAGAGGGGGGGGGGGGTCAAAAAAGGTTTAAAACACTTATTAGTTTCCAAAATCTTCTGGGGGCTTCGCCCCAAGACCCCTGCTTTACCAATATGCACATGTGGTTTATAATTCTAAATACTCTGGAACGTTCATAAATCAACGTTAAAAATAGCTATGTTTTGGCGCGCTACACGCGCAGATGTCTACGGTCCTATGTTCATGTACTAGCCCAGCTAAAAAAGAATGAAAGGCAAATTCATGTCAATAGCAAAAACATATTTAAAGCCAGGATAAAGCAAAGCAAAGATAAAGCCAAAGATAAAGCCATGATATATAATTGGAGGGAGCATCCTATTTGGTTTCAAAAACAGAGATCCGTGCATAAATATGTGAAGTTATTCAGGGGACTAAAGAGCTACACTGTGTTTATAAATCAGGTATTTCTATAAATGTTTGGCTGAGATATGATTGATTATGTTGTGAAAGTCAGGGGTGGTGGCGGCGGCGGCGGTGGCGGCGGCGCTGTGTGCAATCTCTAAGGGGAATATAGAAAATGTTCCCAATTCTACGTTCAATTTACTATAACTCCTCATTCCTGTATTTCATAAATCAACGTAAAAAATAGCTATGTTTTGGCGCGCTATACGCGCAGATGTCTACGGTCCTATGTTCATGTACTAGCCCAGCTAAAAAAGAATGAAAGGCAAATTCATGTCAATAGCAAAAACATATTTAAAGCCAGGATAAAGCAAAGCAAAGATAAAGCCAAAGATAAAGCCATGATATATAATTGGAGGGAGCATCCTATTTGGTTTCAAAAACAGAGATCCGTGCATAAATATGTGAAGTTATTCAGGGGACTAAAGACCATGGCACTAAACCAAAGATACCTGGCCATGTGTTTTGAACTCACCACCCAAAAAGGGTGGTGGCGTTGCATTTTTGGTGACGAATCATCCATCTCTCTCTATTAACTCAACAACTAAATGTGGTAGAGCTATGGTTGAGCTATGAGCTATGGTCATGTGAAAGCCTATTTATCTACAATCCTGGAAAAAAGTCTTGGAACACTTGCGTGTGATTAACGGACAAGTGTCACCCCCACTCCCCCATACAATGTTGACCAAGGCCAGTGGCTCCTGCAGCTTGCCAGAGTGTCCCAACATTGATCGATGGGGGGGTGGGGAAGTAAAAATCTCATTTGAACAATTTCCGTTTATAACAGAAGACACTAAGTATCAATACATGCACACAATACCCAGCACGTGTGCTCAGCTCAGCGTTCGCGTTCCAAGGACTTTTTTCCAAGATTGTATACGCAGATTTCAAAAAAAATCATCTAAATTTGGTTTTTCTATCACATCTCAAAAACTAAATGTCACATGTATCTCAAATTGCACAGTATTTGGCAGGGGACCATAGGCCTGGCATCCCCAGTATTTTTTTTTAATAAAGACATTCATTTAATACGGGAACGTTCAGTGAAACCAATTCCCTATACTAACTAATGCATTTCGAAGATGTATAATAATTGGCCATTATTGCAATGCATAATGTGGCGTTTTCAGATACTCCTACGAGAGTTATTCATGTATTGTTAGATATGCAAAAGAGTATCTAAAAGTAACGGAATCTATATATAGGGTTGAAAGTAACACAAATAATTGTAAAACAACTTAGGCCTACTTGTAAATAACTATCTTCAGTAGATAGCAGTAACTTCTGTTTGACAGATTCGACAGCTATCTTTCGTATTGCATTAACGGGTTGTAATATAATAATAGATGCTCATTATTCATATGCCCATCTGTTATTATGTGTGTTTTTTATTTGCGGTCGTTGTTTTGCATCACTTGTGTTGCAAAGGGACGAAGAATCCCCCGGCCCAATAATCACCAAGAAAAAATGCAAGAAAAACACCTTTTTTCAAAACACTTTTTTTTCTGCTCGAATGTTCATAGGCCTATACGTACACTTTTTGGGCTGTTTTTATTCAAAAGAATTTTTGAAAAACTACATTTGGATTTAGTTCTACATTTCCACATATTAATATTAACCAACATTTTTTGGCTCAAATTGTCAAAGGGTGTTTTTGCCTACAGTTTTTGGAATTTATTTTGAACATTTTGAAATTGCTGGTATTTTTTCCCGACACTTTATTCACAAACCCTTATTTTATGGATTTTTCGAATATTACTCTTTTTTCTTACACATATTTTTTCAAAACTGTCGGCATTTATTTTTTGGAAATATTTGAAAATAATTGGAAAAACAATAGTTGGACATGGTTGGATGATGAGTAAATGTTTCTTCTTACTCCACAAATTATAAATGATAGTCAGTAAAAGAAATTGCACATCCAGGATTTGAACCTGGGACCTCTGGATGGTTATAGACAAGCGCTCTAGTCAACTGAGCTAATGAGTCAGATGAGTAAGCACGACGATAATATTATCTATAGGCCTTCAGTTCAATCTCATCCTCAAAAACAACCCAAACAACTAAATAGGTGAATACATAAACCATTTAAGTAATATATAATATACATGAATACATAAATAAACCATTTAAGTAGTATATTTTATTGTATTTATTGATTAAAATAGCGCTGCGATAAATGAATTTAGCTTTATTCACAAAGAAATCATCAGACGAGTTGGGACCGTAATGGTAAAGTGTATGGTAAAGTGTTGCCTTGAAACGCGTGTTCATTGAACACTTTACCGTCGTTTCTATAGTATAATATTATTATACATATTTTGTTTTCATTTTAAATGGTAAACTGTTATCAAAATGCGTAGATGTGACCAATGCGGCTTATATTTCGGAGTTACAACATGCATGATTGGTATAGCTAACACATATGCATATCTTGATAACTCAAAGGCAGTATGAAAAAAACGTTTAATTGCCTATTTTAAGCAAAATGTCCCAATGGTAAACTGATGGTAAACTGTTGTAAAGTGTGTGACACTTTGCAATAATGCATTACTATAACATGTACAATAAAACAAATCCACGCTTGTGTAAGCACTGACCGCTTGGCCGAGTGGATAGGAGCGTCCTTTGGCACCCTTTATCTGTTCATAGCCTGCTTGGCGTTGGTTCGAGTCGCTTTCATGGCGTGGCTTTTTTTCTTTTTTCTGTTATGAGCTATCTTCAATAGATAGGAATAGTATTGCAAATAAACGTTTACTGCTCGGCAAATGTTAACACTTTCAACGCGGCTATTGGTTTAACCACGGTACAAAACAGATTTGTCTAACTTTTATGTCTATCTCAAGGATAACTGAACTAATAATAGGCACGTTTGTACTTATTTGAATGCATTTCATAAGGTGATTCCAAATATTGGTAAAATGACATTCAATAATTTTGACGTTTTTGAAACATTTTGTGCAATTTTGGATTGTCGTCTGCAGACACCTGTCGCGTGGAAAGTGTAAATGTATAGTTTCATATTTCAAATAACAAACAAATAGGCAATGTGATAACATTATTAAAAGTATAAACATGTTAATTTCTCAGCAAGAACTTTATACTTTTGATTTATTGATTTATAAACATCAGATTATTACGCGCGGGATCAAGAAACGGGTCAAATTGTAGTTAAATATGACATACATAATTGTTTTCAGTGACCACTCCCTAAATAAAATTAATTCCCTGTCATCATTTTTATTATATTTGTGATGCCCCTATTGTTTACTCAAATCGTGTGTAATATGAGATTCATACGACATTCGGTTTTTGATTTATGACAGAAAAACCAAATTTAGATCAAATATTTTGCATTCCTCTTATACAATCCTGGAAAAAAGTCATGGAACACTTGCGTGTGATTAACGGACAAGTGTCACCCCCACTCCCCCGTACAATGTTGACCAAGGCCAGTGGCTCCTGCAGCTTGCCAGAGTGTCCCAACATTGATCGATGGGGGGTGGGGAAGTAAAAATCTCATTTGAACAATTTCCGTTTATAACAGAAGACACTAAGTATCAATACATGCACACAATACCCAGCACGTGTGCTCAGCTCAGCGTTCGCGTTCCAAGGACTTTTTTCCAAGACTGTAGCTACACTGTGTTAATAAATCAGGTATTTCTATAAATGTTTGGCTGAGATATGATTGATTATGTTGTGAAAGTCAGGGGTGGTGGCGGCGGCGGCGCTGTGTGCAATCTCTATGGGGAATATAGAAAATGTTCCCAATTCTACGTTCAATTTACTATAACTCCTCATTCCTGTATGGTACAAAAATGATTTTGCTCTCAATTTATAGATTATTTTATATTCTATAAGATTCTGCTTCAACAAATGTGGCAACTATTGTGCAACAATTGTAATCATGAATCGATTGCGTTGTCCTTGGCTTTTTCCCTATTCGCTACACAGTGAACTTGCCCTAATTCATCGGTTTTACATACATGACTATAACAAAAGAAATATTTAACCGATGATTGCAAAATTATACATTTTTGGAAAGCTCGTAAATAGGGGAATTCAAAAATGCCGTTTAAATCAGGATAGGGTGCATACCAAAAAAGATATACTTTAATAATTATTAAATTTAAACGTTTGTTTTTACTTCTCGATATAGTATTATTTCAACACGTTTACCGTTAACAACTATTATGTTCTGATGGGTAATTGCATGAGGAACTTAGATATGCACAGTAAAATTATGATTGGGATAGGTATCAAATTATTATTGAGCTTAAATCAAAATATGAAAAAAAATCGATATTTTTTGAACATTCTTAATCACAACATGTTACCATTAGGTCTTATCTAAATTCCAATAGCATATTTGGATTCCTTGTGAGATTACCGTTCAGAAAATATATACTTTATATGGGGTAGAACAAATAGCTATTGCGATATGCTAATTCGAATCTCAGATGGTGTAAAATGTAAAAATCTGGACATGCAACGGTAAGGGTGGCGAGTTCAAAACACACGGCCACCTGCAATTGAAGTGGGAGTTCTGATTCACTCTAGATTCTACAACCTGCCCTCCTAGATGTGACACGTCCATCAAAAATAGAATATGATACATGGTCAACAAAATCCCATAACACTATGATACCTATGTTCTCTGAACTTGATAATGAACGGGACAAGAAAGTTTCAGGTGCAGGCTGTAATACATGGGGGGGGTCAAAAAAGTTTGTGGCATGGCGAGAGGGGGGGGGGGGGGGGTCAAAAAGTGTTTATATACCAAAAATGAAATTATCCAGCCCCACTGCCCCCCCCCCACAAAAGTATTTATGGTCCCTAATAGGTTTACTTTAATCCAATGAACATTTTAAAGCAGAGTTTGTATTACTACGGTAGTAACCAATCCCCCAGAAACATGAAGAAAAATGTGTTTACAAAGGCTTCGTGCTCTTCAAGTTATGCAATTATCAATTGCAACCACGGCCCCTGGGTACTCAGGGATGGCCGGGACTTTGTCATCATGTTTGTTGGGGATTTGACTCAAAATGTGTCCCCGCAGCGCCGGGCGGATGCCTGGACTTGTTGTATCAATTTATGTCGGTCCACGCGTTTTGAACTCGCCACCCCCAAAAAAGGTGGCGTCGTTGCGCTTTTCTGAATCGTGTTCTGCTCAAATCACGATAACTAACGCAAAAGGATATTGTCATGGTTTTGGTCTCATTTGAAAGCTAAATAATTGCATTACATAACCTGTAAATATGACGCATATAACTTCTTAAATGGGGGAGATGTGGTTGATTGAGTTGGGAAGTGGCGGAGGGGGGGGGGATGCACATAAACTCTATGGGGGAAAAAGTGTGTGCCAAGCGGTGCCTTTCCTTGAATCAACCTCTGTATGAGCTACAAACATGATTTTGGTCTCTTCTTAAAGGTTATTTAATAGTCTTTATGTCTGTGTTTTAACAGACTTGTCAACCTTATGTAACAACTATTCATTATGGATAAGTCGCATGATCGGCTTTTCCCCTATTCGCTACACAGTAAACGCAAATATTAACCCCAATTTATATAAATTACTCTAACGGATTTTTTTTTAGCAAAAGTAGGGTCTATACATTTTTGGAAATCTCTCAACATTGGCAATTCAAAAATGCAGTTTAAATCAGTGTAGGTGGCATAGTGAACAAAATATAACGTAAACTCTAAAAAAATATTTAAACTTGTTGGGGCACTTTTATTAGCCTGTACTATACTGTATGTTATAATTAACCAGCGGCAGTAACCCATGGCAATCCTATAGAGGTGCTTGTTAGTAATTTCATGAGGAATTCAAAAATGCAAAGAACATTATGTCATGGGTAGGTATAAGAATTACATGGATCTCAAATAAATATAAGATTTAAAAAGAAAATCAAACATTGTGAATCATACATTTTACCAAAAGCAATGGCGTTTAGGTAAACACTATGTCCAAGTTAGACAGGTGTTTAGCTTCAAACCGTGTTTAACTACGTACAAAAATACAGGCCATCGATGCCAAACCTTCATTATATTTTCAATCATGAGCATCAATGATTAACGCCTATTTATACTATCATGGATCGGACTATCAACTACTGAAGATACGCGACCCGATGTGATCGCGTACGGGATGGGGATTTCACTCGCGAAGTGCAAAAAAGGTTGTTAAATAACACTTACCTGCTTACCACGCGGAAATTAGTTTTACCATATTATACACTAAACAGATTTTTGAGAAACCTTTCCCAACTTTTAAAGTTGATCTTAAGAATTACGAACCAATACTAGGCAAGTGTGTACGTATTTGAATGCACTTCTCATAATGATTCCAAATAATGGTGACGGCATTAAATAATCTTGACATTTTTTAAACATTTTGTGAAGTTTAAGAACTGTCGTCTGCAGACGACTTCCACATGGAAAGTGTTCAGATTATTTGAAATAAACAACGTTATTTCTCGTCTGTTATTCTATCGTTGGTTACCTTCAAAAATATTTATGATTCTTTATTTTAAATCAATTAAAAGGGTATAAAATGTTCGTTACACACTATAATTGCGCAAATATGTTTTCTTTGTGTAGTCCTGATCCTACTTATATGGTTTTATTTGTAATCGGGTCGATAATATGTTTTTATGAGAGGAATCATCCAAAAAAATTCCTTTTGACTGAATAGAAAAATATATTCTGACCTTCAGTGGAAATCGGAACAAAATCTAGGATCGAAGGTAGGGAACTTATTATACACAAGATACATATTGAGTGATCTGTGAAACTACTCCCAATGATATCGGGCCCTGTGCCTTGAATTGAAGAAGTCTTGTAAAACATAAAACGGTTCAAAATTATCTAACCATTAAATTCATGGCAATTATATTGTAAAACAATCAAACGTGTAACATGCTTTATTCCAATTGAATGCTGATTTTGCGAATTTAAATGCCAATTGGTGTAAAGGACAATTTGATTTAGCTCGAATCACAATATCAAGTCCACTATACTTCCAAATAGATTGATGCTTTTACCAAATCGGCTGCGCATTTGTTAACATGGCAGCGTATAGGCCCTAAACAGATTTGAATCTCAATAAATTTAATTGATTTTGCATGTATCAATTTAAATTCTTTTAAATGAAATTGACTGCTTGTTTTACGAAAAAGATACCCCAATACACGTCGATAGCAAGATGCTAAGATTTCTCGCGAAATTGAATACCCATAATACAAATTGAACTTAACAAAGTGCGAAATTCGACGGGAAAACCTATATTAAAGGCATATTATATGATCTTTTCCAGGGAGCTCCCTCTATTCATGATTTTTTTTTTAAAAAGTAGATTTTCTTGCAGATTTATATTTCTGATCATAAATCATACATACATTCCAAGTTACAGAGCAATACGGTTCCTAATTACCTCAAAATCATGGTTTTAGAGTGAATTTAGACTAGAGTCAAATCAGTTTATTTTCACTCTAAAACCATGATTTTGAAGTAATAAGTATCGTATTGATTCATGTAACTTGGAATGAATGTACGATTTATGATCAGAAAATGTAAATCTGCTTTCAATTTGTTGTCAATGTTGTGGGCGTTCCCTGAAAATATCACATAAATTATACCTTTAACATACGAGGGGTATCAAAAAGTTCTTGAATTAAAACATTATGGTGCAAAAAATGGTCTCATGAGTATAATGTTTACTGATACTTGTGGGACGCCTTCCACAAGAATATTAGGCTTAATTTTTTTTTTAAATGTTGTCATTTGTCACTCATAGGTAACGATTTATCTCTGTAAATGACAACATTTATAAGCCTCATACTCATCTGGAATGTGTCCCACAAGGATAAGTTATTGGACCATTTAATTAACCATGTACACAGCACCGTTACAAGACGTCATTAATTTACATGGCCTTGGCATCTAGTCAGGCTTTGAAATAAGTAAATGAAAAGGGCAGGCAATTTAAGGCAATTTGAAAGGGAAACAATTCCAATTCTAGCTGCAATAAAACGAAAATATTACTTCTAAAAACATGACACCATTTTTGCCCTACATTTGCAGCTAAAGAATTGAACAGCTCAAATCATTCATTATATCCTACATATTGTTTGTGACAGCAACAACGAATGTAAATAATAAAATATATGTTTTACTGTTTTGAAAAAATAGTGTTTTTGTGTGATTTCTTCTTGCAAATGTTTTCTCCACATTAACTTTGAGTTACATTTAAGTTCCCTGCTTTGGTTACAACATTTCTGTAAACTCTTGAGCTGAGTGAGGTCTTGCATGCATTGATTATAATCTTGAACCATGGTAGCTGAAAGGTTCGTCAATTTTTGATGCAATTAACAAGTCCCGGGTCCTAACTGTGCATGCATTGTACTAGGAGAATGGGGTCCACATCTATTGACCTATCTGGGGTCTTGAACTTCACTAACGGCTATGAAAGTAATAATTAATAAATACTGAAGGGATTCAGATTGTCACAGTACTATTATTAAAAGTAATAAAATATTTGATACGTTTGGGTCTGAAACAAACATTGTAATATGATTAACATGACACACTAGATCAAATAAAACATTGATGAATGCACATAGTCTATAGTCTCCTCCAATGATCACTTTATACTGTGAGCACTTCTGTTGTATCAAACACATGACACAAAATATTGCTGCAATAGTCCATATTTTCGCGACATGCATACTGAACCACACATACATGGGATTATAAATGTACCCTTAGCGAGAAAAAAATGTTATGCTCCTTACGACTCTTCCATTATAAATGATAACTTATTTCCAATTTGATACCTTTATAGGCCAAGAATGATGATATTTTTAGTGATGTTAATATTCATTTCAATTTATAATGAACCCAAACCAAACAAGCTATGTTATTGTGTGGAAATCAAGAGAGGGGGACATAAAATTACCCCCAATCACCTACGCTCTCCTGAGCACGATTTTCAGTTTTGTAGATAACGTCAAACTGAATCCAATATTGTACCTCGCGCGTAAACAATATTTCCTGCCATAGTGAATCAAACATTCCAGGAACGTCAGGGTATTTTAACCATAACCAACCACCTATTTTTTTTATAGAAATCAGAGCGTCCCAATTCTCCCAACTGACCCTCTGTTCACCCCCCCCCCCCCCCCCCCCCACTTCCTTAACCTCACAACTAACTTGCCAACGCTCACCAGGACAGCAATTTCAAACACCATCACATATTCCAGGAATGTTAGGGTATTATTAGCAATTGTGTATCCATATACGTAATGCTAACCTTGAGCTACTTCTTCGTCAATACCACTTGGATTGCCTTAACTTTTTATATAAAAACTTATTGCATAGTCCTTTTCATTCTTTGCTTGTGTAAATTGCACTCTTACAACATAATTTTCCCCATTTGCTAATAGCACCACAGACAACAAACAACTACACTAAAGCTATTCCAATAAAAGACAACATATGCAACTTTGAATAGAGTGAAACAGCTAGCAGATCTGATAGATTTCACTTTTAGTCAGACTAATTTCGAAGATATAGAATATCTTGGACATCTGCCAACAGGGGTCTTTCAATCAAACAGGCAAAGATGGTAATAGTGAGGACATGATCTTTATAAACCCATCTTTATTACCGCCGCTTCTTTTTGACTAACCCTGTATAATGATAAAATACAAGGGAATCAATAAATTCAACCTCTACACCCCAAAAATATACTCCACTTCTTTCAATGGCAATTGAAATCTGTCTAACCTATTTTTTACTACTAAATTATTAAATGACTTTGCCGATGCGGGTTATATAACAATATGCAAGATTATATTAGGCAACTGTTTCCCACCATGTTTCACTAAACATAATCACAATAATCAGCAAATGAATGTAATTATTCACATCAATAATGGTTTCTTAGGACAGTGGTAATAGATCAGTCACACTTACCTCCTACAGACAATGTCGTCTAGACCTAGACATCCCTTCATTTGCAAATGGCTACTTTAACCAACCTCTACAACCTATTCACCTTACTTATCTCTCTGAACTTCAACAACCACTAACAGCAACTATATCGGCGACTCATGGTTCCGGTTGGATCCAAAACATGCCTACACATATCCAAACTATAATCAATGCCAACCACCATAATCACCAAATAGGAAAACCGCCCCATAGGAGAACCGCCCCATACGAAAACCGCCACATACGAAAACCGCTACACCCGAGAACCGCTCTAGTTAAAACAATAATCATTTTGTAATTTTTATGTATTTTAGAAACACGGTATACAGTCATCACAATAAGTAACTGACCAGGTAATAAATGTGCTGATAACTCTAAAAGTATAACTCCTACATAAACATATTCAATTATAAACATGTTGAGAAATTTCTCTTCTTGAATTTGAGATACACGGTAAGAATGGCTGATTATTAAGAAGATACAATTCCAAATGTACTGTCAAGTCTGATTTTCATTTTCACATTTTCATTTTCAGCACGGGACTCAGACCGGCAAATTATTGATTACTGGTAGTGGTAGTGCTAATTCACCCGTCGATGCCCTGGTTGTTGGATAGTCGGCCGGTGGCATTGTTACGGTTGATCAATACGGCACACACGCTTTACCTGTCATACTCTCTCCGTGTTGAAAAGAAAAATGTTAAAATGAAAATCAGACTTGACCTCACGTTTGGGATTGTAACTTCCTCAATAAATGACCATTTTTAGCGTGTAATATCTCAAATTTAAGAAGAGAAATTTCTCAACAACTTTATAATTAAATATGTTTATGTAGGAGTTATACTTTTAGAGTTATTAGCACATTTATTACCTGTTCAGTTACTTATTGTGATGACTGTAGTTCATTCTGATACACCCTGTACTGGAGAGATGGTTTTATCAATTGAAAAATGCTCAATTGAAAAATAAGTTTTCTCTGATTTTCATTAATGTCATGCCATATCAGAACAGAGAAAGATATTTTGAGGAAACTGACAGCGTATGTAGGAAACATGTTCCTCATTCTATAGTAGGTATTACATTTGGACCGTAATGTTGTTTATAAATTGTGTATACTCTTTCAAACATGGTATAAATTATGCTGGAACACCCTGTATTATCACTATTGATTGATAATATCTGCATTTATTCAAAAACATTATGTATTCTGCGAAATCTAACTTGAAATAAAGTAAATTGAATGCAAGACTTAATATGAAAAAATAACTGATCACGGGAGAACTGGGTACATGATGGGGGAGGGGGAGGGAGGAATAGGGAGTCTATGACCTATTAAAGGGGCATTGAAAGATACGTATGGGAGTGCGCCCTCAATTATCCTGGAAATCAGTTTTTTTTGCATCAAAGTAATACTTTGGCATATACTAACTACCATCTGAAACAGTTTACCAACATTCGCTGTTTATCATATAAAATTTCATGATCTTTTTAGTTTCGATATAATCATATCGAAACTAGGTGCTGAATTCGGAAGTTATGCTATCGTTTTACTCGCGGAAGTGCCGTTATTTGCTTATTTGGCATGAAGGCGATGACGGAATTGTATGACATTTTGGATTTGGGCTATGTTGATGATTATCTTTACGTTATTTGCTCATTAGTATATCGATACATCTCTCAATGCCCCTTTTAAAGGATCCTTTGTTAACCTTACCTGACTATACAGCCATTCACTGCCACTTCCGGTTTACCTTTTACCACCAGAAATATCTCATGCAAGAAGTGTATGTTCACTTCAATATTCCAAAAGCTGAAAATGCAACAAAGACAGGATTAATAACAAGACTTACTTGCCGAGTTTAACAAGGGCGAGGGCAGCACTGATGCAGAGCAGTTTTATTTTTTATTTTTTCATCTCTAAAATCAAATAGATTTAAAGCGTAAATTTTTTAAAACATTTGGTTGTAAATATTGGATTTCTAAACATACATGTTTGCTATTGTTTGTCTATGCAGTTAAGGGGGCTGTGGACTCGCAGGTACAGCCTCCATAAAACCTGCCGTAACTTCTTCATTATTCATTTAATCTTTATAAAAGTAACAGTTTTTTTGAAGAAAAGGGTTCAATGAATCCAACCATGATCATGAAATTGACCATTTTTGAGAAAATATAAATAATTTTCTTTACCCATTTTAGGTTCTGCAAAGATAACTCAAAAGATATGTTGTCAAATTTTGTCTTACTAGTCTCCTTATATTCCTAAAAAAATATGATTTTCATGATTTTGGAGGTAATAAATCACATTTTTGGCACTTTTTGGTCTATAATTAAAAAAATAAATAAGATATTTAAAATTTAAAAAAAAACCATTCCTAGGAATTTTATTAGGATTATAATAAAACTACTATGACAAAATTTGACAAAATATATTTTGAGTTATCTTTGCAGTACCTAAAATGGGTCAAAAAACATGTTTTTTATAATTTTCTCCAAAATAGTCAATTTCATGATCATGCTTGGATTCATTGAACCCTTTCCTTCAAGAAACTGTATACTTTTATAAAGATTAAATGAATAATCAAGAAGTTACGGCAGTTTTACGGAGGCTGTACCTGATAGTCCACACCCTGTTAATGAGGAGAAATGTCTGTTGAATGCTGCAACTTGTATCAATGGTGTACTCAATCTGCATTTGATTGGCACAAATTTGATTCTGGCACTGTCAAATAAATTACAAAACGATCATGGGCGATTCCACTGTAACTCGTGTTACGTTTAAGCGCACCATTCTTTATTCTCCATTCTCTAGCTGTAAGAGTAATTTGAATTAAGTTCTTATCTTTTGTTTTGTAATACTCAAGACTCAAGGCTAGATCCCCATCCTAACACTGAGATGAAATTTTATTGTGAGACCACTGTGAATTTCGGTACCACATGTTACATGCTGAGCGTGATAAAAAAAATTCCCAACTTTGTTTTGCTCTTGTACGAAAACTAACCAATCCACAATTGATTGGTCACTAAGCAAGTACGATACCAAGGTTTATAACACTAAAATTATAACAATAATTCAAGGTCTGCTTTTTTTGTAAATTGCAAAATACTCGGTAACAAGCATTACGGTAACACACGTTAAACTTTTCCAGCCATAATTTACTAGCATTTGATACTTTATTAAAATCTTAAATTGAAAGATATCTTGACTTTGACAATTGAACTAAGATATAAACCATAAATTGTGATAAATAACAATTAGGTTTTAGCATGTTTTACTGATTATGATTTCAGAAACACGTGTTACGATATTTTGATGGCTCACTGTGAAGTGGAATTTATCTGATTGTTTACTATTTTAACATAGGGTCTTACTAGTAGGATTACAATTATAAGTGGCGTCAATTAAACTAAATCATTTAGGAAATATATTTGAAAAAAGTGCTGTTCTGGTAACGCGTGTTATCATTCTCAATGTAAAAGAAGTTGAATTTTGTTCCGAGTAAACAATAGCCAAACGTTGTAATATTTGTTTCCATAGCATTTACACTTGGAACGATATGAGGGTAAAAATGAATCACTGGGAGCAATTTTCATTTTTTTTTTTTGCGTCTCGTTTTCATGGAATCGCCCACATATGTGATGTGATCTGTAAAAACCCGTCGGATGTCGCAAAATGTGAACTAGGGATTATGGGTAATTTAAAAAATATAAAAAAATAAAAAATAAAAAAACTTTTTCTTTTTTTTGATTTTTTTAAAAGAAAATTAGTTTCCAATATATTTGTATCATCATCTTTTAAAATTTCACCTTCAAAAACTTACTTAAGTCACTTTTATTATTAACCTTATTATGTTATTATATTGAATTATGTATCTTTTTTGGCCTGTTTTCATGATTTCTTGTTTTGTAGCTTTTGATGACATCACAATCATCATTCACTCATAACTTTTTTTGTAGTGATCGTAGAAAAATGATCGAAACAGTTCTGTAATCAGCACAGTTTTAGCTTATGATATAAATATCTCCAATATGAAAAATGCAACCATGTGGCGGATTTTCACAGATCTCCCACATATTATTTGAATATGCAGCATCCTTCTTCAATTGAGAAAAGTTCATGTCGTTGTGCATGCCATTAAGATTAAGATTGATTACAGGTACTTTGAAACAACATTTTATCTAGATTTTTATAATTTGCTTCAAAATAATTTCCAAACTTTTGTTGAGTACTTGATCAAAATGATAGAGCACACTAGAAAAACAAAACTTTATTCGGCTTAATTTCATTCAAAAGATCGTAAAAAAGGGAAAAATATGTAAACTTCAACAAAACTCTTTAAAACGTCAAACTTTTTTTATTAAAAATCAAAATTCAGGAAAATCTCTAAAAAATTCACTTTAATGATCCTTGCAAGACTGCATGAATTTTATGTGATTAGACGACGAAAAAAAAAAAAATTGTTCAATGGGCAAACAGACCTCTCATGTTTGGTCCGTCAGTTCTGAGGTTTTATGCCCCCCCCCCCCCCACCCCCCATCCCCATCAAAATGACATTAGAATCTGTGAAAATGTTGCCAGTTTTTGGTATTCATTTGCTCATGAAAACAAATTTACACCAATTTCTTAAAAAGTCGGTCAGTCAGGCTTCACATGAAATGGTCTTAACGCTTTCCATGCGGCAGGCGGCTGCAGACGGCGTTCCAAATGTTGACAAAATGTTTCAAAAAATGTCAACAGTATTGAATTTCATTACCATATTTGGAATCATCATGAGAAATGTATTGAATTAAGTACAAACATGCCTAGTATTGGTTCAGTAATTCTTGAGAAAGACTTTAAAAGTTAGGAAAGGTTTCTGAAAATCTGTTTTGTATAATGGTAAAACTAATAGCCGCGTGGAAAGTGTTAAACAACTTGAGAAGTCTGCAGGTATATAGTGCAATGATGACAGGATTTTGAATTTCAATGAAGGAAAAAGGTAAAGACAGAAGTTGGCAAGTTGGCACGACAAAGGCGTCTTTAAAAATCTGAAAATAGATTTATTATTAACTCGTCTCGACAACAATATGGTGTATACTTCAGAGTGGATTTTCTCAATAACATGGTATAAACAGCTTGTATTTTATTAAAGTTTGTGACTACGAAAGTAATAATTATAGTTTGATACCTTGAGCTCCAATATCAGCCAATTTTCTTAGAATGCATTGGCAAGTGTGAAGGATGCGTACATTTTGTGTAGATTATTACATGACAAATATAGACCTCTGATATTAGATACAGTTTATAATGAATATTATATATGAAGGCGGATATATCGGCAGATTTAAATTAAAAAGTTGATAATTGAGCTTGAGAAGGTGAATATGTCTGCAGATTTCAATAAACAAAGTTGATTATTTGGCATGATGAAAAGAAATCTGAGAAAGAAGGGAAAACACCAATGTGATCAATTTCAAGTTCGAGCTTTAGATGCCAACTAATATGTGACAATCACTGATTGGAGAAGTTGAATAAAAGGTGATGATTCATTCATTTGTCCATAAGAACAGAATTCACTACATCAAGAATATAACTACAATCCTGGAAAAAAGTCTTGTAACACTTGCGTGTGATTACCGGAAAAGTGTCACCCCACTCCCCTGTACCACTTGCGTGTAATTAACGGAAAAGTGTCACCCCCACTCCCGCGTACAATGTTGACCAAGGCCAGTGGCTCCTGCAGCTTGCCAGAGTGTCCCACCATTGATCGATGGGGGTGGGGAAGGAAAAATCTCATTTGAACAATTTCTGTTTATAACAGAAGACATTAAGTATCAATACATGCACACAAAACCCAACATGTGTGCTCAGCATTCACGTTCCAAGGACTTTTTTCCAAGATTGTAGGCAAAGATTAGGTATTCATTCTGTGTTCTTTGACTATCCTTGAGCTTGAGAAGGGTACGTTCAAGATTCACAAAACTATATAAGTTGAAAAATATCAGGGATATACCCAGGAACTCTCCCAACACCAGAGGATGGGGGCTTTAACCAGTCCCTGGAGCAGGGGGCATTTGCTGATTTCACATGTTCTAGCTTAGCTTAGCTTCAAACCAAGTGGTTTTTGAAATGTATCGTATACATCAAGACATTTTGGTTCATTTATCCAAAACAAACAGCAAATTGCATGAAGAGTTTACATTATCAGTATAATGGCTTAGGCGACAGGGGGAAACCCTGTTCAATGGGCCATACTAACATGAATAATTGTTTCGTTTAAAAATTCACAAAAATGTTCACAAAATTAAAACAAACGCTTGACCGACCAACTTGCCTGAGAGGTCCATTTGCCCGTGGAACAGGGTGGGGTTTTTGTCGCCTTACCTATGATTTGAAAAGCACTTTCTGGATATGATAAGCCTGATTTATAGTTCCTTTAGACAACACAACAAACATAACAAAGAAAACTTTACAAACTTTAGAAATCAAAATGTTGACTGACAATAGGGGACAATATCTACCCACCCAAGTTTGGAGTCATAACTTGTTGATGTGATGTGAAGATGTTGATCTAGTATTCTTCTCGACTGCAGCACCGTGGGACTCTGACCTTTATGGTGCATGTTCATGGTTACATCCCTTGATGACTGTAAACAAAATACAAATGAGTGGGATGAATGAATAATGGCAAGATACATGTTTATCCAAGATTATAATATTTCTATCTAAAGCCATTTCTGAAATTTAGACATTCTGACGTAGTCCTATACTCAGTTTGGCCATCTCGAGACAGTGACGTAACCGCGTATTCTACTAATTGCATCACATAACGCGCGCGCATACTCGCGGCGCTGGCGTACAAAAACACGAGTGTTGAAAGGCGGAAGATACACACGCGTGCGTAAAAGCTGCGCCTGTTCAGTTACGTCACAGGCTCGAGATGGCCAAACAGAGTATAGCTATAGTTCAAATCAGTTCTCAAGACAGCAATGTCACCTTTAAAATAGGAGTTAGCTGCGATATATTGGACATTTTCCGCTGTATACCACTAAATAAATCCCCTATATCTACTGTGTAAAATGGGCCATAATTTAAAGCCATTTTCTCGTTTCTCAACTTTACATTTTTGATGAAGATCATGGTCTTGGCTTTCCTTTAAACAACAACATTACAATAAATAAGGTCAAGGCAAAGTTTTCGAGATATGCGCTGTCGAAGATATGAAGGCTCAAGCCTACACTGAAAAATAATTTGGTGTCATTTTGACACTAAAACAAGCGTCAAAAAATGGGTCCTCAGTTGGCCACCTAAAGGTGTCAAATTGACACCATTATGGGTGTAAAATATGACACCTTTGGGTGTCATATTCATTTTGACACCTTTGGGTGGTTACCTGAGGACCTATTTTCGAAAAATGTCATTACACCCCAAATGGGGTGTAATATTGACTCTCTTAAGAGTCATATTGAGATAGCACATGTTTAGGAGCCGGTAAGACTGGTAAGTATCGATCTGCTCCATTTCCAGACATTTTTGATAATAATTATGATACAATTAGCGTAATGTAAAGACGTCCGTATGAAAAAGATGACCACTGAGCCAGATAAATCGGGCTACATGTATGTAATGTTGCACATATCATCGTATGCATGCATGACGAACACACACATAGTACTAGTAGGTCCATGCACTGACACACAGTCCAACAAAATGCTAGTCTCTGACTATGAAATTGTAATTCATTTCATCAGTTCGTTGGCGCAATATTAAACAACATGAACAAGGCTTACATTACGCTAATTGTATCATAATTATTATCAAAAATGTCTGGAAATGGAGCAGATCGGTACTTACCAGTCTTACCGGCTCGTAACATGCAAACAAAATGGCGACGAGAAAACGCATGTGTTGATATGTTGATAGACGCCCAATTTGGTGTCAGAATTACACCAATTGGTGTCAGAATTACACCAATTTGGTGTCAGAATTACACCAATTGGTGTCAGAATTACACCAGTTGCGTGTCAGAATTACACCAATTGGTGTCAGAATTACACCAATTGGTGTCAGAATTACACCAATTGGTGTCAGAATTACACCAATTGGTGTCAGAATTACACCAATTGGTGTCATGCTGCTTCGACACCTCTAAAAACCGTGAGCTTTCCCGCCAACTATTGACGCCCTTGGAGTTATTTCAATTAATCTGACACCAGTTTTGGTGTAAATCACTAAATGATCACTGAAAGGTGTCCGTCGGACACTTAACGGTGTCACCGTAAATTATGTGCAAACCCATATCATTGACGATTACACCAATTTTGGAGTCAAAATAACGCCTTTGTAAGTGTCATTTACAGTTGACTCCAAGAAGGCGTCGCTGTGACACCAATTTATTTTTCAGTGTAGCCTAGGTCTAAGCAATTCTAATCAATTATTGAAGTCTCTAAAATCACTATAAAATCATACAAAATTAGTCAAAAGAAACAAAAGATCGCCGATCCGATCACCGGTTTAGTGCGCAAGTGCACTGCAATGCCTATTATAACAGGTGTGTGTTGCCGTAATCGGAGAGCTCGCGACAAAAAGTGTTGCGTTTTTAGCAAAGCAGATTATAACGAGTGAATAACAAGTTCAAATGTTTTAAATGAAAAATATAATTATTTACTCTTTTTATTTATCATGTTTATCTGGTCCTGGTCTCCAAGGACACCTGTCAATCAAGTAAGAAGGTGAGTTTGAGAGGAATTTTAACCGAGAAATGACGACTTGATAAGCTTTAAATCGTGTTTTCATATTAGTGATTGATCGGTTTATAAGATCGATAGTTGAAGGAATTTTAACCGATCCCGATCAGATCCTGATAAGCTATCGATACCTGCGAAGGTAGTAGCGCTGTGTGATACAGACTCTCCTCTGGACTGGCATGTTGATGGTCGACAATCCACACTTGAAGCGTCCACTTGGCATGATCCGATGTGAGGATATCATGGTGGCCACTGCTGCTGAGAAAATAACAAATTATTATCTTTAAAAAAGGTGGCATGCACTCTCGAAGAAAGGTTTATTAAGAAACAATCAGCTCAGCAATGCTTGAAATAAGTGGGCATTCCGGATGGGGCCGGGACTCAGGCCCATGATCTTTTGCCAGGATGTTGATATGATAGCCATGTACTTTTTTTGTGTAATTTGAGTAAAAACTATTGTTACCGCACACACCGCGTTGGATGCATTGATAGATTTAATCTACTTGTTTGATATTGTCTCACATAAATGATGAAGATTTCTATATGAGGTGGGTTAAATGTTTTCACTTGTTTAAAGGAGCCTGTTTACAATGGAATGAGTTTAATTATATGAAGGGAGTTATCAATTCACATGTTATCCCCTATGTTTTAGTTTAATTATCAATCGATAAATGAATGTTAAGAAGCAATTTTAAATAAGCCCCTTTCAGACGAAGCAGATCAAAGTCTTTTCGAAAGTGCTCTCGGGTGTAACATCGGGGAAATTGATGAGGTAGATCAGCCTGACAGGCCTGAGCTCGGCTTGGAGGCTCATTAGACTTAACTAGTAAATAGTGTTTTTACTAAAGAAAGTATGTGATTTGTTATTGAAACTCACATATTTTGTTGCCAAACTTACGATTTTAATTATTGAAAATAAAAGTATTTGGTTACATGATATTCTCATTCATCTTATTTTTGGAGTTTTTAGACCACAGCTTCAGATGAAAAAATGTAAAAAATAAAAATAAATTAACAATTTTGGAACAACTTATAGAAACATCGTCAACAAGTCGCCGTCAGCTATCTGATTGTTTATGTCCACTTACGCGGTGGTTAAGATGGATTTATGATTGTGACCCTTTTTGATAAAAATTAGTCAATTACGACAGATAGGGGAATATGGGGCAACTGGACCGTGGGGCAAGTGGTCCGAAATGAAGGATTTTGTAATTGTATGGCCATACTGCTTTCTTTTGAACAGTACGACTTTTGTTGATACTTGACATATATCCTTACCTTCTACAATCCAAAACATTTGGAACTTTAGGATATTTACACATGTGATTTTCTCCAGATCTTTGAAGCCAACTCCTTGAGTGACTGATTGAAAATTCACAGATAGTATTGGCGATATATGAAGATGGGTTTAGATCATGTTTAATGTACTTTATATGATTGACAGATATGCAACAGTAAATATATACATGCAGTACAGTCGTCTTAAGATGCTAGGTGCATATTGCATTTGATGGGTGCTATATTGTAGTGTGCTTAGGGACTTTCCGAAATATGATTAAAACCATAGGTTGTGGTTGAAATGACTGTAAAATGGCGCATATTGCTCATTTGGGACATTGGTGGTTTGGATTTGCGATCAATATTAATTATCATTTAAAGAATGCTTCAACCTAAATCATTATCACAGGTATTCATTTGGTAGAGTTATTAGTTTATGAATTGGCAAATAACAAAGTACACCATTTCTTATTTTATCTAAAGACACTCGTCTACTTGTAGGACCCGAACGCCGTAATATTGTATTGGAGTTATTGATTATTATGACAAATGGTGGTATGTTTTAAAATATTTTGGCGTAACATTTATTACGTCACAGGCGTGTTTGAATAATGTTTCATCTCGACAAAGTGCTACGTCATTTGTTGGGGCAAGTGGTCCGAAGGGGTATGGGGCAAGTGGTCCGAAGGGGTATGGGGCAAGTGGTCCGCCTGCAAAAACTTAATCAAAATTGTAAAATTCATTTTGAAAATTAGTTGTTAATGTCAATAAAACATGACTCGGTATTGAAATGTGAATAGAATATGAAATAATTCACATTCTTTCTAGTTCTTAGACATTTTGGGGAATTTCGGGTCTAATACCACTATTTCTGCTATTACAATATGACATGAAATTGCTTTAGAATGGTTTAAAACCTCGGTATTATGAATTACATCTTTATTATATTTTGAATGGTGTCTGTAAAGGTATTTGCTATGACGAAATATCATGATTTTATGTATTTTTATCCACTGCTTTTGTGTATATTAACCGTTGGGTCATCATAGTCATATTGACTAACTTCCCCTGTAACATGAAAAGCTGGCTAAATATCAAGTAGGTTTATTATAAGTAAAAATGATGATTATTTGAAGTAAATAAAATCATTAAAGAAAGGGGTATATATTGACAAATGTATGGGGCATCTGAATAACACAACCATGTAACCATTTAGCTAGGTTCACACCGATTTATCTAATAAATGTGCAGTCAAAAATTTCGCGTGCTTTGTACACCATTAGTATACTGCTATTTACACGTTAACCACGAAAACTATATAAAACATGGGTTTCATGAGACATGTATCCTTTTTACATGTTAAATAATATGGAAATGTGTTTGTAAAAAAAATACTGCCTAGTTTCCGTGTTGTCATTCACTGATTTCGGTGTATTCTAACCGTTGGAACATATAGGACCAGTTGCCCCAATGATGGGGTAACTGGTCCGTACCAAGTAAAGTTTTCAGTTAGTGGTAATTGGCCTCTTCTTTAGTTATTTTTTAACATTGATTATATGTTATATGTAAACAGTTACATGGGTGATATTTTCATAGCAATTCCACAAAATATTTACCCAAGCTTTAATCTTTTATATCATGAAATATGCTTAACCGGACCAGTTGCCCCAACCTCCCCTACAATGACAAAAAAGGAAATAGATGACCTATGAAACGATAAATTTTGATGGTAGAAGATCAAGATGGAATGTTAGCGGGATGTGGAATTCGACAGCTCTGCGTCTATCGTGTGTTCTTGCCCGGGATAATTGTCTAAAAGTCCGTGTGTAATTGCACAATGAAGGCTATAAATGAAAGTGAATTGTTAGTTTCCCGTCACATTTTTTGGGGTCAGTGAGTAGGCGACTATTTCATTATTCATTCTTTTTGAAACATTCATTTTTTTAATAATATGTGCCCAAATATGTGTAGCGTATAGAACCAAGAGTGTATAATTGTGAATAGGGACATAAATATGTCCTTACTACAATAAATAAATGAATTCCAGACCATTTTGCATACAAAGTCTTGTTTATTTTAAAACTGTCTTCCTCTTAATGCTTTTCAGAAGATTTTTCATAACACACACATACCCACCACCCATACCCAGGGCCATACCCACCACCCATCTTAACAAACTCAGAAGTTCAAATCATAATGAAACGAAATCGCTAAAAATGAAAAAAGATTGTCGAGTTTATTCGATTTACATCGTATTTGTACTTATTTATTGATGAAATACGATATAATTGTAGTCAAACTTGGCTTATTTTTTCTAAACAAACAAATAATGAAATATTTACCAAATAATGAAATATTCACGCGGGGACCAAAATGTGAGTCGGTCGGGTGACAGGAAACTAACAATTCACTTTCATTTAAGCCTAATACTGCTTTATTATTATTTCATGTTAATCACGGATCACGCACTCACATCAAGTGAAGAATAGGGATCAACTTCCAATTTCATCATTTCATGGAATCATAATTCAAAGTAAGAAATTGTATTTTATGATGTTAATTGCTAGCTACGTACATGTATGCGTCAATAATTTATAGCCTTCTCTACAATGGAGCACCAATTGTAGATTAGTTGAGCTGACGAGTGTTTTTGGAGGACGGGTACCGGCATCCTAAGATTTTCAAATCGAAGTTTGTGTGCGAAATATCTCGAAAAATACAGCTTGAATTAGTCAGATTTGTGGACACGATATTGGTACAGTATTTATCTCGGCTGAGTTCGAGTGACTGGTTATTTGGAGAATTATGAGGGATAATGTTCCCGCGATAGGGATATTTATTTTCTATTCCGACATCGTCACATCAAAGAAAATGGCGGCGATTCTAGTTATTGTACCCCCCGTATATCACCATAATGTTTTATATACTCCATGCGCTCCGTCGCTGATCGCAAGCGTGGATCACCGTTTTTCCAATCAAGGGGCGTAATTTTGTTTTGTCGTGGTTTACTACTCATGTGTGTGGGCGGAAAGAGTTCAAGCGTAATAGAGCATGAAGCTAAAACTATATGAATCCCCCATCCCAAACGCCACTACGCGCAATTGAGTTTGTTGAATTTTGTTCACCGCTAGGCTATGTACCACCCCTAGAGATTGCCTCAGAAAAAAATTGTGTTTGCGATTTCGTCTTTATTAATCCATCAATGGATTCCGGATTTTGTGAGCATGTACAAATCGCAAATAACTTGGACGAGTTCAAAGTTGGGGTTAATCTGGCTCATAGGAGTAAAACTATTTTTTTGCCTTGAGAAGCATATTTTTCTTAGTAAAATACAACGATGCATGCTCGGGGGGTGGTACTCACGTATGTAAGGCATACGGGGACGTGCCGCTCCAGTGGGTTGTTTTTTCATGAGACATCCTTAGCCATGGGTAGGCTTTTCAACTGAAAAATCCTTAGACATGGGTCTATCCAAAATCACCCTTAGAAATGAGTAGGGGATTTGATTCTCCAGCGGCACACCCCCGACCAAACCAAATCTGAGTACCCCCCCCTTTTTTCCCGGGGATGTATGAGCGTTGCTATTTTTGTTTGATGTTTACATAACAAACAGAGTCCCCCGACTTGTCGCGGTTTTAGTTATACCATTGTAATACTTGCTACGTCACCATACTTGATGTATGAGGGCGAATCTTTGCTGTATAGATAATCAATTGTTTGATGTTTACGTAACAATTGGATGCCTTTTTCACTGAATCACGCTGGGCCCATTACTCATTAGTACATGGAAAGAGCGTGGACATTTACATAAATATATTATGTTTACATAACAAACAGAAAAAACTTGTCGCCGCGGTTTTAGTTATACCATTGTAATACATGCTAGTATTACACCATACGGTAATATTGAAGACTGGGGGATGTAATCTATTCAAAATCATTGCCAAAGTTGGCCACATCGTTAGTTCGTAAAGAACTATGGGCAAATCATGCACATTTTAAAACCATTTTAGGTAAAAAGCGGTTTACTTTCATGATTTTTAGTTGCTTGTGCGGGGTTATATAGACATCAGTGAATACATTCTAGCCACATCGTACTACATCGCTGTATTCATCTAGGTAAACATGGAGTTTTCTACATATTTTGGTCAACTAATTTTCAAAAAAATGTCGCCCTCTGAAGTCAATGATATGAACATCCCTAGCATTATAATAGGCTATACCTTTTAATTGAATATATTATCGACTCGCACATAGAAATGATCGGTTCTTTAAAAAATAAAAAATAAATTATCCAAACATTAATAATGATATTTGCGTCCATTTTCCAAATTTTGACATTTGTCAGTCAGACTCAGGCCTACTTAATTTTTTTTTTAAATGCTCATGATTTCTATACGAAAGACATTTTTGTCATGAAATTGATTGCGGCTTGACTTTTTTTTTGTATCATCGATCTCATGTACCCCCAAAAATGAATTATTTAACCAAATAATGGTATTTGGGCTATTTTTTCAAATGTTGATATTTGTCGGTCAAGCCGAGAATTTAAAAATAAATTGTTATGATTTCTATGCGAATGACTTTTTTTGTCGCCAAATTGATTGCGGCTTGACTTTTTTGCATCATCGATCTCATATGTACCAAAAAAATTGAATTATTTAACCAAATAATGGTATTTGGGCTAATTTCTTTTTCAAATTTTGATATTTGTCGGTCAAGCCTAGAATTAAAAAAAAAATTGTTATGATTTCTATGCGAATTACTTTTTTGTGGTCAAATTGATTCCGGCTTGACTTTTTGTATCATCGATCTCAAACGTACCCCAAAAAATTGAAATTACTTTAATAACCAAATAATGGTATTTGGGCTAATTTTTCAAATTTTGATATTAAGTCAAGCCTAGAATTTAAAAAAAAAATTATGATTTCTATGCGAATGACTTTTTTGTTGCCAAATTGATTGCGGCTTGACTTTTTTGCATCATCGATCTCATACGTAGCAAAAATAAAATTGAATTATTTAACCAAATAATGGTATTTGGGCTAATTTATCAAATTTTGATATTTGTCGGTCAAGCCTGGAATTTAAAAAAAAATTGTTATGATTTCTATGCGAACAACTTTTTTTTTGTGTCAAATTGATTGCGACTTGACTTTTTTGTATCATCGATCTCATACGTACCAAACAAAATTGAATTATTTAACCAAATAATGGTATTTGGGCTAATTTTTCAAATTTTGATATTTGTCAGTCAAGCCTAGAATTAAAAAAAAAAATTCTATGCAAATTACTTTTATGTCGCCAAATTGATTGCGGCTTGAGTTTTTTGTATCATCGATCTCATATGTACCCACAAAAATTGAATTACTTAGCTAAATAATGGTATTTGGGCTAATTTGTCAAATTTTGATATTTGTCGGTCAAGCCTAGAATTTTAAAAAAATGTTATGATTTCTATGCGAATTACTTTTTTGTGGTCAAATTGATTGAGGCTTGACTTTTTTGTATCATCGATCTCATACGTACCCCCAAAAATTGAATTACTTTAATAACCAAATAATGGTATTTGGGCTCATTTTTCAAATTTTGATATTTGTCGGTCAAGCCTAGAATTTAAAAAAATTGTTATGATTTCTATGCAAACAACTTTTTTTGTGTGTCAAATTGATTGCGGCTTGACTTTTTTGCATCATCGATCTCATATGTACCAAAAACTAGAGCGGTTCTCGGGTTTCGCGGTTTTCGAGTTTCGCGGTTGATGGGGTTTAGCAGTGTCAGATGTAGTGGTTATCAATAGGGCAGTTATTGACATTGTATTGGTTTTAACATGATATGTTAGGATCTGACCAGAACCATGGAGGACGGGTGGAGAGTGATGGTATGAAAATGAAATAATTATGAAGTGGTTTGGATTTATTGTGTGGGAGATAATATTTGAAACCCGTTTATTTGTTCTAAAGGGTTTGCTTTGTATTTGATTCAACCATAAGAATGAATTGCTGACAGAGCTGCTGTTGGTGTTTGATGTGGCCTGGAGATTGCCTGGTAATTTGATATTTTAGAATTAAAAAAATTAAAAAAATTCTATGCGAATGACTTTTTTGTCGCCAAATTGATTGCGGCTTGACTTTTTTGTATGATGGATCTCATACGTATCAAAAAACAAAACAAAAATCATATAATGATATTTGGGTCCATTTTCCAAATTTCGGCATTTGGCGGTCAGGCAAATTAAAAAAAATCCTTATGATTTCTATGCGAATATAATTGTTGTCAAATTGATCTCATAGGTAACTAAAAAGGTGATAAAACAACAAAAAGCAACTACTGCACTGGCATTTTTTAACTGTAGTGTAAACTAAAGTGCAAGTGAATGGCAGTAACAAAACAAGTAAATAAAGATGAATGATCGAATCTTTGACAAAAATAATCACACTAGAGTTAAGATTACATTATGTTAATATCCATGCTGATCAAATTACGGGCAAAATATCTGTTTTCAATCGACTACGAAAACTAATCTCAGTCTTGTGTACGTAACTTCGTGGATGGACCCATGTTCATCTTAATAAACTGTTTATGTAAAGATTATTACATTACTGTTTCTACTGCCTATTCTTCTTTGTATATTGTGCATTTTGTGTACAAGTGTGTTTAGATGTGCACTTCACTCAAACTTTCACCAGCCCCATTCCTTTTATTTACTTCATAACATTTTTTTTTTAAATTCTAGGCTTGACCGACAAATATCAAAATTTGAAAAATTAGCCCAAATACCATTATTTAGTTAATTCAATTTTTGTGGGTACATATGAGATCGATGATACAAAAAACTCAAACCGCAATCAATTTGGCGACAAAAAAGTCATTCGCATAGAAATCATAACGATTTTTTAAAAAAAATTCTAGGCTTGACCAACAAATATCAAAATTTGAAAAATTAGCCCAAATACCATTATTTGGTTAAATAATTCAATTTTGTTTGGGTACGTATGAGATCGATGATACAAAAAAGTCAAGTCGCAATCAATTTGATGACAAAAAAAGTTGTTCGCATAGAAATCATAACAATATTTTTGTAAATTCCAAGCTCGACCGACAAATATCAAAATTTGAAAAAATAGCCCAAATACCACTATTTGGTTAAATAATTCAATTTTATTTTTGGTACGTATGAGATCGATGATGCAAAAAAGTCAAGCCGCAATCAATTTGGCGACAAAAAAGTCATTCGCATAGAAATCATAATTATTATTTTTTAAATTCTAGGCTTGACTGACAAATATCAAAATTTGACAAATTAGCCCAAATACCATTATTTGGTTATTAGAGTAACTCAATTTTTTGGGGTACGCATGAGATCGATGATACAAAAAAGTCAAGTCGCAATCAATTTGACGATAAAAAAGTTGTTCGCATAGAAATCATAACATTTTTTTTTTAAATTCCAGGCTTGACCGACAAATATCAAAATTTGACAAATTAGCCCAAATACCATTATTTGGTTAAATAATTCAAATTTATTTTTGGTACATATGAGATCGATGATGCAAAAAAGTCAAGCCGCAATCAATTTGACACACAAAAAAAGTTGTTTGCATAGAAATCATAACAATTTTTTTAAATTCTCGGCTTGACCGACAAATATCAAAATTTGACAAATTAGCCCAAATACCATTATTTAGCTAAGTAATTCAATTTTTGTGGGTACATATGAGATCGATGATACAAAAAACTCAAGCCGCAATCAATTTGGCGACATAAAAGTAATTTGCATAGAATTTTTTTTTTTAAATTCTAGACTTGACTGACAAATATCAAAATTTGAAAAATTAGCCCAAATACCATTATTTGGTTAAATAATTCAATTTTGTTTGGGTACGTATGAGATCGATGATACAAAAAAGTCAAGTCGCAATCAATTTGACGACAAAAAAAGTTGTTCGCATAGAAATCATAACAATATTTTTTTTAAATTCCAAGCTTGACCGACAAATATCAAAATTTGAAAAAAATAGACCAAATACCATTATTTGGTTAAATAATTCAATTTTATTTTTGGTACGTATGAGATCGATGATGCAAAAGTCAAGCCGCAATCAATTTGGCGACAAAAAAGTCATTCACATAGAAATCATAATTTATTTATTTTTAAATTCTAGGCTTGACTGACAAATATCAAAATTTGAAAAATTAGCCCAAATACCATTATTTGGTTATTAAAGTAATTCAATTATTTGGGGTACGCATGAGATCGATGATGCAAAAAAGTCAAGCCGCAATGAATTTGGCGACAAAAAAAGTCATTCGCATAGAAATCTTTTTTTTTTTTAAATTCTAGGCTTGACTGACAAATATCAAAATTTGAAAAATTAGCCCAAATACCATTATTTGGTTAAATAATTCAATATTGTTTGGGTACGTATGAGATCGATGATACAAAAAAGTCAAGTCGCAATCAATTTGACACAAAAAAAAGTTGTTCGCATAGAAATCATAACAAATTTTTTTTAAATTCCAGGCTTGACCGACAAATATCAAAATTTGATAAATTAGCCCAAATACCATTATTTGGTTAAATAATTCAATTTTATTTTTGCTACGTATGAGATCGATGATGCAAAAAAGTCAAGCCGCAATCAATTTGGCGACAAAAAAGTCATTCGCATAGAAATCATAATTTTTTTTTTTAAATTCTAGGCTTGACTTAATATCAAAATTTGAAAAATTAGCCCAAATACCATTATTTGGTTATTAAAGTAATTTCAATTTTTTGGGGTACGTTTGAGATCGATGATACAAAAAAGTCAAGCCGGAATTAATTTGACCACAAAAAAGTAATTCGCATAGAAATCATAACAATTTTTTTTTTAATTCTAGGCTTGACCGACAAATATCAAAATTTGAAAAAAAATTAGCCCAAATACCATTATTTGGTTAAATAATTCAATTTTGTTGGTACATATGAGATCGATGATGCAAAAAAGTCAAGCCGCTATCAATTTGGCGACAAAAAAAGTCATTCGCATAGAAATCATAACGATTGATTTTTAAATTCTCGGCTTGACCGACAAATATCAACATTTGAAAAAATAGCCCAAATACCATTATTTGGTTAAATAATTCATTTTTTGGGGGTACATGAGATCGATGATACCAAAAAAAAGGTCAAGCCGCAATCAATTTCATGACAAAAATGTCATTCGTATAGAAATCATGAGCATTTAAAAAAAAAATTAAGTAGGCCTGAGTCTGACTGACAAATGTCAAAATTTGGAAAATGGACGCAAATATCATTATTAATGTTTGGATAATTTTTATTTTTATTTTTAAAGAACCGATCATTTCTATGTGCGAGTCGATAATATATTCAATTAAAAGGTATAGCCTATTATAATGCTAGGGATGTTCATATCATTGACTTCAGAGGGCGACATTTTTTTGAAAATTAGTTGACCAAAATATGTAGAAAACTCTATGTTTACCTAGATGAATACAGCGATGTAGTAGTACGATGTGGCTAGAATGTATTCACTGATGTCTATATAACCCCGCACAAGCAACTAAAAATCATGAAAGTAAACCGCTTTTTACCTAAAATGGTTTAAAAATGTGCATGATTTGCCCATAGTTCTTTACGAACTAACGATGTGGCCAACTTTGGCAATGATTTTGAATAGATTACATCCCCCAGTCTTCAATATTACCGTATGGTGTAATACTAGCATGTATTACAATGGTATAACCAAGGAGTTATTATAATAACTCCTTGGTATAACTAAAACCGCGGCGACAAGTTTTTTCTGTTTGTTATGTAAACATAAAATAATTATGTAAATGTCCACACTCTTTCCATGTACTAATGAGTAATGGGCCCAGCGTGATTCAGTGAAAAAGGCATCCAATTGTTACGTAAACATCAAACAATTGATTATCTATACAGCAAAGATTCGCCCTCATACATCAAGTATGCCGACGTAGCAAGTATTACAATGGTATAACTAAAACCGCGACAAGTCGGGGGACTCTATTTGTTAACATCAAACAAAATAGCAACGCTCATACATCCCCGGGAAAAAAAAGGGGGGGGGGTACTCAGATTTGGTTTGGTCGGGGGTGTGCCGCTGGAGAATCAAATCCCCTACCCATTTCTAAGGGTGATTTGGGATAGACCCATGTCTAAGGATTTTTCAGTTGAAAAGCCTACCCATGGCTAAGGATGTCTCATGAAAAACGACCCACTGGAGCGGCACCTCCCCGTATGCCTTACATACGTGAGTACCACCCCCGAGCATGCATCGTTGTATTTTACTAAGAAAAATATGCTTCTCAAGGCAAAAAAATAGTTTTACTCCTATGAGGCAGATTAACCCCAACTTTGAACTCGTCCAAGTTATTTGCGATTTGTACATGCTCACAAAATCCGGAATCCATTGATGGATTAATAAAGACGAAATCGCAAACACAATTTTTTTCTGAGGCAATCTCTAGGGGTGGTACATAGCCTAGCGGTGAACAAAATTCAACAAACTCAATTGCGCGTAGTGGCGTTTGGGATGGGGGGATTCATATAGTTTTAGCTTCATGCTCTATTACGCTTGAACTCTTTCCGCCCACACACATGAGTAGTAAACCACGACAAAACAAAATTACGCCCCTTGATTGGAAAAACGGTGATCCACGCTTGCGATCAGCGACGGAGCGCATGGAGTATATAAAACATTATGGTGATATACGGGGGGTACAATAACTAGAATCGCCGCCATTTTCTTTGATGTGACGATGTCGGAATAGAAAATAAATATCCCTATCGCGGGAACATTATCCCTCATAATTCTCCAAATAACTAGTCACTCGAACTCAGCCGAGGTAAATACTGTACCAATATCGTGTCCACAAATCTTACTAATTCAAGCTGTATTTTTCGAGATATTTCGCACACAAACTTCGATTTGAAAATCTTAGGATGCCGGTACCCGTCCTCCAATAAATTTGAATAATTTAACCAAATAATGGTATTTGGGCTAATTTTTCAAATTTTGATATTTGTCGGTCAAGCCTGGAATTTAAAAAAAATGTTATGATTTCTATGCGAACAACTTTTTTATCGTCAAATTGATTGCGACTTGACTTTTTTGTATCATCGATCTCATGCGTACCCAAAAAAATTGAATTACTCTAATAACCAAATAATGGTATTTGGGCTAATTTTTCAAATTTTGATATTTGTCAGTCAAGCCTAGAATTTAAAAAATAATAATTATGATTTCTATGCGAATGACTTTTTGTCGCCAAATTGATTGCGGCTCGACTTTTTTGCATCATTGATCTCATACGTACCAAAAATAAAATTGAATTATTTAACCAAATAGTGGTATTTGGGCTATTTTTTCAAATTTTGATATTTGTCGGTCAAGCTTGGAATTTAAAAAAATATTGTTATGATTTCTATGCAAACAACTTTTTTTGTCGTCAAATTGATTGCGACTTGACTTTTTAATTAAAAAAAAAAATTCTATGCAAATTAATTTTATGTCGCCAAATTGATTGCGGCTTGAGTTTTTTGTATCATCGATCTCATATGTACCCACAAAAATTGAATTACTTAGCTAAATAATGGTATTTGGGCTAATTTGTCAAATTTTGATATTTGTCGGTCAAGCCTAGAATTTTTAAAAAATGTTATGATTTCTATGCGAATTACTTTTTTGTGGTCAAGTTGATTGCGGCTATGGTATTTGGGCTAATTTTTCAAATTTTGATATTAAGTCAAGCCTAGAATTTAAAAAAAAAAAAATGATTTCTATGCGAATGACTTTTTTGTCGCCAAATTGATTGCGGCTTGACTTTTTTGCATCATCGATCTCATACGTAGCATAAATAAAATTGAATTATTTAACCAAATAATGGTATTTGGGCTAATTTATCAAATTTTGATATTTGTCGGTCAAGCCTGGAATTTAAAAAAAAATTGTTATGATTTCGATGCGAACAACTTTTTTTTTGTGTCAAATTGATTGCGACTTGACTTTTTTGTATCATCGATCTCATACGTACCCAAACCAAAATTGAATTATTTAACCAAATAATGGTATTTGGGCTAATTTTTTAAATTTTGATATTTGTCAGTCAAGCCTAGAATTTTAAAAAAAAAATGATTTCTATGCGAATGACTTTTTTTGTCGCCAAATTCATTGCGGCTTGACATTTTTGCATCATCGATCTCATGCGTATCCCAAATAATTGAATTACTTTAATAACCAAATAATGGTATTTGGGCTAATTTTTCAAATTTTGATATTTGTCAGTCAAGCCTAGAATTTAAAAATAAATAAATTATGATTTCTATGTGAATGACTTTTTTGTCGCCAAATTGATTGCGGCTTGACTTTTGCATCATCGATCTCATACGTACCAAAAATAAAATTGAATTATTTAACCAAATAATGGTATTTGGTCTATTTTTTTCAAATTTTGATATTTGTCGGTCAAGCTTGGAATTTAAAAAAAAAATTGTTATGATTTCTATGCGAACAACTTTTTTTTTGTCGTCAAATTGATTGCGACTTGACTTTTTTGTATCATCGATCTCATACGTACCCAAACAAAATTGAATTATTTAACCAAATAATGGTATTTGGGCTAATTTTTCAAATTTTGATATTTGTCAGTCAAGCCTAGAATTAAAAAAAAAAATTCTATGCAAATTACTTTTATGTCGCCAAATTGATTGCGGCTTGAGTTTTTTGTATCATCGATCTCATATGTACCCACAAAAATTGAATTACTTAGCTAAATAATGGTATTTGGGCTAATTTGTCAAATTTTGATATTTGTCGGTCAAGCCTAGAATTTTAAAAAAAAATTATGATTTCTATGCGAATTACTTTTTTGTGGTCAAATTGATTGCGGCTTGACTTTTTTGTATCATCGATCTCATACGTACCCCAAAAAATTGAATTACTTTAATAACCAAATAATGGTATTTGGGCTCATTTTTCAAATTTTGATATTTGTCGGTCAAGTCTAGAATTTAAAAAAAATGTTATGATTTCTATGCAAACAACTTTTTTGTGTGTCAAATTGATTGCGGCTTGACTTTTTTGCATCATCGATCTCATATGTACCAAAAATAAATTTGAATTATTTAACCAAATAATGGTATTTGGGCTAATTTTTCAAATTTTGATATTTGTCGGTCAAGCCTGGAATTTAAAAAAAAATGTTATGATTTCTATGCGAACAACTTTTTTTTTGTGTCAAATTGATTGTTATTTAACCAAATAATGGTATTTGGGCTAATTTTTCAAACTTGATATTTGTCGGTCAAGCCTGGAATTTAAAAAAAAATGTTATGATTTCTATGCGAACAACTTTTTTATCGTCAAATTGATTGCGACTTGACTTTTTTGTATCATCGATCTCATGCGTACCCCAAAAAATTGAATTACTCTAATAACCAAATAATGGTATTTGGGCTAATTTGTCAAATTTTGATATTTGTCAGTCAAGCCTAGAATTTAAAAAATAATAATTATGATTTCTATGCGAATGACTTATTTGTCGCCAAATTGATTGCGGCTTGACTTTTTTGCATCATCGATCTCATACGTACCAAAAATAAAATTGAATTATTTAACCAAATAGTGGTATTTGGGCTATTTTTTCAAATGTTGATATTTGTCGGTCAAGCTTGGAATTTAAAAAAATATTGTTATGATTTCTATGCGAACAACTTTTTTTGTCGTCAAATTGATTGCGACTTGACTTTTTAATTTAAAAAAAAAATTCTATGCAAATTACTTTTATGTCGCCAAATTGATTGCGGCCTGAGTTTTTTGTATCATCGATCTCATATGTACCCACAAAAATTGAATTACTTAGCTAAATAATGGTATTTGGGCTAATTTGTCAAATTTTGATATTTGTCGGTCAAGCCTAGAATTTTAAAAAAATGTTATGATTTCTATGCGAATTACTTTTTTGTGGTCAAATTGATTGCGGCTTGACTTTTTTGTATCCTCGATCTCATACGTACCCCAAAAAATTGAATTACTTTATTAACCAAATAATGGTATTTGGGCTCATTTTTCAAATTTTGATATTTGTCGGTCAAGCCTAGAATTAAAACAAATTGTTATGATTTCTATGCAAACAACTTTTTGTGTGTGTCAAATTGATTGCGGCTTGACTTTTTTGCATCATCGATCTCATATGTACCAAAAATAAATTTGAATTATTTAACCAAATAATGGTATTTGGGCTAATTTTTCAAATTTTGATATTTGTCGGTCAAGCCTGGAATTTAAAAAAAAATGTTATGATTTCTATGCGAACAACTTTTTTATCGTCAAATTGATTGCGACTTGACTTTTTTGTATCATCGATCTCATGCGTACCCCAAAAATTGAATTACTCTAATAACCAAATAATGGTATTTGGGCTAATTTTTTCAAATTTTGATATTTGTCAGTCAAGCCTAGAATTTAAAAAATAAAAATAATTATGATTTCTATGCGAATGACTTTTTTGTCGCCAAATTGATTGCGGCTTGACTTTTTTGCATCATCGATCTCATACGTACCAAAAATAAAATTGAATTATTTAACCAAATAGTGGTATTTGGGCTATTTTTTCAAATTTTGATATTTGTCGGTCAAGCTTGGAATTTAAAAAAATATTGTTATGATTTCTATGCGAACAACTTTTTTTGTCGTCAAATTGATTGCGACTTGACTTTTTTGTATCATCGATCTCATACGTACCCAAACAAAATTGAATTATTTAACCAAATAATGGTATTTGGGCTAATTTTTCAAATTTTGATATTTGTTGGTCAAGCCTAGAATTTTTTTTTAAAAATCGTTATGATTTCTATGCGAATGACTTTTTTGTCGCCAAATTGATTGCGGTTTGAGTTTTTTGTATCATCGATCTCATATGTACCCACAAAAATTGAATTAACTAAATAATGGTATTTGGGCTAATTTTTCAAATTTTGATATTTGTCGGTCAAGCCTAGAATTTAAAAAAAAAATGTTATGATTTATATGCGAATTACTTTTTTTGTGGTCAAATTGATTGCGGCTTGACTTTTTGTATCATCAATCTCATATGTACCCCAAAAATTGAATTACTTTAATATTAACCAAATAATGGTATTTGGGCTAATTTTTCAAATTTTGATATTTGTCAGTCAAGCCTAGAATTTAAAAAAAATAATTATGATTTCTATGCGAATGACTTTTTTTGTCGCCAAATTGATTGCGGCTTGACTTTTTTGCATCGTCGATCCCATACGTACCAAAAAAAAAATTGGAATTATTTAAACCAAATAATGGTCTTTGGGCTAATTTTTCAAATTTTGATATTTGTCGGTCAAGCCTAGAATTTAAAAAAAATGTTATGATTTCTATGCGAACAACTTTTTTTGTCGTCAAATTGATTGCGACTTGACTTTTTTTGTATCATCGATCTCATACGTACCCAAACAAAATTGAATTATTTAACCAAATAATGGTATTTGGGCTCATTTTTCAAATTTTGTCTAGAATTAAAAAAAAAATTGTTATGATTTCTATGCGAATGACTTTTTTGTCGCCAAATTGATTGCCGCTTGAGTTTTTTGTATCATCGATCTCATATGTACCCACAAACATTGAATTACTTAACCAAATAATGGTATTTGGGCTAATTTTTCAAATTTTGATATTTGTCGGTCAAGCCTAGAATTAAAAAAAAATGTTATGATTTCTATGCAAATGACTTTTTTGTCGTCAAATTGATTGCAGCTTGACTTTTTTGTAACATTGATCTCATACGTACCCAAACAAAATTGAATTATTTAACCAAATAAAGGTATTTGGGCTAATTTTTCAAATTTTGATATTTTAGAATTAAAAAAATTAAAAAAATTCTATGCGAATGACTTTTTTGTCGCCAAATTGATTGCGGCTTGACTTTTTTGTATCATGGATCTCATTATCAAACGTATGAAACATTTTCTTCCAAATCAAACTATTGTAATGTTATCAAATGCTCTTGTTATTCCTCACTTTGATTATGGAAGCACAGTTTGGTAAAACTTTTCTGCCGAATGTCATAGAAAATTACAGGTTCTTCATAATAATTTAGCCAGGATAATACTTTCAGCTGATATAAGAACACCAACAAATGATTTAATGGATGCACTTCAATGGGTTAAACTTGATAAAAGATGGCATAATCACCTTTTACTAATTGTGTATAAATGTTTAAGAAATATAAGTCCATCATACAGGGTGTCCCAAAAGTCTATGCATGTTTTTGAAGAGTCATATCTCATAAAATATAAATCATATGGTATCATTTTAACCATATTTTGATGGACGAGATTTGGGAAATTAATTTGATACCAAACCCAGCCCTATTGGCGAACCCACAACATTAATAAACTGGTTGAACATTTTTGGCCGTGTGAGACCAAATACCACACATTGTTGCTAAAACAGGTGCGCATAAATTAACGGTATGAAAGCAACGTTGCGCATTAGTCACAGTTCACTGCTTACCTTGCAACATCAATGTTATTACCAAACTCGGTCACTCTCAACATAAATAGACGTAGTAGACAACATTGCACAGCAAAAGTCTTCATTCAAGATGGTTTACAGCATAGATAAGCGAATACAAATTGTATGGTTCTGCGCTGAAACAAATTCAGTTCAACTTAATACTCAACAAAAGTTCAGAAAACATTTTAAGTGAAATGGGCACCAGGAAGAATATCCATTCTTAAGTTGGTGGATACATTTTTGAACACAGGAACTGTGCATGATTTGTCTCGATGTGGTAGAAAAAAGACTGGTAGATCAACAAGTCACATTGATTTCATAAGACATGCAGTAGCCAAAAGTCCAATGAGATCTATTAGCTGTGTGATGTGTGTGTTCACTTTTCTGTTACGTTATTCAATTTTTAGGTCTGCTTTTGCATTAGCACACGTCTCTGTATAAATGGAAAACATTTAAACTAGAGTTCACAATAGAAACGAAAACTATGTGTGATATAGTTTGTTATTTTGATGGGATCACTGTTATGTAAAATTGTAAATATTACAATTGACGGATCACTTTCCGTGTAACCAACTCTACCCGTCTTTTTGTTAATCTCAATAGGTATGGATTTATGAACTTTATTCCTCCGAAGTATACAATTACATTTTTGCAGTAATACATATTTTACTTCTAGGGTGGCATTACAAACAGATGTTACTCCAATGTTTGGTATCAAAATTATTTCCCACATCTCCTCTTTCTAAATATGTATTCATATTTTAAATACGACTTAATATTTTGTGAGATACAAAGCTTCAAAGTCGTGCATAGACTTTTGGGACACCCTGTACTTATCGATGCAGTTTGAATTTGTTCATAATAACCATTGTCATGTAACAAGAAATCACACAAGTAATACTTTGGTTGTACCGAAATTTAAGTCGAACTCAGGTATGCGAACGTTTCATGTTAGGGCAGCATATGCCTGGAACAACTTGCCATCAACAATCAGAACCGAACTTGAGAATATGTCAGTGCAACAATTTAAAACAAAGATCCATGGAATTTTGTGTTCTAAAGTATATTACAATTCTGCATTTCCTTGCTGAATTTATCTGATGGTTCTGTATATATTTATGTAAATAGTTGTTATATTCCATGTATATATATTGTAAATAATTATGTATTTTTCTCTGTGAAATAAGGGCCTGCTTGGAAAGCAGTGCTTGACACTGAAGCTGTTTACCCTCAATAAAGAAAGATTAAATAATAATAATACGTATCAAAAAACAAACAAAAAATCATATAATGATATTTGGGTCCATTTTCCAAATTTCGGCATTTGGCGGTCAGGCAAATTAAAAAAAATCCTTATGATTTCTATGCGAATATAATTGTTGTCAAATTGATCTCATAGGTAACTAAAAAGGTGATAAAACAACAAAAAGCAACTACTGCACTGGCATTTTTTAACTGTAGTGTAAACTAAAGTTCAAGTGAATGGCAGTAACAAAACAAGTAAATAAAGATGAATGATCTTTGACAAAAATAATCACACTAGAGTTAAGATTACATTATGTTAATATCCATGCTGATCAAATTACGGGCAAAATATCTGTTTTCAATCGACTACGAAAACTAATCTCAGTCATTCAATGCATCGCGAGACTGCCGAATTATGCGTATTCGCTGTCAATTGAAAGCAAAACCCATTTTACCGCAAAGCTTTTAATTGCCTCTTTATGCAGTTTAAAGAATTTTAAGCCAAGTTTTCAATTAGCGTTTGCCTGGACTGTCGGTATACAAAGACGAATTTACAAAATTATTAATTTTAATCGATCGCGGCTATTCCGTTCAAAAGCGCATGTGTGTATATTGCCTTGTTTTACGATGTAAACAATAATATCATATGCCGCCGGGCGATCAGCTGATCGATGTTGAAAGAACACAATGCGCATGCTCTAATCAGTTTCGTTCATCTCTCGCCGGTGATGGCATAACGAATAAGATAGCCAAGTCGGCCCTCATGATTTAGGGGGGGGAGTGGGGTACCGCGCCATTTTGTCCCGAAGCAATGGTTATGACGTCATATTTTTGTAGATTTTCAGAACTCTTGTATTGGATTTACGTGCAAAAAATATGCCCTTGGCATCATACTTTCCCAGGTGTGCAGTTCATTTTAAATTTCAGATGTTCTAAAATGGATGGTTTTCTAAACAATTCGAGAAAGAAAATCGAACTGCACACCTCAGGATTGCAAAAAAAGCATAAAACAAGTCAACTTTTTTGTGCCTTTGAACAGAGTGGCGGCCGGGATTGTAGAATTTAACACAGTGCATTAACCCATGACCCAATATATAAATTTAATTTTTTGCGTTAAATTTTTTCAATTAGCACGGTTAGTGTAGTGGAAAGATGGTCGCTTGAGGAGCGAGAGGTTGTGGGTTCGAGTCCCATTAGGAGCACTTTTTGTTTTATATGCTGGATTTGCTTAGCATCATCTGTATGCTTGCCCACGCGGACACCACACTACTGGCGTTTACCGTATCAGGGTTACGCCATTTTTTTCTCTCGAAAATGTCAAAAAAAATTACCGTTCTTTTAAAAATAAGAATTATAATCAAATTACAAACACATTTTGTGCGAGAGCAACACACACATTTGGCAAAAATGGCACAATAAAAATCCGTTTGTTATAAATAAATGGACATGGTTAAATAATAAAACTATCACAATTACAGTCGTAAATCTCTGTGGCGTGAGTAGGTTGGCCATGTCGTTGGCAATCGGAAATCACGGGTTCGAATTTTCCCATTATTTTTCTATTTTTTAAACTTGATGGTATATTAATGTAACATCATTGTTATGTCAATTTTTATCAATTATAAATGCCGCCCATGCGTTTATAGTTTTCTTTTTATTTATTTATCTATCATAAATGTATCCTTGATTTATTTAACTTTGTCTAAACAATTAAAATGCGTAAACAATTATATTATTGCTCGATATAGAGTGATTTAACTTGAGTTCAGTTTGATAATATGATAGCAAAACTTGTTGTAAAACCATTTTACCAGTGTGTCCAACAATTTCACACTTTGGTAATACATTTAGAGATGTCACTTTTAGTTTGTTATAGCTAGGCTCAATATAAGCAAGTTTGCGACCTCTATAATTTTAGGCTGGTAACACAATCCCACAGTGAATTTCGTTAAAACAGTGTACATTATTTTTCCACGATACGTATCACGTGATAAATATTGCAAAATGGCGCGGTACCCCAGCCCCCCCTACTCGTGATTGTGAGGATTGTTAGTTCAAAATGATGTTTTGGAATTCAATCAGGCAACTAAATTTGACTATCATGTCACACCTTGTGTACGCAACTTCGTGGATGGACCCATGTTCATCTTAATAAACTGTTTATGTAAAGATTATTACATTACTGTTTCTACTGCCTATTCTTCTTTGTATATTGTGCATTTTGTGTACACTAGTGTGTTTAAATGTGCACTTCACTCAAACTTTCACCAGCCCCATTCCATTTAAATGGAATTTGCATTTCAACTCTTGCTAATTAATAGAAAAGCATGTCTATATAAATTACATGCTACAATCAGAGAGATGTTATATTACCTACACCTTCCTGCTACAATTGTATTGGTGACAAAACGTAATGATATACCACTAATGAGTACTGAATCTTGTCCCTGCGTAGAAAGGCAACATTTTCTTACCCGCATGGTCACCGCTAAGTCCTAGGTCCCCTTAGGGCGAAGGTTGCAACCGGAAAGTACATTAATCAAATCAAACTTTTTACCTTCACACCTAAATACAATATCCAGGCCACATCAAACACCAACAGCAGCTCTGTCAGCAATTCATTCTTATGGTTGAATCAAATACAAAGCAAACCCTTTAGAACAAATAAACGGGTTTCAAATATTATCTCCCACACAATAAATCCAAACCACTTCATAATCATTTCATTTTCATACCATCACTCTCCGCCCGTCCTCCATGGTTCTGGTCAGATCCTAACATATCATGTTAAAACCAATACAATGTCAATAACTGCCCTATTGATAACCACTACATCTGACACTGCTAAACCCCACCAACCGCGAAACTCGAAAACCGCGAAACCCGAGAACCGCTCTAGTATTCATTTATTTTTAATATAACGCTTCACAAAAAGATAAAACTACTTCAGAATTTTCTTATTTATGCATAAATAACAAATTAAGAGCAACTTTTCCCACTGTGACTGTTGCCACAAGCATCGTCTTATAAATGGTACAACCTGTTTCTTATTCCCGGTGGTTGATCAAGCAATTACGATACAAACAACTGAATTTCGGTAAACATTAAAGGTATATTATGTGATCTTTCCAGGGAACGCCCTCAACATCAAAAAAAAAATTGAAAGCAGATTTTCTTGCAGATTTACATTTCTGATCATAAATCGTACAAACATTCCAAATTACAGGGCGATACGATTCTTAATTACTTCAAAATCATGGTTTTAGAGTGAAAATAAACTGTCGGGTTAACACGACAGTTTATATTTTCACTCTAAATTCACTCCAAAACCATGATTTTGAGGTAATTAGGAATCGTATCGCTCTGTAACTTGGAATGTTTGTACGATTTATGATAAGAAATGTAAATCTGCAAGAAAATCCACTTTCTAAAAAAAAATCATGAATAGAGGGCGCTCTCTGGAAAAGATCACATAATATGCCTTTTTAAAGATCAAACACCGAATATTTAACCAATAAGGTAATCACATGAAACATATGCATCATTTTTCATGGGACACCCCGTTTCCTGTTTATGTTCTTTGTTTAAAGTATTTTCCGCCTACGCTATGGTAATAAATCAATCAATTAATGGTTACCACTTCCAGGAAGATATTTCTCACCTAATGGAGTCATCCATTCCAAAATTTACCTAATGGAGTCATCCATTCCAAAATTGTCTGTGTCCCCTGCCTAAACATCTGGATGAAAAAGTGGTAAAAGACTGTTTCAAAAGAATATATCACCATTTATGCACCTGTCAGTTGTATGAGCACTCGACGACCCCTGGGAAAGGTGTGTCATGGTTTTGTCATTTACCACCACATTTGTTCGCGAAAATTTGGTATATTTTCCCGATAATTTGTGAAAATTGGGTCTATAATGAAGCAAAACCCTTAGAAATGGGTACCGTTTTTTTCCAAAATCACCCTTAGAAATTGGTAGGGGTTTTGAATCTATAGCCGTACCCCCCCCCCCCCCCAACCAAACCATCATTGCAGCATTTTGGTCAGTCACACCATTGACAAATGGGTGCATCAATGTCAAAGTAGTTTCTATTTTAGTAGTCCATTGGCTGTAAGTACATGATCAGAGAATTTGCACTGATTTTACCAAAATTAGCAGAAATTTATAATTGAAATGGTTCATTTACCAACAGAAGCTTTATCTGATGACCCATATGATTTTGAAATACTTGGAATTGTATCCATTGAAAGCTTACATTGAGGAATTTAGAAGTACGATTTTCCACGAAATTAAACTTTTATCGTCATCAGAAAGGCATGCTTATCAAATACTTTAAAATTTAGGCCAAACAAAGAAGAAAGTCTGTCTCAGAAACATTGTGCAAGTGCTGTGCGATTTATTTATTTTTTTAGAAAATAGGCTGAGGTATGGGATTTTTTTTTTTAGTTAATTGTTTTTGTTGCTTATCCAAGCTTACAGAGAACATTTTTAAACTTTTTTTAAAAAAATTAAAAAATCCAAAAAAAGTCCAAAAAACAGAAGTTGTTTAGCCTCCAGCACATAGACCTATGCGCCTTAGCTCATTTCACATACCAATGCGGGCGGGCTTCTGAGACAGACGTTCTTCTTTGTTTGAATATTCTTCAAAAATCTTATATCTCCTCTAATATTTAATGAATTATTTGGGTTTTTTTCCAATGACACACACAAATGACCGAGCGTCAGTTGTATGGTGCGTCATACAAATAACAGGTGCATTAGACAATGGAGAGAAACAGGCCCGATGTACAAAATTGTTTTGAAAACAGATTTTATTTTTTGGTTGAATATAGGAAATATTTTGCTATTTTTCATTTTTTTATTTTATTTTTAAATTATTGAAATTCACCAATCTTTACGGGATTAACATTCAATTTCAAAATTTTAAGGACATGAACTACAAGTGAAACTGCAAGCAATCCTCTATCATGTCTATAGAATCTGAACACACTATTCATATCATCAACTTACCAGCTTGAGAAAGCCAAACGACCTCTACAGATATCTGACAACACATAGTGCAGTTACTGTCTGTTTTTTCCATTCTACACACACAGGGGGACCCAGGGGCGTAACAGAGGTTGGTTGTCAGGGGGGGCACAGCCCCAAAAAATCCTGGTTAGAATAATTCCGTCCCGGAATTTTTCGTAAAAGGTTGCCCCAAATTTTTTCCCAGTCAGTCACCTCGTGAATTTCGTGTAAGTGGGGGGGGGGGGGGGGGGGGGGGGTAGGGTCACAAAATGTTGCACCGTCACCAACATTTCGCAGTACAAAAAGCACAACAGTCAACAATTGTACTGCGAAATTTTCTTTCTTTCTTTCTTTCCCTTTCTTCTTTTCTTTCTTTCCCCCTTTTTTTCTCCTTTTCCTTTTTCTTTTTCCTCCATTTTTCCTTTCTCTCTCTCTTTTCTTTCACTTTCCACCTTCTTTTCCTCTTTTCCCTTCCCCCCATTTTTCCTGGTGGGTAGGTTTGAATTTCCTGCTGAGCACCTTCAGGGTGGGCACTGTGCCCCCCCCCCCCCCCGGCTGTTACGCCACTGGGGGGACCGCTCGATAGTCCGACGGTTCTATAATCTGACGCCTCTATAGTACAAAAGTTCTATAGTACGACCATCTAAATACACTATTCGACTTACCTGGAGTTTTGAGTTGTGATGTACCAACTGTAGCACAGTGGAGTTTCTCTCAGCGGAATGTAGTGCGTCTCCTAGGTAATCACACACACAAATTTAGGAATCAGATACAACATACAGTGCAGTGGCATTAAGCCTTTTCACACAAACATACATTTTGGTCGATCGATCCTCTTTTCCTGGGCACAATAATAGGTTTGCTATGAATGATAGTTTATTATGATGAATTGCAAAAACAAGACCACTTTTCTGTACTAATTCTAATACCAATGATGAATTAAATTTGATGTAAGTGTTTGAAACGGCTGAATTAAGAGTCCTTTAAGGGGGGACTTAAGGAAGTTTTTTTGTTGAATTTTATGAGTGCTGTTTATTGAACTATGAATCAAATGTATATAAAAGTATATTTTTGGAAAGGAAATGGATCAGAGAATCCAAATTTGGCATCAGTTTTGACCAAAAATGTTGATTCTTTTTTGAGAAAATCACAAAATTCACTTTTTTGACCTAATTTTTTTTTGAACAAATCTAACAAAACTAATTTTGAGCAAAAAATGCCCAAATCGCTTGATGATGATGTACACTAATGAAGGGACAATTTTTTTTTTAACCTTATCTAATATTTTTGGCAATTTTGACTAAAAAGTATTAAAAAAAAATTAAAAAACCTGCCCCCCCCCCTCCAAAAAAAAGTAGGCCTATTGACAAAACAGACTAATTTGACTCCTAAATCAATGATATGGAATGTCCCATAATAAAATGAACCAATTTGACACATTAATGAATGACACAGAATGTCCCTCCAAAATGGACCAATTTGACAACTAATAATCCCCCCTCCCAAAAAAAAAATGTCAAGACAAAATGGACCAATTTGACACATAAATGATGACACAGAATATCCCATCTAAAGCAATGACACAGAAAGTCCTCATAAAACAAGACCAATTTGACATCTGAACCAATGAATATAATCTGTCCCACCAAAATGGACTGATCTGACATCTAATAGCAAAAATATCCAAAAAATATCCAAAAAATATCCAAAAACCTTTTATGGTACATTCCATATAATTGATGACTCCTAAATCAATGATACAGAATACTCCATTATAAGATGCACCAATTTGACATCTAAATCAATTATACACACAAAACGGACCAATTTGACACATAAATGAATAACACAGAATGTCCCAACAAAACGGACCAATTTGACATCTAACGCAATGACACAGAAAGTCCTCATAAAATGAACCAATTTAATATCCAAAGCAATGATACAAAACTAACAAAATGTCATTGTTGGACAAATTTGATATCCGATCCAATGACACAAAATGTTCAAAATGGATCAAGCAATGACAAAAATTACAAATATGTCCAACAAAACGGACCAATTTGATACATAAATGAATGACACAGAATGTTCAAAACCAAATAGTCCAAGTTGACATATATAAACCAATGATAACAAATGTTCCATCAAAATGGATCAAGCAATGACACAAAATGACAAATATGTCCAACAAAATGGACCAATTTGACAACAGTGACTATAAAACTGTCCCACCAAAACAGACAAATTTGACATAATACCAAAAATATACACACACACACAACAACAAAAAGTCATGTCAAAACAGATTAATTTGACTCCTAAATCAATGTGACGGAATGTCCCACGATAAAATGCACCAATTTGACTTCTAAATCAATGATACAGAACGTCCAACAAAATGGACCAATTTGACACCCAAACGAATGATACAGAATGTCCAAATACAACGGACCAATTTGACATCTAAAGCAATGATACAAAATAACAAAATGTCAATGATATAGAATGTCCTAAGAAATGGACACATTTGATATATGATCCAATGACACAAAATGTTCCAAAGAAATGGATCAAGCAATGACACAAAATGACAAATATGTCCAACAAAATGGACCAATTTGACACATAAATGAATGACACAGAATGTTCAAAACCAAATGGTCCAAGTTGACATATAAACCAATGATACAAAATAACAAACATGTCAATGATATCAAATGTCCTATCAAACAGACAAATTTGATATCTGATCCAATAACACAAAATGTTCTAACAAAATGGATCAAGCAATTACACAAAATTACAAATATGTCCAACAAAACGGACTAATTCGATACATATTATGAATGACACAAAATATTTAAAAACCAATGGTCCAAGTTGACATATAAACCAATGATACAAAATGTTCCAACAAAATGGATCAAGCAATGACACAAAATTACAAATATGTCCAACAAAATGGACCAATTTGACACCCAAACAGATACTGAGTGTCCCAACAAAATTTCCCAATTTAACATCTAAAGCAATGATCGTTGTCATCATTCTATGAATCATGGCAGATTCTTTGTGACCCTATTGATGATGGAGTGCCATCATTGTCTATTTTGTGATATGTGATGTGCTGAGATAAGATATTTATAAGTCAGTTGCTTCTTTAATGCCCTCAGTGCAACGGAGCTGTGGTCTGCCAAGTTTAAGCATTTCTTTGATAGCTAGCTCCTGGAAATATCACCTTTTCTAGATTGTCACTCTTTCATCTGGCAATATGTCCAAAGTATTACAGTTTGTTGTGCATGATCTTTTATCTGCAGAGAAGTTCGGTCCCAAATATCAAATAGACAAATTGTACACCCAAATGAATGACACAAAATGTCCCAACAAAATGGACCAATTTGACATCTAAAGCAATTATACAAAACAACAAAAATGTCAATGATACAAATGTCTATCAAATAAACAAATTTGAAATCCGATCTAATGACACAATATGTTGCTACAAAATGGATCAAGCAATGACACAAAATTACAAATATGTCCTAACAAAACGGACCAATTTGACACCCAAACGAATGATACAGAATGTCCCAACACAATGCACCTATTTGACATCTAAAGCAATGATACAAAATAACAAATGTCAAAATAACAAAAATGTCAATGATATAGAACCTGCGGCCCACAGGACACACGTGGCCCGTCGGCCTCTAATCTGCAGCCCGCGAAGTGATCCCTAAATTCCCATTGATGCGGCCTGTTTTAACCAGAACTCCCTAGGATTACACAAATGGCGGATTGATTTATTGGTGTGCTCCCTTATAATTGGTGATGCGCTGCATTTAGTAAATATAACTCGAGGCGTGATTGCGTGTTAAAATCCTTGGTTAAAATGGCGCATACAGCAGCAACAGCTAGTAAAAAGATGAAATTACACGAAGAGAAGTGGGTATTCAATGAGCAATGGACTAAGGATTTTTCTTCCTAAGATTCCCCTCCCCTGTTACTCCTCCTCCGGACGTGTTTTGGAATGTTTGACAATCACTGCGGCCCGTGAATGAATCTCAAAAACACCATGAGGCCCGGGTGGTAGAAAAGGTTGCACATGCTTGATATAGAATGTCCTAACAAATGGACAAATTTGATATCCGACCCAATGACACAAAATGTTCCAACGAAATGACACACAATTACCTGTCCATCAAAAACGGACCAATTTGACACATAAATGAATGACACAGACTGTTCAAAACCAAATGGTTGACATATAAACCAATGATACAAAATGTTTCAATGAAATGGATCAAGCAATGACACAAACATGACAAATGGGTCCAACAAAATGGCCCAATTTGACAACTAAATCAATGATACGGAATGTCCCAATTACACAGAGTGTCCAAAACCAAAATGGTCCGAGTTGAGATATAAACCAATGAAAAATACAAAATGGATCAAGCAATAAATGACACAAAATAACAAATATGTCCAACAAAACAGACTAATTTGACATCTAAATCAATTATTTAAAGACATATTGATATCTGATCCAATGACACAAAATGTCCCAACAAAATGGATCAAGCAAACAAAAAGGACAGAATATTCCAAATCAAATGATCCAAATTGAAAACCGATGATACAAAATGTCCTAATAAAAATGACCAAAAGATTGCCAAATATATCAATGAAACAAAATGTCCAAATATAAAATGGCATTTGAACCAATGATACAAAACGTCCCACCAAAATGGACCCATTTGACATGCTACAAAGTGTGATTACATGATGGCCCAATTCGACAGTACTTACATTGCCTTTTTGTTGTACGGCTGTTATCGGGTAAACACCATGTCCTTCACACGTCACTGATGTCAATGGTGCACTGAGAAAAAGAGTCAACAAGTTTAGTTCATGATACTGATTGCTGGTAGCAAATCACAATCTTAAAATTATATATGTGGTACAACAAATAGCTCCCATTTTTCAATACTCCCACAATGAGAAGATCATTCAAGAGGGACACTCAACTCAATACCAGATGGTTGCTTGTGGATAAGTATGAAATATACCCTGTAAAACAGTACAGATGATAGCGTATATTATAAAATGATCGGCCTGGTTTCAGCCAGGTGATAGTTTGTTTTAATCACATGGCTACAATCAAGGAAAATAATAGTTGACAGTTGACACAATTAATACAACTATCCCTGTGCTTGCAATAGAGAACAGACTTAGGACATAGCACTCTTTAATAGCAGAGGTCTCCCCCTTTCTCTGATCCTTCCCCAACCCCATCAATCAATGTTGGGGAAGCTGCCAAGGCTTCTGATAACATGTGGCTGGGATCAACATTGCCTCGGGGGAGAGGGGGCACTTTTCCCTTAATTGGGACAAAGTATGCCAACCATTTTCTACTGGTTCCCCATTGACATAACAGTGTACAATGAAAGGTTTATAATGTTGTCAAAAGAGGGTCTTTAAGAAATTCTTCTGCAAGTAGTAGGCCTACAATTGATGTCACTTCAATTCAGTCCTCTCTTGTTTTTCTTAAAGACCATTAATTTTATTTTTCTAATAACACATGTATCTTTTAGCATTGTTTAGTTGGGATTCAACTTCTTTTTCATATATTTAGCCAAGTTATGCCTATCCTTACCATGTATTAGAAGGTGGAAGTCCAGACAACCTCAAGCTGTTAATTACTTCAGCACATGTTTGGCACTGTTTGTTTTGGTGAAAAAGCCCTCTTGGTACTGTAGTGGCGCTAAGCATGCTGGGGTGCATCAAGAAATCTTCTTTGTGATTGATGTATCACTAGCGCTGGGATTTGTGCGTACTTTCATGCTTATGCAGCATGTTTTCGAAGGACGCTTTTACAAAATTGTTTGTTCACGCTATCATCTGCATGATCAATGGTTTTGACAATCAAAATCTGATTTGATGCAAATTTTTAGTATGGGTCCTTCAGAATCAAAGGGGAAATGAACATTATTTTTACATACCTGTAGTTTTCAGCAACACAAGATCCAGGAATTTGCCATTCAACAAATTCAGTCTGGTGAAGCGATTCAACTTGAAACTAAACAAATAAATCACATAATAATTAACCACTTAATTAATTTTGTTAACTTACTGGTATAAAATTGATTATAATCCTCTGCAAGCTAGTCATTTTAAGTTTTATTTACACACCCTTCATGTCATTTGTGGACTGTACCAATTACACTGAGCAGATAAGTACATGCCTCTAAATAAAAGAGGAACAATAAAAACTATATGTGACCCTTCACATCAAAATGGACATGTTGGAGGCCCAAGTCAAATCTGAGTTATTGGTAGAACTTGAAAGAGCACATGTTAAGCTTTAAAATGATACCATATTGAAAGTAATGGGACTAGTAATCACGAGATATGATTTGATGAAGCATATTATATTTGTTTCTATTATTTTCTTTATATTTCAACACATATATTGGCCTCTATCTCAAAACTGTGTTTGCCGACAACATGTCCTTTTTGACGCAACTGGTCACATATTTTGATTAATATTTTCCTAGTGAAGGAATTCATGTGATGGCATTTACATATCTACACAAAAGAATAAAAATGTCTGCCTGAGCACTAAAATGTGCACGTATGAATATGATGGGATTTTTTTGGTTTGGGGTTTTCTCTGTGTGTTTTTTTATGTGTTTTTTTTTCCTTGTTCCTGTTTATTAAAAAAAAATGTCCACCTCAGCATAAAAATGTGGATAATGGTGGTATGTTTTGGTGTTTTTCTAGTTGTTTTTATTTCATATATTTATTTATTTTTTGTAGGAGTTTGTTATTGGGGGAGCAGGGCTGGGCAGTTCCAGGGTCAAAAATTCTAGGAGAATCCTAGAATCCATTCTCACAAAGATTCCCGCTGGCAAAGTTGTGAGAATCCAAGAATCTTCTAACACAATATTTGAATAGAGCATATTATATAGATTCTCACAAAATCCTTTGCAACATGATAAAAGTGTCAAGCACTAATTTGCTCAAAACAGGCTGTAGCAACTATGTCCACTGTTGCTTGGATCATAATACTAGGGTCAATATATCTCGGTATTGTGTTGGTGCAGGGAAGTTGTTTGATGTGCATACATCGGTGTGCACTCAGGCTGATCTCGTAGCAACCAGTGTGATGGCCTGAGCTCAGCGCACCATATCCTGGTCCGGTAAAGCGAGTAGAACAGTGCATGTTGTGCTCGCAACCTTTGACAAACTTCTGAGCCCGGGTTCTTTGTTAGTTTGTTCTTCTACTTTTTTCCTGATGCATATTTTGAGAACAATAACCACCGCGGGAAAAAGTAGGCAATACGGAAAGCTCCTTGCCGGGAAATGAACACCTCTCGCGGGAAAAATGCAAAGAGTGAGAAAAAAAAAGTTCAAAAAATCGAAAATGTTGGAAAAACATTTACAGTGCGTTTTAAAATTTACAAGGCAAGCCAAACTTTATTGTAGTGGGCAGCTGTTTACTAGTGGTACAAAAACTCTCACTTTATTAGCGTAATTAACCCACAACGTGCCCACAACATTACGTTATGGAGGCTACCATTTTGGAATCGGAATATTATCGTGTTTACGTTGTTGCCAGTTGGTTTACGCTAGGCCATAAATCGCTAGTGTGGTAACATGATAAAAATCCCTATTTATTTTTGTTCATAGTTAGTTTCGTCTCTAATTCATTTTTATAGTTTATTTTCTTTGTTTAATGTTTGATATGACTTTTATATGTATTTTTCGTTCATGTACACGAATCAAGGGATAAAGGAAGAACAACATTTGTTGATTCTGACAAACTTCTTATCATTAATCTTTAACAAATTATGATTATGAAATTCATATTTTAAACATGTTACCACAAATGACCTGATACTCTGTATACTCAATTGTATTTTCCTCCTTTGCTTGGCCATGTTTGCCCCCCCCCCCCCCCCCCCCCCCCGCACCCCAACATGACAGAAAGTTGAAATTAATGTCCAATTAACTTAGAAATTAGAATCATCACGACACAAATCATCTCCACGTGCGCGTGGTTCTCTTCACGTAGACATCGCGTTCAAAACAACTCAACTTTTCAGAGGGAGTAATTTTCAGAGGGAGTAAACTTGTTGTTGTCAATATATTAACCGCGTCCTGTGAACTTCGACGTTCTATCGATACGCATGTTTAGAACTGTGCAATATGGAAGCGACTTTATTTCGTTTATTTATTTCGAAACAGCGGCAGCTACGTACGTCACACAAAAGTTCGTGGAATTTCGCCGATCCCCGTTTTCTTTTTGCAGTTAGAAAGTGAAAATGTTCGCATGATTTTCGCGTGTGTTTTCAATGGGTTTCTAAATCATAGCGGTGCCCGTTCAAGGCTCCAAATAGCATTTACAGTGGTAGCATAGGCCATTTAAATTTCAGTTTGCCATGCCGGATCGGCGAGATCGCGGGCGAGATCGATCATTATTTAATTCACTTTCATTGTAGTTTCAAGCTATTTAGAGTGATTGTTTGCCATTTTTGAAGGTTTGTTGAAATTATTGCTTAGTTTGAGACCTTTGACTTGGATTTGTTGATATTGGGAAATGGGAACACGACTTGTGATATATTTGCATCGCATTTTTTTGCGATAAAATTGAGAAGTAGAAAATTGTTCAAAACTGTGTCGCATTTCGCGATGCGATACCCCGGTGCGATACCGGATATTGCAACCTAAAACTATCAATGTTCCGATGGGTGATTTGTGACTTTTTTTTAATCACCTCCGAGGTCTTTCTCTCGCGGGAAATTGCAAGTAGCTTGCCGGGAAAAAAACATTTTTTCAGGCGGTGACAATAACTAACACTAACACGAGTAACAGTGCACACAATAGTTTATACCTTTCTTCCACTGATTAGATGATCTCTTTCTGCTTCAAAATTTCTGCTGATCCTAGAATGTTAACAATGAAAAAAGGATATTGAAAAATACAATTTGGACATTCTTGATCAATTATAGGATACCAACAAAACTGCAACTGCGCGCAAGGTTTAACTACGGCAATAGGTTAATTTTTTCAAGCCAACTGTTGGTGTGAAGGGTCAATATTTTCAAGCCAAGACTGATTTAACACATTCGCTGATTAGCATTGTACATTGGGTATATGCGCAACAACAGCGTCGGACTTCACACTCATGGTGTACATCGCGCTCCCCATTGAGCCGTATTAAACCATGGCAGCGCTACAATCACAATGACTCATTGTCATGTTGTGTAGAGTCAATTATCTGTTGGGATGGAGTTGCCTAATGCCTTCCTGCACCTGTGGAATGGATGAGTTGGTACAGGGATCCAGCAGGGTGCAGGGAACCAGCATACCACCCTTTAAATATAAAACTTCTATCCGTTGCCCAAAAAAATTCACCGTTGCCTTCATTAGTCAGCCAGCACTGATCAAGTTTAGACCATTTAGGCGAACTTGATCAGTGCTGACTATGAAGGCAACGGTGAATTTGTTGGGGCAACGGATAGAAGTTTTATTACCTACATGTAAGGTAAGCTTCGGAAGCAGCGGATTTTGTGTAGTGCCTTTTGACTTTGTGTTGTGAAACGGAGGGAAAAGCTGGTGACGATCTCGCTTGATGAAGCGTGATACATCATAGCTGCATTAAAGCGTCAGTGGCGGATACAGGGGGGGAGGGGGGAGGGGGCCACTGAGCGTGATCTCTTCATGAAGCGTCACGCTTGATCTAGCGTTTGGTCCGAACTGATAGGGAAGACATGAACTTGAAGTAGGGACCACAACCATGCTACTGAGCATCCTTCTGCACATGTATGCTTTTCCTATACAAAAACTTGGTATTTCAGTTTAGGGGCGATATCCAAACTCTACAGTGATTTTAAAGCATTTTTCTAGCGATTTTACAACGATATTCCAACGGTATTTCGTTCTATTGTTAAAAGCATCGGAAAAAGATCGGTGATTAACTAGAAACCTCTCTACTTATCTGGCGTTAACAATATAACTATTGTAGTACTCTCGATGGCTGCATTAGTGAAGCAGACAGATCAAAGGCGCAAGGAAGGTTGTGTTATATTCTTTAAGAAATACTATATTATACCGTTGGAATATCGTTGTAAAATCGCTAGAAAAATGCTTTAAAATCACTGTAGAGTTTAATGTGATTTAAGGTAGACTATTTTGTGTTTAAATGTATGAAGGATGCAAAAAGAAATTCAAAAAAAAAAAAAATCTTGACTAACGTCAATAAACAGCCTAAAATGGGACAAAATTGACAATTAAAGCATGATTAACGTTATAAATGTTTGAATACATATTTACTGGGTCAGGGTAGATCAAGGAAAATATTACAATTGAATTAAGCATGTTAATGTCACCTTGAAAATGTGTTTGATTTTTCGAAATTATGGTGCCCAGCCATGCTAAAATTGTTTTAGTAACGTGCTATAATAATGCCATAGACATTACACAGTTAATGTTGAGTTGTTTACTTGTTGTTTACAACATGTTTACATACACTTTAGGAAGCAACAACATGAAAACTAACAACTATCATGGTGTCAAGTAACGCACATTTACATTTCAAGGTCCAAAATATTGAACCTTACAGAAATTACAGTACTTTGGTAATCTGTTGTACCTGTAGGCCTAATCCCGCAAACAATTTGTTTACTAAGTTTGTGTACTAGTAAACAAATACACTTCCCTACTACGCGCACATTGGGCAGTCTGAACACCCGTACTGCTATACCTGCTTACAAATGTTAAACCGTTATTTATGTTAATGAAATAATTATATTCTGTTTATTATACAAACAGAACAGTCAAAATGTAAACAAATTTGTTTACTCTTACTTAGATTAGTAACTTAGATTAGAAGACAACAACAAAACATTTCTTTACCCAAATCATCATGGTAAAAGAAATAATTTTGCGAGTGTTTATAGATTAATTTATACCTTCCAATTTAGTTTTTTTTATCTACCCACAGCAAGCCTCACATAATATCACACGAAGTGGGGAAAAATCTAGATTATTAGCCTCATTTGGCCTAGCATGCCTAGCCCTAGGGCCTAGCCCTACCTATTAGAGCCTTAAATTAAGGCCGCATATTAACTAGGCTTTCTCACCTCCAAGCAGCTGTAGCGATTGGAGCAAATAAAAAGCTGGTGCAACTGCACAGTCCTACTACAACATACATGAATCGCCCTACGGACGGCATCATGTTTGATAGAAAAGTCATTAATTTATCAAACCCCACTTTTAATCCCGGTACAGCATCGACAAGACAAAATGAGACTGAATAATTCAGAAAATTTGGATCACCCGCGGCCTATTTTAGGGTTGGGCGGTATCCATTGTGATTGAGAACTCGATGCAAAGTACAGGGTGTCCCGAAAGATAACAACCGACCTTTTTTAAATATTTTCCTACATTTGGGTGGAAACCGCATTTGATTCGGTTGAGTAGTTTTGAAAATATGAGTGATTATGTAACACTAGTCATAAAACATTTCCATCCAAGTTTGCTAAATGATTAATATGATGAACGGATCAGAAAGAAAAGAATCTCATTTCAAGCAGCTTGGTGCTAAGCATGATGAAAGGAACCGACAATTTGGAACCCGGTAGTATATTTTTAACGGAATAAATCGTATTGGAAACTGGAAACCAATGCTTAGCACCATGCTGCCGGAAACTGGATTCGAAAGAAAAGCCATAACATTAAAGGGACACAATGTCATGTTGATTTTTTTAATTTTACTTCAGAATTCAAGATGAACATTAAAAATTGCCATTAGGCCTATTGTTGTTTCTACTAAAAAAAACCCAGCAAAACTGGATTAAAACAATGTTTTAAATATGTTGGAATACCACCCTTAACCATGTGAAATGCTGGTTGCGGCTCTACCAGCATTTTTGAATCATCGTTTTGTTTGTACAAAGAGGGCTGATTTTTCTTAATCCTTATAGGTGTAAGTTCATGTATAATACAATTGTAAAAATATACAAATCCAAGTTTTTATCATATATTTTTGTAGCCGAGGGCGCTGCCTCCACCACATCTCTTAATGCACCTTTAACACTACTTTCATTGGTTTCTTGGCATTTTTGTTGAACCATCAATCTTCTTTTGAAACACAATACCTATACCTATACGAGGATCCCTATCCAAAATCTTGACTTCGTCTAAGTCAACGCTGTGTCCTGGCGACTCAATGTGGATGTGTTGGGATACCTCGGACGAGGTGGAACTAGGACCCCAGCTAACAATTGTACGTGTTTAAAACGTTCTTAAAACGTACCAATTACGTGGTTTGGACGTTTTCTAAAAACGTTTTATAAACGTTTATTTGTGGAAGGTTTCAGACGACGTAAAAACGTTTTATGGGACGTTTGCAAAACCTTTTATGAACGTAATTTGTACGTGTTTTAAACGTTCTTAAAACGTACTATGTAGGTGGTTTGGACGTTTTCTAAAAACGTTTTATAAACGTTTATTTGTGGAAGGTTTCAGACGCCGTAAAAACGTTTTATGGGACGTTTGTAAAACCTTTAATGAACGTAATTTGTAAGTGTTTTAAACGTTCTTAAAACGTACTATGTAGGTGGTTTGGACGCTTTCTAAAAACGTTTTATTAACGTTTATTTGTGGAAGGTTTCAGACGTTTTAAAAACGTTTTATTTGACGTTTGTAAAACCTTTTATGGGGGTAGGGTGGGGGGGGGGGAAGGGTGCAAGGGCATTGACTCTTGGATGTTTATGTTCTTGCACAATGTATATGCATTTGTTTAGTGAGCAATCACCTTAATACTCAAAACCAGTGCGAACATAGGCACTTACAAGTGTACATCAATATACATTCCATGGTGTTAAAATTAATGCATCGACTTAATTCAAATAAAATAATAGGTTTAAATTAATAAAAGGTGTAAATTAGCTCATTAGCATAATTGAAATGGTACAAATGAGCACCGGAACTAGTTTTTGTACCATTGCAATTATGCTAATGAGCGATTTGCACAATTTACTCAGTTAATATAAGGCCAAGTAAAATATGCAAATTAGCTCCAGACTAATTTTTGATTCAACAACGACGTCTAATAACGTTTTTAAAACGTCTATAAAGACGAAGACCTACAGAACCTATAGTACCTAACAAAAACCTTTTAAAAACGTTTTCAAAAACACGTTTTAAATGTGTCGCACAAAATACGTCCAAGTAAAACGTTTTATATACGTCACAAAAAGACGTTTGTTATATTAGTATATTTAATAACGTCTAAAACACGTTACTACAACGTCCTAAAAAAAGTATTCCAGACTAGCTGATTTAAGTCTGAAAACGACGTCTTATAACGTTTTTAACACGTCCGTCTATAAAGACGAAGACCTACAGAACCTATAGAACCTAACGAAAACGTTTGAAAAACGTTTCCAAAACACGTTTTAAATATGTCGCACAAAATACGTCCAAGTAAAACGTTTTCTATACGTCGCAAAAAGACGTTTGTTACATTGGTATCTATATACTAATTTTCGGAACATGACTTTATTAGATAGTTCAATATAATTTTACACTCGCGTCCCTCTTCAACTGAAAAAGCGTGGTAATTGCGCCTCTAATACACGAGCTAATTAGATAGTTCAATGCCCGTTTTTTCCCGTTTTCAGACATGCGCAGAAAGGATCACATGTGAAAATCCGAAATGTTGAATTTCTTTTACTCGGGTAGTTACTGTTCGGACACAAATTGTGGTTTTCGGAATGAGTGATGACATATGGTCTTCACCCAAAATATTTTCTTCAGGGATATAGCTACATTTCTGTATATGCGGCTGTTTGTTATTCTTAAAGAACGCATAGTAACAAGCATTTATACGGGACTATTCGTCCAACAAATTAAAATATTTTACGACATTTTCTAAATGTAAACAAAAACTCTTACGCAGATCTTAAAGTGACACTTTCACATTAATAACATAGATGGAGTTTGCTTACGATAAAGAAACTGGCGGTACCATGCCAACCGTTGTTGTTGCTGCGCGACCGCGTTTAACATGGCGCACGCGATTCGGCGCACACGTAATGACGCAGACAAAGTGTGTACGCGTTTGGCGCAAACTGTACATTGTAAACGGGGCATGCAGTGAAAGACACAAACAAAACATTAATCATAAAGCCAAGACCTTTATTTTAATAAAGAAACTGGGAGCAAGGCGCAAACCGTATCCAAGATAACATATTTAAAGTGACTGAAGTGACTGAAGGAAAATACATTTGATGGAGTCACTCATGCAGTTGTAACCCCATGGCTGGTCATGAAGATATGGGCTGGTGGATCATGGTCGACCCCCACCCCCCACACACACCCATAACGATGAGGTCTGAATCTTAATTTGAGGTGCTGCGGCTTATTCGCCGTGCGGCTTATATAGCACGTAAATTACGGGATTGTCACATCACACCCTAAGGTCTAAGCCCCCTTCCCCCGCACTTCCCTTACTTGATAATATGGATATAGTATTAAGGCGGCCTTACTAAGGCCACATGGGTATCTGGGTAAACGGAACGTGCGGTATTGCTCCATCATACCCTAAAGCCACCTCCTCCTCCCCGCACTTCCCTTACTTTATAATCTGGATATAAGGGCACATGGGCATCTGGATAAACGGAACGTGTAGTATATTATCATGATTATTATAGAGTGTCTGGATTGGTAAGGGCACCAGTGGTATCTGGATTACGGGTTCACTATAAAACGCAGATAGTCTCAAATTACCTGGATATACTATGCACAGGTGTGCCACCTGTGATAACTGGATTTTAAGGGTGTATTAGGTAGTATCTCGGGAGGCCTTATTTAGAACACAACCGGGAACACAACACACATGACAAAGGGACTACATACGTGTAGGCCCTATATGCCTATTGGAGGAATAATGTATATGCCTATTGGAGGAATAATGTATTTAAGTAAATAGGCCAAACAAAACACGGATGGCACACATATCAACATTTTAAAAGAGGAAAACGAGGTGGCGGGGCAATAAAAGAATCGGGGGAGACATTTTAAAGCTAATTTTAAGTTTCTTTCAGTTTTGACATTAAAATACAACTTTTGTATTAGTTGGGGTACAAAATGGGTAGGGACATGAGCTGACAGGGGATAACTGGGGGAGGGGATATTAAGGCAATCCAGATACTCTGAATATTTTAAGTATTCCTACACCTGAATAACCATTCAGGTGTCCTTATTAATCCACGTAGGCCCTAATAGCCGCATACACAGTTATCACGGGTGCCCTTAATATTCGATTCAAGATAAACCACATAGTCCATGGAGGTCCTATATTGGATCACTAATACACAATCTTGATTATTAAAGTACATGGGGTGGTACCTAAATAATCAAGGGCACTATGTGTTATACATGCATGGAATACATGGATTTATTAAGGGCACATGGTATCATGGATTATTAAGGGCACTGTGGTACCAATGTCAGTATTAAGGGCACCTAGGATACATGGAGTATCAACGACATACTCTTGCTGTTTTACAATACCCTCATCTTTATGTTTTGATGTGACTAGCCATCCGCTGTTATAGCTTCGGCACCTATAATACCTGCGCTTTCCATTATAAACTGGATATAATACGGGTACATTGGTATGGGTATAATGCCGGCAAATGCGGTACCTGGGTTATTATTAGGCCATCTGTGAGGGGTAGGGCCTAGGCCTATGGGCAACCGGTGTATTAAGAACACGTGGAGTACTTAGATTAGGAACATGGGTATCTGTATTATTTAAGAGCACATTGGGCCTAGGCGCATGGTGTATAAGGGTACCATGTTACTTACATTATATCAAGGGTACTTTAGGTACCTGCCCTGGGTACCTGAATAAGGACATACTCTTGATATTTATATAGACATTTATAACGCTTTGATATTACTCATCTCTGCCTATTGTGGTATGACTATTACTGCCCGCTATCTTCTGCACCCGCGATTAATTCAAGTTACTTGAATGATACAGTAAGGCACCTGGGTATCTCGATATAACGGCACACTGCAGTACCTGGATTATGTGGTATCCTGTGCCATTAAGGGCACCTGTGGAAACTGGATTAGGGGTAGGGCTTAGGCCTATGGGTTCCCTGGATATAATGGGACAACGGGTACTTGCATTTCAGGTCACATGGGAGGCCTCCATAGGTATCTGGAAAGACAGAGGTAGGCCTACCTACTTTAAGGCACATGTTTACCTGGATTATCAAAAGCACCTGCGATATTCGGATTATTTAGGGCCCGTCTGGATTATGTATACATGTAGGACATGTTCTTGATATTGTATCAAATTTGCTTACGCTTTGTTTACTTACCTCCCCGTGAAATCTTCTAGCGGGTCCGCGCAAAGCGCGGATGCCCGCTAGTATTAATAACGTCCAGAACACGTTACTACGACGTCCTTAAAAAACGTATTCCAGACTAGCTGATTTAAGTCTGAACAATGACGTCTTATAAACGTTTTCAAAACGTATATAAAGACGAAGACCTACAGGACCTAAATAGCACCTACCGAAAACGTTTTTAAAACGTTTTGTGTTTGCTGGGACGCCTGTGCTCTAGAAACCGTGTCTTTAATGAGCATTCGGTTTCTCCGTTGGTTTGAGAGAGGTGTCAAGGAGGCAATTTACATCAGAGCCAACCAACCATCACGCAACAAAGATGGGGCAGGTACAAATTACCAAGAATCTATGACCCGATTCTGACGTCACACCTCCAAAAGGTCAAGTCGAGTCATTAGACTGCTGATGAAAGGTGTAGCAACACCTGAAAATTCCAGGTAATTATTTCTTGTGTTGAGATCGAAAGTTTAACTTCATATTTATTTATCACCAACACAGATGAACTTTCATTCTAAAACTATGAGCGTGTTTCTGCTGGGGCACTGCAAAAAGTAAACGCTAATAAACGCTAAGTTTCAATCGGTCTGTTTTAAATCCCCCCTGTTTCTACTCTATCGATCCTAGTCGATGGGCCACAACAACATTTGACCTTTTGTAATTCCAAACAATGCCACCGCACCTGAAAAAGATTGCTTCACAATAATGTGTATAACCCAGCGTGACACGGTTCACGGCGCAAACCACTAAAAATCGCCTTTCTGTTTCTATTGGGTTTATTGCCGATTATTGCCGGTTCCAAACCTGGTTTGTGAAGGTTTTTGGGATTACCAAAAATACCGATTATTGCTGGGTTCTGCCTGTTTCTACTGGGCAAACTTAGCGTTTATTAGCGGTTTCTTCCCCAGCAGAAACACGCTCGTCTATGATAAACTTAGCGGTAACTTTTTGCGAGTAGAAACAGGGGGGATTACAAACTGACCGATTGAAACTTAGCATTTATTAGCGTTTACTTTTTGCAGTGCCCCAGCAGAAACACGCTCTATGTCTTTAGTGAATGTTTTTACTGTGTAGGCCTATCATACTACTACCCGTTTTAGGTATTTGTCCACACGAGCAATATGAACTTTATATGGCAAGGCTTATTGGCGGTATATTCAAATGTGTAAATCGAATGTGTGCGGTGTCAAGCGCAAATCACAATGCCTAATTTGGAATGTGGCTTGTATTGTTGGTGCCTCAATTGGCGTGCATGGATGCACTAATCCAAGTCATATAGAAACAGTTGAGCGCAGCCATACAATAATTTGATTAATTCCATGAACTAGTCAATGCAAATTCACCAATGCAAAATGAGTAACATGTGGGGTGGTCTGGTGGCCCTTTTGCAACAAAGCTCTTCATATATAGAACTGAACTGTAATTGGCTTACTGACATGCGCATCTGTTCGAATCGAGGGAGCAACGATTTCTCACATTTGCCTATTTCATAATGGATATATACAGTCCATGATTGTATCTCCAAATCCGAACGCCAACGCACATGTAGCCGGCTCCCTTGTTACGTAAATGCGATTAAGAAATGCATTTTGTGTGTACCACCACTATCATGACTGTAACCCACACTATTTCTCGCGCTGCACTATCGAAAGTTCAATCCAATTTACATTGCATTTTATAACTCAACAATTGAAAGTCTTTGCATATCATTAGAATCTTTATTTACAATTTTAGCTTGCTTTTTCTCCCTAGCGCGTGCTCCCCTCTCCCGCTCTCCCCGAAATGTTTCCATTTGCCGGAGCTATAAAACAAGGGCACGCATAGGCTAATGATGATTCGATTGAGATGACAAGTATCTAAAATTGTTCACAAGGCTCAAGGAAAAAGAAAAGAATCAATGATATCACGTTTTCCAATAAAATATAAGATATAAGTAAGAGTAAGAATGATTAGATAGAGAAGTTTGCTTTGTTTTTAGAGATAAACTGTTCTTAACTAATAATTGTCTTAACTATATTGTCATTACCCATCTGTGACATGGTAAGAGACTGCTATCGGTCGGAAGATAACGTAGGACTATTGTCGTTGTTAAACACGTGACGAACATGGCCTGGATCGTACAGCCACTAGCCACACCTCTTTTCCTCTCCTTTACGTGTTGGTAGTTATTTGTCATTATAAGAAAGACTTTACTACGTTTCATGGGTTACGATTATTGCTTTCTGTGAGTTTTCCATTTAAAGTACCGGATAAAGTGTAGTCAGTCATAGATCTTCTGCCGCCCCTGACGATTGCATCACGGCAAGCATAGTTTTAAGACAACTGAAATAAAAGATTGCAATACAATTTCTTCTTTAACTTTCACTGCATTAACCTGAAGCATAGATTTGATAATGTCGGCTGCTTACGGTTCATCCGAAAATCTTACATCTTCTACTGAAGACGTTTCTAAGCCTTTCGAAAATGACGCTACCAGCATTGTGTTTATAAATACTGGATACGCTATTTTCATGCCAATATTGTCCGTTCTGGTCATAGTAGGCAATATTCTGATCATCAACGCATTTTGGAAGCTACCCGCCTTACGAGAGAAAACCAGCGAGCTGCTGATTCTAAATCTGGCCGTGGTCGACCTGTGCACTGGTCTAACACTTTTGTACATTTCTCCTATATTCATCATTCAAGGGTACAACCCATTGCGAGAAATCGGTTGCAGGTTGGCCAATGCTGCATTTAATTTAACCGTCAATTCCGGAAGCTTGACATTGGTTGCGATCAGTATGGACAGATTATTGCTGGTTTCAGTCGCATACCCGAAGTATTTAAAGTGGCAATCGCCGTTTCGCATTCGTGTTACCATCGCCTTCTGTTGGATAACCGCGTTGTCGGTTAGCGTTTTGGAACATGGTATCTGGAACTTAGCCAAAACGTTGAATGATTCCGCGGCCGGTATTAACTTTGATCAGATTTGCCTGAGCCCACCGAGAAGATTGCGCGTCTTTTCACTTTCTACTTTTATCGGACTTTATCTCGGACCAGTTGTTCTCGTTTGTGGGTTGAGTATGGCATTTTTTGTGTTGCTATGGAAAAGGATAAGACGCCAAAGACAAGTTGGAGTGTCGTCCTCGATGACTGATTCAACTCATGCGGTAGAGGAAAGAACCATCCCGTCCGTCGAAGGCGTCGAACCCGCACCACCGCAGCAACGACAGCGAAGGGTACCCAATTGTTACCTAAAACCGGCTATTAGTCTCACTGTTCTCGTTGTGGCGATGGCTCTCTGCATGCTGCCTTACAGCATTTATGTGTTTATAATCCAATTTGTGTGCGCTGAATGCTTCATTCCACAACTGGTGAACAGTTTGTTACTTTTACAGTCATGTAACGCGTGCTTGGATCCGTACCTTTACGGTATGACACAAAAGAAAATTCGAAAATACTATCTCTCTTGCTTTTCTTTGTGAGAACTAATTTCATGTAACTAAACTACGTGTGTCGATATTGAGGTGAGTGAACTCGAGGGAACTGCTACGTATACAAGAGTATAACGAGATTCTTTAATCGTTTTAATGATAGGTCTATAACGATAGACTTGGGTCTTCCAATACTACTGGTGTAAGAAATTTGATATCAGAAGAATCCCCATATTTTTCTCATTATGTCTGTAAAATCTTAGGGGCCAGAAATGTTCCATTTAGAAATTATAGGCTAAAATGAGGTGAATTACTGCCAAAGGGGATTAACCACCAGCCAGTTTGTGTACTACTCGATGGGCAAATGTTTTGTGACCGTGTGCTTCTAAAATAAGAACCATTGGAGTTATGCAACTCAAAATTTAGAATGTGACCATTTTAAGGATGACCTTCCATGTAAAATAGAAAACATCAAGTTCAAAATCGGGCCAGCAATCAGAACATCTACCTTTAAAGTATACTTACTAGCAAATGCCTAGGCCTCCTTATTTTAATTTATAAAGATTTCAGGAAAAAGCTTAGTTAAATCAATACTAATTTTTATTCATTTGGCCCAATTATCTGCCTTTGTATGTCATGTTTTGCCCGGTGAAACGGCTTATTACATATTACCGCGAGAACATAGTACCAGGAAAGGTGTTCCTGATAGTACCGCGTGAATAAATGATTGGTGTCGATCATGAATTTGATTTGATTTGATATCATTTGGGTACTACGACCCTGGATAACCCAATAAGCTTATATAGCTTATTTTCATTGGGGTCCGTTAGATGTGTGAACAGATACAGACCGGGATGATCTCCTACTCTTTACGAAAGAGTCTGTAACCTTTTTAACGTGCTCGGGTATTGCTCTTCCGATGCATGGGACCACCATTTCTACGTGACTTTCGAACCACTGGTTTTTGCTGCCATTAGGAAATCGTCACAATCACTTCGCTTCATTTACCAGGCTACCCACACGGCGCACACAATGTATCAGCACAACAGCTCCACAATCTCGCTTGGGTCGACGAGGCAAAGTTGAGGCAAAGTTGAGACTAAGTATACCTTGCCCAAGGATGGCTAAGTATACCTTGCCCACGGATACAAACATGTTGGCTACAGCGGGGCTAGAATTCACAACCTTTGTATCATGAACCCTGCATGCTATCCACTAGACCACACACACCCTCTATAACAAGTGACGTTCAAACAATACCCTATTATTTAACCGGAGCGTGTAAACAAATTTTAATGGAAATGCCTGTCATGGGGCGTTGTCAGATAAAATAAGACAACATGTGATGTCTTCTGTATTTTAGAAGCTCAGATTAGTACGAGATAGCTGTAGGTTTCATAATTCTTTAGTCGAGATGCTGGATAAAAATACACGTAAGTTGATGATTTATAAATAAAATACACTGTTTAATATATATTATATTATTAGCTCGTCTTAGTCTAACAAGTTTAAAGAGCGTGTTCACATTAGGGCAAGTTTTCCCCACCTCCCGTATAAAACCCGGGTATTTCCTGACTAAAAAGCAAAGTGTGAACAGAAATTCACGCTAAAATTTACCTCTGCATTTAACATCAGCAGTGGTAAATTTTAGCGTGAATACCCGTTCACACTATGCTTTTAAGTCCGGAAATGCCCGGTTCAGACAAATCATCAATTGCTGATGTATTAGCCCACATGATTTCCTGCATATTCTGCCACATTCCCTGCAACTTTTGCATGTTCGCGCTTATTTTTTCGGCGATATTTTAACAGTAAAAGAAGTTTCGTATTGTTATTGTGACACGCCATGATTTCAGCTAGGTCACAGGACATTGGTACGTGAACGTTAACTCCGGTTCAGTAATGCTAATTTTTGATGCGGATAGAGTTTCGGCACGATTCAGCGTGATAGTGTGAACGGGAGAATCCGGATTAAATCGTGTCCCAGATATAAACTATAATGTGAACACGCCCTAAGAGTTTCAACTTCCATCGAATATGGTAGCGCTTCGAATTTATCATCTCCAGTCGTCAGCCTGCTTCGATAATTGCCTAACTCACTCTTCAGCAAAATTGAGTTATTTGCATAAATCATGACTTCATTACATTATGCACATGCTGTTATAATACCTAAGTCATTGACCAATCAAAAGTGTTGATAAATGAAGAGCTTTGTTTTAAAAGGGCCACCAGACCACTCCAACATGTTACTCATTTTGCATTATTGAATTTGCATTGACAAATCCATGGAATTAATCAAATTATTGTATGGCTGTGTTCATGAATCTGTTTCTATATGACTTGGATTAGTGCATGCCAATCCTCAATTGGCGTGCATGGATGCACTAATCCAAGTCACATCAACAATACAAGCCTCACATCAACAATACAAGCCTCATTCCACATAATGAATATCCATCATCAATAATGCAAAATGAGTAACAGGTAACAGGTTTCATACTTTTGTTGTTTTCTAAGAACTAGAAAAAATGAGTTAAGCAATTATCGAAACAGGCTGACGTCCTACATGTATGTATCTGCCATGACCCCACACCGTACCACAATAATGGCATCGATATAGCCTACCTATACAGAGCATTGATCTGAGACCAAAGTGATACCAAGCGGTTGCTTTCATATCATAAGCGAGTGCACCAAAGGCTATAGATAAATCAATATCCCTTTAGTATTTAAAATATTTTTCTCCAAACATGGGCCGTATTCTCGTACGTAGTTAAACACGGTTTTAAGCTAAACACGCGTCTAACTTTGACTTTAGACACAGCGTTTAACTAAACGCAATTCTCGTACATTTGTTTTACTTAAACACGCGTCTAACTCGTCGAAATGTGTCTAACTTTAAACATGGGTACTGGGGTAGTTTAATGCGTGTTTAACTAAACTCGCGCACCAACTGTATGCCTTGAATGATCACTCAACCGCGCCCGGTACAAGCCGGCGCGCGGATCGTGTAGTCTTTAAAAGTACCGTGTATTTAAGGCATTCGGTCGATATCTATTGTAACCAATCAGGGCCACAATGAAATAAATACCTGTATACAATCAACGCAGGACCACTCTGGGAACGAGATTTGCAGAGTTTAAAATCGTGTTTTGTTAGACACGTCGTTTAAAAGATAAACTCACGTTTAAGTTAGACACGCGTTTAGTTAAACACGGTTTTAAGCTAAAACCGCGTTTAGTACGAGAATACGGCCCATAGTGTATTTAAAAAAAATATGTTTTTTTCGTTTTCTCATGCATATAAGCACTAAGATCACAGAGAAATATGTTTATGGTTAGCCACACAAATCTATCAAGCCATTCGTTAACATGTATGCTGTGTAATTAATTTACGCACGTAATTAATTAATTAATTAATTAACGTAATTAATTAATTAATTAATTAGGCGTTAAATGGAATAATTTTGAACCACGTTTTGTATGCCAAATTAAGTTGTGTAATGTTTCAAATTAATCCTTAAATTATGCTTAATAAAATGGTCAAGCCACATTTCTCAATTACGTTTTTCTTTTTCTGTAATATTAATCAAAACTTTAGATACAATCATTTTGCAACATTTTCTTACAATAACAATGTATTTCATACAACTGTGCACAGACTTGGCAAAAGTCTATTAATATTTGTCCAGCCATGCACGCAAACAATAGAAGCAATCTTCAAGGACATGCTCACGCTAAGGCCAACAAAATCCTCGACCGCCCGCTCGTCAGATTTAGGGCCGCTCCGATTTTTATTTTATTTTTCCAGATTTTTTTCAGATTTTTTCCAGATTTTTTTTGGTGTGATTATAACATATATGTGCGACTCTTAGAGTGATTACAAATTCTTGTTGGCTGAACTGAAAAAATCCGCCCACCCGCCCTTCCTCTCTGAAAGCTGTGGAGGACAACATTACTTTTTTTTTGTTGGCCTAAGGGACCAATGTTTTGAAATCCGCGCTACAAGAAACTTGAAATGCCATTCAGCAGTGTGCAGTCAAGGGTTTTATTCATAATGGTTTAGCTGACCGTGTGCTGACATGCAAGCCTGTATATACAGGTACCATCATAAAGGGCTGTACTAAGTCTAAATAAAAGGCCATAAAACCAAGTAGCCAGTAGCTGGTTGGATTAGCGTGCATGTATGATCAAGTATTGGCCAATCCGAAATCAGGTTTAATAAGAAATGTAACAATGCTGATAATCATACAAGGATAACAAAGAGTATTTTAAAATAAAGCTGTTTTGATTATATATGATACACATACTTAGGATTAATATTTTTATGGTTGTACAACACTCTCAGGAGGCACTATATTTATAATTCAATATTAGGGCATGTATGCTCTGTTGCACTGTAGCTTCCCATAGTAAATTTGCAGATCACCGGGACTGTATGTTTGTACGTTAATTGATCATCCAAAAAGCAGTTTTTCATCACATAAGCTAAGTGAATTTTCTTCCATTTTTGATATTTATTTTTTCCTACAGATAGCCTAATCGTAGAGAAGATTTTAATGTAAATTATCATTAGGTATGATATGGGATTGGTTATGTTGATACTGTTGAAAACCCATCGGTGTACGTAGGATGTGCGTGGTATAGGTCAATTTGTGCTATATGGGGCACATTCGCCCTATGATGATGAGGCAGTTTCGCCCATGGGAATTCATATGATTATGATTTTGAATGATGAGTCAACCTGTATGATTTTGTATAATTTCAAAGCACGGTAATTCTCCTCCTATAGCATATTTGTAAATAAAAAAATAAAAAAATATTTGTAATGATAAAAATAATTATCTGGAATGGAGTAGCACTAATATTAGTCGAGAATATTTTGAAATGTGGTATTTCTTAATATTTCAACATTCTAAACGAGTAAGTTCTGTAAATATGCCCAATAACCTTAATTTAAGTCAATCGCATTTTTCGTTTGTCCGTAGTAAACCTCTTTACAGAGTACCCATTTTACGTGTTTGTTCATATTCAAATTTGAAACCTTAAAAAAAGTAAATGTGTGATGTCCTTGTGAAGTTTCTTATTCTAAATTTAAATAACAAGGCTAAAAGGCTAACACAAACGGAAAATGTGATTGGCTTCATTATTTCCCACAAAGTTAATACTAAACAAATAATTTCATTCTTGCAACGTTTTTAAATTTCAACTTGTCTTTTGAAATAAGATGGCTTCTTTCCACTAATGCAGTTTTTTCCTAATACACTGAATATAACCATATGTAACTAAACTGAACGCTTGGGTGTTATAGAATTGCGCTGCAATTGGCCTGACGCGCGCATTTGCTCGAATTGAGGGAGCAACGATGTCTCACATTTGCATATTATTATCTCCAAATGCGAACGTAGCAACGCGCATGGAACCGGTGTGTAAGGACCCATAGTCCACCTGGAGCTATAGTCCGACGTCCATTGACATCATACACGGAATGAAGCGTGACACTAATGTTGCGTGTAGAGATGAGTGCCTTACTTATACATTTTGTGTGTACCACTATCATGACTGTAAGTTGTAATTACCCAAATTTCTCGCACTGCATTTTTTTTTATCTATCTTTCTCTTCGAAATGTTTGCATTTACCGGAGTTGGGCAAAACCAGGGCTAAAATAGGATAATAAGTATTCGATTGAAGGGGAAAGTATTTAGAATTGTTCACTATCCTGAAAGACAGAAAAGATACATCTCATTTTCCAATTTTCAATAAAGATCCCAAAAGCCAAACATTTTGGACAAAAAACATCATCGCCCGTTTCACACATAGAAAAAAAGGTACACAAAAATAAGATGGCAAAAGGTGCTTTGTTTTGATTATAGATAAACGGTTCTAAACTAATCTTAAATATGTGAGTATACTCGTTGACATTGGCGTATCTGTAATCATCATGATCATGGTAATAGTATGTTAAGAGAATGGATTGGTGCTATCGGTTAAGATAAAATAGGATGATTGACGTGGATAAATCCGTGACGAACACAGATCGTAGCCACACCTCTTTTCCTCTCCTTTACACGTTGGTAGTAGTTTATTACGTTTCATGGATTACAATTCTTGCTTTCAGCGAATTTTTCCCCTTAAAATACTGGATATATGCCTGCACGGCAAGCATCGTTTTAAGACAACTGAAATAAAAGATTGCGATACAATTTCTACTTTAACTTTCACTGCATTAACCTAAGCATAGATACTATAATGTCGGCTGCTTCCGGTTCATCCGAAAATCTTACATCTTCTACTGAAGACACTACGCTTTTCGAAAACGATGTTTCCAATGTTGTGGTTATAAATACTGGATACGCTATTTTCATGCCAATCTTGTCCGTTCTGGTCATAGTTGGCAATATTCTGATCATCAACGCATTTTGGAAGCTACCCGCCTTACGAGAGAAAACCAGCGAGCTGCTGATTCTAAATCTGGCCGTGGTCGACCTGTGCACTGGTCTTACACTTTTGTACATTTCTCCTATATTCATCATTCAAGGGTACAACCCATTGCGAGAAATTGGTTGCAGGTTGGCCAATGCTGTATTCAATTTAACCGTCAATTCCGGAAGCTTGACATTGGTTGCAATCAGTATGGACAGGTTATTGCTGGTTTCAGTCGCATACCCGAAGTATTTAAAGTGGCAATCGCTGTTTCGCATTCGTGTCACCATCGCCTTCTGTTGGATAACCGCATTGTCGGTTAGCGTTTTGGAACATGGCATCTGGAACTTAGCCAAAACGTTGAATGATTCCGCGGCCGGTATCAACTTTGATCAGATTTGCCTGAGCCCACCGAGAAGATTGCGCGTCTTTTCACTTTCTACTTTTATCGGACTTTATCTCGGACCAGTTGTTCTCGTTTGTGGGTTGAGTATGGCATTTTTTGTGTTGCTATGGAAAAGGATAAGACGCCAAAGACAAGTTGGAGTGTCGTCCTCGATGACTGATTCAACTCATGCGGTAGAGGAAAGAACCATCCCGTCCGTCGAAGGCGTCGAACCCGCACCACCGCAACAACGACAGCGAAGGGTACCCAATCGTTACCTAAAACCGGCTATTAGTCTCATTGTTCTCGTTGTGGCGATGGCTCTCTGCATGCTGCCTTACAGCATTTATGTGTTTATAATCCAATTTGTGTGCGCTGAATGCTTCATTCCACAACTGGTGAACAGTTTGTTACTTTTACAGTCATGTAACGCGTGCTTGGATCCATACCTTTACGGTATGACGCAAAAGAAAATTCGAAAATACTATCTCTCTTGCTTTTCTTCGTGAGAATTAATTTCATTAACTAAATTAAACTATATTGGGGTGAGTGAACTCTAAAGAACTGCTATACGTACAGACGTATGAGTGTAACGAGATATGTTAATCACGTTTATGATAGGTCTGTGACGATAGACTTGGGTCTTGCTTACTGGCGTAAGAAGTGTGACGGTACTCGAAAAAATGAGCGTCTTACCCTCCATCTGGTCGAAGAAGTATCGATGTATCAAATATTCAAAGCTTTAAGATCAGATGGACCAATGACTCTCAGTTTTGGACGTTAATAGCACCTGTTCTAAGCCATGCCCACCGCAATTGGAATTGATTGCTATGTCTACAAGAGTGAAATGATATCTGTTTATCACGTTAATTGTACACGTAAGTCTATGACGATAGACATGGGTATTCTTGCTTGCTACCGGTGTAAAAAATTGACGGTGCTCAAAAAATGAGCGTCTTGGCACGAAATCTAGTCGTCGAAGTTAAGAAACTATCGATGTGTCAAAAGTAGGGCAAGTTTTAACGCTTTCCACGAACCAGGCTTCTGCAGACGACATTGCAAAATTTCACAAAATGTTTCAAAAATTGCAAAATTATTGAATTTCATTACCATTTTTGAAATCAACATGATAAATGCATCTAAATAAGTACAAACATGTCTAGTATTGGATCAGTAATCCTTGAGACAGACCTTGAAAGCTGGGAAAGGCTTCTGAGAATCTGTTATGTAAACGATAAAACTAATAGCCGCGTGGAAAGATGGGCCAATAACTGTCAGTTATAGGACTCTACCGGGTGTATCATAAAAAGCAAAACATTTTTTTGAAATCACCTTCAACCAACATCGATCGTGGGCCCACAGTGGGCCCTCATGGGACCCTTACTATTTTGACCACTTTGGCCTGTATAGTATACAGGCCAAAGTGGTCAAAATAGTGTATACGGTCCAAAGTGACCAAACTATTAAGGGTTGAGCCCACGATCGATACAGCCAACAATGTTAATATGATTTTTGAGCTAGGCCTAAGCCTTGGTTATTTCACAATTGAGCAATGTTGGCCAAACATCGATCAAGAAATCAATTATGTTTAGTGCAAAAATTGCAAAATCCAATTTCCGTCTTTCTGTAATCATGCCAAACATGTCATTAAGGGAATGAGCCACATGCAGATAATATGCCGCAAAGTGCATTTTAATAGGATTTTTAAGAGTTGATTTGACTAATACCTGAACCATCATTACGGAGAAAATTAGAAAAGACAGCCAATAAACAATTCCTACCATATTCGGAAGATGATAATTTGTATCTATTCTTTGCACACAACATCTTTATACATATCGTCATAATACAATTAACCATCAAGCGGGAGATAGTGGTGTTTTTCATTAATTACGGCAATTGCATTTTACATGCACCTCATTAGGCTACAAGGCCCGCTTAGCAGCGCTATAAATTGGTGCCCTAAAAACCGGCACCAAATTTAAATATTCGCCTTCCATCAAAGCTGGTTGCTATATGACATAATTCTCGTGAGCAACCAACCGGCTGTATTGCAACGCCCATTGAGTAGCTTAAACGCATGAGCGTGGATGTAATTTGCAACATAATGGAAACTCACCCATTCAGTTAGCAAGTAGTACTGCTCGTACACGCCCCGAATTTAAATATACATCCAGGCAATCCTCTCGTAGTAATTGATAACAATAGATTTACCAGACCGAATTAATGTCATGTCATTCCCAGAAGAGGTCTAACATTGTCGAGGTGGTTCCTTAGTTATTCGGCAGATTAATGGTCTCTGAAATACTTGGTACGTTAAAACAAAGTAAAACCCCAACATCAGAAAAGACTTCAGGATGTGAGCTTGTACATGTGACATGCGGAAGGGTTAGCTACTCTGTAACATGTCCAAGGTCATCAACTTTGCGCAAGACCTTAACGGAGTCATGTAAATTGGAATTTAATACTTTCCACGTGGCAGTCCATGACATAAATTGCCCGCTTAGGAGCTCTATTAATTCGGTCTGGTAAACCTATTGTTATAAATTACTACGAGAGGATTGCCTGGTTGTATATTTAAATTCGGGGCGTGTACGAGCAGTACTTCTTGTTGCAAATTACATCCACGCTCATGCGTTTAAACTACTCAATGCGCGATGCAATACAGCCGGTTGGTTGCACACGAGAATTATGTCATATAGCAACCAGCTTTGATGGAAGGCGAATATTTAAATTTGTTGCCGGTTTTTAGGGCAGCAATTTATAGCGCTGCTAAGCGGGCCTTGTAGTGTAATGGTCTGCCGACGACAATTCCAAAGTTTCACAAAATGTTTCTAAAATGTTATAACTATTGAATTCATCACCATATTTGGAATCACCATGAGAAATGCATTAAAATAAGTACACACATGCCTAGTGTTAGTTCAGTAATCCTTGAGATAGACTTTGATAGTTGGGAAGGTTTCTGAAAAAACTGTTTTGTATATTTGGTAAAACTAATAGCAGCGGGGAAAGTGTTAAAATTGGGTCATGAAATTATCAGTTTCTGGGGCAGTTTTTGGCTGATATTGCTGCAAACGTTGACTCTCTAAGTCTCGAGTTCAACAAAAAAATGATTGCGTTTTGTTAAGATACACCCTTTATTATGGCACCTGTTCTCTATCACCATTTCCACCGCAATACCTAAATAACAATGCTTTCACCTGGATTGCACTGAATGTTCGCCAGTCAGGTTAAAATTGGGCGGAATAAATAAAAACTAGCAATAGACGTTATTTGTAATTGGCGATTTCATGGCAAAGAGAGAGACATACTCGATGTCACGCCGATAAACATACAATCTCGTACTTTTACTGCAATATAATGAACTGTGAACTTCTACTTTTTCCTAGATAGTGTCGGTTACCAGCAAACATTTCGATTCAAACTAGTGTAATAGGGTCAAATATAGAACAGCTCAGAAGTATGAAGAATTTGTATGATTAGTGCAAATTTCACCACATTGAAAAACTACAACACTCTCGTCTCGGCTACATAACTAGCCTCGTTTTCGGAGCACTAATTGCTCTGAGCATGCTCAGTTGGATAGCACGGCCCTCTTTTGACGTAAGTGCGCCAATTACGAATAATGTCTATTACTAATAACTAGTCAAAGATCCAGGCAAAAGCAAGCGGTCAAGCAAAAACAAATGGTCGAGCTCAAACAATTGCTGAAAATGTACAAATAACCTTTTACTTTTACTTGAACGGATTAGCAAATGGTCAATGGTTAATCAACAGCGGGACCATCATTAATTGATTTTACTATTACTTTTGATGGACCGGGTGTGCTGACAATAATATTTTTCTGGCTGATATGTTTATGCCAGCAATTCAAAAATTCTTCTTCTGAAATAAGCTTTAGAAATTAGCTTTTATATACTCTGCAATTTCCCCTTAACGCATACAAATATGAAGTGCAATATGGATGTGTGGGCAAAGGGTCAAGATACTCAAGTAGAAACTTGACAAACTTAAAGTAAATGCCCTTTATCATACATAAATAATGGTATCCACTCGACCATTTACTTAAAATTGAAGTAATTGCTTTGTGTTTACTAGCAATTGCTCGGCCTTATATAATATAACAGTGTCAAAGGGAGAGTTTTTGTATATGATAAGTTTTGCCCGATGAAAAGGTTTACGTATTATAGTATAGTACCGAGTTGGTGAAAGGTTCCAGGAACAGGTTGTCCAGCTTTTAAATATCATTCAGAAGTGAGCCATTGTCCCTTATGTTCATGAATGTTTAATCCATCAAAAACTGACAGCTGCAGACAGTCAGACGTGTGATATCCCTCGCTACCACCCGAGTGATGTCACTATCATGAAATAAAACCCTCATCTCACTCGTGTAATAACTATATGCCTACTCCATGCTGTCGTTCACTATATATCATAGATATTACCTACTGAACATTCATATTGCTGAAGATGTATTTCTCGATGGTTTATCAGAACCAATCGTCTGCGTGTAAACGTACTTGGTATTATGCAATAGTAATATGGACATGTAATTGAGACGGGGCTTCTCTTTACAGACAGACAGTGGTAGTTGGTTACAGAGCTATTTTTACCGAGAAGAAAGTTGGTGGACACGTATTATTCAGAATCCAAGCATGACTTAGAGTGCCTTTATAGGGACGAATATGAGCTATATACATCCCCCAGTATTCAATATAACAGTACGGTCGCTGGTGCTGTACTCATGGAACCGGGGCATGGAACCTGCTAAGATAGCGACGTACGAGGGCGACAGAGAGCCTCAGTCTAGGGACAAACATTGGATAATAGCAGTAGACAGGCAGGAGCCTCGAGAGGTATATCAATAGATATTCATAATAGGTTTGCATATATATATACATGTACATCTACCACGGTTTAGCGTTAAAGGTAGCTCAACTATTCTACCCCAATATGTTAATAAAAGTTAATATTTTAGTGTAGCACAAAACCAAACGCATTTCTAATGGTAAATCAAATTGATCAATTGCTCTGAATGCTGGAAGTTTAATTATCATGGTTCTATAATCATAGTACGTGCACAGCGAATCCTTTCGTGCCATAGTAAATTAGTTACACAATGGAATTTTTAAAATTGAGGAAACTAATTGGGTCAAATAAATAAACACCGGACTTAATATATCTTAATATAATGTAGGTCCTCAATATAAACTGGGGCTTACCTAAAAGCTCGATGACATTGTATTTCTTTACTTTTAAGGTACTTCCATCAGTTGAAATGTTATATTCAACGGAAATGTTTTGCGTTAATCTAATTAGGCAAATTGAATAACAAATGTTCATGATATTTTTATTTAGTAGGTCTGTATATCATATGGAGCTTTAATATGGTACAAATCGTTTTCATTGTGCAGTCTTTGTTATTTTCTTTTGATAGATGGCAACCTCTGTTGGTATAGGTATAGTTAGTTTGTTCATTGGTAAGGTGATATCCTCATACTCAGCATATTATTGAGAATACATGTAAATGTTAACACTTTCCACGCGCCTATTAGTTTTATCATACAAACAGATTTTTCTGAAACCTTTCATTCATTCATTCATCCATCATTCATCATTTATTACCATAACATTAAAATCACAAATAACATCAAATTACATCAAAAATCAGTAAGAAACAATCAGATAATTTACAACAACAGAAAAACGAAACGGTTATGGAGGAGACGGCCAAATTTTGGAATGTCCCCTGCAGACGCCTTTCGCCTGGAAAGTTGAAAGTACATCTAGTGGATACCTTCATTGGAATATTTATGTAATACCAGGGGTGTGCCACAAAGCTTGCCGATCGGAGGCCACTTTTAAATTAAAATCTGGTCGGCATAGAACTGGTGGCGCTATACCGATCAGGCGTGATTGTAGCAGACGACACGACGCTGGCCACGCGTCTCTCAAACGACCCAATAATGTCAACGGGAGTGCACTATTTTGAATTATTTTTAACAGTTATCGTCCGGTTAACCATCTATCACCCTGCTCGACCTAACCTGCGTTCAGCATCAGACACCCGTCTAACTGTTCATAAAACCACCAAGCTCCTACAGTCTGCTGAACGTAGGACATTTTATTACACTGCCCCCTCCATCTGGAATGACCTCCCAATTCACATCAGAGAGTCTCCATCTGTAGCCATTTTTAAAAAAGCTCTTAAAACCCATTTGTACAGTAATTAGTTTTGTTTTGTTGAGTATGTTTATTTTTGTTTTGTCATAAAGCGCTACGATCTCGATGTAGCAGCGCTATATAAATACCAATAATGTATGTATGTATGTAACGATGACAATTCTTCTAATTATGATGAATTTGTCAAAATGATAAGATTAACATTTGCGATTACGTGTTATTCATTACGTATTCAACATTTAGGTTTCGCGTGGCCACCGTCGTCTGTGTAAATCCACAGCGCCCTCAAACCTATGCCGACCAAATATTACGTTAAACCTGGTTAAACATTGTTAAACGCGTTAAACGCCGGTCACCGACACATTCCGATGATTACCATAATTTATGTAATTTATGCAAACGGAACCGTTTTCGCTACGTGCGTTAGTATAGGACTCCCTGGTAATACCCTCAATATTGTAACCGTCACACTTTACATTTTACGGAATGAAGTGTATTATATGGTTGGGTGTAGAGGGTAGAATTTCACCAGATAACTGCTAACCCACAACAGACAAGGCTCGATCTTAGGTCCCCTCCTGTTTATTATTTACATAAATGATATTGTTTTTTCAAGTAATTTCTTTAAATTTGTAATCTTTGCCGATGATACAAACTTACTTGCCTCTCACAGCAACATGACCGATCTTATCAACACTGCAAATGTTGAGCTCACCAAAATATCTACCTGGCTAGATGCTAATAAATTATCCCTAAATGTTGATAAAACTACATTTATGCATTTTAAAAACAGGTATGATTCACGAATTCATAATTATAATGGCATAACAATAAATAATATTCCAATTGTTAAAGTTTCGAGCACAAAATTTCTAGGTGTTATTCTTGACGAATCACTAAATTGGCAACGTCATAATACTCATATTACAAATATGGTCTCAAAATACTCGGGAATCCTTTTCCGCTTAAAACACACATTGTCACCTCACATCTTATTTTCGCTCTATACAAGCCTCGTCCTTCCTCACCTTCATTATTGCAACATCATATGGGCTGATTCTAACAACTGCAACCTTAATTCAATTCATGTGAAACAAAAGAAAATCATTCGTCTTTGTTCAAATTCACATTACTTAGCTCATTCTACCCCTTTGTTTGCAAAATTGAAAACCCTCACTATTTATGACATTCATAGGCTACAGAAGGCTATTTTTATGTATAAATTTGCAAATAACATGTTACCTGATTTATTTTCTCATTACTTTAATAAATCAGATGTCTTCCACTCCTATGGAACAAGGTTTTCACATCTTTATAGACCCCCACAATTTAGAACTGATCTTGCTAGACATACTATTAGAAGACAGGGACCATTGGAGTGGAATGACATTAATGATGATATTCGACACTGTAAATCAGTCAGAAGTTTTAACAATAGATATAAAAAATATTTACTATCGTTTTATTCATGATGTCATAACTAAGGAACTTCATTCCTAATATATGTATAATTATACCGGTACTTATATAAATCCGTATTCTATCGCCTTGATGTCTTACATAATCATTATTCAGAGATGTACATTATAATATAATCGTTACTGATCTGTTATTGTAATTTTGTTCATGCCGTTGCCAACATACACTCGAGTTCTTTGCATTATAGCTAATGATTTTATTTAGGTGGCCAGTACTTCCCGAGCTCTGCTCTGATTTGGTCAACCTACCATAGTATATTAATTGTATTGTCATTATTATGTATCTCATTTGTGGAAAAAAATAAACTGAACTGAACTGAACTGAAGATACCGTAATTGCTATGTTCATTAATACCCTAAACACATAGCCTAACTTGAGCAGATAGTGCTTCACTTGAGAGTAACCTTAACCTGTATGCAAAAGGACCAGCGTCACATAAGTGCATCATAGTTGAACTGCCGGGATAAGGTAAATGTACATTGACATATCACTACTAGAGTTAAGGATGGATGCACGTCACATGATGTTGACCTCGCATAAAGTACGCGAGGGCAATCTCACCCCAGAAAACGGTGTAGCGGACATCCGTGGTGCGCAATACGTAAACTCGACCTCACAGCTCTGCTTGGTTAGCGGCATTTGGTGAGTTTTCAAGCATGCGCGTCAAGGTGCGCCCGCGTATGTCGGACTGTAGCAAGGAGAATTATGTGCCGCAAGTCCATTGGGAAAGAGTAAAGGCAATAACATTATGAGATAAGCAAAGATCTGATTTCCCTGTGGACTGAGTATAATCTGCTTCATAAAGGGGTCAAAAAAAGTAAGCCCCCCCTAAAATTAGATTACTTTTGTTTACAGAACTTCACACACAATTAGACGTTTTGAAAAATTGAAACGATTATGAAAAGAGAAAACGCTTGGCTACCAATAGAAAGTTTTACATTTTCGATATCATGTTTACTTTTCCCAAAACAGTCACATTTCCTCAAAATGATGTTTTCAGAAAAAGTGGCACTTACTTGTATTGGATTTTGGCAAATTTCATGTTAATGAAAACATCATTTTGGGGATATTTTACTTTTTTGGGAAAAATAAACATGATATTGAAAATGGGAAACTTTGTACGGATAGCTAAGCGTTTTTCCTTTTCAGAAAAGTTTCAATTTCTCAAAACGTCTAATTGTGTGGGGGTGTTACGCAAACAAAATTGTAAAGGATTTTGAAAATTGCCACTGTTTCTGAGAACATCGTTTTGGGAAACTGAGACAATTTTGGGAAAAGTAAACATGATATTGAACGGGAGAAACTTTCTGTGAAAAGACCTTTTCTCTTCACAAGTTTTTAAATTTCTCAAAACGATCAATCCTGTGCGGAGTTATGCAAACACACTTGGTCTAATTTTCGTACAAAAAAATCACGAGAGAGGGTTTTTAAATTGACTGGTATGGACCAAGTGCCACTTTTTCTGAAAACATCATTTTGGGGAAATGGGACTGTTTTGGGAAAAGTAAACATGATATCGAAAATGTAAAACTTTCTGTTGGTAGCCAAGCGTTTTTTTCTTTTCATAATTGTTTCAACTTTTCGAAACGTCTAATTGTGTTTGAAGTTATGTAACCAAAAGTAATCTAATTTTAGGGGGGGGGGGACTTACTTTTTTTGACCCCTTTAGTATAGGGGTGCCAAGAAAAGGTAAACAAAAAAACGACTCAGCGTAAGTTTACCTTTATAAGTTTACCTTTAGAGTTTATATGATACAGCATATCCGGCTATGGGATAGGGGGAAGAACGCAAAGTTGTGAGTCATAGTAGGAGTGCCTGAAAAGGTCAACTTAACGTTGAGTCATGATTAATGATCCAGTATAACCAGCTATGTACAACCCTTAGAGCTGGACATTATTTAGTTTAGCTTGGGTAGAATTTTGCCAGGTAGCTGATACCCTAAACAGATACCGTATTTGCTATGTTCAGTAGGTATGTGTATAGCTGATACCCTGAAATCACAATATAACCTACCCTCAGCAGATAGTGAATTTGTTCACTAAGGTAACTAATGCCCTCACCTGGTAGTCGATATGTTTAGTAGATAGCTGATACTTAGCCTGGATTCCAGGCCTTCCACAATCGCTTCAGGTATAAAGGCCAAGGCTCTGATTCCAGTGGTATAGTCAGTGTATATATACATTGACCTATGACTACTAGAGTTTAGGATTGGGTATAAGAGAAAGGTAATCACATTATGAGATAATAAAAGATCTGATTTCCCTGTGGACTAAGTATAATCTGCGTCATAGTAGGGGTGCCGGGAAAAGGTAAACTTACGTTGAGTCGTAATTAATGATCCAGTATTACCGGCTATTCACAACCGTTAGAGCTGGACATTCTGAAGTATTCTGAAGTAGTTCCTCCTGAAGTATTGAAACGGTGCGATATTGATCAGATAATTCTTGACTTCTGTAATGAGGCTCTCCTCAAAAACAAGAAACCTGAGCAGTGGTCTGTTTTAAATCTTATACCTGTTCCCAAAAGTAGCGACCTTAGCAACACTGCAAACTACAGAGGCATCAGTTTGAGTTCCATAGTTGCAAAAACATATAATCGTATGTTGCTTAACAGGATAAGACCGCATATAGATAGCAAACTGAGACCAAACCAATGTGGCTTTAGAGAAAACAGATCCACAGTGAGCCAGATTCTTGCACTCCGCAGAATAATTGAAGGGATACATGACAAAAACCTCCCAGCAATAATGACATTCATTGACTTTAAGAAAGCGTTCGATACGATCCATAGAGGCAAGATGATCAAAATTTTGAAAGCATATGGAATCCCAAACATCATAGTCAATGCTATTGAGGATACTTACCACAACACAAAGGCCAAAGTAACAACTCCTGATGGGGATACTGATGAATTTGATATATTGGCAGGCGTTCTCCAAGGTGATACTCTTGCTCCGTATCTTTTCATAATAGTGCTGGATTACTGCATGCGAACTGCCATAGAAGGCAGAGAGGAAGTCCTAGGTTTTACAGTCAACCCCAGGCGCAGCCGCAGAGTTGGACCACTGATGGTAACAGATTTGGATTTCGCTGATGACATAGCACTAGTGTCGGACACTGCTGGCCAGGCGCAAAAACTCCTGGAAAGAGTAGAAATGGCAGCTCTAAGTGTTGGCCTCCACATGAACGCCAAGAAAACAAAATTCATGGTATTTAACCAACAGGATCAGGTGACCATTAAAACTACCGATGGAATCAGTCTGGAATTAGTCAAAGACTTTAAATATCTGGGATCATGGACATCGAGCAACATGCAAGATATCAAAACAAGGAAGGCACTAGCATGGAAGGCGTGTAATAAGCTCAACAAGATATGGAGATCCAACCTACCAAGATCAACAAAAATTAAGCTATTCCAAGCTACAGTAGAAAGCATTCTTCTCTATGGCTCAGAAACATGGACAGTAACAACTAAAGTTCGAAAGCTATTGGATGGATGTTACACCAGGCTTCTTAGATCAGCCCTTGATATTAGCTGGAGGTTACACATCACCAACAAAGAACTCTATGGTGATCTTCCTAGAGTAAGTGAACGAATCAAGAAGAGGCGACTACAGTTTGCTGGACACTGTGTCAGACGTTCTGGGGATGTGATATCAGACCTAGTTCTTTGGAAACCAGTTCATGGCAAAAGAAATGCTGGACGACCGATGTTAAGCTATGTGGATATTCTATGTCAAGACACTGGACAAACACCTGCTGAGATAAAGACCTGCATGGAAGATAGGCGTGTCTGGAGAGCCATTGTTAATGCCCGACAGATGTCGCCGGAGTGAGTGAGTGTGAGAGCTGGACATAATTTAGCCTGGGTAGAATTTTGCCAGATAGAGGATACTCTAAGCAAATACCGAATTTGCTATGTTCTGTAGGTAGGCCTACGTGTATAGTGGATACCCTGAAATCACAATATAACCTAACCTCAGCAGATAGTGAATGTGTTCACTAAGGTAACTAATGCCCTCACCTGATATGTTTAGTAGATAGCTGACACCTAGCCTGGATTCCAGGCCTTGAAGTCACTTCAGGTATAAAGGCTCTGATTCCAGTGGTATAGTCAGTGTATATATACATTGACCTATGACTACTAGAGTTTAGGATTGGTATTAGAGAAAGGGAATCACATTATAATATAATAAAATATCTGATTTCCCTGTGGACTAAGTATAATCTGCGTCATATTAGGGGTGCCGGAAAAAGGTAAAGTTACGTTGAGTCGTAATTAATGATCCAGTATTACCGGCTATTCACAACCGTTAGAGCTGATCATAATTTAGCCTGGGTAGAATTTGCCAGATAGATGATACTCTTAGCAAATACCGTATTTGCTATATTCAGTAGGTACGTGTATAGCGGATACCCTGAAATCACAATATATATAACCTACCCTCAGCAGATAGTAAATGTGTTCACTAAGGTAACTAATGCCCTCACCTTGTAGTCGATATGTTTAGTCGATAGCTGATACCTAGCCTAGATTCCAGGCCTTTAAAATTCGCTTCAGATATTTATTTATTTATTTATTTATTCACGGTATAAAAGATAGCAGCAGGCAGCATAAGCTGACAAGCCGGCTTTACAATGCACAACAGTATAATACAATAAAACTGTATATATCTAAAATACATGCATAGAAATATTGTAACGAAATACAGACATCAGCAAAAAACATTAATCATCCAAAACGCCATTGAGTTTTTTTATGATGTAAGGAATGGTGGATATTTGGTATTTATTGGTATTGCAAAAGGGTTGAGGAAATATGTTGCTGCGACGTAGGTTGCGGTTAATGGAGGCCAAGGCTCTGATCCAGTGGTATATTCAGTGTATAAACTAGCTCAATTGTAATAGGACAACTTGCCCAGCTCTTTTATAGGAATGTTTACCAGTATCTATTTACCCTAAAATGCACCAGATATAGACATGCCACCACGGAGTGTTTTGATACAATAATAGTCACTGAAATTTAGCAAAACATTTGTTTTCATTTTCTTCAGAGGATTTCTGGCAATCAGTTTTCAATTCTCGAATTTGAGACATTTTGAGAATAATAATTGAAGATTAAGATTCCACATCACATTTTACAATGAAAAAGGGGGAAATTTGTATTGTTAACGGTTGATTTTGCTACCCATGTTTGCCCAGTATACCTAAACCTAATTATTTACTGACTGCCCCGCCCCCCAGGTGTCAACACTTACCTTGACATCCACATGCACGTATCAATTGTTGAGAATATCATGTCATAATTGTAAGGGCTGCCGTAGAGAAGATGTGCTTTAAAACATTGCATTGTTGGACCCTGTGGAGGTGGGACAAGAAAATACATGAGAGAATCATATCCGAGGCCCGTATGAAGTAGAAGGATCTGTTTTCTATCGGACTGAGCTTATCTGGTCACACTGGTATTTCATAATAGGGTTGTCGGGGAAAAGATGAACTTACATTGAACTGTGATTTATGAGACTCTATGACAGGGAGGGAGAGGAAATACCCAAAAGGGGACCGTATGAGCTGAAAAGGATCTGATTTTGCTCGTACTTCGAATATCTGGTCACATGAGTGCATCATAGTTGGACTGCCGGAAACAGGTAAATGTACATTGACCTATGACCACTAGATTATAGGATTGGGTAAGAAGAAAGGGAATCACATGAGATATAAAAAGATCTGATAATGTCTCTGTGGATTGAGTATAATCTGCTTCATAGTAGGAGTGTCGGGAAAAGGTAAACGTACGTTGAGTGGTAATTAATCTACAGTATAACCGGCTATGCACATCCCTTAGATATGGATATTGTTTAGCCTGGATTCCACATCTTGAAAAGTCGCTTCAAGTACAAAGGCTAAGGTTCTGATTCCAGTGGAATATTCAGTCAATTTCAAGTTGACAACTGGTGAATTGCCCAGCCCTTTTATAGGATTTTTGTATCAGCATTTTATTTACCCTAAATACACACTAGATATAGCTAGACATGCCACCACAAACAGTAATAGCTGCCGCCTTCATTATTCATCTTTCTTATGTATCTTGTTGGGTAGTGGTATAAGACAAAGTGTCTTTCCAAAATGTTGCAGCTATTTAACCAGATATGCACTTATGGCTTGACAGGTTGTAAAAGCATGAGATATTTATGACAGGCAATGGCATTCCATGGTAAATTTGGTTGGGGAGAGAGAGAAAACCGACAGAAAAAAGGGAAAATGAAAAAGATCAAATAAACAGATGACAGAGAAGAAAAAGGAACGAAAGAAAAAAACAGAACAGACTTGCCCAAGTCTACTGATACCCATAGCAGATAGTTGCTTTTATGTTCAGTAGCATGATTGTAATGAAGCAGAAAGTTATTATGTTCAGTAGGTAGCTGATATATTCAACGGGTAGCTGATAAGCCTATCCCCAGCAGTTAGTTGCTTTGTTCAGTAGGTAGATGATACATTTGACAAGTAGTTGCTTTAGTTCAAGGTATATGATACCTTCAGCAGCTATATTTAGAGGCTAATGGTAGAACTTGATATGTTCAATGGGTATGACAATATCTTGTCATATACGGGCTGCCGGAGAAGAAATAAACTAGAGTTTAGATGTGATTTAAAACATTGCACTGTGGACCCTATGGAGGTGGAACAAGAAAAGACAAGAGAGGATCATATTCGAGGCCCATATGACTGAATTGGAAGGATCTGTTTTCCCTCGGACTTGAACTGAGCTTATTTGTTCATACTGGTCAAGAGGTGAACTTACTTTGAACAGTGATTTATGAAACTCTATGCGCGGCTATAGGGGAGGGAGAGGAAATAATCAAAAGGGGGACCGTATGAGTTTAAAAATATCTGATAAGTGGTCAAACGAGTGCATCATAGTTGGACTGCCGGGAAGAGGTAAATGTAAATTTGCATCATGTTCAGCTCTAAGGCTTGTACATAGCCTGTTATACTGTATCAGATCTTTTCTTATCTCATAATGTGATTCCCTTTTTTCTTACCCAATCCTAAACTCTAATAGTCATAGGTCAATGTACATTTACCTATTCCCGGCATTGGGTATGCTGATTCTTCAATCAGGAGGAACATTCCATCATTAAAATGCCATCATCAATTTCAACACTACTAGATAACACTGCAAAAGCCATATTTTTCTTCATAGCTTATCATCATGTTCAGATCAGGGGAAAGGGTTGAATGAAGAAAATCCAACTCTACCACCAGATGAAAGATATGGCAAGATACTCTTAACTATACATACATGCGACTATTTTTGCAGATTACTTTAGAAAAACTCTGACATGGCAATAATATTAACCTTCTTCTTCTTCCGATGAAGTGCAGAATTTATTAACTGAATATAGTCGCACTGCGTATCCTTGGAACCTAGGAATACATGTATGTGCGTACAAATACAGACCCGGGATGATCCCCTACTCTTTACGAAGGAGTCTGTGACGTTTTAACGTGCTCGGGTATAGCTCTTCCGATACACGGGACCACCATTTCTACGCGTGACTTCCGAACCACGGTGCACTGAACATGCCTACTCCAATCTGTACGGTCTGAAGGAGGCATGGGGACGTGATTGTATGGGATTCGCCGCAATTCGCATGTCAATTGAAATTAACAAACACATGAATTGAAACGATCCACCGATTGAACTACGGCACAGCAGTACATGTATGAGCGCACTTAACCGCTGCGCCAACTCACCATAATCATTAAAACAAAAAATGTAACTGTTTCAAGATAACAAGAGTTGATTTTGCTTCTTTAGAAAATTCTTACTTTGTGGATATATTTTTTTATTATATTGCATTGTGATTAGATATCATTGTGTTGTTTTCCCATTTACAGGATACAAACAGGGGTCAAACATAACTTGCCGATCGGAAGCGACATCATCCAGGAACTTTTAACTTTCTTGGGCTGATATCTTCATGGCACTGTGGCGCTGTTTGTCGTCTACTTAGATATTATAGACGTAATTGAAGTTAACACGAAAATGTTGGAATACTTCCACACCGGAGCGTTTTTACAAGCCTGAACAATGATAAATCCACGTTTAATTGTGTGCTTTATACATTTTGAATTCGTTGTGTCACTTTTCTTTAAATGTACGCCATGTGTCTGACGGACTTTATGCAAGTCTTCGTACATTTATGAATATATTTCCAGAAGGCTGTTGATGAATGAGCGCTCAAATCTGCTAACTCGACCGCACATTGTATTGGGCTTATGTCTTGATGGCGCTATTTAATATAATGACGTCAAAATACGAACCTGATCCAGCCCGAGCTCTCTCTCCCCGAGCTCATTGTGATAATTTAAAAAAAAACCGCTATCTGTTATTTACGTATGTATAGTATAGGAGTTTCTTATCCAAAAAATAATAGTGTCCCTGATACAGGAAAAAATTAAACATTCAGTCTATGCTGGTGCGAGATGTGTTTTTAACTTGTGTACAAATGCATTGTTAAAAGAATTGTTTTACCATTTAGAAACATCGGTTCCAATTTGTTGTTTCTTTTGCTTTTTAAATGTCTCATCCATGGATGTTGTCATTGCACACCTTTTTAGTTATTTCCAGATAATTAAAAATGATTTAATTTTATGACAAAAAAGGATCGACCATAACGAGAAATAGGAGAAAAACTGCATTCCAGACAATATCAACATCAAGTGGTTATTTGAATTGCAAAGAACAGCCCAATCGATTTCCTTCTAATCGGCTTGACATGTTTCGGACATATATATCTCTCTTTGATCACGTGCAATTGGAAAACCAATTCTACAGAATTTCTTTAGTTCCAAAGTGAAAATGTTTTGGTTCGTCACAAATACTTTAAAACAACTGGTACGCAGTTATTATCGTTAAGATCAAGTTATGTTGCCTCTTGCATGAATTTCAAATACCTTTGCAGACAGAAATCGGATCAATTGAATTTTAGTCTTCTTATTTTTGATGAAACTAATCTCCAATCTCCTTGTGAACTCCTCGAGTGAAGTGCAGTGCTTTTTAAGGTTACATACGAGGGGCATTCAAACTTGTGGGTCATTTTTATCATGTAATTTCAGGACTATAAACATCATGGTCTCTGGACATTGAAAATTGACAAATCATCATTATAAATCAAGCGCTAATATTAACACTGTTAACGCATGTATCTTAATGCATGCCATAAACTTGTCTTTCAAATTTCCCGCCATTGTAACATTTAATTACCTAACCAGTGCCCTGAGATCACGGTATTCACAGTGCTGAAATGTAATGATAAAAATGACCTACGTGTTCGAAATTTTCTGTGAGAAAAGAGTAAGACTTACAGTTTAAGTATCACAAGTTTATTTTACTGACACGTGTCACGGTTCAGAGTTTTTTCAATGGTTGCAGGTATTTATTGAATGCCCCTCATATATCGTTTAGTATACAGGAAATATTGATTTTTGTTTTCTCAAATTTCTCAAACACGAGTGGTTTTTTTGTTCGGTCAACTTGCAATTTAAACATTACGCGCAAAGTGGCGAAATTAGCTTGCTGGACTGACAATGCAATTTATAGCAACTCTGCCTTCATTATTTCGCCCCATTGGTCATTTATGGACAACTCACTGATGACGAAATGGCATTTAAAAGCGCGCTTTTCTGATTCAAATTCAACTACAGAAATAAACTGTAGTTTTGTTTTGTTGTGACTTACAGATATGGTGAATTAGCTGTTTGACTGACAAATATAATGTACATTAGCTCTGCTTCATTTTGCTTAAGCATTCAATGCTGAAATGACACTCAAAACCGAAACTTTTCTTTCTCTTTTCTTGTTCAGAATTTTTAAAAATCGGAAATCTACACGGACAGATATTTGTTTTTCTTGGGTGTTGTCAACTGAACTTTAATTCCAGCTAAAAATACTCGTATATCAACGCATCACCTGGCGCTGATGCGATGGATTAGAAAACGGAAATCTGCACGGCCAGATACTTGTTTTTCTTGGGTTTTATCAACTGAGCTACACAACACGACACGACACAGCACGGCACGGCACGGCACGGCATAACCAATGGATAATATGCACAAATGGCAGTGAATCGTGGTATTTCTTTTTGACACAATTCAAAATATAATAAAGATATCATTCATAATATAGAGGTTTGAAATTATTCTGAAGCAGGTTCATGTCATATTGTAATTCTTCAATAGCGGAAATTGTTGTAAAGGCACCAAACAATGTCTTAGACCCAGAAAGAATATGATTTTGTTCACATTCTATGCAATTTCATTACCGAGTCAAGTTTCATTGACACGTACAACTAATTTTATCAAAATTAATTTTACAATTTTGAATGAGTTTTTTTGCAGGTGGACCAGTTACCCCATACCCAACTTACCCTGGACCACTTACCCCAAAATATGACTCGATACTTTGTCGAGATGAACAATTATTCAAGCACGCTTGTGACATAATAAGTTTTACACCAATTTCAAAACATACTATCATTTGTCATAATAATTGATAACTGTATAACCTTTCAGAAAAATTGCATGTTTGTTTTTAGCCGTAGCCAGTATTCATAAAAATAAGTAATTACTAACTAGTAAAAGCTTTATTAGTAAATTCAATTACAATTCTAGCATAAATGTTTGATTGTCCATAGATCACTTTTAAAAGTTGGGTAGGTCGGTCGGGAAAAGTGTTTTTCTTCTTCTTTTTTTCTTCTTCTCACTTGCCCTTTTTTCAGGTACCAAAAGTAAAATGAGATGTACTTGTTGTGGTTACCAAAACGGGGAACAAAATCTGTAATATTTTGATAAGTATTTTTATTTTCTGAACACTTTGAAAAAAAAAGATTTTCGACTAATATTTGTAAAAAAAATGAAATGAAATTTGATTTTTTTAATTTTAATTATTTATTATTATTTTTAGGGGGGGGGGGGGGCGGTCGGACGAATTTAGAGGGTCGGGCGGATAAGGACAATCTAACAATTTTGTTTTTTGGGTCTAACTTATTGCTAAAAAACGTATTCATAAGTTTTTTGCTTATGAGACCACCTGTTACTGGTCACGGCTAGCAAGTTCTGAATAACTTACTTACAATAGCAGCTCCAAATGTCACCGCAACACGTTCCTCGTCAAACCTAAATAATGTTCTGTAGGTGGTAGGATTGACTTTAGTGCAGTCAAATCTGTCTTTATACACCATAGGTTTCCTCTCACAGGTAGAAACATGGCATCAAAAGTGATATGACTGTGTTGGAAAAAGGACAAGCTTCAAATGGAGGTGCTCGTAAAAAGTGTGCTTATTAAGTAATTGCATATTTTTATGTATAAATATTCAAGTAAATGGTTAGTGAAAGTTTAGTAAAAGCCAGTGGCGTAGCTAGGATTTTTTCAGTAGAGGCAAGATCAAAAAATGTCGTAAAAGGGTGCCCAAATATTGTTTTCAATCAGCTCAGAAAACTTCGAGGGGGTGTAAGGGCATGTTATATACACCAAACGCCCGCGAAAAGTGGTCCTTGTAAATTGTCATAATGCCTATAGCTATTCAATGATACACACTACATTCGGAGACTGGGGCGGGGCATAAATAGGACTGGGGGCGGGGTACACAGGGCTTTTTCGGTCAAGGGGCCCCTGATCCCCCCCCCCCCCCCCCCCTCCCCCGGTAGCTACGTCACTGGTAAAAGCAATTGCTTATTTTTATGAATACGGGCTATGTAACGTTTTCTGTAGCCAGCGAGCAACTTTGAATTCACAATTATTACTGCGTTTATGTCCTATAATAGACGAGGGTCTACAGTTAAAATAAGAAATGGTTTACTTTGTTATTTGCAAATACATAATTATACACTAATAGCTCTACTAAATTAATAACCATGATAATGATTTAATTTGTAGCTTTCTTCTTTAGATAATAATATTTACCGCACATTCAAACCACTAATGTCCCAAGTTAGCAACATGTGCCATTTACCGATCGTCACAACCACGAACTATGGGTTTAAGGGAAGGGGTGTCTAGGTTGATTTGCACCAACTTTGGAAACACATTTTCTCAATGTTACCTACCGTGGACCTACCGGTTAGTATTAAATTAAAGCTTAGGTCAAGACGTTTCAGAAAATGCGTGTTATTTTGATCTGGTTGCCATGGTTACCATGCAAGGCCTCTGATTGGCTAAACACGGGAACAAACTAGAAAACGCACAGCACTAAATCACTCCTCGTTTTGTGTAATGGTAGTACGGTACCTAAGTTCCGGCAAAAACAAAAAACGATTTTGTGATTAATGTGGTCCTTTGAGAATCAGTTTGGCGTGAGGGTAGCATTTTATAATTAATGATAATTAAATGAAAGATAATCTCTTGATCATGATATTTCAAAATGTTGATTTTCTATTTTACCGACAATTTATCACGTGAATGAACACACGTGCTCGGAGGCGGTCAGAAGGCGAGCGTCCGGGCTGCAAATAGGGGTGGCGCTGTTTAAATAATCATATCGTAAAATCTAATTGGAAGCCGTAACACTTCTTGACGATTTTATGAAATTGTAATAGTTATTTATTAGAATGAAGCATTCGAGACTTTCCAAAAATAGTTACTAAGGCCCCAAAATCGAGACTCTACAAAAACCTTCATTTTGGACCAGTCAATAACTTATTCATCAACATGCCTTCAGACCAGTTGCCCCATATTCCCTTACATCGTTAAAGGAATAACGTTCTATTCATTAAACCATGCATTATTTATTTGGTAAGAAAATAATTATCTGATCAGCCATTTCAGCGTGACTCGCATGACATTTCTACAAAAATCCATCTTTGAATGCATTACCAGTGGAAAACTAGCTTTCCTCTATTTTAATTTATCACTTATTTGAGTTGAGACATTGTCTATAGCATAGTTAAGTATACAAATGTTTGCCATACAACCAATATTTTTTTTAGATATCACAATTTATTTGACGTGACTCGTGTGACAGGCTACAAAACAGGTTTTTTTTACATCACTTGATTCAAATGGCTCTCCAAAGAATTCTACAAGTGTGACCAAATTGTTTTTTTTTCTGAACTAGGAACCTAACACCCTATCCCATTCTGTGCATGAGTTACACTGTGCCCAGGCTTCTGTGTTGTGTGTAGTGGCTTGTAGAAAATGTGACTCGCGTGACACAACTGTGTGACTCGCGTGACACAGTAGCTCATTGTAGGGCATAGCATGGAGGGCAAATAAAAAATAATAACAAAATAATTTGATAAAGCACCACTAACTCAATTGCAAATATCAACCATTAGTTGAATCTCTTTATTTTTTTAGTAATCTTAAAAGATTGTTTTATTTTGTGACTCGCGTGACATATTTTTAGGGTGTTTTCGTGAAGAAATTATTGGAAAAATGCTAATGGCATTGAACAAAATACCCAATGTTTTGTCAAATTACATGCAACAGCTATCTTATAAATGCAGACTGAGCAGCAGCTTGTGAATTAACTCCAAATATTTCTTTGCTTTGTGATTTGTACCCCTGAGCCCTCTTTTTGACCACAAGTTCAGGAGGCCGTAAATATACAGTAAAAGGGTCTAGTTTGAAAAAAATCTTTGAAATTTGAATGGTTTCAGTATTACTCTAATGAATTATAACTGACTGAAATTAATTCCTTTGAATTCCTTTCATTTCAATTTTGAGTTTTTTGCAACCCTTACATGGAATGGCTGTGATGTATATTGACCATTTCAATTGAACACAGAACTATAGTGTTTAAAAACGAATTTTAACTGCACATCCCCAACCAGTGATTATTTGAAATTCGCGCCCGGTTGTCTGTGTCGAACGGCTGATGGGATAGCCATACCCAATATTATGATGTCATCGTAACTATAACTACTACAATATCACTGCGATTTAAATCCGGATGAAATTATAATACAATATTTTTTTGTTATAACATCAAGGGATACGCAGCCAGAAATGACAAACATATTTCACAAACAGACTGGCAAAATGGTATAAGCATCGGTCAATATTATTAAAAATTGAGTACGGTACTCATCCGCAGTTAGGTATGTATTAAACATAATATCATGGTACAACCTGGATGTTAATGATAAGTTTATGTGTTAAACATAATTAATTTCTATTATGGCTATTATGGCTATTTTTCATTCAAACTAATTCCATAGATTCCATCGATAATTTCGTCAGAAAATAGCGGCCTCCTCTCCCATTCAATGGAACGGCTGGGTCACGTGATTGGAAGATCGCTCTCAGATGGATAGACTTTATATTAAAACCCGATTTTCAGACACTCACAATTAACATGCCTATAGATCGGTTTATTGACCCCGGACGATAACAATAAAAAAGTGAATGTGTGTATTCCTGTCACAAATAAATGTGTTATTGAGCAGTGTTCCTAGACCTATAATTTACAAGCCCAAGAAGAATATCTATAAAGACACGAGCCGGATAAAAGTGCTCTAAAAGGGGCGGTAATTTTTGAATTAGATATTTTTGTGAACAAAAAAAAGTAATTATTTAAATTACTTCATGAAAGGCATGATCAATGGGCCATTAAAAAGTTCACTGTAGAATCTAAGCCTGAATTGGGCTCTTTTAAGTTAAAAACACTGATTATAACAGACCAGAGACTCACAAGCTTGATGTCTGGTGATATCACTTTTACTAGAAGTCTATCGTCTCTATTTGAAATTAGTACTATAGTGATACCATAGTACTTGCGAGACCTGCAGTCTTGCACCAGCTTGATAACATTATGAATGTGGGAACGGCATTTGTCGTGATAGCTTTCCTATCACCGTCGGTGATGACATATGACTTAACCATACTGCACACCAATGATGTTGGAGATCGTATGGTCCAGTTCGACTCAAGTGGAGGAAAGTGCAGCGAAGGAGAGGCGGCAAATGGGGAGTGTTATGGCGGCGTTGCTCGCCGAGCAACCGTCATTAATGATGTCCGAGATACTGAAGATAACGTGCTTCTGTTGGATGCTGGAGATCAGTTTACCGGCACCAATTGGTTCTATCTTTACCAAGGGGAGGCTTCGTCTTATTTTATGAACCGGCTTGGATACGACGTTATGGTAAGGGGTTTTGTTGTTGATGGGTGTGTGTTTTTCCCCTTCTTTCTTTATACAGTAATGTTCATCTAATGATAATCAAAACTTCAATGATGTTGGTATAATCTGATAATGAAGATAGTAATATAACGTATACGTCTAAGCAAGGAGTTTTTTATAACTCCTATTAAACCTTGGTATAAGTCAGTCCTCAATACTAGTCTCGATGGTACACAGTAGAGTCAAGTGTTTTTCATAAGAACTGATAGATCGTCAATATACAGGAATAAATAGAGGGATTCCAAGTCTCTCCAAGAGTTGATTTCTATACTATTGACTACTTGACTGACTATTCTGAAGGTTGCACATAAAGAACACTCATAAAGTGACTACAAATCATGCTAAATATCTAACAATTTGGCCAATTAGCAGTATTCCAGTATGCTAAAGGCATGATAAAGGCATAGCAATACATTTGAGCTGACATTATACTATATGCAGCATGCAAGAGTTAATATTGTTTACAATCTTGCGCTATTCAATTAAAATTATGAAAAGGCATATCTTGTATTGTTTACCCGTTTTAACTTTTTTATTTTCAGTAAATTTTTCCGCTTCGTCTTGTCGTGATCATTTCTCTCATGCTAATAAGTAATATCATATTAAATTTACATATCGTCCCTTTTTTCAAAATCTTGCTCTTAATTATATCTAGGCCTGTAACCATACAATACGGAGACAAAACGAAAAACATGTATTTATTCTGAGGGTAATTTCCCGTTTCCGTTGTCCAAAATATCTCGCCGGGTCGACCACAATCAGAGTAGTTATGAAGGAAGAGGTAGAACTTATTGAAATTCTGATATTTTGTATTATCATCAGGTTCAAGACACGTACGTTTTCATGTACACAATTGTGATATTCCATTTGCAATCTACACTCCCCATGTGGAAGATGTCTTCCATATATAGGGAGAAGGGGTATGGATTCCAATAGGGAGAAGGGGTATGGATTCCAAATGGAATAGCCCATTGCGTACACTCATAGAAAAAAGGGTGCTCCAGGAATATTTTGCGTGAGTCAAAAGGTCAAGGTATACTGACCTATATGGAACCTGACCTTTGACCCCTTTATAAGGTATACAACTGAAACTCTAGGTGGTAAAAACTATCATTTCTGTAATCCTTGTGATCATACAAACAATATGAGATATTGTTTTTCAAAATCGGTGCAAGTTTAAATGTTGACCCCATATGCAAAGGTCAACGACCTTTTTACGTTTTACCTGATAACTCGTTTACCAAACATCGGAAGTATAGCAAACTATACCTTTTCGGAATCCTTGTGCTCAGGCGAACAATGTGGTATGCTTCTTAGTTTAATTAAAGGCATTTGAATTTTCGGGCCCCTTGTATGGCGACCATTTTGGATTTTACGCTATAAAACCATTGCCGTCATTTCTGGGAGGTATATAGGAGCTAATTTTTCTTAGAATTAGTCCATCTTGACAAATCCATCAAGACAAAAAGGTATCCTAAAACTGGTCACGGATCTCATGGAAATGACTCTACTAATTTGAGAGTTTCCCAAAAAAATGTATGATTTTGCTGTCCTCACTTGAATACTTTTTTGTTTGTTATAGTCACGTACGAGGGTCGTTCAATAATTAATGAAAGTGATCATGGTATGGGATGCATGAGTGATTCTATTGAGAGATAATATGATCAATACAAAGAATGAACCTTTGTCTTTCAAACAATGCACTTTTGGATTTCTAAGTGTGAACTATGACGTCATAGCATTGTCTCAAAGTAAGTATACTTGGGACACTACTAAATCAGTTATTTGGCGGTAAATTTGAATTGTTTGTATGAAACATGTGGTAAGAAGATTGCATAACATGACACCAGAAGCAGGTAAATCCCAATTTTTTTCGCGTAAGTATGATAAAAAAATACCATAACTTTAATCCCTGTGTAATTTGATATATGTAGTATAAGAGGAAAAAGTAAGGAGAGGCAATTGAATAAAAAGTATACAAATATCAGTATTTCAAATAGCCAATTTCATTGAAAAATGCCCAGTAAGTGAATCACTAATATTGCGGAAAATCAAACAATTTAGGACAAATCCAAGCAATTAACCAGTTTAAGAGATTCCATATGATAACTAACTAATTATCTGAACTTATTCGCATGAAACATGCAGAAAATATGCGCATGCGCAGACATTTTAATCAGAAATAATGAAAAATGCTTAAATCAATGTGTATAAATATTGTGATAGTCAAAATAAAGATTTTTCATGAATGTATCAATCAAACATGGCTGCCACGACCTCTCTTATTACTGTTATCTTTAGAGCTACTAGATATGTATTGTTAAAGTAATCGTCACATAATGTCAATGGTTTGAGGAAATTTTATGAACAGCTCCTTCTGAAATCCCCACTATTATTGCTTTACATTCCACAACAATTTACTAAATTATTATCCCTCCATTGTTCTTTATCCTTTGTTGTTTTCTAAGGTATATTATTGCGGATTTTGCTAAATAAAAGCGTATTTGAGATGGTCCCTTCTTGTTTGTTTTAAGGAATTCAGATCTGAAAAGAGTGTCAAACATGGATAAGTGTGTGTTCTAACTATGTGCCAAATGTTATCTGTTCTTATGCTTGCATTGCTGAGATATACGCACATGTATCAATCAACCCATATTCAACATATTACATATCCAGCCAAATAATTGACAGATTTCAGTCAGTGTCTGAAACCTATTGTGTTTATGCTAATGACGTTACATAACCAAAGATATCTAACAATCCAAAAGTGTATTGTTTGAAAGACAAAGGTTCATACTTCGTATTGATCACATTATCCCTTAATAGAATCACTCATGCATCCCATACCATGATCACTTTCATTATTTACTGAATGACCCTCGTATATAAAACCGATGAATTACGGCAGGTTCACTGTGTAGCGAATAGGGAGAAATCCAAGGACAATGCAATCGATTCATGATTACAATTGTTACATAGTTGACACGTTTGTTGAAACAAAAAACTTATAGAATATAAAACAATCTATAAAATGAGAGCAAAATCGTGTTTGTACCATACAGGGTATTACAGGGATGCGGAGTTATTGTAAATTGAACGTCGAATTGGGAACATTTTCTATATTCCCCATAGAGATTGTACACAGTGCCGCCGCCGCCACCACCACCAACACCCTGACTTTCGAAATATAATCAATCATATCTCAGCCAAACATTTATAGAAATACCTGATTTATTAACACAATGTAGCTAGATAAATAGGCTTTCACATGACACCTCAACCATTAGCTCTACCACATTTATTTGTTGAGTTAATAGAGAGAGATGGATGATTCGTCACCAAAAATGCAACGCCACCACCCTTTTCGGGTGGTGAGTTCAAAACACATGGCCTTTCGTCATTTTCAAGTGACTGGCCTTTTAGGATGTAGGCTGAAACAGCTGAAACAAATAAGGCCACTTTCAAATACACAAAATGTTCCCCACCAGGTGATAGCTAATTTAAAAAAAAATTAAGTTATGGCCTAACAAAAAAAGTTGTACCATATCTGGTTTTTATATACCGGTCAGGCATGTGTGCATGAATGGTGAGTTGTGATTCATTTACCTTAATTGTCACTGCTGAGCACACAATAGGCAATGATATCTCATAGAAAATAGATTTACTACATCTTTTGTTTTCGTTAGATCTGGATTAATACTATATAATTCATCATATCTCAATGTTTATGAATGAGGTGTCAGATTGCGGTGAGGATTTCATTTGCTCGTTTAATGCATATCTAAGATTTTTAATATACCGAGGGGGGGGGGGGGGGGGGGTAATAACCCCGTCGGTAAACACGACCCTCCGTCGGTAGATTTGCGATTTTGACCATGCGATTTTTTTTCTGCCGGTTATGTGAACAACATAAAAGAATTCCACACTTTCCACGCGTCAGGCGTCTGCAGACGACATTGCACAATTTCACAAAATGTTTCAAAAATGTCAGAATTATTTAATTTCATTAGCATATTTGAAATCACCATGAGAAATGCATTGAAATAAGTACAAACATGTCTTGTATTGGTTCAGTAATTTTTGGCCTAGACGTTGAAAGTTGCGAAAGGTTTCTGGAAAATCTGTTTTGTAGGGCCTATGGCAAAACTGCGAAGATTTAAAGATACTAAACTGTTCAAAAAAGTCCGGAAATTTGTTTTCAATCGTCAATATTTCAAATATTTCGTAATATATTCATATTGTGTTTCATACCGATGAAAGGCTGATGTGTTCTTCTTTTTAACGCTACCTCATTCGTAGCAAACCCTTGTTTCAGTGCTTAGCCACCTGCTTGTGAATGTTGGGAGGTCTCATTCAAAATGTGCCAAATTCACCACTATTTCGTACTCAAAACAACAACTCTTCAATGAAATGTTACATTGACAGCTTCACTGTTAAACGCTGTTTAAAACCTTTAAACAACTGGTGTTGTTCAAGTAACCTGTTTAGACGAATGTTAAAATATGCAAAACTTGTTTAACATGAAGAACCCCGTTGTTTAAATCTGTTAAACAACATTTTTGCTGTGTTGTAGAGAGATGCTCTATTAACTTTTGAGGACAAATAGTGTTGATTTTGGCATTCAGATTGACACCTCCTCATATTTTCAAGCACGTGGCTGAACTCTGAAACAAGTAATTGCTACAAATTTGAAATCACTAGAAAGGTTATCAAATCATCTTTTAATTGATATGCAACACAATATGAAAATGTCCCAGGGCTCAGCAACGTGCTTGAGAATATGGGGAGGTCTCAATCTGAATGTGCCAAAATCATCGCTATTTTGTCCACAAAATTAAAAGGCAATAGAGCATCTCTCTACATACAACGCAGCAAAATTGTTGTTTAACAGTTGTAACAACGGGGGTTGTACCCTGCTTAAACAAGCATTGCGTATTTAAACATTTGTTTGAGCAGGATACTTGAACAACAGCAGTTGTTAAAAAGTGTTAAGCAACGTTTTTACACTGTAGCTCTCACTGTAACACTTCATTGAACAGATGACAAAGTTGTTCTTTTGAGCACAAAATAGTGGTGAATTTGGCACATTTGGAATGAGACATCCCCACATTCACAAGCAGGTAGCTAAGCACCGAAACAGGTGATTGCTACGAATGACGTTTCGTTGGAAAGTGGAATACATCAGCTTTTTATTTATATAAAACACAATATGAAGATATCACAAGATATTTGAAAAATTGGCGATTGAAAACAAATGTCCGAATGTTTTTTTAGCAGTTATATAGGCCTACACGAAAAAGAACTTTGTTTCTGATTAGCCATTAGGGTAAATTTTCATCATTTCATCAAAATGCCATATGGCATGATCATCTTGATTGTTTATTGTTTCAGTGATTGTTTAAATTGCATTTCAGGCACTAGGAAACCACGAGTTTGACATCCGCCCGGAAGGTTTGGCGCCTTTTCTGAAAGACGTCAATTTTCCCGTGGTTAGCGCAAACGTGGATGCTTCGTTGGAACCGGTCATCGACGGTTTATTCAATAAGAGCGTGATACTAAACGTCGGAGGGGAAACCGTGGGTATTGTGGGATATACATATGCCAATACCCCTACAATCACCTGGACTGGTAGGTACTAATGAAATCACATATAGGCCTATGGGCTATTATAGGCCTAGTGGCCTACATGCTCATTGTATATCTGTGACTCCATTTGAAATATACACTCCCTGTGTGGAGGATTAAGATAACCATGATAACGTCTTCCATAGGGTTTGTGACCTGTTACATTTATACCGTGCAAAATATAACAAATTTCCTCCATTTAATTATTTATGAATGATAATTTCAACGAGGTTATTCTACCGTATAACTGATGGATATACCTAGGATCTAAAGTTCACTTTAGGCCATGTACAAAATATGTAGTTTTTCGTCCCCTCACGCATCCTTTTTCAGGAGGTCTGTCTGTAATGTTCTTTTTTCTCTATTTCATCCATAACTTTTTGTTCAAATATGTAAGAAGCTGACACCTTTAGTAATATATTTGCTTTAATCCAATGAGTTTAAAAGCGGGTTTGTGTTAATCTTATAGACACGTGGTTAATTCCATGCACAGAAGCCCCGCCAGAACCATGATTTGTTACAGAGGCCTCGTTACACAACAAATAACTCAATTCTATGCTGGTAATCATGGTAATAGCGGTTTCGCATTATTTATTTTAGAAAAATTAAGAAGTGCTCGCATTCTATCCCTTTCCCCAAACGTTAGGACGAGAACCTATAAAGTTATTATTTTTTAATTAGCCTTATTCATAAATGACTTGATTTATCGATCAGGACACTGATTTAGCCTATGTTACATTTTATAAAGGTAATGTGATTTTCAACGACGAGATTGAATCAATTCAAGCAGAAGTGGATACACTAGTGTCTATGGGTGTCAACAAGATCATCGCTTTAGGTCATTCAGGAATCACTAAAGACATGGAAATTGCGGCCAAGGTCAGGGGCGTTGATATTGTCATCAGTGCACATACGGATACTTTCCTTTACTCTGGTAGGTAAAATCACACGTGCAAGTGTTTGTGTTTTTTTCATACAATTTTCCCCTCCGTCGGCAAGTTTGACGGTTTGACCCAGCTTTCAATAACAGTGAAACATGGTGTGAATTGAATATCTTCTAAATAGGATCACTACCGCGGTCAGTTGTTGATGTTATTCATTAATGTTGAATCTTTCCTATCATACGATGAAAGAAGTGTAAGGGGACATCCCACTAAATCCTTCCGCATTTGGTGTATAGACCATTTCAAATCCGAAAATATACGATCGATTCCGAATACTTCCGATTAGCCGAGTGATTTGACGGTTACATGACCTGTCAGCTCACAGGTCATGTCCATGTGCCGGAGAAAAACAAACGTGTTTTTCACCCGTCTGCCCGTGTGGTAGATTGCGCCAGTGGTGTTGGTGATAGATTGTATCCCTCACAAAGTTGATGTTGCGGCATTTCTGTAACAAAAACGGTGAGATGAAAGTTATTGGAAGGGAAACGAAGAAACACGAGACTAATCAAATCGAAGTCCATTATTTCAATTTTAAATGATTTTACTGAATTGTAATTTAAATTGTATATTAGCCTTATATTGTACATTTGTAAGACGTTAATTGGGAAAACAATAACTCAAATTTTTGCACTCTGTTCTCGAGCGTTTCCCAACGTCAGCAGATGCTTGATATACCATGATGCAACGCGACACCTGACATCATTTAGTTATACTGCCCTCAAGGAAAGATCCCTAAAAGTGGCTTTAATCATGTTCAGTATCATCTAAACATTTAGGTCGTCCTGGTCAATAATACACCGCATATTGAAGATTTTATCTTATAAGTCAACATTCCTAATATCTCTTGTGTTACGCTGGCTTCTTAATTGTGAAGGAATTATTCAGAAATATTTAAGCCATACATTTACTTGGTGGTTTTTTTTGTAGGTGATCCCCCAGATGCCGAGGTTCCTTACGGCCCGTACCCAGTGGTAGTAACGCCGGATGATGATCCCGAAGGAATGGTTCTTGTTGTAACCGACTACGCTTATGCCAAGTACCTCGGAAGATTAGATGTCACTTTCGACGATCAGGGCAGACTCCTGGATTGGTCAGGAAATCCAATTCTTCTTAATGCAAGCATTGGAGAAGGTAAGGTGATTGTAAGAGTAAGACTGATACACTTGTCAATCAATAAGTTAAAAAGTTATCGACACTTTTGGAACACCCTGTACTAAAAACAAAGGCATGATGTGTGACGAGTGTCATAAATGCCAATGTGATGTTGATTGAAAATCGTGTTTTGATTGTAATGATTTTTTGTGATATTTGCGTGTGGTTCAGGTTCGATCCGAAAGGTTCGATCCCTCACTAAAGTGCCATCAAAAAACTACTCGGATGTTTGGCCGATGAATACAAAACTATTAAACTTAATACATTCCAGATCCCGATATATTAGCAGAGATCAACGAATGGGGCGAGGCTGTGTCCGATCTCAGTTCTAAAATAATAGGATCGTCACATGTGTTCCTGGACGGTACCAGAGAAAGCTGCAGGACAGAGGAATGCAACATGGGAAACATGTTAGCCGACGCTTATATATGGTCCACACTGTCGTCACCGTCGGAGGATGGCAAGTGGAATCAAGTGGACTTCGCCTTTCATAATAGCGGTGGTATTCGATCAACTATCTCGCAAGGTAAAAGTTAAATTATTCGTAATAATTGGCCCCTTCCTGCTGTTGATTTGATGGCGCGCTAACATGTGATTACTTACAGCACGTCAGCTACTGCAGAAGAGACTTTCGTCTGATAAAAAAATCCAAAGGTCCGTATGCACAAAAGAGTTCGACCGGGTCTAAAGTTAGACCTGGTCTAAGTGAAATTTATTCATGCCTCAAAAAACTGTTTCCTCTGCATTTTCATGAGATACGGTATGTTGTGCTATTTTTGAAATTGGCATCCAAATCTTTACAATTTGTTATTAGCTAATTTGAAAAGGAAATGTAATTAAAGGTGTGCATTATACAAAACTAAAATCCACTTAGACCATCTTTAGACAAGGTCTAACTTTAGACCGGTCTAACATTTTGTGCATGGACCAAGGGCTTCGCAGAAGCCGTTACATGTGATGAGCTATGCCTATGCATAACATCATATTTACGCCATCAACGGTAAGAAGATGCCATACATATAACGTGTACTGTACTTCAGTCCTAGTCCTCATCATCAAGTTCATCCGAACAAGCAAAGATACGAAGATCATTATTTCTGTTTACCGATATCTAGAATGTCCAAGTTCAGCGTAACAGAATACGAGGGGATATCAAAAAGTTCTTGACATCACCAAGAAATAAAGGAGCCAGAAACTTTTTTTTGATATGTGACCCTTCAGACATCTTTAAAAAGTCACTGTGCAAAGTCACACATTTCTCCCACTTTTTATTACTTTTCCACAGACCGCCATTGTAGAGATCCTCAGATTGACCGCCATTGATTGATCATCAGATTGCGTTATTCACAAAACAGCACTAAATGGTTTAAAGTCTTGACAAAAAGGGGTCAAAGTTCATGTATGGTCATTAGAGGTCAATCTGTGTACACCCCATGTTACCCATAAGATTATTGTCACCAAGCTGGTTTGTAATGACCTTTGACCGCTTACTGTCAAAACTTTAAACTATTTATTGCTGTTTTGGTGAATAACGCAATCTAAGATGTCTGAAGGGTCACATATCAAAAAAAGAATTTCTGGCTCCTTTATTTCATGGTGATGTCAAGAACTTTTTGATACCCCTCGTATAGTAAGGCCAAATAAAAAAAGGTTTGTTTTTAAAGCTTGCGCGCGCATTGGTTTTGAAATGCCAAAAATACCGCGACTAAAATGCAGGAAATTGTAAAATCTATTTTTTTCCTACACATTTTTTCCTACACATTTTTTATTAAAAATATCGGCAGATTTTCCTTTTCTCAAACTTTTACATGACTCAGTTCTTAAAAAAACCCGCTGCACAATTGTTCTTTACACAACTAAAGACAGCAAAAAAAGTATCTCGGCTGTTGTAAAATCACCTATAATTTTAAAATTGTTACTCATATTCTAAAAATGAAAATACCAGGAGACGAAAAATTACATAAAGATAATAGCGGGAATTTTGATTAGCTGTTCTTGTTGTGCTGTAAACTTGATTAGCATAATCCGGGACAAATTTAATGGGGATGACAGGCGTACTTCTTTACAATTAAAAAGGATGAATTTCAAACTCCAAATGCTCAGAAGGTCCAAGAAGACAGACAGGACAGGTCATCGCCATGGGCAAACTGTCAGTAGAACAGCGATGGCTCAACGCTGAATCAGAGAGATCAATAGGAGTTACTGCAACAATGGAAATGGGCACTTTTCATCTGTAAGCACATACCGCGACAACAATACTCGATTGATTTTAACAAACAAGGTGTCAAAATCACCGTTTGTAATTAAATTTTCCGTCTCCTGGTATTTTCATTTTTAGAATATGAGTAACAATTTTAAAATTATAGGTGCTTTTACAACAGCCGAGTTACTTTTTTGCTGTCTTTACATCAAAATATTTATTTCAAATAGAAAAAATATATATCAGAAAGTGTCAATGGTTGCAAATAGTAAGAGTAAAAAAATGTTTAAAAAAATGGAAGACAAAAAACCGCGCGCGTCGCCCTATTTTTGAAGCCTTTGCAAGCTTTGAGACAAACCTTCTTTTTTTGTTTGGCCTAATGGTATGTTTTCAGCATAAGGTCGTTTCGCGATTTAGTCGCTCCCGGTATGACGAGTTTTACGTCATGTTCAAAACCCCGATACATCGATCTAGAGATCGCTTGACTGGAAACGACCGGTCGGCGCCGGGCCAGTTGACTAGTCAGTTCAACTCGAAAGATCGGTGGCTCATTACGTAATGAACACCGTACTTTTTCAACCAATGGGGGAGGTTATTTTGACTCGAAATTAGCATAACCAATCAGCAACTTTTATCCATGTTGTCGTCTGCGTGAAATATCTGCGACTTCCGGCGATTTAGTAGTTTAATGCGACCTACGGCGACCAAAGGTCAAACCGAGATACTTTTGAGCTAGCGAGCCTGCCGCGACCTGTTGCGACCAGCGACCGGCTAGTATGATTCGAGCATAAAAATGTCTTTACAATCTGTCGGCCCGGAGGCGATATTTTTTACCGTAAACAACATTTGGATTGAAACTTGTACTTACATTACATTATATATGTCGAGAAAAATATCAGACACGGTTTAACGCAAAAAATTCTAAGATATCGGGATTCGAACCAGTAACCTTTCGTTCATGGGACCTGTTCGATAGCCATTAGACCACGAGGATTTGGCTGAAAGCGATTGGAATTTCAATTGATATGATTTTTACGGAGTAAAGCTAATCTGTATTAAGAATATATATAATATAATAAAACGTGCGTAAGTCGAATATGTATAGCGTACAGTGAGCTTTCTGTGAACTACGCCCGCGCTACGATGTTATTATAACGCATTTTAACTAGCCTATCCAAATGTTGGTTACGGTAAAGAATTTCGCGGCCCGGAGTGACGTCACATGCCGTTGGCGATAACTCCTTGGCTGATGTAAACAACAGTCGCTTACTAGCTTACACGGCCTAATGCTGAAAACTTTACTAAGGTCGCTTTGCGATTAAATCGCTCCCATGACGAGTTTTACGTCATATCAAAAAAAACGATACATCGATCAAGAGATGGCATGACTGGAAACGACCGGTCGCGGCCAGTTGAGTTCATTTCAACTCGAAAGATCGGTCGCTCATGACGTAATGAACACCATACTTTTTCAACCAATAGGTTATTTTGCTTCGAAATTAGCATGACCAATCAGCAGCAATTACAGGACGTCGTCTGCTAGACTGGGTCCCCGCGTCCCTCTATATGGCCGCCATCTTTAAAAATGGCGGACCAAATATATTTGAGCACCCTCGCAGGGGCCGTGTGAAAAATAGGAAGACATGAGGATCGAGTCTAGTCGTCTGCGTGACCCGGAAATACCAGCGACTACCGGCGATTTAGTAGCTCGAGAGATCTTTGGTCTCATCGAGATTCTTTTGAGCTAGGGAGTACTACGTGACCTGTTGCGACCAGCGACAGGCTAGTATGATTCGAGCATTACGATCACTAGGAACGATCTTGTGTATGGCTGAGTAGAGCGTAGACACGGATGTGAAAAAACGTTTTACTTTGTTGTCAACGGCAAATCACAAAAATACCCGGATGACCGGGGCGACCTATAGCCATTGCTTGATCACAAAAATATATAATTAATTTGAATGAATATTTACATTGTTTATTTTGACAGATGTTATTACCTTTGGAGACATTGCCAATGTTTTACAATTCGGCAACACAATTGATACATTGGAATTGGAGGGGAGATACGTTAAGGACATGCTTGAGGTATCGGTTGCATATTATGACCCAGTGGACTTAGAGGGAAAATTTCTTCAGTTTTCAGGTTTGTGGTTTGTATAATAATATCCATACAATTCAAATAATATTATGAACGTGTGTTCGCATCAGTGATTGCCAGATTGGGCAATTCCATATGAAATCCCTGCACTCCCACTATAATAGAAGACATTACCTTAATCTTCCCACAGGCCGTGTGAATTTCAAACGAAGTTACCTGCATTGCGGACACCCTTTAAATCTACCCTCACTGTGTGGAAAGATTAAGGTAATGTCTTCCATATTGGGTGTGTGTGAATTCAAATTACTAGCACATTGAAACAATGTCCGACTCACATCGTTTACAGGTAAAGTAATAATCAACTACATTGATTTCGAATCTCGTTTCAAGCAGCTTGGTGCTAAGCATAGATGAAAGGAGCCGACAATTAGGAACCCGGTAGTATATTTTAACGGAATAAATCGTATTGGAAACTGGAAACCAATGCTTAGCACCAGGCTGCCGGAAACGGGATTCATTGATTTCAGATTGGTAACAAATACATTACCCCTTTGTTTGGTTGTATTTTCTAGGACTGTATATAACATACGACCTATCCCGTGAACCGTATGACCGCGTGGTTGATGTGTTAGTACGCTGCACTGAATGTTCCGTTCCGAGATTTGAACCGTTGCAAGACGATCAAACATACACAATGGCTGGCCCTTCATTTATTGTCAGCGGTGGAGATGGATACGATGTCCTTGCAGAGCAGGGAAAGAATCGATACATAGGTATGAAATAATATGCACTTTACAGTTATTTATAAGAAGAAAAAACAATCTACCAGTTAAACTGGTATTATTTCGACAAACACAGGGTGCACTAATTATACTTCGTTCAGAGTGTATTCAATTATCACATATCGTAAGCGTGATTGTAATGCGCATGCGTAAATAAACACGCAATCAAAGATGAATACCAGTATTCGCATGTAAAAATGCGTCGATCAATAGAATACGCTCTGACGCCACCTCACAGAGTTAAATGTACGACGGAGTATATTGCTGATTGCGTACTAAGGTCGCTTTGCGATCCCGTGGTCGTTCCCGATGAAGTAATTCACGTCATGCTGTTCAATCGAATTTAATCATGTAAACGGCGACCTGACGCGAGTTTCCAACAATTGGGGCAGGCAGGTTTCACCATGACGGGGTCACACTTCTAAATAGGGCTCCATAGGGATATGTACAAAAACACTGATATACAACTCTGTTTTAGACCACTAAATTGCGAAATTGGACCTTGTAGAGTGATTTCTTCTGAAAGAGTATCACATTTGCCCACCAAAAAGTGAATAAAATAGGTAGGTGAGCCGGGAGGTGAGCCTGCTCGATTTTCCAAAATATGCCCATGGAGTCGACATGGAAATGTCGCCGTAATCGCCAATGTTTCCAGTAAAAAGCACACATTTGAAACATCTCTAAGTCTTTTTAATTAGGGATCACGTCAAAACTCGACCGCCCGGCAACCGCCGGTTACGGCCGGTTCCGCCCGGTTCTCACAAAACGTGTCGTCTGTTATAATATACACACATAATGAGGTCAAATAGTAACACTCTGGTGAACACGACCGGTTGATAGTGCCTTGTCACACGCGTGAGCAATAACATCTTGAAGTAATGGGCTCTTTTAAGACTTAAAAGTCTCAGTTGACAACCAGTACAATACAGGTATTAATTTTCGCTGGGGTTGGCATTTTCAATCTTTTTATAGCTCAATTAACTTTTTAAAATCAATACCGAAAGTCTATGAATGTTTTTTTTTATAGAACGATTATAGAGAGAGCTATTATGACCGCAAAGTAACAGATTGATAGTGTAACTTGGTCAGATTACAGCATTAAGTCAACCGGCGGTTGTTCAGTGTTGCATGCGCGAATATTCATATACCAGTAAAACATTTGACCTGAAAGAACCGGGCGGAACCGCTCGTAACCGGCGGTCAACGGGCGGTCGAGTTTTGACGTCTCCCCTTAAGGATTTTGTGATGCATACTTTCCGATTCTAGTTTTAAACACCGTCAACTCATTAAGGGATAGGGGAAACCCCTTTTAGTGTAGTGCACCCTGACGCTAGGCCTGAATCGCTGCAGTTGGCTCAACTCAATCCAACTCGTGCCCGACTGGTCGTTTGATAGATCAAGTTACACAGTCCACTCGAGCGACTCCAAATAACCACAATATGCGACTGGCTATAGTATGTATCAACATTATACGATTGGACACCCAAAGGGGCGTTATTAGCGCATTGTCTTATCTCTATATTACGCTATAATTGGAAGCCATTTCTTTTAGTGACACAGCAAATTTCACAGACTATCACATACAACATATCTTTCATTTGCTTAGACCACTTTTCGCGGGCTTTTCTGACTTGCACTGTATTATGTTAAGAAAATGCTTTTATATACCTCTCTCATATTTTAATTAATGCAGGCAATCTGGACACATCTGTGATCAGCGATTACTTGGAGCTTTTCAGTCCTGTTTATGCTGGAGTTGAACGACGGATAACCTTCGTAACACCATCTAGAAAACCTACACGTGAAAAGTTCCGCAAAGTTTTCCCTTAATTTTTAAAAATCATTAAACCCATGGATTCTTCATGTGAATATGAGTACGACGTGTCGTATGGGTTGGGGTTGGGTGGGCGGTGTTGGGGTTGGGGTTGGGGTTGGGGTGTGGTGGGGTGGGGTGGGGTGGGGTGGAGTGGGGTGAGGTATGCTGGTTCACCGCGCCATAGGTGCAGGTATATAATGTATTATAGGCTTCACCACCTACTTTCGAGAATCGACTCTACAGCACATTATTGATTACGTTGTCGCTCTGTTATCACACACAGGAAATAACGATCAACACAAGTTGTCGTTGAGGTGACGCACCGAATGTATTGTCGCGCTGCCATGGCTACTCCGCATAAGATAATTCATTTTAACATGTTTCATTGTTTATTCATATGATTTATAGTCATCAATTTGGCTATTGTCACAGGTGACAGTTGCTCAATTTTTAAGGCAGTTGTCACGTAATGAGGGTTTTCAGGATCTGATTAAATCCCTAAAAATATGGTGTCGTGTGCATCATAGATATATAAATGAGTCCGCAACTTGTGGACTAGAACCACACGAAAGTTGAAACCTAAGTTTTACGGTGCAAACCGACTCAAAATTAGATAAAATGTTTCTTAATTTGTTTGAAAATGATTGAGAATTAAATTATTTACCATTTTAAAAACAATACACAGTATTTTTGTATTAATTATTCCACCTATAAAGCATACTTTGTGTATGAATATCTGTGTAGACAAATATACCTATAAATTACCTAATATTACCTATAAATGCTTAAAAAAGGCTTCCTGTTGAGGCAGAATTGATCACTTTCGAATCATGTATGGTTCGTACTTGTTGATATGGCTTCGAAGAACATTATCCAAATTGGCTGCCAATTAGTTAAAATGACCTCCAAACGGCTACATTCAACATTAATTTCATTATCTCTAAGTTGCTTAAAGGTGAAAAACTAGTGTTTTCCGGTGTGAATGATACGTTGAGAGGCTAGAAACACAAATTCAGACCTTGTATCAGTGTCCAAGACGGCTGCTATAATAGGTACATTTATCAGATTAAACTCCTTATCTAATATTGTGAATACCTGGAAATTAAGTAAAAGTAACAGAAATTTAGTGTTCAATTTGGTTCATTAAACTACTTTAGAACTATTATAAAACATGCGGCGCGGGGCATCATATATCCCAAATGGTTGCAATATATATTAACAGCATGGACCAGGCATTTTTCAACCAAATTTAACCATAAATGGTTTTATTGAGGGAGAATTGACCAACTTTGAAGTATATATGGTTGGCGCATATATATAGCTTCAACGAATATCGTGAGCCAGTAACGATATACAAAATGGCTGCCAAATTGTAAACATGGCTTCGAAATGGCCTAATTGTTATATTTTGAAATTAAAACTACACTGAAATTTTTTTTGTGTCACATCGACACCTTCTTGGAGTCAACTGTAAATGACACTTACAAAGGTGTTATTTTGACTCCAAAATTGGTGTAATCGTCAATGATATGGGTTTGCACATAATTTGGGTTTGCACATAATTTACGGTGACACCGTTAAGTGTCCGACGGACACCTTTCAGTGATCATTTAGTGATTTACACCAAAACTGGTGTCGGATTAATTGAAATAACTCCAAGGGCGTCAATAGTTGGCGGGAAAGCTCACGGTTTTTAGAGGTGTCGAAGCAGCATGACACCAATTGGTGTAAGACACCAATTGGTGTAATTCTGACACCAATTGGTGTAATTCTGACACCAACTGGTGTAATTCTGACACCAATTGGTGTAATTCTGACACCAAATTGGTGTAATTCTGACACCAAATTGGTGTAATTCTGACACCAAATTGGGCGTCTATCAACATATCAACTCATGCGTTTTCTCGTCGCCATTTTGTCTGCATGTTACGAGCCGGTAAGACTGGTAAGTACCGATCTGCTCCATTTCCAGACATTTTTGATAATAATTATGATACAATTAGCGTAATGTAAGCCTTGTTCATGTTGTTTAATATTGCGCCAACTAACTGATGAAATAAATTACAATTTCATACAGCGTGTTTTTATTAAGCAAACCGGCTTTTACCCGTCTTATAAAAAGCAGGATAAAAGCCGGTTGCTCGTGTGAGAGACGTGTTTTTATTGCAGTACGATAAACAAACTTGCCGGCTGCCGCTGACCTCATTATAATAAATGCCAGTGAAAGGTCGTAAGCAGGTCACTCGCGATGACTATACCCATTTCCGCTTACCATCGGCAAACGCGCTGAGCTGGAACCGTGCGTGTTTATACTGACCAAAGACTGCTTTTCCTAACCGGTTTCAACCGCTATTATCCTTGGTTTTGAAGGATAAAAGGCATCTAAAATCCAGGAGAAAAAACCCGGTATGAGCGGGCAAATGCCGGTGGTGGTGTGTTTTTACTGGGGATTTTAATCCGTTAGCAGTCATATGCCTGCTTTTTTTCTTCAGTAAAAACACGCTGATAGTCAGAGACTAGCATTTTGTTGGACTGTGTGTCAGTGCATGGGACCTACTAGTACTATGTGTGTGTTCGTCATGCATGCATACGATGATATGTGCAACATTACATATACATGTAGCCCGATTTATCTGGCTCAGTTGTCGTCTTTTTCATACGGACGTCTCACATTACGCTAATTGTATCATAACTATTATCAAAAATGTCTGGAAATGGAGCAGATCGGTACTTACCAGTCTTACCGGCTCCTAAACATGTGCTATCTCAATATGACTCTTAAGAGAGTCAATATTACACCCCATTTGGGGGTGTAATGACATTTTTCGAAAATGGGTCCTCAGGTAACCACCCTGAGGTGTCAAACTCAATATGACACTTAAGAGAGTCAATATTACACCCCATTTGGGGTGTAATGGCATTTTTCGAAAATGGGTCCTCAGGTAACCACCCTAGGTGTCAAAATGAATATGACACCCAAAGGTGTCATATTTTACACCCATAATAGTTTCAAGAAGTTAAAACTCTTGTATCAATGACCACCCGCTTACCAAGAATCCTCTTCATTATCTCGTACCCAAAGAAAGATTTGGATTCCACCCCAGACTTGTTATGTGTTTCAGTATCTGTGATTTTTTTCTTGAGTGCTTTGATGTTATTTTGACATTGCTCAATGTTACGGTAAAACCCATTGCCTCGATCTGGCGTGATATATTGGCGTAAATATCCTTATTGTGAATTCACCGAGTTCAAACTAGTTTGCACGGTCTCATCCGCCCAGAGTTCCATCATGGCTTCCGTTTCAATTTGACTCCATTTATTTGTCATTTTGATAAAGATTCCAACCAGAACCAGAGGCAGAAGAGAACGTGCGAAGCAAAGATCGAAATTGACGTAAACAACTACCATGCCATACCACGGTCAGAGGTTAAGTCAGCAGTCAGGTTATCTACTTCCGGCAACCCGGGTCGAAACAGCGATTTCTGTTCACACTACAGTCGATGCGGGTTGAACCCGGGTTCTACCCTACACTTTCGCAGGGTTGAAATTTTCGACCCGGGTCGGTTTTTTGAGCCTATTTTTCTGTTCACACCAGACATCAACCCGGGTTCAAAAAAAAACTAGCTATAGTGTGAACACGCCCTAATATGTATATTGACATTGTTTGGAAACAGGCAACATCGCCACATCAGAATTCCCGCAAAAGGAGGCCACTTTATGCTAAATCTAATCATAAACACTGGAAATTTAAAAGATGGAATTACGCGTATTTATGTATTGTCACAATCTATTTTAAAGACCTCGAGCTTTGGACAGCTGGTCTCTTTACCTTGGAATGCGGCGATCCAAAGAGTTTTCTTGGAAATTGAAACATCAGTTGAGCTATTTAACTATTAGGCATACGTTCGTTATTTGGACATTTAACATGAAGCCGAAAGTTGAAAAAATGTATGAATGAAATATCTGACGTCCTGTTTCATAGCTATAGTCGATTCGCAGACATTGGCCGATTTGGCCGATTTACCATTTTCAATCAGAGGTAACGGAAGCAAAAGTGGGGGAGGCACTCGAATTTAATCGTAATTTAAAAGGTTAATACCGTGTCTTCATGTGCATGTACTATTGTGATGTAGTCACCACTATGTACATAGTAACAGGGAACTTGCGGCTGGTATATCGGCATAACTTTGGCTGCAAACAGTTGTTGTGAATTGCCCGCGTATTTTCGATATCGAAATGTATTGTTATTCAGATAAATTGATAAAGGTTTTCAGGTGGTCTCATAGCCAGAAATACTTAAAGTAACGTTTATAATCCGTATCTTGGTTGACAACCAAAAACTTTTTTCCATTTAATTAGGGAAAATGGTTTTGTACCTAGGTATATAGAAAAATGATTATTGAATAATTTTCGGGCTTTTTCTCGCAAATAAATACGTGGAACTGTTATTTTCATTTGAATGTTTCCTTTATTCCACGCACATAATAAAAACGGAAAATAATAAAAAGTATTGCTAAATTATGAATAGGTAAAATGACATACATAATATTTTTTTTCTCGAAACCTGTATACAGTCGATGATGGTCGATTTGTTTTTATTGTGGTTACCGCTTCCAAAGGGATAAGACATTTGAAGCTGCTGGATTAAGTTTTTGGTTGTCGTAATCGTAAGCTACATGATCAGCCCTATTCAAAAAGCCATACTATCATGAATAGCATTTGATTATGGAGCGCAAATAATCATGATAATAGCATCTATAAAAGTACCGCTGTTTCATCATTGGTCAAAAATGGGTTCCTCTAACGCCCAATGGACGAGGTCCAAAATCAATACCGATGCGCCAGAGTTTATGAATCTACTAGAGTATGCATGATTCATTGTTGATCAAGTCAATAGGGAGCTTCCGATTTGGACGACGGACGCTTCTACGACAAGATGACACCTCGAGTCATGTGCGCATGCGTCGACTTAGCAATCCGTCGGTCGTCCAATTTCTGGGACCTGTTATCTTAAGCTTTCGATTTGCGAGACGGACGCTTGTACGACGGTAAAACACAAAACGTTATCGTCGTCCCCACGTCGGTTGTTGGTCACTTTACGCGTTGCGGCATTTAGAGGACCAACGGATGACAAAATTGACGCATTCGCACATGACTCAAAGTGTCATTCAACCGTCCTAGATTTATCCGTCGTGCAAATCTAAAGCTCCCTAATAATCAGCCGAAGACAGGTCCTAGAAATTGGACGACCGACGGATTGCTAAGTCGACGCATGCGCACATGACTGGAGGTGTCATCTTAAGCGTCCGTCGTCCAAATCGAAAGCTCCCTAATGACGAATCATCTGACCAGTGTTACATGTTTAGAGATTCAAGACGCACAAGATTCCCGAGTAGTTAATAATCGCCGCTAGTGCCAATTGTTATAATTTTTAACTGGGAGTGAATTTGTTCGTTGATAAACATTGACAAAACAGTATTTTATAAAAACACCGGAACTATAATCCAGCCAGGCACCGAGGCACGGAAATAACTACAGATATGATTGGTCTTAAACAGGGGTCCTCAACCTGGGGGTCGTGACCCCCATGGGGTCGTTTGGAGTTTTCCAGGGGTCCTGAAGGAGTCATAAATATAGCTTTTTGAAGACCCATTTTAATATTTCGCTCTAAAAAGGCTTAGAAAAACTCCAAAAGTACCTTTCAAATAATATGCACAATTTTCTATTCGCTGCGCTCGCATCATATAACTAAACAGTTCCAGTTTTAATAAATCGGGTTTTTTCATATTCTTTTTTTTGGGGGGGGGGGGTCATAGTTCTGACCAAGAATGTCAAAAGGGGTCGTGGGGCCAAAAAGGTTGAGAACCACTGTTTTTTCGCTACTGAGACGACCCGAACTTCCCCGAACGATGACCGAGTATTGGTCAAGCAGTTGAGTATACGATCGTTCCCTACAGCTCGAGCGTTCTCCCATCGATTGGGGAACATTTCTTGACACCTCTGATCCGCAATAGTAAGGCTCGTACGCATAATGTAACCTAGAAATTCGTGAACGAACCTATGTCCGGCATCGTGTGAAAATCGAAAAAGCCCTCTGAACTATGAGGGGAAACCATTTTTTTGTCTACGGATGCGTACGATCACTTCTGATTTGTCCACCAAAATCGCTGACAAATTCGTATTGAGTATGTAGGCCTACTGCATTAATTACAAGTGACACAAATTCTTGTGATGCGCTAAACAACCGTAGATTTGATCCCGGAATCCAATTTGGGGTGGAAAAGCCCAGGAAAAGAAGTTCAGCCGCCGGACATTTCTTTGTTTGGTATTCCGTTGGTATAATCAGGGACAATCGAATCTAGAGGGACAAGAAACTATTGTACTATTATATAAGTATGCGTGTTGCGGGGGTACAAATATCATCAGTTGAGCAAGCATACACAATACATTCATGAATGGGCACTGGTACAAATCTCAGCAATCATACTGCACGAGTCGCTGTGTGTCTTGCTCGATACGGATGGACCCTTAGTCGGGTGAAAGCTCGACATGACCGTGAAGTAGGGTACAAATGTGATTTTATTGCTGAAAATCATGGATGAGTAAGTCTAGATTCACACCACCGGGTGCCAAAATGGTATCTTGGGCAACTTTTTTTTTATTGACGTCTTAAGCCATAATAATGACAGTTATAATAATGACAAATATATTTGCAACACAAACATCTTGTGTTTGGTATGAAATTAAAGCACGGCCTATAGATTCAAATTCAGGCTAATGACGCAATCGTTATTATTTTAGCATTTTTAGTATCTTAGCTGTTCTCAATGTTGTTAGTTTCAAAATATAAGTCTTTGCTTCTATTTCCAGCTTATTTTGAATCACTTTACCCGCAATGTTATGCTATCTCACGGTGTTTCCAAATTAATGAGGCCTAATGTTGTTTTTACATGCCTGTACGCAACTATTCATATGTCCTTAAGAAAATCAGTGGAGAAGTAATATAATGAGAATACCGGTAACTGCAGTATAGGGGTTTCTTATGTTCTGAGGGTGGAATTGTGAAGTATTATATACTGTTGCCTTCAACAAGGCACGGTTTTAATTAAACAAAATAACCACAAATAATGAAGACCATGGTCTCAATCTACTTGTATTAAATATTTGAACGTTTTCAAAAGAAATAATTATCAGTATGCTGATGTGCCTCTAACTCCAAATATATTACTAACAAGCACCTGATGTGTATGGAGACAGGCATTGACAGTTTTACTTGTACCATGGATGAAGTATCACATCTTGAAATAGACAGGCAGGATATAGCGTTTTATGTACGTTACATGAAATTACAGGTGACATGGCATGTATGAATACATTTTAATCACGTTTGACCTCTTTTGACTTTTGTATGTATTTATTATATAATTTCATATGTATTCCAGGAGTCAACAGCTTAAATTTGATACCAAACATGATATTTTGTTTATAAGACTAACTATATTTGTCATAAATATAACATTATCGAAAAGGGCGTGGCTTGACGTCATTAAAAAAAAATCTGAATCTAGACATTCCCCCTCATGTAACATTTTCAGCAATAAAATTGCATTTGTACCTACTTCACGGTCATGTCATAATTGTGACGATATCCACTTGACTACATACCTGTGCAATTCCTACTGAACTACTATACTCTAGAAATGCAAATATATATCATCAAAGAACATCATTTTCCGATTAATTTGGATATTGGATTCAATAGGAACAAAATGTCTATAGTTTAAACTTTCCAGGAAAAATATTAATTTCTTTGTTCTAGCATGTTTTCACATTTTTTATAAATCTAAAATTATCACATTTTTCACAAATATACCGATTATTATTAACACTAGAACGTTATTTATTGAACAAATCACGTATAATTGTATTCAGTTTGACCTAGGCCCAAGTTTTTTGGAAAATTATATTTTGATCATTTTTCGAAAGATTATAGGGCAACCTTTGAGTTCCTTGAATAAAAACACACCGCAACTACTAGAGCTAACCCGCAACACGCATGTTTTGTTCTTTTTTTGTAATTGAATACAATGATGTAACGATACCATAGGCCGTTTCTAGTCCCTCCATTTGATTGTCCCTGGTATAATGTTATATTTGGTATGGGATTTGGTTTAGCAGGAGTGCATACATATCCCGAAATGGTTTTGTGAGGCCGCACCGTGGCCACACCTACTATTCGGGCCGCCGGCCGTAAATGGTATACTGGGTGCAAGCATTCGGGTTGTTTTGTGCTAGCACAAAAGGCTTGAGACTGTTTAAAATACCCTGCTTGAACAAATCATGGTATAAATACACAGAACTTGTTTAAGCAGAATACTTGAAGAACCACTGTTGTTTAAAACTGTTTACAACATCTTTGCTTTTAGGTATAGAGAGATGCTCTGCTCTATAGACATTTATTTTTGAAATTTTGACTAAAAAGTGCAACAAAAAAAGTTTTCATTTCGTTCACTTTTTTGGCACTTTTTGAAACTCGTTGAAATTATTAAGTAGTTCTATATATCCAAACCATACTTGCAAGGTATCAAATTAAAGGTAAAGATGTGCCCAAAACAATGGTCCGAGCAGATAATTCAATATCCCTTTAGTATTTAAAATATTTTCCTCCAAACATTTGGTAGGCCTATATTTTTAAAAACCACAAATGGTGTTTTTGTATTTTTCTCATGAATTAAACAAGCAATAAACCTATAGATGAGGTGACCGTTGTTTACATTTAGGACGCCCTCTGTTGATTTGAGACAAAACACACAGGGCAAGAGTTCCTATAGTTTACATAGGCCAGATCAGGTTTTCTAACTAGATTGTGGTGTCACAGCAAATTGTTATCAAAACTGTCTTTAAACTTGCTTAGGAATGCTATAAGCTATCGCATTTCACAAAAAAAATTAAAAATAAATGAGTTTTACAATTCATTAGAAAGAAATTTCATGTTGTCTTCATTAACTTTACTGTATATTCTGCCTGGAGGGAATCAACAGAGGGTGTCCCATTTGTAAATACATGACGTCACCGGTCACACCATCTATAATCAAAGAGAAAGATGTTTATGGTTAGCCATACAAATCTGTCAAGCCATTCGTTAACATGTTTGCTGCGTAATTAATGTATGCGCGTAATTAATCAATTAATTAGGCGTTAAATGGAATAATTTTGAACCACTTTTTGTATACCCAATTAACTTGTGTTAGGTTTCAAATTAATCTTTAAATTATGCTTAATAATATGGTCAAGCCATATTTCTCAATTTCATTTGTTTTTTGGGGGGGCGAAGCCACCCTTATAGCATGTTATTGCAAAAACTTACACATTTTGGTCTTTCTAGACATAAGTGGGGGCCGCCATGTTTGTAGTCTTTGTATTACATGTACCTATTTTGCAGTTTATTTCAACAGTCCTGCAGTCTGTGATGGAGTCAAAGCTATATTTGTTTAGCCCTGATGATTCAATCAGAGAGATGTTATTAGACTCCCAACAGAGAGACATAATAGCTTATCTTGTTTGACTAAAGAGAAATCTCCCCATTGTTGTGGGGTTGTCTAATAAATCAGAAAATCTTTGAATAAATGGCGAGTTGTGGCTGTCATATAGGCCTATACCTAGATTATTCTTCAGATGGTACCCCCCCCCCCCCCCCCCCCTTCCATGCACACAAATCAACTTTATTGGTTTCCTGTACTATTTTTAGACTGCGGTGTTTTGATTTGTTTTTTTGGTTTGAATTATCGAAAATACATACACCATTTCCATGGTATTTTGTTTGGTATGCAACTGAAAATGGTTACAAAACATGCTTCTTTCTCTTGGATCGCCCCATTCCATTTCAATGGAATTTTTATTTGTCATATTAATCAAAACTTTAGATACATTAATTTTGCAACTTTTCTTACAATAGCAATGTTGTATTTCATACAACTGTACAACTGTGCACAAACTTGGCAAAAGTCTATTAATATTTGTCCAGCCATGCACGCAAACAATAGAATCAATCTTTAAGGACATGCTCGCGCTAAGTGACCAATGTTTTGAAATCCGCGCTACAAAAAACTTGAAATGCCATTCAGCAGTGTGCAGTCAAGGGTTTTAAGCATAATGGTGTATGTTACTTTAGGTGACTGTGTGCTGACATGCAAGCCTGTATAATTATATATACAGGTACCCCCCACCCATAAAGGCCTGTAGTAAGTATAAATAGTCAAGGCCATAAAATCCAGTAGCCAGTAGCTGGTTGGATTAGCGTGTATGGATGATCAAGTATTGACCGAAATTAGGTTTAATAATAAATGCAACAATGCTGATAATCATACAAAGACAACACAGAGAACTTTAAAACAAAGCTATTTTGATTATATATGATACACATACTTAGGATTGAAATTTTCATGGTTGTACAACACTCAGGAGGCACTATATTTATAATTCAATATTTGGTAATTTATGCTCTGTTGAAATGTATATTATTACATCGATACATAATATGGTCAGAAAGCTATACACTCAGCAAAAAGGGTTCGGAAAGGGTTCTAGGAGTAACATCGGGGTTTGATGTAAAAACTTCTGCACTCAAGGAACCTTTAATGGTTCTAAGAAGGATACAAATGGTTCCAAACCCAGAATGAAAGGGTCTTCCTGAGTCAATGGTTCCTTATAGAACCCTAAAATACGAAAAAGGGTTCCATGAAAATCTGCGAGAGTTCTTTATAATGACTTGCACTTCAGAACTATTTGACACACGGGTCCAAGCCAACATCGATCGTGGACCCACAGTGGGCCCTCATGTGACCTTTAATATTTTGTCCACTTTGGCCTGTATACGGACCAAAGTGGACAAATTATTAAGGGTCCCATGAGGGCCCACTGTGGGCCCACGGTAGATGTTGGCTGTGGTGTGCATCAGCTTCTTTAAAATTAACACCATGGAAAGTAGATTTCGTAAGGATTTATATATCTATTTTATTAACATGATTAATTCAAGACGTCACTCACTTAGTGATTGTTCACAAACCAGATACATGCATTATATTAATGAAGTAAATTAGAAAAGTATGGAAACAGCAAAATAAAATGGTGCTTGAAACAGTCTATTTCTAAATATTTCTGAAGAATCCTAATATAAGGGTTCTATAATAACAAAACTGAAGAACTTTTTGGTGCTTTAAAGAACCTTTCAAGAGGGTTCTTTAACTCTGAAGAACCATCAGGGTTCCATATAGAGGAAAAAACTGAAGAACCTTTTTTGGTTCTTTAAAGAACCTTTCAAGACCCTTTTACAGAACCTTTCAAGAGGGTCTTTAACCCTGAAGAACCCTTAGGGTTCCATATAGAAGACAAAACGAAAGAACCTTTTTTGGTTCTTTAAAGAACCTTTCAAAAGGGTTCTTCAATGAAATGGTTCTTGGGAAGAACCCATGAGGGTTCCATATTGAGGACAACGTGAGGAACCATTTATGGTTCTAAGTTGAACTTTTTTGCTGAGAGTGTACCGCTTTATGTGCCGGCGACCTATAATGAAACTAATAGTAGGCATGGTTGGTTGGTTCGGTCCTGTCATGACTGACAGCTCGTGACCTTACAGATACTGCGCCACAAATAACGATTTTCAGCAAAGGAGTAACAATCACGGAGCGGGTGTCCAGTAATCAACTTTATTTGGTCAATCCACCGGGAACGAGGTCTGCCTCTCTTGCGCTTCCCTTCAATCATGCCTTGCATGATCATCTTCTCCAGGTTATTACCCTTGCGGCGCTCAGCATTTGGGTGTTGATAGCATGAAGAAGTCGTTTAGACACCCCTATTTCTTCAATAATACTGGCATTGGTCCTTCTCATTGTCCATACGATACGTAGCATACGCCTCCAACACCACATCTCGAAAGCAGCTATTCTGTTTTTGTCAGCTTTGGTTAGGGTCCACGTCTCACATGCATACATGGCAATTGGAAATACAAGGGCTTGGACAAGCCTGGTTTTTGTTGCTCTGGTTATTCCTCTGTCAGCCCAGATCTTGCTTAGGTTGATCATTGCTGATCTAGCCATTGCTAAACGGTGTCTAATCTCTTGGCTGCAACCACCCTCTTTGGTGATCAGGGATCCAAGGAAGTTGAATTTCGAGACCGATTCCACCTTATTACCATCCATTATGAGAGGCTCTCCAACACCATCTGTGCCTATGGACATGATCTTGGTCTTGCTGACATTTAGACGTAGGCCAAGCTGCTCACTCTCCACCTTGACTTTCTTCAGGAGTTCCGCCATCTCTTCCATATTTGTTGCAAACAGGGTGGTGTCATCGGCATAACGTAGATTGTGTATTTGGTATCCACCTACTGACAGCCCCCCTGGCCAATCATCCAATGCACGTCTCATTATAGACTCTGCATAAAGGTTGAAGAGTGCTGGTGAAAGTATGCACCCTTGACGGACTCCCTGACCTAGAGCAAACCAGTCACTGTTTCCTTTCTCAGTGCGCACACAGGCAGCTTGACCATCATACAGATTGCGAATTAGGTGGACGAGGTGGTAAGGGATTCCCATTTCTTGCAGTGCTGTCCACAATGCGGAATATCTCACACAATCAAAGGCCTTAGCGTAGTCTATGAAGCACATGAAGAGCTCCCTCTGGAATTCAAAACATTTTTCCATTATGTGACGTACATTGGCTATCTGATCTCTTGTGCCGCGGCCTTTCCGGAAACCGGCTTGCTCAGCAGGAAGTTCACGTTCAAGATGAGGTCTAAGACGTTCGTTGATGATGTGCAGCAGGATTTTGCTTGCATGTGATATCAGAGCGATGGTACGATGATTTTTACATTCGCTAGCATCCCCTTTCTTTGGAAGTGTTAGGAAAACTGATCTCTTCCAATCCTCTGGCCATACTCTTGACTTCCACACAGTATTGCACAGCTTTTGCATAATAACTGCTACAGAATCATCAGCTTGCTTCAGAAGCTCACTTGGAATATCGTCTAGACCAGGTGCCTTTTGACTTTTTAACTTCTTGATGGCTTCCTGGACCTCTGATAGAAGAATATCAGGCTCATCTTCACCTAGTGGAGGCGGGGGAGACTCCTGTGAGCCATTTGTCTCTTCTTGGGACGCATACAGATTTTCACAGTAGCTTTTCCAACGATCCTTGATTTCTTCACTCTCAGTTAAGACCTTTCCTTGCTCGTCCTTGATGATAGCCAATCTAGTTGTCGTTTTTGAGGTGATGTTTTTTATGCATCTAAAGAGCTCTCTGCTGTTTTTGTGAAAACTGTGATCCTCAAGTTCTTGGCATTGCTGTTGGATATGCTTATTTTTATCTCTCCTAGAATTCAGTTGAACCTCACTTGAAAGTCTTCTGTATAGGTTACTGCCTTGCAGACCAGCTTCCTTCAATTGGCGTCTTTCATCTGCTAAGTTGATGGTTTCATGTGACAGCCATGATGTGGTCTTTCTCTTCTGTTTCTTAGGAACATGTTTTTTGGCTGCGCTGAGAATAGAGTTTTTGATGTCCAGCCAGAGTTCATCAGGAGTTGTTTCCTCGTCTCTTACCATCAGTTCTTGAAACAGATTTCTGGTCTCCACTCTGTATTTGTCATCAAGATGCTGCAAATCAAATCTGCAGGGTTTTGGAGCACCTTTGGTCATCTTCAACTTGATTCGAAAATCAGCAATCAGAAGTTGGTGGTCACTACCTATATCTGCCCCTGGCAGGGTTTTTGCTATCTTGATAGAAGACTTCCACCTACTGCTAATGAGGATGTAGTCAATCTGGTTTCTTGTGAGGCCGTTTGGAGATATCCAAGTGTACTTCCGTCTCGGGTGTTGTTGGAAAATTGTGTTTGTAATAGTGAGTCTGTTTGCTACACAGAAATCCACGAGTGTACTACCTCTTTCGTTTCTGCTTCCCAAGCCATGCGGGCCCAAGGCCATGGTTTCGTCTTCACTTTGGATGCCTTCTCCGACTTTTGCGTTGAAATCACCTGTTATCATGATGATATCTCTCTTCGGAATGCCATCAAGGGTTTCCTGCAGTTGGCTGTAAAAACATTCCAGATCTTCATCAGAGGCAGCGGAGGTTGGTGCATATACTTGAATGACTGAGAGGTTAATAGGCCGAGCTTGGAATCTGATGGAGATGATCCTGTCACTGACTGGGTTGTAGCCCAAGACAAACTTTGATATGATTTTACTGGTGATGAAAGCTACACCTTTGCTCCCTCCTTTCTCATTTCCTGAGTAGTATATGGTGTGGTCATCTGTGGAGAAGTGGCCTTTTCCTGACCAGCGTACCTCAGCAATACTTAGGATGTTCACTTTGCATCTGTCCATCTGTCTGGTCAGAAGCTCGAGAGTGCCAGGCTGTGATAGAGTTCTCACATTCCATGTTCCAAATCGTATGACTTTTCTTAACTTAAGATCCTTTCCCATAGTCCTTCCTTCGGCTCCATTCGGTGCGTCATCACAGGACAAGGGTCGGGATTGGTTTTGTTGCCCGTTACTTTCCCCTCTGGGTCCGGAGGTACCACCTTGGTATGCTAGGCTGGTGGCTGCCCCATTACTAAGTTTCGTCATCATAGGTTATCTATAAGGTTTCCATGGGCGTGTACTGATGGAAATACATACAACGAGGTGGGCGCCCAGATCCTTCCTCGTGAAGGGTACCCACACCTTAAATGCAACACCTATTCTTACTCTATGATTGGGAGAGGAAGAAGAAAAGAGAAAGGGATAGTAACATCACCAGTTGGCACCCACACTAACACCGTGTGGTGTTGCGCCGTCACCATCAAACTGAGGATCTGTATCCTGTACCTCAGAAAGATATCAGTTAAGTCTCGATCTTTCCAGGGATCAGGCGCCTATAACCTACACATAGGAATAGAACCTCTATCCTAGACAAACCAGAAAGGCGAACTAACTAGCCAGTTAACTTGGCTCACAGTAGGCTCATAGTAGGCATAGCACACATAAAATTCAAATAATTAAGACATGTACATAATTGACTCAAATGAAAGATTGCAATGAAAGATTTATTTTCCAAAAAGAATTATGACAATCGGTCAATGCGTTCTTGTGTTGCGGTGTTTTGAAATACTCCGAAAATGGCCGAAAACCTGCCAAAACACAGTAACAATGCCCACAAATATAATTTATCAGGATTTAGAGAGCTTAATTTGTTAATAATGTAACATTCAAAACACCATTTACACATGTTTCTTAACAATTGGATATCTATATACCATGTTAAATTAAAAAATATGGTAAAATTATATTGCTTTAAGCTAAAATAACCTAATGAAATTGGTCATTTTGACCAGCTAATTAATATGCGTAAATGCGCAAAAAAGCTCTTCATATAATGTATGCAGCTCTATTGTATGCAGCTCTTAATGTTGTTGTGTGGCAGACTCTGTGTGTGTGCATTGTGCTAAGTAGGCAAAGCACACTGCTCACATCGTACGTCCAGTGGAGCAATGATTGTGGACCGTATAAATGACGCCATTTTTGTGTTCGAAAATGTCAACGTTTTTTACCGTTCTTTCCAAAATAAGAAGTATAATCCCATAAACACTTTTTGTGCGAGAGTATAAACATACAAAATATAGTATAAAATGGCAAAAATGGCACGATAAAAATTCGTTCGTTATAAATAAATGGATAAATGGTTAAATAATAAAACTATCACAATCACACAATTCGATCTCTGTGGCGTGCATACGTTGGCCATATCGTTTGCAATCGGCAAACACGGGTTCGATCCCCGTGTATGCCTTGGTTAATCTTTTATTTTTTATTTTTTTAAAACTTTCATGGTGGATTAATGTAACATCATTTTTATGTCAATTTTTATAAATTATAAATGCCCCTGCGGTTTATAGGGGTTTTTTCTATTTATTTATCGATTATTTATCTCTTGATTTATTTAACTTTCTATCTAAACAATTGAAATACGTAAACAATTATATATACTCTTGCTCGATAAATAAGTGATTTAACCTGAGTTCAGTTTGATAATGATAGCAAAACTTATTGTAAAACCATTTTACCAGTATGCCCAACAATTTCTCTTTTGCACAAGTTTGACAATACATTCAGAGATGTACACTTTTAGCTTGTTATAGCTAGGCTTATATACATTGTAGCTATCTGTATACACGAAGCAAACACATTTCCAAAACAGGACATAGCCAATTAGACAACATGAGAAACGAGACCGTTACTAATGTTAAATTTGCCATGATTACCAATTTGCTCTTTTTTCTAGAAAATCTTTGGTACAACTTTATTTCAAGAAAGCCAGTTCTTGTAGCATAACAATTAGCTATCTTTAATAAACGAATTGGGAGACGCAATATTCATGTCGAAATCTATGTGGAAAAGGGAATCGGACAACTATTAATAGACGCGATCAAGTATTGTACCTCTGAAGGGTGATTAGTGGTAACCCACGTATCGGTTATTTAGTAAAGTTGAGTTCAGAATTTAAAGACCAATTACTCTGTGTAACACACATGTTGATGGATACTCGTTTGAAAATAACCCGCCAATGTATAGCCTGTCATTCTTTTAACAGAGCTAGTATACGCTTGTATTCAAAGGGTTGGCTTGTTGAAGGTCCTGCATTGACTTGATCTGAACAACATGGGAGCGAAAACCTTTTGTTACGGGCACGTATTACTGTTGGCACGTATGAGTAAAGTGGATTCCCTCTTTAATGAACCAAGATTTTAATTTCAGTGCCATAAGATCTGGGATAAAGGTTATATGCAATGGTGTGTCCAGGACTGTTTTGATGGGGGCAAATGTTGTATCCTTGTGAGCGGAGTAAGCGAAGCGACCAGCGGGTGGGGTCCAGGGGCCCGCCTTTGGACCCTTCGTCCCTGGAAGCTCATGGGTTTTCGGCATTTTTAAGGCAAAGATTCAGCATTCTGAAGCAAGAAGAATTAGTGTGGTTCGAGATCCATTACAATGTTGAAACCTGTATTAAAAATGTTCGCGAAGCGCGCAAATATTTTCAGTTTATGAACTATAATGGTCCAGAACAATTCCCTGAAGCCATCTTGTTAAGCTTAAATGTTGAAACATTGGTACTAATATGCGCGATATTTAGAATATTTGGTGTGGTGCGAGAGCCATTATAATGTTGAAACCTGCAGAAAAAAAGCGTGCAAAGCGCGCACAAATATATCTTTTTGAACTAAAATTGTCATAGAAAACTTTCCTGAAGTCGTCTTGTTAAGCTTGAATAATGAAACATTGAAACTAATACGCGCGAAGCGCGCAAAATTTGGCATTTGTAACACTTAAATGGTCCAGTATGAAGTATTTAACGTACTCCACATAATATTTGGTGTGCTTCGAGACCCATTATATAAATGTTGAAACCTGTAGAAAGAATGCGCGCGAAGCGCGCAAAGATTTTCAGTTTATAAACTAAAATGATCATGGAAAACTTTCCTGAAGCCATCTTGTTCAGCTTGAATAATGAAACATTAAAACTATTACGCGACGCCGCGCGAAGGGCGCAAATATTGGCATTTTTAACACTTAAAAGGTCCAGTCAGGTCGGTGCCACTGTACACAGATTCCCATTGCCGACGTTGAAGCCTCTAATGTTTTCCGCCCTCGATTTACAAGGTACATTTATGCTAATGAGTTGACGCAAAAGGTACATCGCGCAGACTTCGCGCTGCATCAAACGTCTCAATGAAGGACTTTTGTGCTGTCAATCATGGCGTTGTCAAGATAGCGCCCTCGTTTTACAAGGTACATTTTCAGACACGCCCCATTTAGGCACGCCCCAGTTCCATATATGGGAGGCTTTCAGTTTGCGATTCGATTAGCCTCTCCCATTACTATTAAACTCCCTGGTCCAGTATGAAATATGTAACGTACCCCACATAATATTTGGTATGGTTCGAGACCCATTATAATGTTGAAACCTGTAGAAAGAATGCGCGCAAAGCGCGCAAAGATTTTCAGTATATAAACTAAAATGGTCATGGAAAACTTTCCTCCCGACTTAAGGGGGGTGTGGACTCTCAGGTACAGCCTCCGTAAAACTGCCGTAACTTCTTCAATATTTATTTAATCTTTATAAACGTATACAGTGTTTTGCAGAAAAGGGTTCATTAAATCCAACCATGATAATGAAATTGACCATTTTGGGAAAAAATTATAAAAAACACCTTTTTTGACCCATTTTAGGTTTGGAAAAGATAAACTCAAAATATATTTTGTTAAATTTTGTCATACTAGTTTTATGATAATCCTGATAACATTCCCCAGGAGCATTTTTTTTTTTTAATATCTTATTTTTTATTTTTTGAGTTACACTGTAGGGCTAGCACACTATTTTTTAAATTGTTTAGAAGCTTATTCATTTTAAGTTAACTGGATTGATCTTGTAAAGAGAAAAAGATTGGTGGTTAAATGATCGAGATTGGTCGATGCAAAGTGAAATTATCGTAAAAATAGGGTTTGTCAAATCTTGGTTATTTTCTATGGGAAATCGTCAGAAAATAGGCTTGATATCAAATTAAAGAAAAAGTAGATGAGTTGGAGACCTATTTTTTGGATTTTCTTTTAGAGTCTATTACATATAAACAAGAAATGAAAATTGCAATCCTTAGAAATGGCTAATTTTCGTAAAAAGTGTTGTCGAAAATGGCATATTTGGCCAAAAACGCCCATCCGCAAGCCCGAAAAATGACAAAGTACAAGTTAATGTATGGGCTTCATAGAAATGATACAAATTAATCAAATTACTGTAAATGATGACTCATTTTCAGAATCTTGAGTCAAAATAACTTACAAAAGACCTGTTTGTGCATTTAATCACTTGTGATTGTTAAAAAAAATAAAGAAAATGCTTCAAAATTGTCTTTTAACCATATTTGGTAATATGCAAATGAGCTTATTTCGCTCATTAAATATGCATATTTGAATTATCTCGAAAAGGAAACAAAATTTGTTAAAAGGGTAAATTGCAAAAATTGAGTACTTGACTCAATTCTAGTGTTCACAGTGTATTCTTGAACAGCATTTATAAAAGTTGAAGGTTTGAAATATTTAAATGTCCATAGCTCCGCCTCCCCAGTGATATGCAAATTTTGAACATTGTCAGAAAAATTCGGACAATATTCAAGTTCCCATTGCATGTTGACAAACACAATTTTGACCAAAGACTTTCATGTGACACTTCATTGAACAGCACCCTTTTAGATTTTCTTACCTGCAGTGGCTCTATGTAAAACCCCATAGAGATTATACACAGTAAAAATGAGTAACTGGTTTCCTTAAAATGTGCTAAGTGTGCTACCCCTAGTTACAGACCAAAAGGTGCCAAGAAATATGATTTTTTTTTACCGCCAAAATCATGAAAATCACAATTTTGGGGGGGAAAAAATCACATTTTTTGGCACTTTTTGGTCTGTAATTCAAAAAATTAAAAATAAGATATTAAAAATTTTAAAAACGCTCCTGGGGAATGTTATCAGGATTATCATAAAACTAGTATGACAACATTTAACAAAATATATTTTGAGTTATCTTTTCCAAACCTAAAATGGGTCAAAAAACATGTTTTTTATAATTTTTTCCAAAATGGTCAATTTCATTATCATGGTTGGATTCATTGAACCCTTTTCTGCAAAAAACTGTATACATTTATAAAGATTAAATGAATATTGAAGAAGTTACGGCAGTTTTACGGAGGCTGTACCTGAGAGTCCACAGCCCCCTTAATCAATCGAGAATCTGTAGTCAATTTCAAAGAAACAAGTATTGAGCCTCCATATTGCAAAACAATAGACCAACTTGTTATCAGGGTGCAAAATGTATGGGGAAATATCCGGGGGAAATATTTCAAAAGAACCACTGGCTGGCATTGTCTATCGTTTAACGATGGATATGATAAGGCCAGCTATGGTTTCTTTAATATTGGAAAATCCGTGTATCCGACATATTGACCACTATGGGGAGAATAATGTCCAGTAAAGTGCTATTTTTAGGTAAGTTTAATGTTACCAAACAAAAACTAATTAAAAGCGGAAATTATTTAGAAATACCAAGTTTGATCAATCTACTAACGAGTTATATAATGTTTAAGCAAAGTTTGTGTTAGGGGGCGACAATACTTCTGCACATCACGGTATCGTCATCGTCTACGTTTCCCGGCTATGTTGCTATGGCGCTCGCAACTACATTAGGTCTTTGACCTGTATACTACGCGCAATTTGCGCTCGCCAATTGTCATAATTGATCAATATTGATATTGTTTTGCTACGCAAATAAATTGCGCAAAGCCGATTCACTTGAATTAACCCTGGTCTATAAATCTATTATGTTGATTGATATAATCGCATATTCCGCTGCTGGAGCAAGATCCCCTTTCTCAGACGGCTTGTCCGACAGTCTTGCATTTTTGCACCATCTTGATAACATCATGAATGTGGGAACGGTATTCGTCGTGATAGCTCTTCTATCACCGTCGGTGATGACATATGACTTAACCATACTGCACACCAATGATGTTGGAGATCGTATGGTCCAGTTCGACTCAAGTGGAGGAAAGTGCAGCGAAGAGGAGGCGGCAAATGGCGAGTGTTATGGTGGCGTTGCTCGCCGAGCAAACGTCATTAATGATGTCCGAGATACTGAAGATAACGTGCTTCTGTTGGATGCTGGAGATCAGTTTACAGGCACCAATTGGTTCTATCTTTACCAAGGAGCAGCTTCATCTTATTTTATGAACAGGCTTGGATACGATGCTATGGTAAGTGAAATATCCTGTAGGCCTATGCAGAATAATAAGATGACTACATTATTATTATTATTATTATTATTTTTATTATTTACCGGTGCTTTTAGAGTGCATTTCCAAAAGATCAATGCGCTGTACAAATAACATACACTGAGCCAAAAAAGAAACTTATACAATTTTAACAGATCACCAAATAAAATCCTGTGCATGAAAATGTACCAAATTTGGATACAATATTACTGCAATGTATTGCTTCAAATGGCAGTCAATAACCAATTGTTTGCTTCAATGACACATGAGAAATGTGCACTGACCCTATGGTGATCTGTTAAAATTTTATAAGTTTCTTTTTTGGCTCAGTGTACATCAAAAAATGGCATACAATTATATAAACAACAAAATAACATCAAAAACTTTAAAAATAATATATAAAAGATGCATTACAGCAAAGCACCACAGTTGTATAAAAAGTATTACATTAAATTTACACAATAAACAGTTACAAAATGTTTAAAAATACGAATGAATTGACAAAGTGATATTATTTTTTTTAAAAACCAGTAGGCCAGGAAGTGAACTAATGTTTAGGAAAAAGGTGAGTTTTAAGAAGTTTCTTGAACTTTTTCACACTGTTTGCTTCACGAAGAGACCTAGGCAACATATTCCATAAATTGGGTCCTAGAACAGAAAAACATTTATCCCCATAGGTTCTGTTGGTGGAAGGGGTCACAAGACGGGTTGTATCTTGAGTTGACCTAAGACCGGCATGCACTGGTGTATACAAACAAATGAGATCTTGCAAATATTGTGGGGATGAACCTTGTTTACAATTGTACACATGCACTAAGATCTTAAAATCAACTCTCTGCTGGACCGGCAACCAATGCAGCTCACGAATCAAAGGTTCAGCGCTAGTGCGCCTATCAACATGATAGACAAGGCGTGCAGCGCGGTTTTCAAGCCATTGGATATGGGTTGACATGTAGCGTCGTCGACCTTCTTCAATATCTGATAGGAATCTGGTAAATCATCCCACTCCGGTTTTGGTTCTGGTTCTTATTTCACGTGTTTTAACATTTCATCAACATTTGCCGTGGTTTCTTCCATATTAACATTTTATTGCAAGTAGGCCTAGGCCTAATTACGAATGTAAACGAATCAAGCACGAAAACCAGGCTTAGCACCCTTGAATAATTTATTTTTCCTTCTTTCTTTTACATTTTTTACATGTCTAATTAAGGTTAATTCATTAAATGGACCTCTATCTTTATTACCTTTAATTACATGAATGTAACCTTAATTTTGTATTGAAGAAATAAACATGCATCACTTTGAAACAAGCTTACTTTCGCATGATTTTAACTCTTCTATATAAATCGCCCATATACTACGAATATCTGTGTATTTTCAATCAGTCACTCAAGGAGACGGCTTCAAAGATCTGGAGAATATCACGTGTGAAAATACCTTAAGTTGCAAATGTGTTGACATATAAAGGGTATAGGATATGTCAAGTGTTATCGTTGTACTGTTTAAAGCAGAGTATGCCCATCACAAGTTTTACAGATGGGCAAAATACCAATTTGCAGTTCAATTGATTGACACAATCAGACAGCCAATCGCAAGCAACCCTCTTACCAGGAATAATTTGAACCATAAATACCACTTGTAATTTACAGACCGTGGCCTCCCATTGTGTCCAATCCAATAAATCGATGTAACTGTACCCAAGCAGAACGTTGGATGGTCAAGATCGCATGAATAGAGATTATTGATTATGAATAATGTACCCCGGTTTGTGTACAGAGTACGGTAATGGGAGACATGCTGGTATAATATGGTGTGGTGTGCAATTAGCTATAAAATATAGAATTTAAATAATTTTAGCTCTATTTTGCAGTGTTTTATCAGTAATATATTTAAAATTACTATTCTACTTAATAGTAACAAACATTTAGTTACATAAAAACAACAATTTGTTTTAAAAGAGAAGAATATAGGCTCACTATTCGGAATTATAGTAGAATATTGATTTTTTTTTAAATTTTGACCTTATTTGCGGGACCCAACATATTAGAAAAAATACCCAACCATTTTCCCCTTTTTAAACTACCAAACGAATCCTTAAATACACAGCTAGTTAGATTTGTGCAATTCAATATAGGGTTAGTATAGGAAAAAAGGAGTAAAAAATATAAGTTGTGAGGTAAAATCCAAGCACCCATCTTCAGATGCCTCTCCTCCCTCACAGTATAGCTGTAACACTTCCAAACCTATACATCTATCTAGAGCAACATATGCGGGTATTAATCAGCTGAAAAATCCAACGCTCTGATTGGTCAATTCTCTAAAATATTAAGTCCCCGATCATAGGTTTTAGCATATAACTGAGATGTTTTCATGCAATTAAACACATAAACTGTATTTATTAGAGCTGTAACCCTGTGCCATACCATTACAAAAACCTTCATTTTGGACCAGACATGCCCGTACATGACCAGTGTTACTACTCACGTAATCACAAATGCAGCCTTTATTCCCAACATATTTATATTATGACTGTTTGTAGAGCTATATCTGAGGAGCACACTTGAAACGCACTGAAACACGTGTGACATTCCACTCTAAATTAAGGTCAAGGTCAATCAACCACACAAATTGGCCACCTATGTTTTTATTTTACCAACTTCAAAGAACATTTTGGTATACAACTCCCTGTGTACGTCAGCTTAGACCGGGACCGGAAGACCCTTATGCTCCTCAACTATAGTGTGAAATTCTGATCTGAGCGGAAGATCAGAATATTTGATTGACGTTTTGTTGTTATTGGTTATGTAGGCCTAATACAATTGTAAAAATGTACATAATTATGTCAGTTTTATCAAAATTGAGGGCGGAGCCTCTAGCACAACTCGTGTCCCTTTAACTATTGTTTGATTGTCTGATTTGTATTTAGGCACTTGGGAACCACGAATTTGACATCGGCCCTGAAGGTTTGGCGCCTTTTCTGAAAGACGTCAATTTTCCCGTGGTTAGCGCAAACACGGATGCTTCGTTGGAACCGGTCCTCGACGGTTTGTTCAATAAGAGCGTGATACTAAACGTCGGAGGGGAAACAGTGGGTATTGTGGGATATACATATGCCAATACCCCTTCAATCTCCTCAACTGGTAGGTACTAATGAAATCACATCTATTTGGGCTTTTCATGCATATATACATCGTTGGTAATTTTCGGCACATTTGTAGAACTATATCACACTCGAAGCAAAGAGAAAATGTTAGAAAATTTGATTTTCAAACACAGTGGATCATTTCAAATAGAGAATCTAGACCTTTCAGGTTCGGAATTTTGTTCGCGGCACTTGAGCAGCTAGCAGCAGATGTTCTTTAATACCAAGTTCTGATGATTATTTCAATTCAATGGGCCGTTCCTTTTGAAATCCATACACCCTTATGGAATACATGACCTACAGGGTGAGTAAAAAAACTGCAATATGGAAAGAAGCCATCTTGTTTTTAAAACCCAAGTTGAATTTTGAAATTATTTTAAACGTTATAAGAATACCTTAATTAATAATATAATTTTCCTTTGGTGAACCTTTTTACCCGTGCACCCATTGCTTACACGTTTGTCCACGAGATACCCAAAACATGCATATTAAGATCGCAAAATGTGTCCCTCATTCAAATTTGGAAACTTGAGTACATTTGTGATGTATTTCGAATGTAATGCATCCTTTCTTATTTACGTGTGAGTTAACATAATCAATTTACCCTACCCATGCTACGAATTGCTTATAATGTTCTAAATATGAATACAAAACTTACATTTTTCCAAATATTTGTTGGCGGGATATTCAAATATGAAAATGCAATGTGTGCGATTTCAATTGAAAATTAGGTTGTGAAGCAAAGAGGGTCACCAAAGACAAACGGAAAATGCCATCGACTAAATTGTTAGGAACAAATAATGTCATTCTTGCAACGTTTAAAAAGTTGTCAAAATTCAACTTGGTTTTGAAAACAAAATGACTTCTTTCCACTATTGCAGGGTTTTTTGACTCGACCTGTATCTTCACTACCACAGGGAGTGTGCATTTCAGATGAGATTCCCTGTATGGGTGACCCCATTTAAAATATGATTCCCTGTGTGGAGGATTAATGTCACGTCCGCGTCTTCCACTTCTACAGGGTGTCTCAAAAAAAGTGCATCATGTGAAACATGATCTTTTTGACCATGAAAAATATAAACATTGTTCATGTTTAGTCATCTTTAATGTGCCATGAGAAATTATTTCTATCCATTTTGGAGTTTCCGATATCAAATTATGGCAATTCTACCCAGGCATTTAGCTTTGGCCACTTTTCATGTGAAGAGAGCTCTTTTATTAGAATCGTCATTCAGTGTGTCATTGAACATAATCAATACATCAATAATAATCTACTTACCATGTTAACATGCTTAATGTCGATAGTTAGTTGAATTGAACAGAAAAACATATTTTCATCCATATTATCCATGACATACCATAAAGTATTTGAATTTTAGACGATATAAACACTTCAAAAGAAGTAAGTTCCCCTTTAGGGGTTCCCTTATATTTCCAAAACAATACATTGGAATGAAATGGGGTTTTCAGTCAAATGATTATGGGCTTCATACCAATACTTGACCAACATTTCAAATCAACAGGTTCTGTCATGCTCGAGTGAGCACGCATTGAATGACGGAATGTCCCATTTCAAAAGTTGCTAAAATAACGTTTAATTTCAAAAGTTGCTCAAATAAATTATTTGTATGTTTAGTAGCGGGTGTATCCGCCGCGTTGTTGTATGACTTGCCGACATCGACGTCTCATAGTGTTGATGAGGCGCACCACTCGATGCTGTGGGATCTCATCCCTCTCTTGTTGTACCAGAAGACGTAAGTTAGCAAGATTAGTGTGATCATCCACTCTACGATCCACGGCCCGCTTTAACTGATCCCACAGATGCTCGATTGGGTTGAGATCTGGGGAGTTCGCGGGCCAAACCAAACGCTCTATACCTTCATCTTCCAAGAACTGATTAGCAACTCTTCCCCTATGTGGGCGCGCATTGTCGTCCATCAAGACAAATCCATTTCCTATAGCTCCAGCGTAGGGAAGCTAAAAACGCAGTTTCCTGATCGTTTGGGGAGGTGTTCATCCTAAGGGCAACTTGTTTTACTGGAGTATAGCCTGCAAGAGACCAATCGCAATCGCCCTTTCCTGGCTGGATAAATGGGGCATGGTTACATACACAATATGGGGAACACTAATCATAAACACATTAGCATCAGGCAGTGAAAGCCACACTGGCTGATCATCCTTCATCACAAGCTATTGCTCATTTTCAAAAGAAACATTCCCTCTTTCAATGCATGCTAATTTGAGCATGGAAGCACCTGTGGGGTTAAAATTCTGGTACAACAAGAGTTGGACTTCCATATCGAGTAGCGTGCTTCATCAACACTATGAGAAATCGATGTCATCAATTGATACACCAACGTGGTGGATACGCACACTACTAAACATTATTTTAACAACTTTTGAAATGGGACATTCTGTCATTCAATACAAGCTCACTCAAGTATGACAGAACATGTTGATTTGAAATTTTGGTCAAGTATTGGAATGAACCACATAACAATTTGACAGAAAACCCATTTCGACCCAATGTATATTTTTGAAAATATAAGGGAAACCTTCTTTTGAAGTGTTTATTAAACAATACAGTTTGTTTAAGTTGAAATCCATTTTCTAGTTCAAGATTAGCCAAAGTGGGATTTGCACTCTTGTTACTGAATTGATAATATCTGCAAAAACTGCAGAACGTGTTCAAATGTAACAGATATAGAACATGTTCTGAACATGTTCTGATGTGTTCTGAACACGTTCAGAACATATCCAGAACACGTTCAGAACATGTTCTAAATCTGTTACATTTTGAACATGTTCTGGAACACCTGGAGAACACACCGTGAACATGTTCTGAACGCGTCATGTGTCATGAGCAAAGAGGGTCACCAAAGACAAACGAAAAATGCGATCGACTTCATTTTTTCACACAAAGTTAGGATTAAATACATCATTCTTGCAACGTTTAAAAAGTTTTAAAATTCATTTTGGTTTTGAAAACAAAATGGCTTCTTTCCACTATTGCAGTCTTTTTGACTCACCCTGATAGAAAATCCATCTTAGGTATCATTCTACAACCAAAACTTTAATCGCGGGTTTGCCGATTTTCAATTAGGGAGTTAGCGAACTTGTTAACGTGTTTTGATTGGAATTTACCGTAGATCAAAATTACGCTCAACTGAATTTGTATAGTGTCGTGTATGAATTAAGTCAATACATACGTATGTTTTGTTCTCGAAAAATCATGCACTTGCGCAAATGTTGATCTGCTCACCACAATAGCGCACTCCGCCTGCGGGATTGTGCCATTATTCACATTTCAACATCATCACGCGTGCATTGATTTGTCTCATTTCTTTCAACCCAAAACGCATTTGTTGACCTATTTATTGACCTACACTCTTAGAAGGTCAGGATCAAATACATGAGTAGATTTCCGGCTCACTTTGTTTTGATCCTTTAAGGATCATTTTCGGATCGTTTTGATCCGTTTCCAGATAGATATCAACAAACGGATCAAATTCACCTTGATCAACTTTGATCTGATTTCCGGATCAATTCGATGAAACAGTTCATTGGTCAATGAGTGACTGACGTCACTCTTTCGCAAACCGATAGACGACAAGCAGACGATCTTTTGAATTCGGTCGCCACAGTTGAAACAAGGGTGAAATACCGCGATAAGTTATCCAGTCTAATCTGTAAAATGTTACATGATTTTGTCGGTAAAGTAGTTTTATTTTTTATGTTTGAACATGCTCTATTCTTGTGAACAAATTTCTTGTACCTGACCAGTGCCATCAGTACGATTTTCGGTCAAAATGCTCCTCACAAAATGTCACGATCACTGCGATGTACTAGGCCTACACGATGTAGTAAGCTTACTGCACTCGATATATAGTCTGCAGTGTGCACCCGGGGGTGGGGGCACTCAATCAATATTAGGTTTCACACCAGGCTCCATCAAAAATACCCCCCTTTTTTGGCCCGGTGTCACCGAAAGACCCTTGCATGCATGCTTGTTTTTACAATCTGTCACCCGATGACCCCCTATGTTTTCACTTTTTCTTTGATTCAGTTTGATCCTGGAGTAGGATCATAAGCTACAGGTACATCCGATTAAGGATCATTATTTTGATCCGTTTCAGTATCATTTGACAGAAATATTTGATCCCATTTCGGATCAAACTTTTTGATCCTGCTTGTCGGATCACTTTGATCCGGAAAGGGTAAGCTCATATGTGATACCGCTTCTGGATCAAAATTGATCCTTTTCGTCTCATATTTGATCCTGACCTTCTAAGAGTGTATAAGCATGGTAATGGCGGTTTCGTATTGTGTTTTTTAAATACCCGCATCGTCCTTTCTCCAAGGGTTACGAGAAACTAGTTATTATTTTTATTTCGCCTTATTCATAAAATAACTTGATTATTGTTCTGGATGTTACATTTTATAAAAGGTAATGTGATTTTCAACGACGAGATTGAATCAATTCAAGCAGAAGTGGATACACTAGTGTCTATGGGTGTCAACAAGATCATCGCTTTAGGTCATTCAGGAATCTCTAAAGACGTGGAAATTGCGGCCAAGGTCAGGGGCGTTGATATTGTCATTGGTGCACATACGGATACGTTCCTATACACTGGTAAGTAAACATTTGTTTTTTGTTTTTAAAGAATTCTCGTGCAGTGAGAATGAAACAAATGGATCTCAACATAATATTTAGAATATTTATGGTGGTACGAGACCCATTATTAATGTTGAAACCTGTAATGTAATGGTAAAATGAGCGCGAATCGAGCAAAATTTTTTTGACTATAGTCCAGAAAACACGTTCCTGACGCCAACTTGTAAAGCTTGAATAATGAAATATTGAAACTAATACGTGCAAAGCGCGGGAAATTGGCATTTTTTACACTAAAAAGTTCCAGTATAACGTTTTGAACATCCCCCATATTAAAATTATGGGGACGGGACCCCGGCCGTTACCCCCACCCCATTTGCGCCGCCTTTGCTCCTCCCCTTCCGCCTTCGTTTCCTCTTCCTCCTCCTCTTCCTCCTCCTCTTCCTCTTCCTCCTCCTCTTCCTCCTTTTCTCCACTTCCTCCTTCTTCTCCTCTTTTTATTGTTAAAACTCTTTTGGGCGGGGCCATGGCCTGCTGCCCCCCCTTTATACGCCACTTAAAACCAAAAGTGGTAAGGAAACGCGTATTGGCTGAACATGGTGACGCTGTTAAGCGCTCGTAGTCGTAGTGCAACTAAACGATTATTGGTCACAAAACAAAATCAAGTTTAAAATAACGATCAATCCTTACCCAAGACATTCACTTGAAACAAAAGCTAAAACAATTCTTGAATTTTTTTTATTAGGAGGTGTGCCCCCCCCCCCCCCCCCCCCCCCCCTCCGTGAGGCTGGAGTTATTGGGGAAACGAAAAATACGAAATAAATCGAAGACCATTCTATTATTTCAATATTAAAACGGATTTACTGAATTTAAATATTAATTGAATTGTAAGACGTAAAATCTAAAATTTGGAAAACAATACTCACAATTTTGCACTTTGTTCTCGTGTTCCCCAATTTAAGCAGACGCATGATAGACCATGATGCAACGCGGCGCCTTAGATACTGCCCACAGGGAAGATCCCTTCTAGGAAATCCCTAAAAGTCATGTTCAAGCATAGATTTATAATTCTGTGTGTTCAAGATTCATCAAGTTCAAAGCGGTATTAGGTCCCTAGTCGATAATACGCCGCAAACAGGGGTCGCATTCTGACGCGTCTGCGCGTCCTAGCCTCTCACTTTCTAATAGTGACGCGTCAGGTTTCAAATTGGAAAGACTTGCGGGTCCCGATTAAAATTGGAGGGACCCCTTAAATTTGACGATGCATGGAAATGGAAACCTTAAGAAATTCTGTAAATTACATCCATCCTTTGCTCACAATATAAATTCATTAAAACTGCCCGTAAAAAAGTAAAATTTGTAAATATCCAAACTTCAGGACCCCTCAATTTCTTGGGGGACCCCTTAAATTTGTGTTTTGAAGTCCTACGGGGTCCGGAAAAATGTCATGGGACCTCTCACATTTTTGATCCAGTGCTATCCCTGGCCGCAAATTAAAGGTTTTCACCCTAAAGGTCGAACATTTCTAGTCGGTCTCTGGTGAAGGGATTATTGGGAAATACTTAAGCCCTAAATAAATTTACGGTGTTTTCAACGATTCTTTTAGGTGATCAGCCAGATGCCGAGGTCCCTTACCGCCCATACCCCGTGGTTGTAACGCCGGATGAGGATCCCGAAGGAACGGTACTTGTTGTAACCGACTACGCTTATGCCAAGTACCTCGGAAGATTAGATGTCACTTTCGACGATCAGGGCAGACTCCTGGATTGGTCAGGAAATCCAATTCTTCTTGATGCAAGCATTGGAGAAGGTAAAGTGATTGTAAGACTGATACAATCTTAATGATTGCTTTAAATTGTCAAGCAATAACAAAACTAAAGGTGATCCCCACCAAAGGATGGCAACAGGTTGGAATGAGAAAGTTGTGCCTACTGCTCATGATAGAGATAGAATTAAGCGACTCTTGCATAATTAGGCTATACATGTGACAGGTGACATCGTTTCTTATTCATATACATCACACAGCACTCTCTGCACGCTCTATCCAAGTATTGTTGTCAAGTTTTTTTACTTCGAATTATTTTCCGAGAAATATTAAGCTTCAAAAAGTTATCGAAACTTTTGGAACACCCTGTACTAAAAACAAAGGCATGTGTGACGAGCGTCATAAATGATGGTCCCGTGTATCGGAAGAGCTATACCCGAGCACGTTAAAAATGTCATAGACTCCTTCGTAAAGAGTCTGTATTTGTACGCTCATTCTTTCCGGTAACATAGGCCTATTCGTCTATTGTCTGTCGGGGTGCATGTGTAATGTCGCAACTTGGCACTATAAATTAGCTGCTGCCTGGACGTTGCATTGTTTCGTAGTCGTATCTATATAAGAACTTGTAATTTTGTAATAATAATAATAATGAATGCATTAATATGATGTTGATTGAATCGTGCTTTTTAATGATTTTTTGTGATATTTTCTAATGGTCCAGATTTGATCTGAATGTTCGATCCTCGCCAAGTGTCATAAAATGGGTTGTCAATGTTTGACTGATGAAGACAAAACAAATAAACTTGATCGATAAATTCCAGATCCCGATGTATTAGAAGAGATCAACGAATGGGTTGATGCCGTGTCCGATCTGAGTTCTAAAATAATAGGATCGTCACACGTGTTCCTTGACGGTACCAGACAAAGCTGCAGAGCAGGGGAATGCAACTTGGGGAGCTTGATAACCGACGCCTATATATGGGCCACACTGTCGTCACCGTCGGAGGAGGGCAAGTGGAATCAAGTGGACTTCGCCCTTCATAATAGCGGTAGCATTCGATCAACTATTGACCAAGGTAAGAGTTAAATTATTCGTACTAATAGGCCCCCTTCCAGCTGTTGATTTGATGGCGCAAACATGAGGTTATTTACAGCGAGTCACCTTATCACGGTCTGCCAAAACAATTCCAAAGGCTTTGCAGAATCCGGTTTAGGTGATAAGCTGTGCATAACATCGTATTAATGCCATCAACGGTAAGAAGAGGCCAGAATTACGTATACAGTCTTAAGTCCTTCGTCATGTTCATCCGAACAAGCAAAGATACGAAGATGTTGTATGTTTACCAACAGATTTAGACCTATATCCAGAATGTCCAAGCTCAGCGTAACATAATGTAGTATAATGATGGATGCAGGCCCTTTTGTGCTCAAACTGTTTCAACATTGCTCATTTCCATCGTCTTTTCTATTGCTTTTTATGATGTAGTTGCCATAAAACCAATACTTCCTAGGTCATTCATGGATGGTACTTTATTTTGATGCTCACTGCTTTAGAAAAAAGCTGACAAGAGTTATTTTCACCCACGTTTGCATTGTTTATTTTGACAGGCGTTATTACATTTGGAGACATTGTCGATGTTATACCATTCGGCAACACAATTGATACATTGGAATTGGCGGGTAGATACGTTAAGGATATACTGGAGGTATCGGTTGCAAATTATGATCCAGTGGACCTCGGGGGACAATTTCTTCAGTTTTCAGGTTTGTATACCATCCATACAATTTGAATATGAACGATATTTATGAACGCATTTTCGCATCAGATTACCATATTGGACTATACATTTCCATTTGAAATCCGTATCTGAGACGATTATAATTTAGGTATAATCATAATCATCTCAGCCCCGTATGGAAGACTCCACGGGTCGTGTGAATTTCAAATGGGGTCACCTGCAGGCGCATGTCTTGGGTGTCATCTGTCAACAACAATTAACTTAGGGGAAATTAATCAGGAGTGAACCCCCCCCCCCCCACACACACACACTCCGGGAAGCGCATTGCCCCCCCCCCCCCTCCCCCCACACACACACTTTTGTGGCAACCTTAAACACTATGGCGAAATTCAAAATGATGTTCTCACGCCGCCGCACTAGGAGCGTGTTACTACTTAGGGCACTGCAAAGTACTTTACGGTAATTACCGCTACCCCCCCCCCCCCCCCCCCCCCCCCCACCCCACCCGTTTCTACTCGCGAAAAGTTACCGCTAAGTTTATAAGCGTCCTAATCGATGGGCCACGACATTTGACCTTTTGTTATACCAACAATGCCGCCCCACCTGAAAAAGACTGCCTCACAATGCGTATACTTCCGGATCACACGAACTTAGCGTTAAGATTTAACGGGTGGCTGTTTCTACCGGGCAAGTTAGCGTTAATTACCGTTAACAAACCTGGTTTGTGCAGGTTTTTGCCGTGGGAAAACTTGGCGTTAATTAGCGTTATCTGGCTGTTTCTACTGGGCAACTCAACGGTTATTACCGTTACGTTGCCCAGTAGAAACACGCTCTAGGTTTACACCCAAACACCATGGGAAAGGAAAACCATGCACCTTTGAAAACACAGCTATATTTAAGCAAAATGTCAGGGCAAAAATGTCAGACACAATCCTGGAATGTAAAGGAAAATATAAAATTTATGAGCCTTATGGCTTCGAAATGCCCTCGGCGAACACCAAAATTCAAAATTGTCCCAAGCCGCACTCGGTTTACCAAGTACCCCAACGCCATGGGACTAGAAGGGGAAACCACTTTTTACACCAAGCTACGGCTATATTTAAGCAAAATGCCGGGCAAACGGCATTTCAGAAACAATCGTGGAATGCGAGGACAAATATAAAGTGTGTAAGCCTTGAAACGGCTTATAAATGCCCTCGGCGAGCACCTAAATTCAAATGCTTTAGCTCGGTACGCTTACACGATGGATATAAGTGCCCGCCAACTTTTAAAAGCATTCCGCCTAAAACAACCCCCTTAGAGAAAAAACTGCGTACGCGCCTGCCTGCATGGCGGACTCATTTAAATCTACACTCCATGTGTGGAAAGATAGGCCGAGTCTTTCATATTAGATCTGGATTTTTCAAATGGATAGCCCATTGAAAAAGAATGTCGTGACTCACATTGTCGGGCGGTCTCGGTTAACAATAATTACCATTTACAGGTCAGGTATATGATCAATTACATTGATTTCAGATTGGTAACGAATAAATTAACGTGCGTGTTTTGGGTGTATTACTTTCAGGACTGTATGTAACGTTCGACTTATCCCGTGAGCCGTATGACCGCGTGGTTGATGTGTTAGTGCGCTGCACTGAATGTTCCGTTCCGAGATTTGAACCGTTGCAAGACGATCAAACATATACAGTGGCTCTCCCTGCATTCATTGCCGATGGTGGAGATGGATACGATGTTCTTGCTGAGCAGGGAAAGAATCGATACACAGGTAAAACATCACTCTACCCCCCCCCCCCCCCCCCCCCCCCCCCCCCCCCCCGCTACGCCGATGTTGAGATGAACAATGTTACGATCCGACAAGGGAGTGGCATTTTGAGCACATTATCAGCATCCGCGCAAGATTATGGAATTTTTTTATCATTCATCGAGAAATAAGATGAAATTACTTTCTTAGACATTTCAAATCTAGAAGCGTTCTTAATCATTTAAATTTAGGAAACACAGTGACACGCTGAGCGTTTTATTCAGCAAACGCTGCGGTCGAGCGTTGTGATGCTCAGCGCATATGGGTGAGAGAGCGTCCCCCGGGCGAGCATTAGCGCGTTCTCATCTCTCTCTATCTTACCGTTCGTTCTTGTGCTATAATTGGAAACGGTTTCTTTTACACAGCCAATTTCACAGACTATCACCTATCTGTATAACGTTTTATTGGACCACTTTTCTGGTTTACCCTATTTTATCTTCAGCATGTTAAGAAAATGTTTTTATATACCTCTCTCATTATTAATGCAGGCAATCTGGATACATCTGTGATCAGCGATTACTTGGAGCTTTTCAGTCCTGTTTATGCTGGAGTTGAACGACGGATAACCTTTGTAACACCATCTAGAAAACCTACACGTGAAAAGTTCCGCAAAGTATTTCCGTAATTTTTAAAAATCATACAAACCAAATGTATATAATATGAATTCTTCATGAGAAGTTTGTTTACTTTACACAAAACGTTAACTGCTATGAGTATGACTGTGGTATGGGGTAAGGGTGGTGATTGGCATTTTACGAATCAGATTTAAGGTTGGCACTTGCGCAGTATTTAAGCATGGTTTGGATTCGTTGAATACAGATGTATCAGAGTATATGGGTCAATAGTGGAAACCATTTTTGTGACATGGGGCCTTATTTGGTAAGCATTTGCAAGAAATAAAGGTAGTTCTCTCTGCATAATATAATTCATTTTAACATGTTTCATTGTTTGCTGTGACGTATGGACTTATGGTCATCAATTTGACTGTTATCACCACTGGTGACATAGTTGCTCAACTTTTTAAGGCAGTTGTCACGTAATGAGGGTTTTCACGATCTGATTAAATCCCTAAAAATATGGTGTCGTGTATATCATGGATATTCAGTCGTGTCCGCAACTTTTGGACCAGACTGGACCACAAAAAGTGGAAAACCATGATTTCTGGGCCAAACCGACCCAAAATGTGAACATCTTTCTTAAACCTTTTGAAAATGTTTGAGAATTAAATTGTTGACAATTTGTTTATCTTCAGCATGTTAAGAAAATGTTTTTATATACCTCTCTCATTATTAATGCAGGCAATCTGGATACATCTGTGATCAGCGATTACTTGGAGCTTTTCAGTCCTTTTTTGTTTACTGATTTTTGATGTAATTTGATGTTATTTGTGATTTTAATGTTATGGTAATAAATGATGAATGAATGAATGAATGTTTTAAACAAAAACAATATAAAAATTACTTTATTATTTATTCCATATATACGACGTAAATTTCTGTGTAGACAAGTAATACATACAAATAATTTACATTTGAAAACAACATATCACTCAACCTTACTACGTACCTTAAAACATCAATTCATATAATTGTTATATGAATATCATAATTACCTTAAATCATATCAATTCATATATTGTTATGAATACCATAAGTTTACTAACTTAAATCATATCAATTCATATATCGCTATGAATATCATCAATTCATAACTTATTATGGATAACATAACTAACTTTCAAATCATATCTTGTTATAAAATGTATCATATATTCTGCCTCAATTCGCATTGATTCCATCTGAATTCATTAACAATCCTGTCATCGGAATCCTTTAATATCTTTATACCTTCTAATCATAGACCATTTTTGAAACCTTTGTGACATTTTGGAGTGTCGTCTGCAGCCGCGTGGAAAGTGTTAACGCTTTCCACGCGATTACCATACACAAACAGATTTTTCAGAAACCTTTCATAATTTTCTCAGTCTTATCTCAAAGATTACTGACCAAACACTAGGCATGTTTGTACTTATTTCAATGCATTTCTCATGGTGATTCCAAATATGGTAATGAAATACAGTAATTTTGACATTTTTGTAACATTTTGCGACATTTTGGAGTGTCGTCTGCAGTGTCGCCTGCCGCGTGGAAAGTGTTAAGGTATAGTGAACTTCCAACTACTGGTCGGAGCAATTTGATTTTGTCATCTATCAATAACTGTTATAATCTTTTTTACAATATATAAAATATAAATATATAATTATATTGACTATTTTGTACATTAACGTTTTTACAGCATGAGTAATTCAAGACCAATTACACAACCTCATAATACCATTTACTTCTCATTTGAATACAATACGTCCCGTAACCATCAATTCATATTATATATATATAAAAAATTATAACGTAATATGAATATCATAAATTGGGTCAATTAAATTAAATTTGGTTCCGCCATGGTTCCGCCTATAAATTCAACAATATCAGTTAGCATGTTTCATCACTTTTGTTCATAAGAACAATTCCTCATTGTCATTAAATATATCCGAGTGCATGGTTAACTCTATCACGCCTCGAAATTAATCATCATTTGACATCTTTCCCCTGTATTGGTGTAATGTCCCTTTATAACTGATTTAAGGAAAGTGTCAACCCTTCCCTTTTCGATCCTTGTTATTTGCTTCTTAGTTTGAAAATATTTAATAAAAGTATGCAAAAGTAAATTGAACGTGGAATCTGATTATGACATCAGTTTGACACTTAAATACCCATATTAACGAACAAATTAACCAAAAAGTGATTTTTTGACCCAGATTATTCAGACAAAATGAGTTGGCCATTTTTTCTAATAATGATTTGATTTGTTAAAAATGTGTAAATAAATTGTTTCGACATATTTTCGGCCAAAAAATGGCTGATTTTAAATGATTTGAGAAAAAAGTATCTAAAACAAAAACAAAATCTTGAAAAACGCAAACAGTGGGTCGGCCGGACCCGTAAAACATGGTGGTTTTTTTTCCTAGCCTATGATAGAATATATTGTAAAAGTATTTAAATTATAGAGAAATTTGACAAATTATTTGAATAGGTGCCGGGTTTACACTAAATCTTCTCATCCACATATCTTAATGTTCCTCCTAAAATGCCTTCCTTTGATTCGTAAGTCATCACTATAGGCAACATTATGAAAAGAAATTAACGAAATCACAGTAGAGGTTATCTGTGTTTTGTATTAGCTGCCATCTTGTCGGGAATATAAACTGTGTCTAAGATTTTCAGAAAGTAGACGCACCTGTTTCAGGATAATATGTAGGCGAATTTGGTAACACGGTTCATCATGCTGCGCAGAATAGGCCGGTGCGATTCCCCTTTGTTGCGCATGGCTATATTGATAAACTCTACGGAAAAATCTTCCTTAACCATCCCATATTTAGAGTTGATCTGTCTACCGCAAGTTTCGGTATGATATTTCCTATACATAAAATTATTACCGTTATCTTTTAGTGCACCCTTTCCTGCGGTCATAGTAGTCCATGCCCTGGCTATCCAATCTTTCCCAGTGGATAGCTTTCCTTAGCATGTTTCATAAGAACAATTTATTGTATTGTCATTAAATCTATCCGAGTGCATAGTTAACTCTATTACCAGTGATTACGCCTCGAAATTAATCATCATTTGGACATCTTTCCCCTATATAAGTAAATCGTTATTGCATTTAGGTAAATCATTATCATTTGACATTACCTCCATTATTATGTCAGATCGTCCGTTAAAAATACCATCATCAATTTTTTTCCGAGTACTTGGTCTTTCCCTACGCATCGTATTAAATCATCATTTGACAGCTATAATTATATACATTTGTAAACTTTGGTACCAAGATACAGCCATCTAAACTTTCCGATCGGAATTTTCCCTCTGACTCAGATATCGTCAGTTCAATTTTGTATAGAACCCTAAACATGACATGCATACAAATCTTGCATATACTAGCTATCGTATACATTTTCGAGTGGACGGAGACTGCGCAACATGTATTTTTAGTGTATTTCTTCCATGTTTATCATATTTATTGTTTTATAAGAAATCTTATTTTAGCCATCATGTATTTTCGAGTTACATATCCAATAAACTTCAAATCACATGGTATGGTTTTCTTAGGTTTCCCAATGTGAACATTTTGGACTATAATTTTTTCCTCATGGAGAAATTTCACTAAAACTCCTAAATTATTATCGTTTGGCATCTTTTACACTTTATAAAATTTTCAGTTATCTGTCATTAAATCTTTCCGAGTATAGATGATGCGACTGTGACGTAATGCCCGACGGTATGCGTGCGCACCTACAAGGAATGTGCTTTGTAAATTAAATTCACACTCGATTGATCATTACTTACGGTGTAGAATAGTGCAGTAGTCATGGTCTGCATCCCTAGCACAATGAGAGACCAGGTACTAAATATGGTTGCCCGGCAATATGCGTACACACCATAAGGGCAGGTACTTTTAAAATTGGCAGTGATGAGTATTTTGCTTTTGAATAGTACGATGCAGTAGTAAGACCAGGCGCTATCAATTTGTAAACACTACTGTTGTGAACAACGGTCACATCATCTATATGTTTCCCGGCTACGCCTCGTAATTGATCATAATTAGGCCATTCCGTTTGATATTGGTTTGTTTTTGGACGTTATACTTGCGATATATTTATCCAATGATATACTGAAATGGTATAATACCGTTTTTTGATTCAATTTACTCAATTACAAAAATAAATCTATATGCAGCGATGGAAATACCCACTTGACTTTCCACCGGGTAGACAGTCCCGGGGTAGACAGTCCCAGGGTTAATCAACCCTGGGTGGACTACAATAGAGCGCCCTCACGGAATAAACTACATAATACTGTTTATAAAACACCTTGGAAACTATATTCATTCTAAATTATATGTTAAAACACTCAGGGGTTGGTGGTCGGGGAGGTAAAAACAAAACAACCCCGGAACTATCCGGATCATTCTAAAACGGCCCCGGGCTGTCCGGATCATTCTAAAACAACCCGGGACTGTCCACCCCGGGACTGTCCATCCCCGGGACTGTCCACCCAGGGACTGTTTCTAAACCTAACCCTGGTCGACCCAGGGTTGGACTACCCCGGGACTGTCTACCCCGGGTGGAAAGTCATGTGGGTATTTCCATTGCTGCATATAGCTATATATATAATTCTGTAATAAATTGTGATATGCATAATAAAAGTATGAAACATTTATATATACAAACTAAATACATAAAATGATTTGCCCATTTCATTTCCTCAAGCCAGTGACTACCACTTGGTCATTGATTGATGCACACCCGTCACACCAGATTGAAATCGTGAAAACGTATACCTATAAGCTTAATAGTTTCGACATAACCCCACAAAACGGTCAATCGGACAAGCAGTGCACATTATAAACGTATGAGAATACTCGCCGTGAGGTGATAATAAGCATCCACCCTCTTGTGTCGGACAAGACAATGACTAGGAGGAGAAATGTTGTCATGCATAAGTACATGGAATGTCAATTGTCGTTGGCGTAGCTTACGATTTTCATTTTACTTATTCTTTGCTATATTTAAGGTACATTTTGGCTCTAAAACAAGCTTGTACCCAAAAATGTTTAATTTTGGGGACACATTCGCGCGCTTCGCGCGAAAAATGTCCATCTGTACTTTTGACCATCATAATTCCATGATTCTTCTTGTCAAATGAACCGACAGTGCCAATCTCAACCGACACGAGTGTCATGTCGGTTCAATTTCATTTCTTGCCCCCCCCCCCCCCCCCCCCCCCCCCCCCCCATATGAAAAACCTAGCTACGCCACTGACAGTTGACCTACTATGTACTTCCTTATGCATGCCAACATTTCTCCTCCTGGTCATTGTCCGACACAAGAGGGTGAACGTATGCTTATTATCACCTCACGGCGAGCATTCTCAAATCTTCAGGTTGATTGATAAACGTGCGAAATGCTAAGACACAATAAGCCGACTTCAATGTCTCGAGTAAGTGAAATGGACTTTGAATACTCGTGTGGTGTGGTTCACCTTCAGTCTGTCATCTCTGGATTCACGCCGGGGATGTAGTAGTGGTGCCAATATCATCCCCATGGCTGCAGGTACTTCTCCATGAATCACGACTCATATCAGATATGCCACTATCTGGTCTGCTACTGATATCCTCGAGAGGTTCTGCAGGAGTCACCAGATATTGGTGTTGGTTGTCAACAGCAATTGCTTTCGACTCTTCAACAGATGAGCCGACACTTCGGAATGTCTCTTCTGGTGATGCCCCCAAATCTTGTTGGTGGGATATGGCTCTAGTTTTCGCTTCGGGAGATGAGTTTGGACTTCGGTGACGGATTGTCGAAGACGATTCGCAAGGTATGATGTAAATCTCGGGAGGTGAAATAGTATCTGAAAATTGCAAATAATTCGGATGTTAACCCCCTGGGGTCTACCTGTCTATCTTACAGTGGTTCTGATTGGTTTATTACAAGATGTACTCATATGAATAGCCAATTCAAATGCAGCTTGTAAAATGTTTCACTCCCATCTTTATCAGGGATACAATTATTCTAACAATGTCTCTCATTGGTGCAATAAATGATGTATCCATCTTTTTAACCAATCGGTCGGTAGTTCTCAGGGGGTTAATAGAGGTTATCCATGTAGCTAGCTACGAGAAGTTGCTTTTATCAAATTTAATCAACCACCAGGGGCGGCGCAACGCCCCCCCCCCCCCCCCCCCCCCCATTTTAGTTAAAATTAGTGGAAATTTGTTGACAATTTTACGTTTAGCATAAAATAGCATTTTAGCGAATACCAAATAGGTTAAACTATACAAAATTTGACAATTTAGCATAAAACAGCTTTCGTACCAAATTAGTTGGAATCATACCAAAGTTAACAATTTTAGCGTAAAATGGAGAGAAAAAAATAACGCGCTTTCCGCGCATATTCTTTTCTTCAGGTCCCCCTAAACTAATTCTTTCCACCCCTTGGGCCCCCCCCCCCCAAAAAAAATAAAAAAATAAAAAAATAAATAAAGAATAATGATCCTGGTGCCGCCACTGACCACAACTGTACCATTTTAATACCATTGACAACGGGCTATTCCAGTCGGAATCCGTACACCGCTTATGGTAGCATAACCTATATATTCCAAGGTCATACGGTCTTGCATAGGGGGTGTATGGATTTCAAATGGAATACCCCAAATACCTTTTGTGAAATAGCTGCTGGTTGAGTGACCATGTTTGTCGGCTATTTCACCCAGCTGTCTACCAAGACCAAGGTCAGTCACAAAATCCTCGTTAAATTGTCCAGAATGATTAGTATCTTGAGGAGATTCTTCAGTGGTTTTATAGGTTGCTTCGCTATTAGCTTTAGCCTTCTTTCGCTTCATCGAAGACAAAAATATTATCTTGTGCACAGTTGACATTAGCATTGAAGTACGCAATGATGGCTTCCGTCGTTGCTCTGTCACTTTAGGTTGCATAACCGTTCCTTCAGCTCCGAGTGATTCAACGGCTGTAACTGGTGGTTTGATGACAGGATGGCATCCGCCTGGCGTTTCTAGAATGTAATGATCTGCTGATTTGACTGGAGATCGTCGTCTTTCCATTTGCCGTCCGATAGACTGAATTTCCTTGTCGACGAGTTCTTTAGCGGCTAGATTGTCTATTTTGTAGCAGATGTTACTCAGGTTTTTAAGGGCGTCCAGAGGATTGTTACTACTGTCTTTGAAGAAAAAATCCAGAACAATCGCTGCCGGACTTCTCCGCTGATACATGGCTCTATGCTCAATGTTCAGGATATACGGATGTGGCGTTATTCCGATGCGTTCTGCCAAAGCTTTCCAACCGTGTCCATGACAATCGGCATTCTCAAGGAACATGCAGAGGTCACAGAAGCCTTCCTCGCTGATGGCGTAGTAATCGCAGGGTTTCAGATCCGGTTGATCAAGTAAGAATTTATGCTTTATGTCGTCGGCGCCTACATTTTCAGGAATCTGTAAAATAAAACGAAAGTGCAGAATTCACAAAGGTAACAGTATTATCAAATGCACATGGCATTATCTGCATCTGCAACTACAGAGTAGAGGCCATCCATGTGTCCGCCATATTTGCGGGATCTCTATTCAGAAAAAAAGAGACTAACACCACACAGATATCTAAATCTGTGACCAACACATGTACGTTGAATGGATATTCGATTCGAAATAACCCGCCAAATGTGCAGAAGGTGGTGGGGGGGGGGGGGGGGCTTAGGGATATTTGGTTCACATTCTTCCAAAAGCACCAAATTTGGCCCATATGTTGCTCATACCATACATTGAAAACTTAAACTTAAACTAGTCAGATAAAGGCTGGACTAACTTTAAACTAGTCGAGCAGTTTAGTCAACCCTGCTGGACTCAGCCTGACTAGCTTGATTTGTTCTGCTGGATACGGTCTGATGTGGCTGGACTAGCTTATCGGACTAGTCTGTGGCTGGACTAGCTTATGTTAGTCAAGCTGGCTTGACTAGCTTTAGGTTATTCAAGCTGGCTGGGCTAGTCAAGGCTCTGAGATGAAATATCAATGGCGGCATGCAGATAAGACGTACATCATTGCCGGTCCGGTTTTGCAAGCCAATCCAGTCGTAATTTGCCGTATAGTTATTTCATTGTGTGGCCATATTGTGTACTTCATAGTGTTTGCCAACATCTTTAGACTTTATGTTATGCTACATTTTGTTTGGAATGACGACTCGACTCGGGATAGGAAAAAACTAACTGTAAAGAACGACGGTAGCGCGGGCATTTCGAACGCTAACGGGTCAGCCATGGCTGACCAGTTCACTACAGCTAACAATGTAGCCAGCAGCCCCGCCAATAACATTGTCAGTACGAGTGCTATTGAACAGACAGCAGAGCAATCACCCGTAGCGAAACCAAGTACTGCTACGCAACGTGATTAATTTGAGTCGGGGGATCTACTATATGGTTTGAGCTGGACTAACCTTACGTTAGTCGAGCCAAGCCGGACTAATTA
>CM069441.1:81275506-81665470 GCA_035610835.1 Ophiura sarsii | reverse complement strand
GTTTGATCTGGAATTCCATACTTTTTTGAAGTTTGATCTGGAATTCCATATACTTTTCATATAGAGGGAGTCACGGAATTCCGTACTAAAAAATGTAAAAACAATTATTATATGGAATAGCCCATTAATGTATCAGGTCGTGTGCCACGAATTGGAACCCCGTATTTTGAGGTGTGACATTTTTACACTGTTAATGATGTTATATTATCGCCGTTTCTATATTTCTCGTCATAAATAACAAATTGGTGTCATTACAAAGCACAATAAATATTCTTTCCATACCATCCACAAAATAATGTCTTAATTATTTCAGTTTTAATTGGGAGCAAATAATTGATCAACGGGTGCTTGGGAGGAGGGGGAGGAATCGGAGGAATGCAGGATTGAGGAGCCATTCACATACACACACACAGCGCCAATCTCTAGACAAGCTATGAAATACTTCATTCACTTCACTTATTGACTATCAATATACATGCTAGCTAGATGGAATGTCAGAGAGATCGGGCTGATGTGTACCGTTGAGGAGTAAACAGGAGTATTGGGGAGGAGGAGGAGGAGGAATCGCAGTGAGGAGCTAATCTCACAGACACGCAATGAAATACTTCATTCACCACATCACTCATTGACGATACATGCTAGATAGAATTTCAGAGAGGTTGGCTGTTGTACCGATTAGAAGTATACCGATTGATTTATCTATACTGATAACAATTCATACACTTGTGCATTATATCTTAAAATAAATTAACCACTTCATGGAATAAAACAGTATAAATATTGCGATACGAGCCCCTTTACATTCTGTACGTGTGGTATGTTTACTTTGCTATAACCAGACAAATAACAGCTTACAAATTACAAGGTATGCACGCTCTACTGCATGCATGCCGAGTGAGTTCAAAAAGCCCGCGTGTACATCTCGTGGTTAAATGTCCCAAGCGATACTATACGGTGTGCATATTGCATGCGCGCAATCTTGAAAATTTGTCCAAAATTTGTGACATCTTTATCAATTTTGAAGATTTACGGCGCTTAGCGAGATATGGAAAGGGTGGGGGCTTTGAGTCCATGGTGTCATTGTTAATAGTCTATTGATCATTGTCCGACAAAGTACTTACATTGCATCTTGCACAATTTCCTAATACTAATTTATTTTACCCATGCTCAAAATCTGTTATGGCAGTTCAAAAATAAGCGCTCCGTTAGATCGCATGTGCGTTATTTTGTGACACCCTGTATAGGCATATGATGTTATTGGCCATATTAAATTTAGTATGTATATCTAGGCAACATTTCTAATTGTAACATGATCATTTCATGTGTGTTTTATTTCATTTCATTATCATTGCTTTCATCAAAATAAAATCAAAAAGTGAAGAAACGCGTGGATTGAGGACTCGATCATACATGTGCCTTTCACTTGTTACACCCTGTATAACATGGTAATTATTGGTCATATGTTTGTGTTTGGTGCAATATTATTACAAACGTCAATTTAAAATTTATTATGACACTAAATTATGATAACGGTTAACTTTATTTCAGAAATACGTTTTCACATACTTAAATGTTACAAATTTTGACCACCCTGTATAAGGTATCCTTTATAACTAAAGACAAAGGTGGCAACATTTTTCTTTGTAATACTAGTGTATACTTTTAATTTATGCAGCTTAATAAATTATAATTTTATCTTCAAGGTATGTAAATGACCAGTGAAAATTTTGTATTTTTAGTGCATTTCTTGTCTTGATGTTTGCACCCTATATATTATCTACCACCCTGTATAATGACCTTGACATTGTCATTGTGAGATTTAGAAACGTGTATGCTTTCAGGAAATGTATACTTTCCTTATACTCCTATGTATAGTTTTAATGCTAAAACATGTTTTAAGCAAAATCCATGTGATTTTTCCATTTTTAGCATATGTCACACAAAGGGGTCCCAACTCAGGACACACGACCATCAATATGAAGACACAAAAAACTAAGGTCACGTCATCGGAATGCAAGTTATTTATGTAGACTTGTCCGTCAGTCCCAATCAATGACGGTATGGCAAGCATGCGGTCCGCGAAGCAATCCCAAAATTCCCATTGATGCGGCCCGTTTTAACCGGATACACAAATGGCGAATTGATTTAGTGGTGTCCTCCCTTATAATAAGTAGGGTGACGTAGTGGCGTAAAGGCGTAACAGAGGTTGGTTGTCAGGGGGCCACAGCCAAAAAAATCCTTTTGTACTGCGAAATTTTCTTTCTTTCTTTCTTTCTTTCTTTCCCTTTCTTCTTTTCTTTCTTTCCCATTTTTTTCTCCTTTTCCTTTTTCTTTGTTCCTCCCTTTTTCCTTCCTCTCTTTCTTTTCTTTCCCTTTCCCCCTTTTTTTCCTCTTTTCCCTTCCCCCCATTTTTCCTGGTGGGTAGGTTTGAATTTCCTGCTGAGCACCTTCTGCTGAGCACTGTGCCCCCCCCCCCCCCGGGCGTAGCCAGAGGGAGGGGCGATGGGAAAATTTCCCCCCAATATTGGTTGTCGTGTCGGTTGAGAATGGCACTGTCGGTTCATTTGACAAGAGGAATCATGGAATTATGATGGTCAAAAGGAAACAGACCTAAATATTTCGCGCGCTATGCGCGCATGTGTACCCCAAATGGAATATTTTTTAGTAGAAACTTGTTTAAATGTACTTCAACAACTCCATACCTTAAAAGGGGGGTATAGGATGGCCGGATTTCAAAATTTAGTTACTTTACAAAAAATGAGATAAGAGCACAGTGGAAAACTGCAAAGTCTTAGCTTTAAAATGCTTTTTAATTGAGTCAAATCGGATATTCAGTTCTGATGTTATGGTCACTTTAATTGACGAAATTTCGCAAATCGGAGGCGTTTTGTATTCGTTTGTGTGTAGAAAACGCTCACCCTGTGTTTTTTAGCAAATTCAGTTAAAATTATATATAAATTAAACAATTGTAATTTTCTATAAATTTTTTGGTAATAATATTAAATTAATCCATTGCGCATAATTATTTATCACATTTTTAAGTCAACGCCATTTCTTATGTATTTCTTTATTTTTTCTCACCCGGCTATATTTAAGCTCCTTATCTTTAAAATCGCGATAAAAATCCTAATTTACATACGATTTTCATCAAAATGGACTCAAAATGTGTCTAAATTCAAGCTTTACAATATATGAACAATTATTTTCATCTCATATGTCAATTTATAATTTTGTAAGCAATTTTAATATTTTTGTATACGCTTGATATCTCAAAATAAGGAAATGCGCAAACGTGCGAAACCGTAACAAACGTAACTCAAAAACAAAAAGTCGTGTGACCATGGAAATTGGCACAAATGTTAAGCATACAGAGGCCTACAAAACTATGAAGAGTTTTTTTTCAAACGACCATGCGTTTTTAAATGGCGTTGCGAAATACCCTGATTGGCCGCTTCCCGGTTACCATGGCAACCGCGAAAAAAATCCGGCTTCATAGTTTTGTGCGTATTGTCCATACGCACCCATTCCCCAAATATGGTAATTATGCGACATTTATTTATTGAGTTCTGTTCGTTGAGCTGTTTAGCCAATCAGAGGCCCTGCTTGGTTACCATGGCAACCCGAACAAAACAAAACATGTTTTTTAAAACTAGGGGTCGGGCTTGACATTTTGGTATATAACATGTCTTAGTGGAAGTCCGGGAAAGTGGTGAAATTCATTGTCAAACATTTGGTAATTTCAACCTATACCCCCCCCCCCCCCCCCCCCCCTTAAGTACAGTAACAAAGCGTAGTTGATTTGAGATAAACTCACTGTTCATATGCAAATTACTAGGATAGCGAACCTTATTTGGAAACCGCAAAATTGTAAACAAACAAAAATGTTCGCAAAATTTGTTCATTTTTTCGCCCGTTTTTTCGGCGTATAAATGCATTTCGCTATGCAATCCTTAAAGTTAGCAAATAGCTTTATATACCAAAATGTAGCTATACCACCCCTGAGGAAAATATTTTTTGCGAGGGCCATATGTAAAGGTTCACTTCTAAAACCACAATTTTAGCCGAACCGTCGCTACCTGAGCACAAGAGAATCACCATTTTTGCATCATCGCGGCGAAATGTGTTCGCTTTGATCTACTGGACCGTATCACTATTGAAACGGAGGGGTGTGTTTTGATTTTATACAAATATTCTATAAACATGTATCAAAATGTGCTGTGTAAATTAAACGCATTCTTGATTTAATTTTTCTCTGAATGTTAAAGGTGGTGTGTGAATAAAATGCTATATACAAAATATTTTTAATTTCACAATTACTTGCGAAATAATTTGTTTTCTCTCATGTTTACTTTTTGTAAACCAGCCCGTTCTGAAGTTCCCTCGCCCATTCACGGGAACGGACGATGTCCAAATAAGGGCCTAGTTATAATAAACGTAAACTTTTTTTCTCGATTGTTAAAGAGCAGCTATTTTTTATGTCAAATTAAGCCTATTAAAGCAAGTTTTGTACTTGTTTTCATTAATTATCCAAAACGATATTCACATTTGAATGATGTAAATATGTTTGGTCGTTGTTGAACGGGGTTCAACAAGGTCTTCGTCGTTATAAAGCTGCCCTCGCAAAATAAACCCGTCTTACCGTTGTCGATTCAAGATAAACAACTCCGAAACCTTATTGAACCCTTAACTCAATCATAGCAAAAATAAAGTAAAGTCAAAAATGTTCGCGCGCTACGCGTGAATTTCTTTGGGCGGAACAATCTTGTGATTACGTGTTAAAATCTCTGGTTAAAATAGCTCTTGCAGCAGCAACACTCGAGTAAAAAGAGAAAATTACTCGAAGAGAAGCGGGTTTCCGGACGTGTTTTGGAATGTTTGACAATCACTGCGGCCCGTGAATGGATCTCATAATCACAATGAGGCCCGGGTGGTGGAAAAGGTTGCACGTACTTGGTGTACGGTGTGAAACTGAATTCAAACGCATAAATAAACACTGAAACGCGAAGTATATCATGTATATTAGGCTTGTAAAAACCTTCCAGCACGTACGTTTTATCACTTCAAAACCGTACAATTCCGTGTAAACTTCAATTAAAGGAAGGGTCCCGCAAGCACAACATTGAGCAATATTTGTTAGACAAATAATTATCGAGCCGAAATTACGTAACTATATAGAACAAAACACCATACTCGTCACAAAAATGAATAAAAACTGCCATCACTCAACATGCAATTTTTAAAATTCGCGGCGATCGAAAGTCCCGGTGTCGATGACGTCATGGTATCGGTGCTCAAATTTGCGCATGTGCATTGTATAATTATGACATCATCGACACTGGGACTTTCGATCGCCGCGAATTTTAAAAAGTGCATGTTGAGAGATTGCGGTTTTATTTGTTTTTGTCATAAGTGTGGTGTTTTGTTCAATATAATTACAAAAGTAGGTCTCGATAGTTATTATTCTAACATATAATGCACACTTTTATGCTTGCGAGACACCTCCTTTAACAGTCTGTGCCTGTAAGAGTGTACCATTTTGGGGGGTGTTGTGATTCATGGGTCCTCAGATCAACTTTATAAAAAAATCAGTGATACATACCATACCATTATACCATAGCCAAATTTTAAAATTCCTAACAGTTTTGGTTCGGTCGTTAAAAATCACTGAAATTTCAGGGAAAAAACCCAGTAAAACGATTACTACGTTCCCCATAAGTATATCTATGCGCGCTAAGTACATCCCAACGAATGGAAAACATATTTTGAAACCTCCAGTTAGGTACATAACAAAAGTGAAACAAAATCGTTGGGATCTCGTTGGCGTGTCATATTACGCTGACCTTGAACCCTTGACGAACAGCGCTCTTATGCAGTTTCAAGACCTTATAATTCGATGCGCCAACAAGATCCCATTCAATAAACAAGTGCATATGAAAGAACTCGGAGCCTTTAACAAATTCAAAAGGAAACATTGTTGGGATCTCGTTGGCGCATGGAGATAATCAAGGTCAAAGGTCAAATGTTACTATTTTGAGCCATTTTTGCACCTCTGTACATCTGTGCGCCATCTTTAAAACACCTTGGAAATGATCTCCAGTTGCAAAGATGGTTTACCTTAAATCAAAAATGAAGATTCCAGCTTGGGATCTTTAAGATTTTTTTTTTAAACGATTTTTAAAAATTTGCTTAAGGTCAACTTACAGTGCATGCGAGTCAGTAATAGCCCCACATACATTGTTCAAGCTCTTATAAATCAGTGCGCCAACTAGATCCCATTAACTTTTTGATTTATTTGCTTAGTTTGGCCACCATTCAATAGATACCACTAGAAAAAACTTTGGGATTTTGATGGCGGTGAATTCTAAATGAGCGCAAAATGGAGGTGTCATCAGCTTTATTCTCAAGCCTTTTTGAGCCATTTCAGACCAAGTCCCAGGATATCAGATTACTTTGGTGAATTTTGACATGTCATATAGGACATTGTTTTCTATGCATTTTAGACTATTCTGAACACATCTATGTTAGTCTGTAATGTCGATTTCAAGATATGTAAATCATGTCTTCCGAATTCGACAGGGTTGTTGAATTCTGAAGACATAATATGCAATTTATGAAACATCATGCAACAGATTAATGTTGATAGGTTGAGAATGGTTTAAAATGCATGAAAAACAATGTCCTATATGACATATCAAAATTCACCAAAGGAATCTGATATTCTGATAATCTGATAAATGGCCCAAAAAGGCTCGAGAATAAAGCTGATGACACCTCAACTTTGCGATCATGTAGAATTAACCGCCATCAAAATCCCAAAGTTTTTTCCAGTGGTATCTATTGAATGGTGGCCAAACTAAGCAAATAAATCAAAAAGTTGATGGGATCTTGTTGGCGCACTGATTTATAAGAACTTGGACAATGCACAAATTGCTATTACTGACTCGCATGCAGTGCAAGTTGCTCTTAAGCAAATTTGTAAAAAATCATTAAAAAAAAAATCTCTGAGATCCCAAACCAGTTTCTTCATTTTTTATTCAAGGTAAACCATCTTTGCAAGTAGATGTCATTTCCAAGGTGTTTTAAAGATGGCGCACGGATTTACGGAGGTGTGAAAATGGCTCAAAATGGTAAAACTTGACCTTTGACCTGGATTATCTCCATGCGCCAACGAGATCCCAACAATTTTTACTTTTGAATTTGTTAAAGGCTCTGAGTTCTTCCATATGAACTTGTTTATGTAATGGGATCTCATTGGCGCGCCAAACTATAAGGGCTTAAAAACTGCTAACGACGCTGTTCGTCACGGTTTCAAGGTCAGCGTAATGTGACGCGCCAACGAGATCCCAATGATTTTGTTTCACTTTTGTTGTGTACCCAACTGGAGGTTTCAAAATATGTTTTCCTTTCGTTGGGATGTGCATGGTGCGCATAGTTATACTTATAGGGAACGTAGTAATCATTTTACTGGGATTTGTTCCTAAAATGTCGGTGATTTTTTACGACCGAACCAAAACTTTTAAGAATTTTAAAATTTGGCAGTAGTATAATGTTATGGTAATGTATCACCAGTTTTTTTAAAAAGTTGATCTGAGGACCCATGAATCACCACATGGTACGCCCTTAGAGGCAGAGACTGTTAAGTCTATTCTCAAAGCAGACGACAAACAGCGAACACAGCACCACCAAAAATATGCGCACAGCCAAAGTTAAACTTGAAAGTAGCTACAGATCGACAAGTTAAGCTGCACACCCGTGATACAACCCCGCGCACAACTGTCTACAATATAAATAGTGTAAGGCGAGGTTTTCATACTGGATGACAACATGTTGTGCGCGGTGCAAAAGAGTATAACAGCCATACGCAACAAGATTTGTGATCTCACAGACAACTCTACGCACAACTGTCTACAATATAAATAGCGTAAGGCGAGGTTTCCATACCGGTTGACAACATGTTGCGCGCGGTGCAATAATAGTATAAAAGCCATACATAACACGATTTGATCTCACTGACAACCCATGCATAACTGTCTACAATATAAATAGCGTAAGGCAAGGTTTCCATACCGGATGGGAACATGTTGCGCGCGGTGCAATAAGAGTATAATAGCCATACGCAACAAGATTTGTGAACTCACTCACAACCCCACGTACAACTGTCTACAATATAAATAGTGTAAGGCAAGGTTTTCATACCGGATGAGAACATGTTGCGTGTGGTGCAATAAGAGTATAAAAGCCATTCGCAACAAGATTTGTGATCTCACAGACAACTCTTACGCACAACTGTCTACAATAGAAATAGTGTAAGGCAAGGTTTTCATACCGGATGACAACATGTTGCGCGCGGTGCAATAAGAGTATAAAAGCCATACATAAAAAGATTTGTGAACTTATTGACAACCCCACGCACAACTGTCTACAATATAAATAGTGTAAGACGAGGTTTTCATACCGGATGACAACATGTTGCGCGCGGTGCAATAAGAGTATAAATGTCATACATAACAAGATTTGTGAACTCACAGATAACTCTACGCACAACTGTCTACAATATGAATAGTGTAAGGCGAGGTTTTCATACCGGTTGACAGCATGTTGCGCGTGGTGCAATAAGAGTATAAAGGTCATACATAACAAGATTTGTGATCTCACAGACAGCCCCATGCGCAACTGTCTACAATATAAATAATGTAAGGCGAGGTTTCCATACTGGTTGACAACATGTTGCGTGCGGTGCATTAAGAGTATAAAAGCCATACATAACACGATTGTGATCTCATTGACAGTCCCACGCACAACTGTCTGCAATATGAATAGTGTAAGGCGAGGTTTTCATACCAGTTGACAACATGTTGCGCGCGGTGCAATAAGAGTATAAAAGCCATACATAACAAGATTTGTGATCTCACTGACAACCCAGCGCACAAGTGTAAGGCGCGGTTTTCATACAGGATGACAACATGTTGCACGGTGCAAAGGAGTATAATAGCCATACACAACAAGATTTGTGATCGAACAGACAACCCAGCGCACAAACGTCTACAGTTAGTTTTAACACCACAAATATACAATTATTAATAGCTGATTTGAGATTAGTTTATCAATATTTCGCTAATTTTAACACTTAAATATTTGAGTCCGGTAAATACCTGAACGAATACTTACTGGAAATTTTAGCTTTCCCATGCACAATTCTATTACATTAACCCATATGCATAACAAAAACTATTATAGTTTGCACCGCATGCAATATATTGACATCTGCTATGGATACCTCGCCTTAAAGTGACTTTTCTTCTTCTAGCCTTTCTTGATCAGGGTCCTATTTACATTAAGCTCATTTTTACACTATAGATTTCCGAGAGTTGATCAATACCACCGTGAATGTCACACATTTGGTTATCATTCAATCACCACAAGACTGAAAATTCCTTTCACTACAGCGTGTCTGTGCCAACCTGCAACTAATTTTTGTCGAAGATGTAGATTCACTTTTACACCATGAAATATACTCATGTTTATACATTTCGACTTTATTACGCGTGAGTAACGAGAGGTATATCAGAACCAGTTCAAACGATTTGACGAGTAACCAGTTCAAACGATTTGACGAGTAACGAGAGGTGTATATCAGAACCAGTTCAAACGATTTGACGGAAAATTACAGTGCTGCCGTGCAGCCCGATTCACCATTTTCACAACTTAACCTTTGCCTCGAATACTAACTGAGCTTTAGTTTCACTTTCACCATAGTTTACACTCGCATGAATTGCAATCATGTTTATATATCCTAAAAACTTAAGAATAAATACATTTCACCCTTCGAAAAAAATATTGATTCTCGAATCAGTTGTATCGAGGGCTTAGAACCAGAACTGTCTATGTCCAAGCTAAAATGATTTAAGTCTACTATAAAGCATGTACATGTACATGGATATACTTTCTCAGCTAGAAGTGTCTATGCCCAATACCGTATTTCAAAATAGAGGGCGCCCAAGGAAAGTCAAAAGTTAACATTGTCCTTTATGTTTTAGACACGATCAAACTTGTAAACGTGTTTTTCTCAAAACACCTCGCCTTAAAGTGACTTTTCTTCTTCTAGCCTTTCCTGATCATGGATCCTATTTGCACTCAGCTCATTTTTACACTATATAGATTTCCGAGATTTGACCAAAACCACCGTGGATGTCAGGAAAATTGGTGGTCATTCTATCACCACAAGACTAAAAAATACTTTCACTACCGCGTGTCTGTGCAAACCTGCAACTCTTTTTTGTCAAAGATGTAGATTCACTTTACACCATGAAATATACTCATGTTTATTCATTTCGGAAACTTTATTACGCGTGAGTAACGAGAGAAATATCAGAATCAGTTGCAAACGATTTGACAGAAAATTACAGTGCTGCCGTGCAGCCCGATTCACCATTTTCACGACTTATAACCTTTGCCTCGAATACTAACTGAGCTTTAGTTTCACTTCATTGCAATCATCATGATCATGTTTATATATCCTAAAATCCTTAGAATCAACACATTTCACCCTTCGAAAAAAGTATTTATTCTCGAATCAGATATATCGAGGGCTTAGAACGGAGAAAGTCAAAAGTTAACATTGTCCTTCATCATGTTTATATTTTAGACACGATCAAACTTGTAAACGTGTTTTTCTCAAAACACCATATTTGGACATAAACAGTTCTGAATCTAAGCCCTCGAAATGTATTTCGATTCTTGATTAAGATTATCGACTAAGATTATTTGATCATACATACCAAGCCTGAAGCATCATCAGGAGATGGTGACTGCATTGGCAGATGTAAAGTGACCCCGGAATGGTCGTTATTGTGTTGGAAGACGTCCAATGTGCAGTCTAGGCCGGATTCATCGGTAATTCGATGCTGCGATGGAACACCACCAATCATGGCTGTGAATGAGACTTCTGGAGCCGCTGGTTCGGACCATAAATCAGCTACTTTAATTTCCTGCAAACGGTTACATACCGAAGAAATAGAAATAGAAAAACAATTTATTTTTACAAATAGTAGGCTCCACAGCTATTGTAATTAAGACGTCAAGATAGCATGCAAACAAAACAGTTAGGAAAGCCATCCATCGAGTCCAATCTTATTAATTTGCACTGAGGCAACAAGTAAAGGGCCCAATTCTGATTGTAGTTGTATAACAATGAAATGCAAGTAAATTTATGATGAAAGTAGTGAATCCTACAGAAAAAGATAAATTTGGCAGAACTATGTTGCAATGCATATAAAGACCTTGAAATTGTAACTACATACCTTGATGGGCTCCTCATCAAGCTGCCACATATTGTCCAATCCTTTTACAACTACTAGAACTTTACTAGAAGACTCGTTAACAGGGAAGGATTCGGTTTCTGTCGGTAAATGCTGTAACAAAAATGTACACAAACACTTATGTTGAGTTGGAAGAGAACTACACGTTGATACAGGTTACTCGTCATTAATGTTAGGGAGCGTTCATAAATATTTTGGTGGGGAGCTGGAAATTTGATGGAGGGGGTAAACAGGGAGGGCTTTCAAAAAAGGTTTGAACACTCGTTAATTCCCATTTTGTCATGATTTTGCCTCCCTTTCTGATTTCCGCAGTGATGGAGCGAGCGAATCTGAACTCACGGATATACACGTGAGCAGGGATTCTCTAAATGGAGAGGTTTTTTGCAAAAGGGCCTGCATCCACTTTGGCTCTTATTGAGAAAAAGTCAAAAACTGTTTCTAAATATTCAAGTTGAGCAATTGAAAAACTGAATGGATTATGAAAGAGGTACACTACATACTAATTTAAATTGAAATAAATTTCAAATGTGCTAGTTTTCAATTTTTTTTAAATCATGTTTACATTTTTTGAAAATTTGGATGTAGGCCCTTTTGCAACAAAACTCCATCTGTTTGTACATAGAGAAAAAATACCACACAAAAAAATCATTTATTTTAATCATTTAAAAAAAAAAGGTTGATATTGAAATGTGTAGGTCACAATCATATGTTTCAAGGAAATAAAGTCATTTTTTCCCGATTTAATTCTGGATACAGGCCCTTTTGCAACAAAACAACAATTTCAAAGGCTGTTTACAATGAGATGTAGGTCTTTTTGAAAAAATCCTTTGTTTCCTTGAAACATATGATTTTTCCCTATACATTTCTATATCAAACTCATTTTTGAAAAAAATGCACCATAGCCCTTTTGCAACAAAGCTCTTCAAATATTGATGTGAATCTAAATCCAAGTCCGGTGCACAAAGGGTGAAGTCCGTGTCCATGTTCATTTGGGCCAATCTGAAGCATGAGTCCAAGAGGTAAAAATAAGTACGTGTGAGTCCTGACTCGCTCCAACAGCTATATCCATGTGTAAAAATAGAATAGTTTAATATCAAATTATGTACCAATATAACTATATCTTTGATACAAAAATTGAACATAATCAATGCTGTAGAAATTCACATCATAAGTATATGTAAAATAATATTATAATATGATAACGATGTTCCTTGACCTTGACAACAGGTCATAGGGTCGTCACAGATTGTTACGGTCCAGTCAAAAGAAAGGGGGTCAACAGAACCCGGGTCATAGCGAGAGGGGTATCAACTAAGCTTTAATGTACCAACTTTACAATTTTCCAGTCATCTTACTAAAGTATTTATGAACACTCCCTTTGTATGTTTCTTTTTTACAGTTTATTGCTTAAAGGACCACGGATGTGAGGGTAAGGTGAAAGGCGCCACTCCTTGGCAGTCCTTGTGAACTTAGTCGTGGTGTCTTGAAGAATATATTTTACTTGACGTGTCAGTAGGGACGTGTGCCCTCAAAAAACAGAAGTCGCACTCTCTTTGATTTGAATAATAATATGGACATATGAAACTACAATATGATTGAATGTCTGAATTTATATAACTATCAGAATTTTAACACAGCTATACTCTTGTGCGGATTTTGGCACCCTGAGCATTGATCCGTAAAGGCTTGCGCGCGCTGTGATCAATGAAAAGTACCCTTAATCCTCGTGTCTATTAACACGAATGCATACACAATTTAATATCTAAGTGACCCTTCCCAGCCCCCAGGAGATCACCTTTAAGAATCAATACTCACCGGAAAACAGTCAATATCTCGTAACCTGACAGTCATCAGCATATGATCATCGTCCTGTCGCTGGAAGATCACACCGGCTTTCATCCATTTACGTTCTTGGTGTTGTTGATCACTCGTCGATGCTGTGGTGGCGGTGGTCTTACCGGAACACCCATGAGAGCAAAAGTGGTTCACGAAGAACGTCACCTCATATTTGTTCACGATTACCGCAGCGTTTTCCAGTGTCTTCGGCGGCAAGATGTCTTGTGGTTTTGCTTGATGCGCGTTGAATTCCCATTGTTGTGGATTCACTGCGTAATGTGGCATCGTTAAAAGAACGTCTGACTGGAAGCCGAGTCCTGGTGGTCCACATTCAACGTCCGGAGTGAGCCACCTGGCGCCATTTTTTAGTTCCGATCGATTCTTAGATTTAGGCTTAAGGTAGATGTAAACGAGAATGGGTTGGCGATCTGAAGTGTCAAGAGCACCAGGCGGTACGTACAAAGATATCCGTGTTCCCGGAATGGAGATCTTACCGCCTTTCTTAGTCAAAAACGTGGCTGAAAAATTTGGAAGTCGTACCGATCTACCCGCCAGCTCGTCTGCGTTCAAGCCCTCACTTGCGTCTTTAATGTTTCGCAGAATAATCCTCAGTTCGTCGTCTGTACTCTCGCTCCTGCTTGCATTAGTAGAAGTCATAGTTTCATTCTCAGTCTGTGTCACCGCTTCGGCGTCTTCGTCGGACTTCAATGAGGTTGCCTCCGATAGTATCTGTCAGTTTTATAATGAAAATCATATCGAGATATCGTGATGTTATATACCGTTCCATATCGGTGTTGTGTGAGTAATAATGTGTGTCGATGGAGTCAGTGTCCACCTTTGCTAATTTATTGACATTATAGTATTAAAGTGGTCACCGTAATGGTGTGCGAGTCAAAGGTCAACTTCATATCGTAAACTATACAAACGAGCGTGGCTACATTCTCATTGTCACCCTCGGACACCCTAAAAGTTTGGATTTACGCGGATTTTGAAACTAAATAAATTGGTAAACAAAATTCATTAATGATTTGATTGTTTAGTTGCTAATGGAATGTAGAACATCGAAGGTTCCGACACCTATAGCCATATTCTAAAAGAGATGCATTAGTTGAGTAATTATGGCTGATGATACTTTGCGAAACAATGTTTTTCATGTGGGAGCAGCAGCTTCATTTCGCTTCATTTCGAATTTTATCACTTTTGAAAATTGATAAAATGCGAAACGGGCTTCCTATCACGAATGTGTATCAAAAAACCGAAGGTACGTCTACATTGGATTGGTTGATATAAATCCATCGGCATGTTTTTTTTCTTCTTCAAGTTCAATGATTTTATGTGGGTGCAGCAGCTTCAATTCGCTTCATTTCGCATTCTATCACTTTTGAAAAACTCGATAAAATGCGAAACGGGCTCACCACTTCCTTGTAGCAAGTGTGCATCAAAAATCTGAAGGTACGTCTACATTGGATTGGTTGATATAAATCCATCGGCATGGTGTTTTTTAAGTTCAATGTTTTTATGTGGGAGCAGCAGCTTCATTTCGCTTCATTTCGCATTTTATCACTTTCGAAAATTGATCTAATGCGAAACGGGCTCTCTGCACTACCTAGCAATTGAGCAGTTTTGTGTCCATTTCTTGATTCAGGCTATTTCGTTTCGTTTCGCAAAGTATCATAAGCCGTAATTATCGATATTTCGCCGCATACATTTGTTGCTTATAATGACGTCAGAAAATACGTAATACAAAGAGTTTTTCGTTCAACCTTAATTTTCTTTATCAATGTTGAAATGTATTTTGGGAAAAGATGATGTCATTACCTAAAAGAATCTTAACAAGGGAATTGTGATCTAAATGTCCAAGGGAGATGGTAATAGACGATTGGATCCGAAACATTGATTGGTGCTTCATTAAAAGTCTAATGCTGTGACGTTTTAAGTGTGATTAAAGTGTTCTTTTTATGAGATTCAATCAAACGCGTTCATTTTAGATCAATGAGTCCAGCTACGTCTTCTCACTTACCGATTCTGGATTGGAAGCCGGTGACGGTGTTGGCGTATCGATATCGGACCCCGGATTGTCCGCGTCACAATCATCAAGTGGAATGTCACATATTTCAGCCAGTTGTTCACCCGAATATCGTAAACTGCTGCTTTTAAATGAACCATAACCACTTGATATCATGGAGATGACCGATACTCTATCTGGTCTTTGCCTCCCGTCGTCACGAGCTACAATGTCTTTCTCCTGCAAAACACGCTTTGTAACATTCGGCGGTAGGGAGTTGTCTGAATGGAGCGATTGTGGGTCCTCCGGCGACACTAAAGAGTCGTCTCTGGTGGATGGTAGATCATCCATGGAGGATCCTTGGGTGACGGGAGAGGTGGTATCTGCTGCTGCTTGACCTTCGTCTTGATACGACGACATGCTACCGGATAAGCTTACCCGGGAGAACAGCACATCGAGAGAACTTAACGTCGGAGAATGTATTCGCCCGGTATCCTCTGCTGGGCAAACTCGACCATTGTCGGGGCCTGTTAATTGTCCATTCGCCTCTTCATAGAATTCTCCATTAGTGTACGTGAAATTTGGCTCTCCGTTATTTGTGTCTCTCTCAACTGCCGTCAATTCCAATTGTGACCTAGTCCTTTTTGATGTCATCGCTAACGCACCATCGTTAGAGTTCTTTGAGTGTTTTCTTCTCCATTGTCGTCGAGTAACGGAAAAGCAGCAAAGGCTTACGCGAGGATTGGGTTGTATGTCTACATCCATACTGACACGGTTATTTCCCGCACATATTAAAACACTAGGACGTTGCTAGAGATCCATATATAGGTAGAGACTAATGATAATAATGGCAATAATACTAGTTGCTGGTCCTGGGTTTACACGTATGAAACGTTCATGACGTAAACACGTCGGAAGTATGGATTTACGTTGAAAAATTAACAATTCGCTGACATAATTTGAACGTTGTTGTTCACACAGTCTGAAAAGAGAAAAGAAAATTGAAAAGTTTAAGGTTATTATTTCGTCAGCAGAGTGCAAAACTATCCTCGAGAGCCAGCGAATGTCCAGATTTAGTTTGAAGGTACTGGTATAACTTCTTTTAGGCGACGAAAAACCCTGTTTTTCCCATTTTCTTTTCGAATTAAAAAAAGTTTTGAAAACGTTGAAAATTGTTGAAAAATCACCAAAATGTTCACGAAATGTTTGACCCGCCCCCTAAAAAAACAAAAAACAACAACAACAACAAACAAACAAAAACAAAACGGCCGATCGACTGAACCTACCTGTGAGGTTCGTTTGCTCATAGGGTTTGTGTCGTCACCTTAAATAACTTAGGCCTATATGAGTCCACTGGCTCGAAACTAGTTCGGGTTTTGATAGCCACGATAGCCGTTCCATTCGCTCCAGAAAGCAGGTAATAAAAAAGAACTTATTATGCACTAACACGCGTCTGGTATAGATCTCTCATGATCTTCTCTGCAAAATAAGTCATTCTTTATCATGTTTATAGGCTTCCCCCAATCGCTTACCATGCTCGTATTCTCCTTAACCCTCTCTTTTACATTTTGAAGTAAAAGACTGAAATTTTAATTTAATTGTTACAGCAAACTTGTATATGTTTGTTTAAATCAGTTCATTATTTCAAATCTCACTTAGACAAATACTCGATATGTGATTAGTCCTATCATGATTACAGTGTTTGATACAAGATGACATCCATTTATTGCGCTATATATCGTGACAATAGGAATCCGATAACCATGATAACGCTAACAGATTGGACTGTATTGTGGACTTTGACACGGAACTAGATATAAGAATAGAGGAAGGGACTTTTTTCAATAAAAACCTGAAACATTTTCTTTTACTTTACTATAGCTAGTGGTTATCATCCCCGTCAGACACTTTTGCCCAAGGGGGGTGCGGTTTTTTTTCTTTTCGTAAAAGGTTGCCCCAAATTGTTTCCAAGTCAGTCACCTCGTGAATTACACGTAAGTGGGGGGGGGGGGGTGAAGTCAAACAATTTCGCACGGACACAAAATTTCGCAGTCCAAAAAGCACTGTAGTCAATGTTTTATGAGTAGTTTTACTATCATTGATATTTGAAACTAAGAAAAACGCAATTTTTACCTTTAAAAAAAAGAAGAAACAAAATCAAAGGGGGGGGGGGGGCGATCGCAACCGTCGCCCCCCCCCCCCCCCCCCCCCCCCATCTGACGGGCCTGGTTATCCATGTAACGGATTAGCTGCCATCTTGTGTTGAAAATAATAACTGGGGTGCGTTTACCCCAGTTATTATTGTCTTCTTTCTGAAAATCTTTTTAAAAAAATTCAGAAAGAAGACGCGCCTGTTTCATGATATGATGTTGACCAATTTGGTAACACGGTTCATGCAATGATTGGACGTTAGGCACCGATTCAATCAACTGAATGTAGAATATGCCGGGCGCGATTTTCCTTTGTAGACCATTGCGCATGGCTACATGGATAACATCTATTTTGTTAATATACGACCAACAGTAGATCTTGATGCAAGTTAAGAGTTTAACGGGTTCGCTGGGGGACAAGTTTAAGGGGAGACTGAAGATGAGAATATGTGAAATTTGGGTATTTTGGTCATTTTAGTGTTTCTAAATTTTAAAAATCTATAGGATTTTAGCTTTTATTTGCTTTTTATTTGAAAAAAATCGGCCATTTGGTTCGAAAACTGTGCTTATTCAAAGGGAACAAAGTGACGCTTATTGTGACGCGAATTGAATTTTTCCTATACGAATACATGTAATGTATTTCCTTTGTATTGTAGTGTTTTCAAGGGGCGATATTTAAGGAATTGTAATAAAAAATAATTGCACATTAAATTAACATTTGTTTTCATTGCAAATTGTGTTTATAATTACTAAAATTATTATTGTAGATGAAAATAAAATTTTGGAGCGTCTTATTTGCATAATTGCTGCTTAATTTACATATTCAGTGTTTCTAAACTTAAAATGGCGATTTCTGCTATAAGCGATTTGACGCGTGCTAAAATCAAGCGCGCAGCTTTTCTCGGTAACGGTATGTCCAATTGTTCTGAAACTTGGTACATGGGATAATGATATTTATATCTTGAATTACTCAGAGCGAAATTTGAAGAAAAAAAATTTAACCTTGACAAATGTGACGTTTCATACTTTTTTCGCAAAAATTTGGGATTATGCGACTTTTATCGTACCGTTTCGTAATCAATTCGCAATTTAATAAAAAAATCGCTCTGAGTAATTCAAGATACACTTACTGCCAACCCATATACAGCAAAAAATTGAACGAACCGTTATCGTAAAAAGCTGCGCGCAAATTGTGCTGTTTAAATCCAAGATGGCCGCCGTTGCCATGGCAACGGTGTCCGAAACGACTTTTTTTTCTCGCGTAAAATGAAAAGTTTTGGGCAGACACTTCACCACACCAAATTTGGAGTATGTGGGTTTAGTACTTTAGAAAATCACATTTTCATCTTCAGTCTCCCCTTAACACTGTCAAGCTTTCATCAGGATTAGCTCCGAGTGACCAGGGGTGCAAAAAGTTATTTCTTCCTCAGGAGCATGGTTCTAAGAATCAAGATTTCCTCAAACAAACCAGAACCATGGTAACATAAAATAGCTTCATCACTTTTTACATAATATTATTTCAGCTTAATATCTACTCATTCATTATGACAACGAAATGATGACCTCCCAGGAGGGTACATCATTGGAAACTCTTTTCCAAAATTATTTGTTTGCAGAAACATGCGATATTTATTCACTACGTACATGAATTTGATCACAATTAGGTTACATTTGGCTTTGAACATGTTGAACAACCTTTGAAATGATATCCTTGAAATATGCGCGCATTTTTATATTAAATTGGTGTCGATTCAACCGATTGCTCCTTAAGCTTAAAATTGGATAGAAATGAATGCCTTCATGGACCCCGCCCCCTGTAGACACGCCATTGAACCTGATTCATTAGCAAGTCCGTTTTAGGTTTTTCGATTACATCACAGGGAGGTGTACATTTGGGTTTTTTACTTTCAACATTATTGCATTATAAGGGTTTCTTGTAAATGTGACTATCAATTTGGCTTTGTCTTTCTTTTTTGTCCATTTAGCAAAATATATCCTCAAATCTGAGATGTTGGTCAGCTGCTGTCCTTTCAGTCATCTCCATTCGTGTTACTCATTCCTCTTGATGATTCCATTTCTTCAAACTTTACTATACTTTCTAACTTGTTTGGGGCTTTTAATAATGGTTCTTCTTTGTTCTTTGTATCTCATCGATCCAATATTTCCTCAAGGTTTTTCCCGGTCATCTCAACAGCTCTTTCTTCAATTTTAGTGCTGCATTGATAAATTGAATTTCCTATGGCTCAAAAGTCGGAACCCTCATTGTACATGTTGTATAACTTTCCTCAGATATTCTCCGTTATATCCGCCTTCACGACTCGACTCGCATCTTTTCACTCTCTTTCATTGAACATGTTGAATGCCTGTCCTGATGATAATTGTAAATTTCCTTAAAAATGAGTTGTATTGTATTGTATCTATTCCCATGTTTAACTGGTACATGTATAATGGACTAATCGTCAGGCTTTTCCTCTCTTTTCTTTTTTTCCTTCTTTTCCCCCTTTTTCCTCTTTCTAGTCTTTTCTCTCCTCTTATTTTTTCTCTTATTTTTTTCTTCTCTTTCTTCTTTCCTTCCTCTTTTTTCCCTTTCTTCTTTCCTTCCTCCTTTTTCCTTCTTTAGTTTTTGTTAGGCACTGGCATGATTTCCTCAATTTTAACTGTTGCTTCCTGGGAGCGGTGCTCCCCGCTCCCGCACTTTTTGCATCCCTGCCGCAAAGTAACAGATTGATAGTGTAAATTGGTCCGGTTACAGCATTAAGTCAACCGGCGGTTGTTCAGTGTTGCATGCGTGAATATTCATATACCAGTTAAACATTTGACCTGAAAGAACCGGGCGGAACCGACCGTAACCGGCGGTCAACGGGCGGTCGAGTTTTGATGTCTTCCCTTACTTCAATATCATGATTTAGACCTTATATTTGCATCACAGTAAGCATGGTAAGTCTATGTACAAATAAGAATACAATACAGTGTTTTATTCGCTCTATGCATGGATATGCCATTTGCGAGGAGAGCCTCGAACTGGAATCATATTGAATGCAAGTGTTGCATCGTTTTACAGAGAGAGTCGAACATTCAATGCGGTACCAGTTCGAGGCTCTCCTCTCAAATGGCGGACCGTGCAAAGAGCGAATGGGCCTTGAACACGGCAGACAATAGCTACTAGAGACACACTTTTTGTCGTGTATTTTGGACACGCCACTGGTAGCGAAAGGAATTGTTTCACTGGTCATGCTGGTGTTTAGTGAAACTACAAAACAATAATGAAATGACAAAAATACTTATTAGATTTTAGAATTGTATATATTTTTTTACGGTCTGTATACGCTATAGTCACATGAGTGACGGTTAATGACATATAATGTATAATGTTGTTTAAAATGTAACAAATTGCATGCATACCAATATTTGAATAAACCCACTAGCTCACGACCCACTAGCTCATCCGACCGAAATCGTTCCCGATCGATATTCCCTAGCGTTACCATGGTTACGTTTGCAAGCATTGAAATTGTGTGCAGTATTGAAATTTGTCAAATTTGAAACTGTATAATTTTTCATAATTTGTTATCAATCGGAGGATTCATATTTTGGGGATTTCGAGTACAGCAATATAGTTCCAACCAAACAGCAACATTGTGAAGAATTGACACAATAGCTGGTGTTGTCAAAACGAATTTTATATGGTACGTGTTATTTGGAATGTGTGCATGAAGTTTGTAAAGAAAAATGGGTTGATTACAGTCTTGTATTATTTTAGCCGCCGATTTACCGCCACCGTGTATCCCGCGGCGCACGAGGACTGGAGGGAATATAATGCCGAAATCATTACGCCCATTTTCAGCCGCATTCATTAAAAAATCAAATCGGTGATAACCCCTTGATTTTTAGATATGTTAAAGCCCGGGCGGGCCCCGGGTTAAAGCGTTGGTAGCATAAGATTGCAAAATATTATAAATCAAATCACAAGCACATTTGAAATAGAGCGGTTTTAAAAGGCCAACATTTAGGCCTAATGTACGTGTAATAAGGCCTGTGTGGGGAGCGAATTAGTTGTGCGCTCACTTTGTTGCAATAGGTGCATCAAAATGTAATTACCAGTGGCGAAGTATTAAGAGAAAGAAGAAAAAATGTATAAGATGATAATATTCAAAGTTATTAAAAGACGATATATGTAAACTTTCTCTTTCTGTTGCTAATACGTACCCATTATGTCCCATCCCTTAACAATTTTGGACCGCTGACTATAGTATGTGGTCCATTTTCAGGGTTATAAAGGTTAGTTTATGCCTTTTGGGCATAATGATGTCCTTTGGAGTCGAATTGTACCACATAGTGGGAAATAGACACACCCCTAGATGATTTATTACCGGCGAAATGTAAAATCACCGGGCCAAAAGTGTTAAGGGAGTGGGAACATAATGCCATGTATAAACCTACAATTAGTTGCAAGCCTGTTTTATATACGATAGTAAAATCCCACCAAATAACCAATACACGGAGATCGTGGCAAACTATACTAAAAGGTGTTATAAAATAAAAAGGGGCGATGCAATCGTCATTCTTCATATACCATCAAAAAAGGTGGTTATTAGAAATAATCGAATTTATTCTGATCCATCCCTGGAATTGTTAAGACAAACGCATCTAGGAGAAATGTATACTGTGTATTAGGATTTGAACTGGCTACATTCATAATACATTCGTACCGGTTGGTCTGTGATACACGAAGCTTGTTCATGCATTTATTACTTCGCGTACAGACTGTTGTAATAGTCTTTTGCTTGGAGTACCTCCAACCAGATATCCAATGTCTTCAAAGACTTCGGAATGCCGCAGCAAGATCCGGGAGTAAGACTTGTGGCGCTCACTTTAAACGAAACACCCACAGACATCACCCCATTGCAACTCTTCGCGAATTACACTGGCTACCGATGCGTCAGCATATATTATGGGATATTATGCACCTACAAGTCCGGGTGGGGGGGGGGGGGGGGCTCAGTGAACATACCAAGCGGGTACGCCTCCGCGTCCAAAAAGAACGTCGAAAGGGTCCAGATTTCACCACACGACGTCGTCGACGTCTTTCTGAAAAAGGGGTACTTTTTAGGAGGCATCGCACTTTAGGGTATCCATTACAGCATGTCGATTTTTATGGGTACTAATTGTTTTATGTGTGACTTTTCAATAAACATAAAAAAATGTTGAAAAAAATCTTCAATATTTCCCTATATATTAATTGTATATCCCCGGTATATCAAAAAAGTTGCTGATTTAGGGGTGCATTATTGAGTGTTGGTAACGCCGTTTAGGAGATGGTTTGTATGTGTTACGCCACTTAGGGGTATCAAAATAGTGTTCTGGTTTACGCCATTTAGGCAGGGGTGTGTCACTGAGCTTGCCGATCGGGTCCACTTTTAAATTGAACTTAGTCAGCATAGAATTGGTGGCGCTATACCGATCAGGCGTGATGATTGTAGCAGACGACGCAACGCTGTCTTGCGTGGCCACGCGTCTCTCAGACGACCCAATTTGGCAACGGGATCGGAGTGCACCATTTTGAATTATTTTTAACAGTCATCGCCCGGTTAACGATAAAAATCCTTTTAATTATGATGTATTTGTCAAAATGATAGTTTAAAATTCGCGATTACGTGTTATTCACTACGAATTAAAAATTTAGGTTTCGCGTGGCCACCGTCGTCTGTGTAAATCTACAGCGCCCCCAAACCTATGCTGACTAACATGCCGTTTAACCTGCCGTTAAACCTGGTTAAACATTGTTAAACGCGTTAAACCCCGGTCACCGACACATTCCGATGATTACCTAATTTATGCAAAAGGGCCCGTTTTCGCTACGTACGTTAGTATAGAACTTTCCTATCCCAAAATTAATAGTATCCCTGATTTAGGGTCCATTTCAGAGGTGCTTGGACGTGCGTGTGTACCCGCTTGGTGTGTTCACTGACCCCCTCCCTCCCCCGGGCTACAAGTGTCTGCTTTATCTTCAAGTGCCTCCGTGGTGCTCCTGCATATCTTTGTGAACTCATCTCGCCTTATTGCCCCAAACGCACTCTCCGCTCAGCTGCACCATAAACAATTGTTTATGGCTGCACTAACTATTCTTGTAAGTCCAGCACTACCAAGAACTCTCGCATATGGCGCTAGATCTTTCGCCATTGCTGTACCATCATAATATGGAATGGGCTAGGAGATTAGGCATCTGCAGTTTCTGACCACAGCTTCAACATGTTCAAGTCAGCGCTGTTACTGTTATTTCGCTGGTCGTATTTTAACGCTGTATTTGAGAACTATTGACATTTTTATACCTTTATTATTTCTTTTTATCTCGACGTAAAATGTTGTGAAACGCTCAGTTTGCATTCGACACTATACAAATTTCTCATTATTGTTATTATTATTAATAATATTATTATGAAAGCTATAGCAACGTAAAATATGAATGATATTGGTAATGGAAATTTAAAAAAGCCTACCTTTACGAACAGTAGATGAATCTGTACTTTCCCCGGATGTAAAAATGCCGCATGTTTATTAGTAGGTGTGGGTCGATATATCATTTTATAATCATTGCAGAGCGTAATGTATCTGTTGTTTTATCTCAAGATATCGATCAAATCGACAGCACTTATTGGTCACGTGTCAGGGACACGTGAGAATTTACGATTATCTATTTTAAAACGAAATATCGTCGCACTCTACTTCAGACTCAATGAACTTTGGAGTGAGCTAGCGATCAGACTCTGCTACAGTCATTTGACAGTTCTCCACCATGTTATCATTATCAAAATGAGGATGATCAAATGACGGAAAATAAACTTCAAATACGGAAAGAAATATTCGATGACCTGTGACCATGGAATAAACAAGTTCTTTTGACGACGACTCATATAGGTTATGTAAATTGACACTTGATTCAAACTAAGATATTTTGCTAAAGGGGAAATACCAGGGTAATTTACCAGATTGCTATTATAAGATTTACAGCAAATTAATCTGAAAGAAAAGTTATGACAATGGACTTCATGAACTGTTTTGTCTTTGTGTGTTTGCAAATTACATGTGCATGATGCATAATGTTTAAGTGCAAATAAATTATGTTGAAAATTCGAAAACATTGTATTGTCATCTTAGGCACACATTATACACTGCAAAAACACCGGTGTTAAAAATAACACTGTTTGGTGTTCTGAGAGGTCCACACCAATTAGTGTTATTTCAACACTATCTTGGTGTTCACTTACAGTGTTATTCGTCACACTTGCAGTGTTAAACTGACACTACATGGTGTTGATATAACACCAAGAATTTAACACCGGTACACCGGTGTTGGTGTGGACCTCTCACAACACCATTGGTGTTATTTTTAACACCGGTGTTTTTGCAGTGTAGGCCTACCGGTATGTTGAAATTGCTCTTCTGTTATACGCAGGTGCCTTGGAGAGATTTTTGAATCCAAGTGTACTATGAAAAAACTTCACTTGCACTTGGCTTTGACAGGTCGAACGCCACATCAAACTTAAATGCAAGGTCGTCGTCGTTGTTCTATGGATCATGACTGATTCTGCGTGACCCTATTGATGATGACGCGTCATTGACGTCTGTCTTGAGGCAAACGATAGTCAGTTTATAAAAATATTCGCCTATTTGTATTCGACCTACAATTCCAGGGCGCGGCCATAATTGGCATAAAGTCGTTGTAAACCAATTGATATTCCGTCAGTCATTCGCCAAACGTTTCATTTTACATTCTTTGTGGGTTGACTCGACAGCATCATTGGTCGTCCGTGAACGAAATGGAGGAAGCATTTGCAACATACTGGGCCCAGACTTTCCTGTTGTTCATGAGTTGGCGGATCTCTGGTAGATTGAAACCCACATCGTTCTTGACGGTATCAGGATACTGAAGGAGTCTTCTGCCTCTGGTAGCTTTCCCACCAGGAGGAGTCCCGAAAATTAGACGGGAGATAGGCTGGTTGGTTGTTCGCATGCAGTGGCCAGCGAAACATAATAAACGGCGCTGCCTGATTATTGATGTTATAGGAGGATATTGCCATATACCAAGTTGTTTGGGAAGTGATGCCTCCAATTGATGTTAAATATTCGACGAAACAGTTGAGTATAGCATCCGTTGATCTTCAATTTTCCTGCTGATGGTCCATGTTTTCTCGCCAATATAGCTAAAAACAGACGAATATACTGGTTTTAAAATTTAGATATCTGACTTGCCCGTAGATAACTTTTTGTCGTCTATCAAATTTGTTGAAATAAATTTGTCTTGCTGGTGAGGAAATTTTACTTTTAGGCCCTATACCCTTATTGTCATTTTTGAGCTGGAACCGCGTATTTTCGAAACCAGGCACGAACCATTAGCCGTACACTGGATTTGGTTAATCGTGGATTTGATCATGGAAACGGCCATTCGGCATTGACAAATAAAATAAGCGAATACTTTTATTCATGCGCTGACTGTACGATGTGCAGAAAAAGGAGACAATCCTGTTGCTTTGTTTAATCCATCGGCATACTCCACAACGCTGCAACTCTTTCACGCTCATCTCACACATGCGTATTGATGTTCATGATGCAATATGCTGGTTCCCTGTACTGTTTACACCATAGAAACACGAAGGTCGGAGCCAATGTGACACGCGTTAGCGGTGGCAAACGCTATCGCTAAGCGGTCGAGCGTTGTGGAGTATGCTCAGCACGTTGCGTTTTCCTTCTATGTCCATAGTTCCTTGGGTAATCACCGTTTGCTAAATAATCGCCATCTCCTTCGGTAATGTGTCTGAAATACTGCAATTTTCTGCAATGATCAACTTGTCTTTACACACATTCATTGGTCTTATGCACTATCCGCATTGATCATGTTGATAGGCTAATGTATTTGAGTTAGCTACACCAACTGTCAATGCTTGTATCATCAAGGTACATACAGTAGTTCCAAATGTAAATTGGATCATTAACTCGATTTAATGAAACACATCTAAACATGCTAAAATTGGTAACGCATCGTTGCCTGGTCATTGCCTGTTGGAATTGCAAATATCTTGTCATATGCTCAGAGAATTTCAACTGCTGGAATGACTGGTTTTCTGATAAATATAGTTCAAAGAATCAAACAATATAGACAAAAGACGTCCTCTTCCATGTTTGGTGCCTCTAAGAAAATTCAAGATATGTGCTTCCATGATAACTGTTGTAAATGCTCCTCTGTAAGGTAGGCCAATGCCAAGTGGTTTCATGGTTTTCGGATAGATTTTTGATCCAACCAAAATCTGAGAGGAGTTTATAGTAAATCTGCATTAGCATATCATACGCTTAATGCATCACACTTACAAGATCTTAGGTTTAGGATATATTTCTATTAACCATAGCTTCTGCTTTGCGAAATGAAATGAAAAAAGCGCTGGATGGTTGCTACACTCATCTCTTAAAGGTAGATGACCCGATCACATTCCGATTTTCAACTTAAAGTTTTCTATTCTACATGAAAGGTCATCCTTAAAAAAGTCGTGTTCCAAAGTTTGAGTTGCATAGCTCCAATGGTTCTTATTTTAGACGCACAAGATGCTGTGAACTGTACCCATTGAGTTGTACACAAACTATATCGGTGGTATACCACCATTCGCGGTAATTCGACGTTATTTCATCGATTTCTCCGTAATTATACCGATCTAGGCCGTCAAATTTCAGTATGATGATGAGAAAAATACGAGCTTTCATATGATATGAAAATCTCCGTATGTTTGAAATAATTCTGTGTTACGAAAATGTGATCGGGTCATCTACCTTTAATAAAAGCACTTAATGTATTCTGAGACTAATATACCTATGTATATTAGTCTCAGATGTATCATGGCAATCTCACACCACCAACAAAGATATATATATATGAGAACCTGCTACCAATATCAGAGAGGCTAAGACGGAGGAGATTAAAATTTGCCGTCCACTGTGCCAGAAGGAAAGAGGAAGCAGTCTCCAAAGTTCTCCTGTGGCAACCCAAGCATGGACACAAGACTAGAGGACCACCACGAAAGAATAACATCAAGCTTTTATCAGAGGATACAGGACTAACTAGGCAGGACATGAAAAACTGCATGCTTGAAAGACCAGTGTGGAAGGCCATCACAGAAGTTCGTCCCTTCGGGACGCCTTAAGCAAGTAAGTAAGCCAGCTTTGCGTATGTTACTATTACTGTTTGAACTATAGAAATAAGAAATACGAAAAAATGAACGCACCTTCTATACCATGACTACCCACCTGATCCTCGGAGACAGAATATGAGTGCGAATCTGTCTTACAACTTAAGAGCTAAGTTTCAAAAGGAGCTAATACTCACCTTTTTGTCGAAATTGAGTTAGGTGCAGAACATGAAAGAGAGTTACAAAATACATCTTTTAAACTTTGTTCTAACTTCTACATCTGTAGCGCGTGTTCGGGTCCAAAGTTATGGCCCTCGGGAATTTCCGGAAGTATCCGGAAATTTGAATATAAATCACTTTTTTTTAAGCCAAAATGATAGAAATATGGTTCTTTTATCATGGTAAAACATTGATAGGAATGACCTTAATGAAATGCAATGAAGAAAACGTAAAATGGATGGGATAATTGTTTTGAAAATTGCACACGAACAAAATTGTTGTTATTTCAAAAAATGGGCCAAATTGTCCCAATTTTCAGTTTTATCAAGAAAAAACTAAAATTCATAATTTAACAAGTTGAAGAGATATTTGGATGCGGTTTTCTGTTTTCAATGTGATTTGATATTGTCTTTCAGATGTATATACCTTTTTTGGAAATAAAGATTGTTTGGTAAAGTGGGTTTTGAAAATTGGTCGAAACATTTTTGTTCCAAAAGGCGCTAGCTCCACTCGTTACCGAAAATAAAGAAATACATAGGAAATACAGTGAAAATAAAAATAAATGAAATCAAACTTGTTTTTAAGCTTACACGTATGGTATCTTTCATATGGCAGAAAAATCGCATAATCAAAGAAGTGCAACATCCTCATTTTAAAAAAGGTTGCTTTTCTCCTATTTCATTTTTAGTGAGTTAGCTCCTTTTGGAAACAAACTCTTCAAATACATGTTCCTTCCCACTCACCCATAAAAAGGCTTGTTGATATTGAACCCCACCTTGGGTTAGATTTGCACAACATGTTTAACAGTGTATCCTACCGTCTTAACCCACATGACCCAAATAGATATTCAGATACGGTATTGGTCATCATAAGCTCCGTCATTCCGGCCGTGGGAACTCATTAGAAGTTACGAAAATGTCATGCAAATGTGGATATTTTGGTGGGTTTTTTTATTCGTCAAAATCGACATCAACAATACAAAAATAATCAAGTACATAATAATAGCATATAACATCACACATATATTCAGACAACCAAGTCGATTAGCCAGGATAGCCCATAAAGTTGGCTAAATATGCCAACTTATTTCCAATGGGTCCCAAAAAGAAAAGGTGCCTGCAAAAGTTTATGAAAAGAACAAAAGACTAGACAATTATCAGAGCAGTTAAAGGAAATAAGTTACTCATATTCAGGCAATTCCTGGTTCATCGACGTAGTGGACAGATAGGTTTTGACATGGGATTTGAAGGAATTCTTGTCCGTTATAGATCTTGGGTAAAGAATTCCAGTCTAGGGTACCATGAACATTGTGTGAACCTGATCTTGTACGGTGAGTGGTTTTGGTCTTTTGGAACATGTGATTAAAACGGGTGATGGGTGATGTATCCTTGGTGTAATTCCTTTATGAGTTAGACTGGTGTTAAGCCTCTATTACTGAATAAAGCTGTCTATTCCTTTAATCCTTTAACACAGTTTAACACAAGATTTTGTGCTAGGCTAATTCCGTGCTGAATTACATGAAGGATAAACTTTTTTGACTCTGTCATGGATTTTTAACAGTTTGATTGAATCCAGGTGCACCTGACCAATATCATCTCTTGGAGACAAGTTGAATATGAAATGAGCCATTTTGTTTTGGATAACCTGAAATTTGCGCTGGTAGGAATATAGTCTTCTGAGACCAATTAATAAATAAGAAAGTCATTTGACACCTGTCTAGATAAGTGTGATTTCATTTACAAAACTCATATGAAGAAATGTAAGGATCTTCCAAAAGTCGATCTAACAATCGCTCTGTGAAAGCTGCAGTTATAGGGGATATTGATCAAGCGGTACTGGGGAAATTATATAAAAAGAACGATAGAACGTTCAACGAAGATTTCAATCAAATGTGGGCACAGACCTTGGTGTATCATGAAACATGGAGGGTCGAGAACTGTAAGAGAACTATATAAGGATTTGGAGGGTTGACATCCGATAGAGGTTAGCGGACTGAGTTGTATTGTTATTCATTCTGGCAATGTTGACATCGGTTGAATTAACTGCCATGATGTTCTACCGACATTTCTGCAACCTTCATCCAGTCTCAAAGGTTCATCCAAAATACCACTATCTGCTGAGCGTCGTGAGAATGTGTCAATTGTTGCCCGTGACTGTGAAAATGTTTTCCCGATACATCCCGATGCAATGCACGATGTGCATGGTGTTTTGTTGTCGCATTCCTCCATACCATTCGCAGTTACGTTGTATCGTACTTCTGATATATGTGTTGCCATTGTGCATGCGTGAATATCATGGTGAGCACCGCTCATAGGCGGTTTCATATCGACGTAGGGACCTACTGGAGAATCTGATGCCGAACACTGGCTTAGCTCTTCTACTCTTTCGCATGATTGATCGGTGCAGATTGTAGTCGCGGCCATCTCAGAAGAGAGTTGTCCTTCCACTTCATTGGACACACTCTCCTTGTTCATCCATTTCTCGACTAATGAACACGCATGATCGTTTCCACATTGCTGCAAAGTATGTAGCAACTTCTTCAACGTAGCGCATCTTCCGTGCTTCATCACCCCGCACGATCTTGCTAGGAAATAGTCTAGTACAATAGTTCCCGGACTCTTGCCCTGGTGTTTGGCACGTTCTTCAATCTGATAATAGGGTTTCAAACCACATTCGTCTGCAAACGATCTCCAATCACCTTTGCCCCGCGGATCTTTCCGTGATATCAACTCTGCAAGGTACTTAAATTCGTCAACTGTCAGGATGTTTGCCAAGAAGGCGCCCTCGGGTGGATTCAAATCAGACTGCAAGCTACGGAAGAATGTGTTCGGTGTGTTGTGGCGTCTTTCGGCGAAGTCTCTCCTCCTTTGCTGTTAATCAAAATAGTTAAAACAAAAACAATGAGCTTCATCCAGTTGGTAAATAATAATGACAACACAAGCAATCCTTAAAAAGGTTAGATGCAGATCAACACATTTTAAGGTTTGAAATGTCATATGCTGTACCCTTCGCGTGCCATATTCACTATCAGATTGAAGCCAGTTTGAAGACGGATGAGGCGAGGTATTCATAACGGATAACAACATCTTGCAGGCGGTGCAAAATGTATTCGTTTTAGTTTAAATTTGTGCGTATGGGTTGCAAAACGCTGATAAACATGTTCCAGTTAAACCATCATTGGATTCAATCACAAGGCTAATTACCGATTTTGTCATATATTGAGATAAGCAGCCTAATTGTTCAAGTACTTACCGTTTACTTGGACTCAATTTCAGATATTGATCCATCAACACTCTAAAGTCAACATATTTATTAATGTTACTGTTTTTTAAAGATAATCATGAAATCACCACTATTAAACCCATTGAAAAGCTAACACAATTCAATAATCAGTTGACTGGTTTAATCTGTGCATGAATATATAGCTCATTATAGGTAACACCGGTATTAAAATCCCACTGTAGACACTTGTGCGCTGGGTTGTCAGTGAGATCACAAATCGTGTTGCGTATGGCTTTTATACTCTTATTGCACCGCGCACAACATGTTGTCATCCAGTATGAAAACCTCGCTTTACGCTATTCATATTGTACACAGTTGTGCGTGGTGTTGTCAGTGAGATCACTAATCTTGTTGCGTATGGCTATTATACTCTTATTGCACCGCGCGCAACGTGTTGTCATCAGGTATGGGACCCTCGCCTTACACTATTCATATTGTAGACAGTTGTGCGTGGGGTTTTCAGTGAGATCACAAATCTTGCTATCTATGGCTTTTATACTCTTATTGCACCACGCGCAACATGTTCTCATCCTGTACGAAAACCTCGCCTTACACTATTTATATTGTAGACAGTTGTGCGTTAGAGTTGTCTGTGAGATCACAAATCTTGTTGCGAATGGCTTTTATACTCTTATTGCACCGCGCGCAACGTGTTGTCATCCGGTATGAAAACTACGCCTGACGATAAAAAAGCGTTCGATTAACCCACATCAAACCTTTTGTCAGAAACGATTTCCGATCCATCGTACTTCTAAATCCTGGTAATTCCAGTGCAAATCATGTATCAACTACTTTTAATGTTTAAAATGTAATAGGCCACATTGTTGTGTCCTTCACCCTATTACTATCAGATTTCTGATTATCCAACTGTATATCTTATGTGTTGAAGTTGATGCCACTTTTAACATTGAAATGGTTTAAACATCATTTCCCATGATAACATTGATACTGTATTTGGTGTATAATAGTTGTTCCCAGTTCCTACCTCAGATTGTGTGTGAACAGGATCATAAGTCTTTCTGGGGGAGGGGGTCAGCACCAGGAACTTGACCGAGGTGTCTTCTTTGCTGCATTCTGTAGCACTCCTCTGAGACACCGTTATCGTTGAGACGAACGGATCCGAAGGATGCTGATTCGTTTGGGCTGCAAACGTCACAGATGGAGAACGGGGAAACGGTCCACCTCGTAATTCATTGAGGATGTCTGTGGCTGCAATCTCCTGCAACGAAAACAACTAAATTAATGGTAACCCATTGTGCGTCTTCATGGACAACGTATCTATCATGAAGCGTAAAGAGCTTTTGGAACCATATCTACCCAGCTGCTCAGATGCAAACGATCTTTACAGATCAGTGACCGCACTACTGTGCAATAGACTTTTTGTAGTCTGTAATATATATTATGTGTTGAAGTTGACAAGGGGCAGTCTACGTTATTTCCATTGGTCAGCAGTCAGGGGCAGTCCTTTGGAATAGGTTATTAAACTAAACTAATCATGCTATAGCAGGCTAGCGGCAACCTACTTTAAAGAGCTCTTTTCGGCAACCAAATCTGCCCCGGACAAGGGGCAACCAGTCCACCCGAACGGCTCTTTTCAGAGCCCACTACTCTCAAATCATCGGGCAAGGCAGTGGCGTAGCTGAGGGTGGGGGGGTGGGGGGGGCAGGGGGGGGGGGGGGAAATGCCCCCCCTGACGAAAAAAAGCAATTTGGGCCCCCGCCCCCACCCCCTAAAAAAAATAAAGGGGGTGAGAAAAAAAGGAAATAGGAAAAATGTGAGAATAAAGATCGAGGTTATTAGCCAAATAGAAGGAAAAATTGTACATGTAGTACATTTATTGTGCGATTTTTTTGACCTCACACCCCCCCCCCCCCCGCCGCCCCCCCCCCCCCCCCCCCCCCCCCCCCACACTTACGTGAAATTCACGAGGTAAGTGACTAGAAAAAAATGTGGGGCAACCTTTTACGAAAATTTTAGAAATCTTGCCCCCCCCCTGACAAAAATCCCAGCTACGCCACTGGGGCAAGGGGAGACGTCAGAGCTAATCCTGATGAAAACTTCCGACGGCAAACCCGTTAAAATCTTAACCAATGGAACACGGTAGGTTGCTCATATGAATCATTTGAATCATCTCTTGATGCTTTTAAGAGCTTCAAGATACTTAAATGTATTTTGATATTAAACCATGACCACCCGGAATTGAGTCAGTACTAACTATCAACCAAAATATAAGTAGAAACAAACTGCTAAACTGCTATTGGCAATTACCATCTTTTACATGTGATGCTAGGTCCTTTAAACTTAAGTAAACATGCACGCGTGGGTGAATTTTTTGCCAGATGATAAAAGATCAACGAAAACGTGGGTGAGGTTGTATTGCCCCTCGTCGCGGTTCATCGTGGAGGTCCCTCACTTTCTTATCTCGATAGCCGCTCACAGACCACATCAACCAAGTCAAAACTTTGGGCAATATACATAAGGTGTATGCAGTCATTCAAAGTAGTTACTTAGCCTAGCCCTATATAAAAATATATAACTTGACTTTGAGACGATTGTTTAATGTTGAATAAAAAGAATCGTTACCTGTGTCTGATGTGATATTTGACCTTGGATGCCTTGAACCACGTGGCACACAACGACATTTCCTTCCGGGTTAACAACTACGAATCCTCTAGGACGGTCACAGAGAGATGCATCCAAAAGAGACTCCTCTTGCATGACCTGAACAAAATAGCATATTTATGACAAATATTATCATCGCAGTCGTCGTAAGCTAAGGGGAGACGTCAAAACTCGACCGCACGTTGACTGCCGGTTACGGGCGGTTCCGCCCGGTTCTTGCAGGTCAAATATTTTACTGGTATATGAATATTCGCGCATGCAACACTGAACAACCGCCGGTAGACTTAATGCTGTAATCTGACCAATTTACACTATCAATCTGTTACTTTGCGGTCATAATAGCTCTCTCTATAATCGTTCTATAAAAAAAAACATTCATAGACTTTCGGTATTGATTTTAAAAAGTTAATTGAGCTATAAACAGATTGAAAAAGCCAACCCCAGCGAAAATCAATAGCTGTATTGTACTGGTGTCAACTGAGACTTTTAAGTCTTAAAAGAGCCCATTACTTCAAGATGTTATTGCTCACGTGTGTGACGAGGCACTTTCAACCGGTCGTGTTCACCAGAGTGTTACTATTTGACCTCATTATGTGTGTATATTATAACAGACGACACGTTTAGTGAGAACCGAACGGAACCGGCCGTAACTGGCGGTTGCCGGGCGGTCGAGTTTTGACGTGATCCCTAACCGTTTTCATTTTCGTTTTTCGAACTTCCATAACAGGGTCTCCCCAAAACCTGCAAATTATTTTGACGGGGGGGGGGGGGCTCTAGTTCCATTTTTACACAGTGGATTTCAATCATATTTTTACTTTTCTAGAGAATTTGAGGTCTCCAGAATGTGCAAACTTGATGTCAATAATGTGGTGTAAAAGTTAAAATAAAGCGCCTTCGAAATAAGTTGCAGGTTTTCTTTAAAGAGACCTTCTCAACCGAACCTTTAAAAAAGAGCTTCTTCAACACTGAAGAACACAACAAATGGATCTTTTAGAACAAAGTTGATTCTGTATCGCTTTTGCTTTTTGGGGGATCTTTTTTTTTGTGGTTATTTTATTTCTTAGAATGTTGGCTTAGTAGTCATCGTTTCTTCCCATAATGATGTATTTATGAGTAGGCCTAACCAATATTATAATCTACAGATGTTCTTTTAGAAAAATGTTTTTTCTTTGATAAGATACTATATACCTGATTTTCTTTGATGCTGTTCCACAAAACAACATGCAACTGTACAACCGAAGAGTTCGTTTCAGTCGGCACCTGTCGCATAAACACACCAGCATTTAACGACGATGACACGACGTCTTCACATCCTGGTGTAACAAACTCGTAACTTGCATACTTGCTGAAATGATCCACCATGACACTGACAAATCCATCTTGAAACACCACAAGAGCATCTGGTGTTGCAAGATCTCTCCAACCACTGTCTTTGTTATTATTCGATCTACTGCAACACGCACCGATTTTACAAAAGGGATGCGGAGCATCCAGTGCATCGTGCGGAAATGTTAAGACAATGTCGCTTTGGAATTGGTATCCAGATGGACCGCAGTGCAAGACTCTCGACTGCCATCCGGCTCCTTCTACAGGACATTCCTGCATTGGTGCTTTCCCTTCTATAAAGATGTACAGCTTGTGAAGATCACCAAATGTCACGGCACCAGGTGGTATAAACATACTGACACCATACCTCGGGAGATTAAGATAGCCTCCGGATTCATCAAAGTAAGCAACGGCAAAGTCCTTACTCTGGGACATGTAGCTAAGACCAGCATATGGAGTCAATGTCTTGGTTTGAACCCATTCGTCAAAGGCTAGCAGATAGCCTTCGACTCGTGGGTTGCCGTCGTGTTGCGCTATATCATCTTGGAAACCAATATGGGAACAGTCGCTGTCGTCGTGTTGCGCTATATCATCTTGGAAACCAATATGGGAACAGTCGCTGTCGTCGTGTTGCGCTATATTAAAACCAATATGGGAAGGGTTGCTGTCGTCGTGTTGCGCTATATTATCATGGGAGCCGATATTGGATGTATATCCACTACTTGCGTCACTGACGTGTTGGAGATTTGGGAATCTCGTCCTCCAGTTGGGTGCAAGATCAGTGACGTGTCCTTCCCATAAATGTGGCTGTGCTTCTTTGTCACATGACTCAACATCCTCATTATCGTCCGTTGAATTTTTCTCAAACTTTATAACTGGTGTAACTACCGTGTTCGCCATATTGAAAATCCCTGAATTGGAAATAGATAACCTTGTAGTGTTCGATGAACTTTGAACTTGTATAAATGACAATGAACTGGTATAATCGACCCTGTAGGGAAATACCCTTATGATAAGGCCTAAAAAAAGGTTTGATTGGCGTAACATGACCAAAACAAATAGGGTAGGTCGGTCGGGATTTTATTTTATTTTTTTATTTTATTTTTTAAAATCACCTACTTTTGAACACTTAAAAGACAGCAGTACACACAAATGAAGAGACGGCAAAAATTCCTTTTTCTTTTTTTCTTTAAACATTTTTCTTTTTATTTATAGAAACCAACAGACTCTATGAGTACAAGTAAATGAAAGCAAACAGTCAAAAACTTTAATACTTTGTTCAATTTTTATAAATATATATATATATTTATTTTTTTTATATATATTTTTTTCCCCTCAAAATAATAAAAAATATTCAGGGTCGGCGATGTATTTAGGGTCGGTCGGGTTACGCCAATCAAACCTTTTTTTTTAGGCCTAATATAGTGTTCAATGTAGCTTATACTTGTATAAATAACAGTGAACTAGTATACTAATAATTGAACAATAGGACAAATAACCAACGCAACGTGGGTTAAAAGTACAATATTGTAGTGTTGTTTTTGTTGGTCTAAAGAGTAAAGATATAAGCGATATAAGTTTCGTTTCCGATTTATAAAATGGTATGTGGTTTATTAGGGATACTTTTATTATTTTTGGGATAAGAAACTCCTATACAGTGCTGTGCACATACGTTAATAATAGGGCGCGTTTTCTAGGCGGCTATTTTAACGAGCTCATCCGGGAACTTTAACTTCTCTGTGAAATATTCACATCCCTTAGAGAGGCAGACGACGCTGGACATAGGCGTATTCACGAGTATTCAGGTTAAAATATGCGAACGAGGTTACCTGATCAAGTGAATGGGACGACCGCTTAACAACGGTTTAAATTCAAAAAATAGCATTTACAATTGGGATGATTAGCCATCCCGAACGGTTTTGGATTGGAAAAATTTTCTTCTAACCTATGATGAATTTTATGGGGTCATATAATCAAAATCCATTGTTACATTGAAACCAACGGAAATTCAAAATTAACGGCCGTTCGTAGCCACCGTCGTCTGTAGAGAGGAATTATTTTCAAGACGCCCTCGTTTGACTAAGCGGATTCGAACCAGCATTCTTTGCATTTATATACAGCGCTCTTATCGATTGAGCTACGGAGGGAACTGCCAGAGAAGCGCAATATTAAGATCTATAGGTATTACATTCTCAAAATCGATTTCTGGTGTCACTATAATAGACGTTTTAGTTAGCCGATTTTAAGATCTATACACCAAATTGTTCAGAAATCGACGAAGCTCAACGCTTGGTAAAACATGAAAATTAAATCTGATGAAGACAGTTAAAAAAATACTGAAAAAGTGTAAACAGCTCCTGTTTTTCTTCTGATGAGCAATTATACACGAAAATGTTTAGCGTTGAAGTTCAATATTTTCTTCTTCCAATGTGTCAATGATCTAAGATCTACGAATGGTGAATTCTCTAATTTAATGACACCCCTTCATTGTTTCAACACCTGTAGCGACCTATGTTTATAACATGTAGACCTGTGGTCGGATATATTGGGCTATTCCAGATAATAATGATCCCCCCACCCCCCTATAGAGGACAATTATTATTTTATAGTCCGGAATTCCATGACTCCCTCTATGAAAAGTATATGGAATTCCAGATCAAACTTCAAAAAAAGTATGGAATTCCAGATCAAACTTCAAAAAAGTCTCGAATTGGTCGGGAAAAAGTCTGGAATTCCGATGTCCTCTATAGGGGCGGTCTAAATTGTGAAACAGTCTGGAATTCCAGGAACATATGCCAAAAAGGTATGGAATTCCGATGTCCTCTATAGGGCGGGGGGGGGGGGTCATTATTATCTGGAATAGCCCACTGTCATCCTTGAATTTCGCCACCACTCAACACAGCTGAACTGTTAGGTGATACAAAAACAACAGAGGGCTGTTGCCATTATGTCCCAATTTTTTAATTTCTAAGAGATGTGTTATGTGTATATTGGTGGCGCTGTACCGCTGTTTGTCGTTTGCTTGCTTAGGTAGACTTACAGGGGCCGGGCACTCGAGATATTGCCGAGAAAATGAGATTTTTTTCTTCTTCAACAGATAAGGTACGTATGAACCCTGAATGATAATAATTTACGGGAAAATGGTGGGTTAGAATAATGGCGCTAGACTAGATATTTGGTAGTTGAAGCACTTTATTGGCAAGTGACATCGCCATCAAGATATGATCACAAAAAGTTTAAGTTCCCTGATGAAGTAGCTTCCGATCGGCAATTTGAGTTGCAAACCGTACCTGGTTCATATACATGATATAAGTTACAATTTGTTTACAGGGGCTGATAAATATATATAATTAAAAAGGAATTTTCAAGAAATAAAACATCTGTCCACATGGCATTCCTCCCTGAATTCTGGTCGGTGCGTACATACAGGCTTTAGAAACTGGCTCATAATTTGTACTTATTTTAATGGTCCCATTGAGGGCGTGTTTCCATCGGGACGACCGTCCAAACAAATAAACTGACCCCCAACACACAAACAAACAAACAAATAAAAGACCTAACAAACAGAGAAACACAAACACCCCTAGTGTAAAAGAACTGCATTTTCCTTGAGTGATTCATTACACGTATAGGCATATCTTACCATTATGGCCCTCGATATATGGCCATCTTCAGCTACATCCCGATTATGTAATATTCAAAAATGATACTAACACTGGTGTTGGTTATCCAACGCCAGCGGTTTTAGGATGAAATAATTTAAGTTCCAACGTGTGATGAATTTTATGGGGTCATAAAATCAAAATCCATTGTTTCATTGAAAGCAATGGAAATTCAAAATTAACGGCCGTTCGTGTCCACCATCATCTGCTACAATCACGCCTTATCGGTATAGCGCCACCAAGGCTATACTGACCAAATTTTAATTTAAAGTGGCTTCCGATCGGCAAGCTGAGTGGCCGCCCCTGTCAATATGCCGACGTCCATGATACACAGGCAGGTGACATTTTTTTCTAAAGCCGATTTTCTCTAAGGCCAAAAAAATGTAGTAATGTTGTCCTCGACCACCCGCCCCTATCTTAGCAACTTACTTTTCTTAGTCATCCAACTTTGGACAATTTCAACAAACTTTTTTGGGTAGGAAACTTATGGAATGTATTGAATTTTGGGCAAATTTTATTGGCAATTTAGGCTACTTAGTGCAACAATTATTTAACATTTCATAAACATACCAAATATATTCTAAAATAGCGGCACATAACACCACCTTTAAACAATGAATGTTATTATTTTCGAGACACCCTGTACATATCGCTTCTGAATAGAATTGCCCATCCCTAATCTACTGCGTAATAGCGCTGGGCAAATCTGTGTATTGTGACAACGAATTCGGAAGTGTATCCCGTATCATTTCGCTACCAAAAAATCAAAATGTCGTTATGTTTCATCAGACGGGGTAAGACCGAAATTTAAGATAAATCTATTCTTTTCTGGTTGGCTTATCAAACAGCGCTTTGTAAAATGTAGTTTTTGGAGTTAAAAGTAAACGTACATAACATGATAACCATTTCATTTATGACTGGAGTCGAATTCGACAGCCTTTGTTTAATACTATTAGTAATGAGGCTGTCGAATTCGACTCCTAATGGCTAAATACAAAATATATAGGCAATTTCAGAATCCCTTATACCTTAACATCATGGGCAATATCATGTTTCGTGCCCCGTAATGGTAGGCCTACAGGCTACATGCCAACGGTAGGGATGTTCATATCATTGACTATAGAGGGCGACATATTTGACCAAAATATGTAGAAAACTCATGTTTACCTCTTTTAATTTCAGCGGAAAAGTACGAAACTGCTGGGATGTATTCACTGATGTATAAATAACCCCACACAGGCAACTAGACATCATGAAAGTAAACCCTTAATTTACCTAAAATGGTTTTAAAATGTGCATGACTTAAACTACTTTTGGTTATAACTTTTTTATTATTCAGCCTGCAGACAAGGTTGAACCATCATTTTTTATTGTAAAGTACTTTGTTTCCATGTATTCCATTTTCAAAGAGAAAATTTTATTTTCAAAATTTTATGAACATGCCTACCAACGGAATGAGCTGTTCATGCTGTTAAATGTTGCATGGCGTTACGCGTTGATTCCGTATCAGGCGTATGACGTAAGTCGTAACGAACGGGTAAGCCAAACAATAAACATGTGATAAATTTATTATTGCCAACATCATGAAGTAATGAACATGCTGCGCGCAAGTGATGTTCAACATGTACTGCGTTGCTGTGTGATTCACAGTGTTATAATATTTGGGCGGGCATGCATACGTGTCGTGTACGTTTTGATACGGTCCAAAACTAGAAAAAAGGCTAAAAAAGCAAGGTATTATTTGATTTGAATTGAACTAAAGTATATATAGTTACAGTTGCAGGCAGAGAAGTTCAGTACTACTGGTGTACATGTGCCCTAAATACTGACTGTGGGCGGTAACATATTTATTTCATTTTTTTATACAATCTCGAGCCAATCATCATGATCATCAATTGGTTGCCATGTTAGCTAGTTGGCTAAATGGGAACCGCACGTTCTGTGTATACACTTTAGTGCGCTGTTGACTATTGTAACATAAAAAGTGCTGAGCTTCTTCAAGAGAAGCAAAGAATTCCCCCCCCCCCCCCCCCCCCACCCCCCTCAACACAAATGTTTTTCATCTTTCCGAAGCCCCTCCCCCTTTGCAAGGATTATCCATCAATTTTCCCTTCTTTTTCTTGCAAAATTGAGGACAAAAATTGTGGTCAGATCATAAAAACACTGTAAAATGCCTGATTGATTTTTTTAAAGTAAATAAATAATAGGAAATCCCTAAGGTTGTTTTGCGAACTGAAGCTTTTTGAAAAAACAACCCACGAATTACGCCATTTGGTGCACATTGTTGACACTTTAAGGGAGTAGGGACACGCTAGCATAAGCTTCAAAGTTTAGCAGAAATTGGTGTGCACAACAAAATTGAGCACAAAAAAGTTACGATTATTTCAAACAAAATAAGTAAAAATCTCACGATTCATTTCTGTACTTGAAGAGATCATGTGCAGCAGCAGTGAAGCAACATAAATTATTATTTTTATTTTCAACGAATGGAAATTAATTTTGCACTTTGCCGTGCGTGTTGAAGCATATTCTTGGCCCACATTTTGGCATGTTTGGTAAGTCTTACACTACACATGGATTCGCGTAAATGGAATTTTGCATCATTACTCGAATCAATTGGCGGATTCGCGACTGATACGCGTCACCGTCCACATTCTGAGCCTGAAATAGTAAATGATAGCAATGAGAAAACTTATCAAACAAATAAAACACGATATGAATTATGATATTGAAACATGACCAACATCTGTGTAATCAAGAAACAAATTTGGGCAGGTGAATTTCTTGTCGGACTGGTAACTTTATGAAGCTACCTGCCAGACTGGCTGGTTTCAAAAAGCTTAAGATCCAGCCCTGAGTATGGTACTTCCTTTTAATAAGAGTCGAACATACACACACACTTCAACTTTCAAGGTTAAAAGACTGATAAATGAATTGATTGACCCACATTTTTGGGCTCTTGATATACTACAAGAACTGCATATTAGGATTATCTGAGATGTGCTTAGACCTGAAATTAGCTAGCAGTCATTGATATGGTGTATGAAGCTGCTTGAGAGCACCCAGTGTTATCAATGCATGGGTGCCTGGAGAAAGTTCCTGGCTATGCATGGACAATGAATTACTGTGTGCATGGTATGATCAGGGAGGTGTCAAATATAACTTTAACACCTCCCTGGTATGATGACAGTGAGTGATGCGTGCTGTTTCCAAAGTTGTGGCGATGCGGAAACTAGCTCAAAGTTAGTGCTTACATTACCCTTTAAGGTGAGAGTCATTGCGCTTCTGGTATGCAAAGTGAACCATGGCCATGCGTTTTGAACTCGCCACCCTTTGCGTTGCGTGTCCGATTTTTAACAAATTTCAAGTTAGCATATCACTCTAACTACTTGCCCTACCCCATAAAAAGTATAAATTTTCTTAAAGGAAATTCCATGAGGAATCCAATGATGCTATTGAAATTAGGGTAGGACCTACAATGTTCGAAAAAAGTGTTCGAACACTTTGTAGGTGTAATGTAAAGTATTCCCCTTTCCCCCCTGATCAATGTTGAATCCCACAATTTGCCCACCATCAGCACAGGGCCTCGCAACATTGATCGGTGGGGAAGGGGGAGGGATATGAGTAAGGGGATACTTCAGGCTACCAGAAACAAGTTTTGATTTTCACGTGACTCAAATAGCGTGCCTGTTATGGTCCAATAAGCATGGCAATTAGGGTCAGTGTTCGAACACCTTTTTTCTATGATTGTAGTTGTAACGTAATGTAATGTTATGATTCACAATGTTCGAAAAATCCTATATTTATTTGAATTTGAATTCTTATTCCTACCCATGACATTATATACTTTGCATTTTTGAATTCCTCATTGCTAACAGAGAAATCTATGATTGTCAAGGGTTACTATATTGGTAAAATAACATACCGGCTGATGAATGGGCCCCAAATTTTTTTATTTTCTTTTTAGATTTTACACTAATATTTTGTTAACTATGCCCCTAATTTAAACTGCATTTTTGAATTGCCCTTGTTGAGAGCTTTCCAAAAATGTATACTTTTGCTATCATAGATTGAATACTTTTTCCGTTAGAGTAATTTATTTAAATTGGGGTTAATATTTGCGTTTACTGTGTAGCGAATAGGGAGAAAGCCGATGATCATGCGACTTATCCATAATTAATAGTTGTTACATAAGGTTGACAAATCTGTTAAAACACAGACATAAAGACTATTAAATAACCTTTAAGAAGAGACCAAAATCATGTTTGTAGCTCATACAGAGGTGAATTGATTCAATTTTAAAGGCACCGCCTGGCACGCATTTTTTTCCCCATAGAGTTTATGTGTACCACTTCCCCCCCCCCTCCACCACCTCGTCTGTTCCCAACTCAATCAAACACATCTCCCCCATTTAAGAAGTTACATGCTTCATATTTACAGGTTATGTAATGCAATTATTTAGCTTTCAAATGAGACCAAAACCATGACAATATCTTTTTGCGTTCCCGAGTTATCGTGATTTGAGCAGAACACGATTCGGAAAAGCGCAACGACACCACCTTTTTTGGGTGGCGAGTTCAAAACGTGTGGCCCCATACCAAAAACGGAAGCCCTCCAATTTGTCCAAATGTTGTCTTCCACATATTTGGTACTCGCCTACAGTTCTTGAACATTGTGTGCAACTTTGGGTCTCCAAAAAGTGTGAGTGGGACAGGATTTTCAGTTGACTGAATTCTGAAATTGGTCCCCTTTTTCTGAATAGCCTGCTCTATTGAGACTAATTGTGTTTGTTTTGTTTACTTTTTGTGTATAATGCTTTAGTTCTTGTGTGGACACCTGCATCCTCATCAACATGCGTACGCACCATGAAATCTGTCAACACCAACCATATGAAGCCCATGCACTTACAGCGTGCCAAAATCTTACATTTCACCAAGCCAGTCAAACCGAAAGATGAACGCACTATGGCGGAGAAGTGTAGAGTTAATGATACTAAATTGTTTGTGGAGAGAAAGAGAGCTATGCCGGTAAGTCAGGAATGTTTATATGATACCACATTGTGAGTAACAAATAAACGAAACAGGTGGAGTTTATTTTAAATCCTATATGGACTTTACATACAAAGTATGAATAACCAGGCTCCAAAAGTACTTACAATATGCGACTTTATTTCCATCGAGGAACCCACATGCGCTCTTAGGTCAAATGCATCTGTCATCTTACATCGGAGGAAAGCTAACACTGTCACCTATGGCCAAAGATCATTCTTTCACGCAGCTCGTGAACTCTGAAACCGACTCCCATCTCATGTCAGAAATGCCACATCACTGCAGCAATTCAAGACCTCGCTCAAGACACACCTCTTCAGCAAATGACTTTATTATCTTGTGTATCTTTGTTTATATTTTGTTGTTCCTTTTTGTTCAGCGCACTGGGGTCTTGCGACGGAGTGCGCTTAATAAGCGTGGTTTATATGGTGAACAATTGGAGAAAAGTGTTATTAAAGCATTTCTGATAGTTCAGGGGGAGGGTGGTGAATGGTGGATGAAGGTAATGGGTCAAGGTGGGGTTTTTTACCACAACATGGGCATATACTGGCTTATGCTGAAAGTCTAAAAAGCACCAATATTGGAGGTTAATGATGTTAAAACAACTTAAAATTGGCACTAACAATAGCTTCAGCCGGTGGTATGATTTGCCAAGGAAACGTTTGGTTAAAAAGGTGCCACTTTTTCTTCTTCTTTTTTTTCTTCAAAATCCATGATGAGTTAGTTTTCAAGAGTGCATTCACACAGATGCTGTCAATGTCTATGCATAAGAATCTGCTCCACCTCCCAGACCGTTTGAGTGTAATTAGATTGGATTGAATAGGCACAATTTCCAATTCTGTGAGGAGTTTTCGGGTTTTCAAAATGCTATCGTTATTTATTGGATGGCAAAATATTAGCAAGATGAAGTGGATAGTTTTTGTAAACACTAATGTCCTAGCACAGGGGCTTCTCAACTGGCGGCACACACGCCAAATGTGGCGCTTGGAGCCATTGTGTTTGGTGCTTGGACTCCACAAAAATAAAAATAAATACATAATAAAATGGGTGCATTTGGCGTTTCATCATACATGTTATCTCGTAATTGTGGCGCTCCATCAAATAATGTGGTGAACCCCAGTTCTAGCATATTAAACAGTGTCATCATCTGCTGTTGATATTTATAATCCCCGACCAATTGAATCTTTTGAAAAACAAATTCAACTCCACTTAGACTTTGAGTTTTTTATCCTGAAAATAAAAAACTTTATTATAAAATTGTATTTTATCATTATTGTCATATTCATGCAGCTGACTCCTGTAGAAGAATGGGCATCCAACAGAGTCCGACAGTGTTTCTTGTCCAGTCAGATCGTGGCTGTGTTCCACATGGAAGGCTTAAAAGAAGAGGCCAGGAAGAAGCTACGAAGGCGTCTACAGAAATTGGATCTGCAGCTCAAATTCTTTAACAACAAGATCTGCAAGGCGGCCGTGGCTGGAACCAAATTGGAAAACATGACCCCGCTGTTTGTGGACTCTAACGTGTTCATCGTTGGCGAGGAGCCAGCTGTGAAAGAGATGCTGAAACTGACAAAGAAAGTCAACAGGATTCATTTACTAGGTAATTTCAATTTCGGTCTTGAACTAATATGACACGGTGCAGTAGGAGTAGGTTCTATTGCAAGGGTTTTATTCGGTTCAAATTTCAGAGTGGGTATTGAACCCACAAGTGTCAACTCTAGGAATGCTACACAGGGTGGCGTTGGATAATTTATGCTGGTAAGAAATAAAGATTAATTTAATAGGACAAATTATTTTCTCCAACTTGTCTTTGAAAAAACAAGATGTCACTTTTCATACATTTAGAGAAGCTCAAAATTAAAATGTGCAAGGGGACCACAAGGTAGCTTTTGATATGACACGTCACATGGTAAAACCAACTATTTCATACAGCATACAGCATGTATGTATGATGCATATTCAACATGTATATATATTTCATTAATATTCAAATTGTGGATGCAAATATGAGTAGACCCCCTTATAAGAGCAACAAAATGCAAAGCCAAGGCAGTAGGTGAGGTAGGACATACTTAACAACATTTGAATTGTATTCGTACCTTGGATAATAGTTAACAGCGCCAAAAATATTAAATCGGGTGACTTAACCCAAAAATATTATAATATTGTAATTAAATACTCACCTCCTCCTGCTTTTCAAAAACGCAACAGTAAACTCAGAATCAATTGTAATTGGCCTTAGTTGGAAAGGGAAAAAAATAATTCATTTCTCAAATTGAGGAGATTTTTGATGATCTGTCAGAAACTTTTCAGGGTCTATTTCGAGGATTACAGAACCAATAACTAGGCATGTTTGTACTTATTTCAATGCATGGTGACCCCAAATATGGTAATTTCAATACTTATGAAACATTTTGTGAAATCTTGGAATGTCATCTGCAGACGCCTGCTGCGTGGAAAGTGTTTTGGTTGTTTTTTAAAAGGTAATCATATTTAAGGAAGGATATGGACAGAGCAAGTTATCTGTAAAGGAATACAATTTCTGGAAGAATGAACACCTTTGCGTATACTTTATAGCTGTACGCTGTGGACAAAAGAAGTATGGTATCCTCAATTTAGGTTTCTGCTACCCTACCTCCTTAAAACCCTAACTCTAGATCACCACACGGCAACAAATTTCTTTTCTGACCCCCAAAATTCACCAGAAAGGTCACCCCGACCTTCCCCCCTTCCCCCCCCCCCCCCCCCCGGTCCGGATTTGAACCACGGACCTCCAGCACCAGGGCCCAGATCCTAGCAACTACACTACTACTCTGCGAGTATATTCGCCTCGTTGTATAGCCTTGGTCCGTTTTGTTGTCTAAAAACCTGCACGCTGGGTTATAAAAACATTTGTTCCGCACAGTTGCCGTGTGGTGTAGTAGAGTTAGGGTTATGGGGAAAAACCTATGAAATATCTGAAACTAATACATTTCCAATTGTTTTACTTTCCTGTTCCCTGCAGGTGGTTTTGTAATTGACAGGCTAATGACGGCGGAAGAAATGCGTGCATTTGCCCAGTTACCGCCGTTGCCGATACTGCAAGGTCAGCTGTGTGGAATACTGTCTATGGCGTCAAGTAGGACGTACCAGCTCCTACAGGCCAATCAACAAACACTGTCTAGTAATCTCAGCCAATTGGTGAAACAAACTGTTGATCAAGAAGATGAAGAGGCGAAGAAAAGCTGATAAGCTTATGCATTATAGACCTTTATAGAAGTACCCATATATTTTAAATTTCATATTGACAGATGCGAGTTATGATCTGACTATGAAATATTATCCCTAACCCCCCTGAATGCTAACCAATGCTAATCCTAAGTCCCTCTCCAAGCGCATGCGCTGCCGATTTTCGATGACGTAGTCAACCGAGCCTATATAGTGAGCACAGTATACTGCGTGAATGTGTAGCTGAGGGCCGTGGCTTAGTGGGTGGGATGTGGGGCTTGAGAACGGAGGGTCCCCGGATCGAATCCCGGCAGGTTTTCAGAGATTTAGTTGGTGTTTTTTCCTCAAAAATTGTGATCCCGGTCAAAAACCCTAAACCGGGGTTAGGGTTAATAGGCCAATACGCGGTTTCGGGATTTCAACACTGGAAGTGGAGTTGTACCAAATTTCAGTCCCACAATGCAATGAGCGTAGCAAACAATAAAGCCAATGAATTCACTTATCGGCCTTTTACCATTGTGGTGCAAAATTCTCTTTGCATTGTGGGTTTGAATTTCGGTGTATCTCGGCTTCCGGTGCTGAAAACCCCTAATCTGTGTATGGTGTAAATGTTGATGGGCACCAGATCATCTATGATCAAACCAAGTATCCTGTAGACATCGGCTGTTACCTGAGATGGAAGATTGTATATCCTGGACATATTTGAGGATACCTCTTAATACAAAGTGTGTCACAGTTGATGGTGTTTTACTATTCATCCTGATGTAAATGTAAATCCACACCACCGTCCACTAAGTAGCACAAATAATGCCTATTATTTAATGATCAAAGCGGTGATTGAAATTGGAGTTGACGTTTGTAAATTAAAATGACTCACCAAAATTATAACATGTGTCAACAGTATTATTACTTAGCAAATATGAAATGTTAGCAAACAAGAAGAAAAAACATGGAGGGGACCTATAAAGCTACATATCTATAAAAAATGCTAAACTCATGGAGTGAGTGGGGCCTATAGTTTAATCAGTTCCAAATTGGTGAGAAATATTAGGTTATTATCTCTCCGCGCGCAAAAATAATCCAACCGTGGCCAAATGCACACGGTTTCGGTCGCACCCACGCGTCACGCATATGATGCACAGTTCGCTTGTTGCCTGAATACGCGCCCGCGTCCTTCTGTATTCATTCGCTGTTGTAAGGCGGCTTCGCCAATTTGGAACTGATAAAACTATAGTACAAAATTCCATTCATACCTCTAAGAAGTTCCTTCAGCATATGATATAACACTGATTGATGCAGCATTTATGCGAAAGTCCAGAGATTCATCTTTGATCGTGTGGGTGCATAAGCTTAGACACACACTCTTCCATCCAAATTTGCTTATGAGTGATTCAGAGAGCACTGGCAGAAAATGATTAATTGATAACTACTTGCATTCAAGATATACACCCATCAAAATATGTAAGTTCCCCCCTAGCATATATTAGAATATTTCCAAAAATATTTGTTGGATTTAAATAATTTATAGCTAGAAAGATGCACCTAATTGTTAGGCCCATTTTGATACCAAATTTGTTGGCCTTGAGACAATGCAACGATAAGAAATTGTGCAATTTATCAATTTTTATACAGAAAAAAAAGTGGCACTAAATCTCACTGGCTATGGCTGGTTTTTCCATAAATTAACAGAAATTTTCTTGGTGGATTTTCGTGCACAGACATGGGAACCTACCAAACAATTATGTGTGGCATCATTTCAAGAAAATCAATAAAGGAGATCATAATCTTGTGCACCAAGACCCGGTAGCATTTATTGTCTAAAATGTTTGTTAATTTTATGGACAAAACCAGTCATAGCCAGTGAGATTTAGTGCCACTTTTTTTCTGTATAAAAATTGATAAATGGCACAATTTCTTATCGTTGCATTGTCTCAAGGCCAACAAATTTGGTTACAAAAATGTGCCTAACAATTAGGTGCATCTTTCTAGCTATAAATTATTTAAATCCAACAAATATTTTTGGAAATATTCTAGTATATGCTAGGGGGGAACTTACATATTTTGATGGGTGTATGTAGAACTACTTGTTCTCAAATAAAAAATATTAAAAATGCATATTACCATTGTTAAGGTGTGTCTGCTCCCAACCTAAATTTGGGGTCTGCAGTCAAGGTCATTCTGGGCATCAAAGGCTAACAAAAGTAATATTTTTTACTTGTTTTGCAACCAATTTTGCAGACTGCAGTCTATCGAAACTTTTGAAATAAGGTTGAAATATGTAACCAAACGTCAACAATATCAAGTAACAGTGATTCTCAAACTAAATTTAAACATTTATTCTGAATCACCAATGTATTATTTGAAGATAGTCTTGTGGAGTCTTTGTCATTGAGAAAATAAGGTGAAATAAACATGTTTTGGTTCTTTTTTCACCAAATTGATGCCACCAATTATTACTTTTCACTTTTCAAGATCCTATACGAGTTTGTTTGCATAACTCCACATGCAATTAGGCGTTTTTAGAGAATAAATCACTTGCGAAAAGGGAAAACGCTTGGCAACCTACACAAAGTTTCCTCTATTCAATACAGTATTATGTTTACTTTTCTCAAAACAGTCACATTTCCCCAAAATGATGTTTTCCGAAAAAGTGGCGCTTTTCAACGATACAGGGCAGTTCTTGACGTTTGGTGGTCACTATAAATAAGTATTGGCTATAGTCACTGTCTTAATACTATGGACATAATTCAAGCTATTTCATGCGAGCATGTTTTGTTGCTGATCGCAAAGCTGCGTCCAGATTATAAATGCGCGAACAACTATGCATGCATCACATCACGATTGACCGATCAGGACGCGCAGTCATTTACTGTACTTCCAGAGTTTACGCACGCACGCATTGTTGGAATTATGTCCAAAGTATTATGACGCTTACTAATAATGCATATGAACAAAGTTATTTTATTTTTTGCTGAGATGAATTTTAAAAAAGCACTGGAGACATTTTTGTAACTTTCTTGCATAGGATTTTGAAATTGCCACTTTTTGGGAAATATGACTGTTTTGGAAAAATTAAACATGATATTGAAAAGGGAAAACCAAGTGTTTTCTCTTTTCATAAACGTTTTAATTCCTCAAAACGTCTAATTTTTTAGTTTTAGTTTAGTTTTATTTCCAAGTACATGAGGCCATCGGCCCAAATACACAAAATATTGCCACAATTGGCATGATTTACAAAATCATAGTAATTATACATGTAGTGACGTACATATAATATAAATATACAGTAACATTGATAATATAACGATATAACGATTAGTATATAAACAACGATTTATCACCCATTCATAAATCTGTCTCTCTGTGAAAAAGCATTATAGACATAAAAAGCAATTGATTTGATTACGCGCGGATAGTTTGAACGCATCAATGAATTGAATTTATTGCGATTAGGATTAACAGTGTAGTGAGTTGGTAGATTTACTCGTAGATCAACATAAAAGGGACAAATTAGGACAAAGTGGTATTCGTCTTCAATCTCACCTGAATTACACAAAGGGCAAACACGATTACGTAACTCAATGTTATTTACACGACCTGATTCAATCAATAGTAAATGATTGGAACACCTTAATCTACTCAACGCTCTTCTGTGACATGGAATCGTGACCTCGAGTAGGTATTGTTCAGGGCGAAGAAGTGACTTGAATTCTATATAAGTACGTAGTTTGGGTAAAGCATTGATCTCAGTGAGCCATTCTTGTGAAGAAATGTCACACATCCTATTTGACAGCTGTAGTAAAAAGTTATTTATAGAACCAATATCTTGCATAATCCAAACAATACCAAACCCGAGTTTAAAAAGTATATTTTTAATATTAGTAGCCCAGTTAGAATGACCGTTACTATCAAGATAGTAAAGCATCTTATAACATAATTGCGTGTTGAGTTATGCAAACAAATGTGATCTAATTTTAGGGGGGGGGGGACTTACTTTTTTTCAACCCTTTATTTTGCTACCAAACTTCCAAAAACAACTATTTGTGTTGCCAAAATACAAAAGAAAGTTTTTCGAACTGCAAAACTACACTTCCATATATGAACGTGATTTATAATGGCCTATTAAAGTCATGGGAGCGAGAGAGAGGTAGTGAATAGAAAAAAAGGTTTTCCCAGTGATTCTTTTGAATTTCAGAATGAAATAATCCTTTTCATGATACTAATGTTGTTTACAAAGTCACAAAATGTAATAATTGAAAGCCTTTTTGCCAAAAAAATCCACTAAAAGGGAATGTGAGGAACATCATGCAACCCTTGTTAAAGGTCAATCAAAATGGTGATTCAAGTATATTTTATTCAATGGGGTATGTTTAGAAGAGTATTATGCAAAAAGAATTTCTTTAAAATATTGTCCAGGGAAAAATATTTACAAGAAATCAATCATAATTGCCAGTATTTCTTTTTTAGTGTGGGATGAACTGTATACGGATGACGCGTTACTACGTAACAGGTGTTACTCCCAACTCGGTATCGGTCCAGGTCTCGATCGATAAGTCTGCACAAACAAAAGTCATGAGTGGATGCTTACCCTATCGACCTATTTAGGTTCTGTGTGCGAGCCTGGGTAACACTCATGACGTATACAGGGTAGTAACCTGCCATCGTCAATATTTATGATACAAATTATTTATGCTTAGAAACTCTATATTTTGTTTTCGGTGCAATATTAAAGGGTAATTCTTTTTGCATTTTGTTTTTTACAATATCCTCCATCGAGAACAAAAAACTTGAATCACCATTTTGGTTGACCTTTAATAGCTACGTGGTGCACCTTGCGTCCGTTGATAAATTGTATGGTATTGTGAGTAATATGACCAAACTGTCAGTGTGTGTTTTAAGGGCCTCAGTCAGAAAAGGGGCCAGTCAAGTTTGGTATCCAAATAATTCTACAAGTTTTCTCTATCCAAATACGTTTTCAGTTTAGTACTGTGAATTATTATTTTAAGCTTTTAAAAAAGTATCAGAACTTTTGGGACACCCTCTACTTGGGAATATAATGGGATGTCAACAACTCGAGGGCTCAGAAACACAAGGCCTTATCTCCATTTTGAGAAGGAGACTTGAAGATTTTTAAACACATTGGGGAGATGGAGATGAGGCCTTGTGATTCTGGCTATAACTTTGAAAGGGGTTGTGTTATGGAGATAAGGCTGTGTGTTACTGGAAAGAAAATTTCTTTCTGAAAATGTTGATATCAAAATCTCATTTTTGAAAAAATGGAGATGATGCCTTGTGTTTCGGAGCCCCCGACCTGTGATCCCCTGTTTCTTTTCAGCTCATTCCAAATTCATCCTCTGTTTATTATCTGCATGGCCCTTTCAAATCACTTACTACTGATCCCCTGTTTCTTACACGTCCATGCAAGTGTTAAATGGTTGCTCTGATAACTTGGTGATCACCTGCTTCCAGAAAAAGTTGGGGTTTTCTTTCCAGAATTGTTGCTTTCCAGAAATACACAAAAATATTTTAAACTGTTTTAAAACATGAATGATGAAGTGATTTAATAGTAAATATCTCAATTCACATCTTATTTAGCAACTATTTTAAAGTTAATTATGGCTTACTCTACCCAGGTAAATTGTGCGCTATTTTCAAACGTTCCATCTTTATTTGGACACATAGTGGTCATCATTTCATCTTAGGATTTTTAATCCTTGTATCATTCAATTTTGATCAAATTAAAAGGTAAATCATAGTCTTAGTAAATCAATATGGACGATGGCACAAGAAATGTTGTCATTCTGGATATAAACTACCCACAATGTGATTGAAGACGACTCTGCTAATAAGCATTAAGCCATGACTCATTTAACTGAAATGCTACAGCAGCCAAAGTAAGTTTATGAATTCAAACCCTCATGAATGTACGCGAAATGTGTGACCCAATCAAATGTCGTCCTTAACTGATACGCACAAAAAAGTGTAGGTCACTAACGGCGAACAAGTACTGCCGCGTAAACATTAGTTACCCCGCGTATAATGCATATCAAGCTCGATCACCCAAAACAATTTGCATAATGCCACTAACACACGGCGTATTTGCTTGATCAGTTGTTTTGTCGGTAACTGAAAAATCAAAACATTTTACTTGAGTCAGAATTTCCCTCAGGGTGAAATGTTAAATATTTTGATTCCTCAGTTACCTCTAAATAACTGGTTCGCAGTCATTATCCGTAAGTGATATATATATCTTTATAGACGCATTAATAATACACATACAAAATATCATATCATTTTCAGCTTTGCTTTTTCATTTATTATGCAGGGTTCATTTCAACAGTTTTTACAAAAGAAAATTGCAATTAATATTTAATATCCCATTTAAAATGTTTTGCATACCACATGAGGCAAGAGTATTTTTCGTAAATCTGTGACTTGTTAAAAACCAAATTGGACTTGCTAATATTATATAAGCAATCCATATGAATCTGTCAGGACTGGCAAATCATCAAACAAGTAGGAAACAGTCAGAAAATAATGCACTAACAAAACAAGACCCATAATTTTGGATGGTTCTGTGTAGACATTTGTAATCCATAAATAAAGCAGGTTTGTAACTTTTATCACAAAACATAAACATACAATTAACTTATTGCTGATGTAATCGGTCTTATTAATGTCAACAGTGAGTGAAGGCATAAACAAAATGTATCGATTATAATGATTGTCATGTCAGTTTTCACCAAATCGGAGGCAAAAGACCACATATCAATTAGATGGAGAGTATTTTCATTTTTGAACCAAAGTATTTATCCTCATTTATGGCTGTAAATGCACAAATGCATTTTGCCAAACCTCTCTCCCCCCTCCCCCTCAAATGCATTTCAATATTTGGCATGTTATAAATCAATTTATTTCAGTATATAGAGGCCTATAACCAAATCAATAAGGCCGTGTATCCACATCTACGTATGCAAAAAGGACTGGAAAATGCCAACTTCATATCTAACTTCTAAAATCTTATATCCCCACATAATCATTTTAGCCTTAGCAAACCATTCCTATAATTCATAATTTATGGAGGATGTCCACTAGGCCCACTCCAATTTTGTTCTTTTTCCATTTTATCCTATCCAATATGTTGTCCTTTGCCAATTCAGGGTAAGGGTTAAGTTTATGAGTTGGGCTTATGAGGCTCTTATCGAGGGCGAAATGGGATAAGACAAAATAAAAAATAAAAGGATGAAAACCATGGTCAATATTATTTAACAAAGCCCCCATAGCAACAAAATAACTGTTGTTATAATCATTTATATCATTTCAGATCTCAGCGTCATGCTCGCATTCATCCAAATATTGAATGCAGTTAACTAATTAATTAACTACATAACATCGTATACACTTAAAATATGGAACTGTTACGGTTTCGCACCAGTCACATAGGATGCACATGCGATTTGTTCAAAATTATGGAGATAATTATGCATAGGAAGCGCAGCCAAGGGAAGGATTGCACATGACACTATGCTAGTTTACAATAACCGAATACATAATATCACAAATCATAGATTTCGTACAGATTATTTCAATTTTCATATAAAATCCTATTGATTAAAATGATGTGTGCGTGTGTGCGCTTTAAAGGGCAAGCCCAAGTAATACAAGTCGTCTCAGAAAAAGCTCTATTTTGATGATGGCGGGCGGATTAAGCATAATTTTTATGAAAATAGAGCATAATTCCAAAAGAATATTTGGTATTGGTTTACATAGCAATTGGATACAAAATCTTGAAATTTAATGCCTTGTAATTTCATTTCAACCTAATGTTATTTAAAAGGAGTCATTTTGATACTTGGCAAAATTAAGTAGCCACGTCTTACATTATTGGTGGTCAGCTGACATGTTACATTTAATTGTACACAATAGGTTTTTATCATTGCATTCATAAGATGATTGAAGCAGTGAGGACTCACAGCCATTGTTGCTGTCATCTTAAGTGCTTTAAATAGTGTAACCATAATGTGCCTCGGCCATACCAAGGCACGGGACAAGCAGTTGATTGTTTTTTAAACATTCAAGATGCTTTGGAAAAATGTCAGGTTTACAAAGGGACACTATTTAACCCATGTTGGCATGACTTAATTCTACAGTTAAGGTGCACATTTACAATCACAATTTGTTTTATACAAGGTATACTCTGCTTCATCTTGACACTCTGCTTCAAGCTATCTACTACCCCCCCCCCCCCCCCCCCCCCAGGAATAACACAGTAACTACACTTTTAATGAACTGAGAAAAATACAATTATGTGTTTCTTGCAGTTGATAAGTATGAATAAAGATGTTTGTCTTGAATTAAATAAACTCTTCAGAGACACTGCAAGAAACACATAATAATATTTTTCTCAGTTCATAAAAAATGTAGTTACTGCATTTTTCCAAGGCGTAGTATTTGTGCGCCGTGCCAACGTCCCCCCCCCCCCCCCTCCACCTCCCCTCCAACTTGAGGTGAGGCAGAGCATACACAAACCACTCTATGATAGCTAAGACTATGATGAGAGCAAAAGTCTATGACTACTATAACACAATGCACTGGGAGGGAACAACAGATTAGGGTAACTATATAGCTGACAACATCTTCACATACATCCATGTGTTAATATTGCTGAATTGCGACGTACAGGATTTGCATATTTATGAATTAATAATAATATAGTATACTTCATTTATCTAACTCTACAGTGACTTCGGAGTATATTCTTGCGATCACCGCATCATTTACATGCGTGTGCAGGGATTCCTCTTTGATTGGGTAGGTAATTACGCTACTATATTACAATCATGTGCACAATATTAATAGTAAAGGGGACAAACTGAATACCCCCACCCCCGATTGTACATTAAATGTAGGCAATTACGCTACCATATTACAATCATGTGCACGATATAAGTAAAGGGGACAAACTGAATACCCCCCCCCCCATTGTACATTAAATAGAGTGCCATAATTTGAATACAATCCAAAGTCACTGCACAGAGTTGGATGAACGAAGTATAGTGTTTAGATTGTATTTACATTATCTACACATTGTCAATATTCTCTGTGAAAATATAATGGCGTTTTTGTTATTCACGCTAACAAAATGCATATTCGGAAAATATAATTGCTACACATCTCTGACATGTATTTAATTTCAAACAGACAAAACAATTAATACTGTAGGTTTTATGCCCCAGTCAATCAAGCATTTTGATATTAGGTATTCCTATTACATACTCCTCATGGAACGAATTACACTCCCACGTGTATAGATGGTGTGACCGGTGACGTAGTGCCCGGCAGTATGCGTGCGCACCTACAGGGAATGTGCTTTAATTCACACTTGATTGATCATTACTTACCATGCTTACGGTGTAATAGTGCAGTAGTCATGGTCTGCATCCCTAAGCACAATGAGAGACCAGGTACTAAATCTGGTTGCCCGGCAGTATGCGTACGCACCATAAGGGCATGTGCTTTTAAAATTGGTGCTCAGTGATGTGTGTTTTGCTTTCAAATAGTATGATGTATGCAGTAGTCTTGGACTAGTACCTCTAGCATGTCTTTAGACCAGGCGCTAATCAATTGGTAAACACTACTGATGTAAACAACGGTCACCTCATCTATACTCTTACAGGAATTGAGGAATTTGGAAGATACATGGTATGGACCGTTGCCCTCTTCGACACAGCATGCAAGCAACTGTATCATACATGTACTTCCATTCTTGAATACATTGACAATTCACACACAGTGGGAAAATGGTCATGTTCGAAGTACATTCCTCAATAGCTATAAAACAGGGTGGGGTTAAAGTTACTTGATTGACTGGTGAATTCATTCTATACATACATAAAGTGAGAGATAATCCAAATTTTTGGATTATTTATTACCAAATCTGACCCTATTTACCTTTACACACTCAAATGTGTACATATATATCAAGATCCTGTCACATTGAAAGGGACACAATGGAGGCAACCTTTACATCTGGGTTATATATCGGTTGAAAGAGCACATTCTAAGCTTTTAAATGCTGCCTCGAGACTTTCAAGATACAATTCCAAGGAAAACATTGTCCCTATGATTTTTAATATACATCACCGAGACAACATGTCCTTTTTAATGCGACTGGTCACATATAAACAACACCAAAGAATTCACCAATGAAGTGATTATGTAACTCCCTGGTAACTGGATCAGGCAGCTTTAGGAATGATAGTTCATGCCGTAGATAAATCTGTGGCAATCATATATTCCAAGTTTAGAACTCAAAAGTGCGATTTGGTTGATATAGTGATAATGGGACGGCGCGTAACACTTCACCGGTGAATAGCCTCCGAATCCTGGCTTGATTCGGACTACTAACAGAACTGCACATTACGTAATATCACTACAACATCAATTTTTAGGTGGTATCAGTGTATATTTCAGTAGAATTCAAGGCAGGATTTTGAACAAAGACCTCTGTGCCTTTGCCATTTTCATACACAAGTTGCACTGGAACACACAAACTGGTACAATACTAATTGGGCTAAACATATAACCTTCAAAATAGAAAAACAAGTTTATGGTTGAATCACAGGCGACGATCGATGTGTTCATCAATTGAATAAAAACAAACAACGGGTCAAATAGAATAAAGCCGCAGAAGTGGACATGTGCCATCATCGACAGGCCTATAAAAATGTGGTTCATGGAGGTGTATTACAAGTAAGTAATCACTGGCGCTGGTTCCCCAGGCTATTGTTTTGTTTCCTTCATGTTATAACATTACAAGTGAAATTGTATATGAATCTCTTATTTTTTCTTTTGTAAAAGTAAACCTCTATTTCTTTCTTTCACCTCTGATTTTTTTTCTTCACCTCTATTCTTTCTTTCACCCGTGGTTATTCAATTTGATACAACGGGTTTAAAGGGTTCATCACTGGACACCCATGTCTTATGGTGAACAATTTAAATACCTATATTATGAACAGGGCTACCCATCTTTCCAAGCCTTGAAATTGGAACATAATAACCTTTGATGAGTTATCACCATATAACTCAAAGGTTATTATGTTCCAAGCAGCCTAAGTGGTAGTACCCTTGGAACAACTGAACAAAAAACTGTTTATAACCCTATTCCAATTTCAATTGATCCTATAGTGCTGATTTCAACAGTTTCAAACACACATTTAGTTTGATCAAAGTTGGCCTCTACATAAATACATAATTATATGTACTATAATTAGTTCACTAATTTCTCGATCCAAGTGTCACACTGTTGTGGTTATGCACCAGATAGCATATAGACACTGGGACGTAGGTCTGTATCAATCAATCTAGCACTCTCCATGTAGGGGATAGATGAAATGTGGCTTAAAATGAAGCTAATATATGCCTGATCAATATTTTACCTTATCCCACGTTCGTAGGTTGCACATTATGACCCTAGACCTCGATTTAGGGTCAAAGGTCACATGTGTTTCAATGGGAAGTCAAAAACTAAATTTAACATGGTAAAACAACTTTGATCGTAGATCAATAGTTTTTGAACTGTGGCCTTTTGAAAATTACAAGTTGGCCAAAATAGACCATTTTGGTCATATTTTCGCAAAATTGGCACAAAAATGACATGATATCATCATTAAAAAAATATTTTGACTCATTATGAATTGATAAACCATGTTATAATGTTAGTATATAGATGTACCTTACATTACAACACATTTCAAAAATCAATGGTATGTTGATGCCATGGCAACCAGCATTAATATCCTTCAAATCCTTTAAATTTGACTCAGATTTTACCCATTTTCGATGAATTTGAAGGATATTAAAGCTGTTTGCCATGGCATGCGGACACCATTGACTTTTGAAATGTCTTTTAATGTAAAGTTCATCTATAAACCAACATTATAACATGGTTTATCAATTCACATTGAGTCAAAATATTTTTTTAATGATGATAACATGTCATTTTTGTGCCAATTTTGCAAAAAAATGACCAAAATGGCCTATTTTGGCCAACTTGTCTTTTTCAAAAGGTCACAGTTCAAAAACTATTGATCTACGATCAAAGTTGTGATTGACTTTTTTGTTTAAAACACTCATGCCAACAATATAATATACTTTTTATAGTCAATAGCTCATTTTTTAGTTTTTTTACCATGTTAAATTTAGTTTTTGACTTCCCATTGAAACACATGTGACCTTTGACCCTAAATCGAGGTCTAGGGTCATAATGTGCAACCTACGAACGTGGGATAAGGTAAAATATTGATCAGGCATATATTAGCTTCATTTTAAGCCACATTTCATCTATCCCCTAGATGGAGAGTGCTAGAATTGTTTTCTGAAGGAATAAAACATGCACGGCCTACAGTCTAATAGGACGTGCGGGAATTGTTTGAAATGATCAAGACATTATTGAACTTATTATAATAAGAAATTGATTCAGTCTAAAATTTAGACTGCAATCTCAAAAAGCTGAGGCAATTGTATCCGTTTTTTCTAAATTTAATTGCTCTCCCTAAAGATGCAATATAATTTCATAAGTTAAAACTTTTTAAGTTTGTTCAATTCTATATACAATAAATAGTCGAACATATATACATAGATACTGACAAAATTGTGTTACACAGAACACACACACCCGACATCAGATATTCTGCAATAGTGCGATGACCCTGCTACAATATGTACAATGACATTGCATTGCAATGAAACACACCTCTATACTAGAAGTACCTATGTGATGTAAATGCATGTTTTGGAGATTGATGCATTTAGGCATCATTAACGGAATTCATCTTTGATCATGCAAGTGCAACCACCAGACACGGTCACACACCAAGCTGCATTTAATGGATGGAATGTGCTCCTTGATGTTGCTGCATGCAAAAGCCATTCTCGAACCAGTGCTTTTGTATTTCATGACCATAAAAAGAAATAACATCATTTTTTCATTTATTAGACATGAATACAAACGAAAAAGGGACCTACAGTTACTTTTAAAAAGTCCTAACAACAGTCACGCAACTGAGAACACATCTTGGTAACTGTATCTGTAGAATGGGAGTGACTCAATCAAAGACAATTTCAAGCAGGGGTGTGTTTCACTAGCTTGTCGTAAGAAATGTAAACCCATAGTATGTATGGAATCCATCTGAAAGTTACGGCGAGTCCTAAATTGATAATATGTTCGGAGCAGACGTGGACCCATCCTACATATAAGTGGTAAGTATGTGTGTACAATAATATGATAGGGCCCATCAGATGCAGTGTACCAGCCTACAGCTCGCCGTAAACCAATAACAGACACTGTATAAAGAAAAACACTTTGTAACCTATAATGATGGGTTTAGTGACATTATCGGTCTACAAAGTCGTAGCTTTGTGTGGATCCATTACAACACTTCAGATACACCATAAATTGTGCTTTGTAAAATACAGGGTGAGTCGGAAAGAACAGGCCCTTTTTTGGCAAAGATGTCACAATCAATTTCAGGCGTCTATATTCCAAACCATGAGTGCTATACTCTATTTGGCTTCCTCTGGACAGTGACGTGATTTAACAGGCGCAGCTTGTACGCACGCGTATGTATCTTCCGACTTTCAAGTTTCAACGCTCGTGTGTATACGTCAGCGCCTCGAGTAGGTGCATTATGTGCTGCAATTAGTAGAATACGCGGTTACGTCACTGTCTCGTGATGGCCAAATAGACTATAGAAAGGCCATTTATTATTAGCTTTAATGATCATATCGTAATAATTGTACATGCATTTTAGTAGAGCATTCTCTTTTCAAGCCAATCCATGAAATGCCATTCTCCATTCAATTCAAATGTTGCACACTGTCTTAAATAAGGTTGGCCATAGCCATTATAGAGAGTATGCAATACAGTAAATACTACATCACTATGTCCTCATTTGAACTGTGCCTCCAAGATGGATTCGACGGATCAACAATATGATTTGATCAGTAGTTCCAAGCACATCGAACAGGAAATTGAATTGACATTCCGAATACATGACTAGCCTATGCCTCAATGATGGTTGCCCAAATCCATTGTTATACCGTTCCGGTTGGTTCATTGTATACACTCTATGGTATGGCTCTAAACTCAAAACCTGCATTAAAATTGTGATGCAATGGTTGATTTTTTTTTGGGGGGGGGTTTAAAGGTGTATGTTCTGATCACTTTTTTTGGCTATGACCTTTTTCTTCACATCAAGCTATTTTGATATCAGAAGAATCCCCATAGTTTTCTCATTATGTCTGTAAAATCTTAGGGGCCAGAAATGTTCCATTTAGAAATGATACGCTAAAATGTGGTTAATTACCACCAAATGGTTAACCACCAGCCAGTTTGTGTACTACTCAATGGGCAAATTTCTTGTGACCTTGTGTTCTAAAATAAGAACCATTGTGGAGTTAATGCAACCCAAACTTTGGAATGCTACAGTTTTAAAGGGTGACCTTTCATGTAAAATAGAAAACATCAAGTTGAAAATCGAGCCAGCAATTAGAACATCTACCTTTAATTAAAGTTAAATAAATGAAACCTTCATGACATTTTTGCCAAAATGTGTCTGTTCTTTCTGACTCACCCTGTACACTCTCAGTTTAAAGCAATGCAAGCCTGGTCAGAATCCAGTTTGGAGGGTGTCCATTCAAATTCTAGAAATGTATCATACAAAATGTAAGGTATATGAAAAATAAATGTTTTGTTTTACAAAATATATCACCTTTTTTGTTGAAGTCATCCCCCTATAAGATCTAATTGAAACCCCCAATGACATGGGACAATTCAGATTGGTATATTTTACAGCAAGTACAGTACAAAATAAATCGGAAAATCCCTGGCGCATTTATGAAATGTGTTTTTGTGATTCAATATTTTCCTATATCGTATAAATATTACACTTTTAAGAGATAGACCTATACAATCTCATACTAGACCATACTAGGTAGGCAATGTATGCAAATTAGATTTGATGGGATATGAATTACTGTTACAGGATGCATTCCTTTCAACTATAGTTGCAATAGCAGGTTGGTGTCAGAGGCAACAGCCCAGCATGAACCCAATCATATTTTGATTGATCAATTTTTGCATAGGTTTTAAATGTAAGCAACTGAACTTGACTCGACTTAGTGATTAGTGATCTTAAGATTGATCATCGACTACGAGTGAAGAATTACTAGTCACTCCACATAGTAGTGATCAATTGTCTCAAGAATGATCATCCACTCTGTTTGAAAACATAACAAAACAACACTGTAAAAGTGGTAACTGTTTTTGCTTGTTTTTAAATTCATGATTTGTAGTTTTATCCCATGGACCTATATGCAAAAGAAATATATTGGCGGGATATTATTTTTCCGGACGCTGGTTTGAGCGCGTAAATAAATGTAGCGCGAACATTTCCACTTTTTATAGTAAGCAGTTATCGATCATCTGAAGAATATTGATCGTCAGCCATGCGTGAAAAGACGTACTAATCCCTGTACATAGTGTGATTGATAAATCAACAATTAATTGTGACTCAGTGGGAAAAGTCCTACAATATGATATACCCCACATTGTGTGCCTGGTGTTAAAACATATGGCTTGTGATAATTGTGCATTTAAATTAGATCCAGCATGTTGTGGCTCTCAAATGACTTCTCGTGGGCGCTGATAAAGGACGGCTTTCGCTTCACGGTCCAGTCTATCAGGTTGTAGGAGACCTTGGGGTCGGATATGCCGTACCAGAACACCGTCCACTGAGCGTTGCTCCAGCTGCCTTCACAACGCTTGAAATACCTGTAGATGATTGGTGGAGATAATCAAGATGAGATTATTTTATCAATCAGGTGATTCTTCCTGATCAATGCATATTTATCTTTAGACCTTGAATACAGAAATTGGTAACTTCATACAATATATCAACATATATCCAGAGTTGATGTAACTTCAGTAGAGGACATTTAACCACAAAATATCACCACAGGGGATATCATGTTTTACAACAGATATTTATTTTTCTTTATTGCGCCCCCCCCCCCCCCCCCCCCCTCCCTTCGCAAGTACGTGCAGGAATGAAATCACTGTCTTTACCACTGGACTGGTGTAGCAGTTCAGATTGCTTCGTAATAAAGGGAGCCTGTGTTTATTCTCAGTTGGATCTGTTCTCAACCATACAATATTTGCCAATGTCCGCTTTATCTACCAAAAGCTTATTCCACCTAAACGCTTAATCCTAACTCCCCGGGCGTGTTTTCATGAGTAAAACCAGGGAGAAAAACAGGAGACATTTTTTTTTTGAGGGAATCAGGCTGCGACAGCGCTGGGAATCGAACCGGGTCGCCCGTGTGGAAGTCAGACACCTAACTGATTGCATTAACAAGTTTTCTATGCCATTTGGAAGCACACACTATAGTCACTGTCATAATGCTATGGAAAAAATTCAAGCTATTTCACGCGAGCGTGTTTTGTTGTTGTTCGCGGAGCTGCATCCATATGCATGAATTGCGCGAACAACTATGCCTGCATGCGTGTGTCAATTTTGCAATTTACAAATAAGGATGTGGGGTAATATTTGAAAGTGTCCAAACGCACTTCCCGGGTTTCCGCACACACGCTTGTGCGCATACATTATTGGATTTATGTCAATAGCATTATGACGCTATCCAGCACACACAGCTTTATTCTGTGTGCAAAGTAACAGGTTTTAAGAAGCAGACAATGCACATTATTCATATGACAAACATTTATGTCAAAGGTGATATTGATATTGATTTCACAAAGTTAATATCGCCTGACATGCCCGAGGAGATCAGTTTTATGTGGATAATGTGGATGCACCGCCGATTATACATGTGACCCAGTACATCAAAAGGTACCTTTATGTCTATTTTTGACAAATCTTACTTAGATATTCATAAAAGCTGATAGAGATTTATCTAAGCTTGCTAATGATCCCTAGTTCTAAAGATATGATGAAAAAGAGCATTGTATTTCTTATTATTTTGTTTGTATTTTCACAGCATTAATTGCTTATTTCTCAAACCTTGCTTGGCCGACATCCGGTACCTTATGATGCACTTGGTCTCATATACATATTTAAGGATGCAAGACGTTCTATATTTGGGATGAGAGGCCCTCTTTTATGCTTCGGATAATATTTGGACCAAGTATGGGGTTGATTAAATTCACTCAGCCGTTGAATGTCAATGTACAATCCCTATTTGGTGATGATCATGATAATCTGTGCATGTTAATTTCCATTCATAAATCACTGCATTGTGCATATATTTGAGGAGGCTTGTACTTGCAAAGAAACTTGTATTTGTGCTTTTATACTTGGCCAAACGATTAACGACCAGGTCTGAATTGAAAGAAGAAGAAAAAATCCGCAGACCGCATTGGATTTTCAGTCTCTCATGTCATTTGAGACAAACCTTTTTTATTTTGGCCTATGAGCTGAATAAAGTCAAGGATGTGACAAATGGAAAGAGAAAAGAGATAGCGAAGAGAAAAAAGGTTTTCTACAATGATTCTTTTTATTTTCAGATTGATATAATCCTTATTATGAACATTATTATTGTTGTGACAACATTTGATATGTGGAAAAAAAAATTGAAACAAATCCACATGAATGGAATGTGAGGAACATGCGGCAAGTGATTACAGTGACTTACACAGTGCGTCCAGCAAATAGAACAATTTTATGTTATTGTGAGTTATGTAGCCAAACCTTTCAGCGTGTGATTTATATTGAGGGGCCTCAAAAAGGGATCATGTTTGGTACCGAAATGATTCTACAAGTTTTCCCTTTCCAAATATATTTTCAGTTTAGTACTGCAACTTATTTTATGAGAGATACAAATTTTTTAAATGGTTTTCGAAACTTTTGGGACACCCTGTATTAACACATCTCTTTCAGCAGACTATAGTGCTATCACGATCTCCCAATAATACTCTTTAAATCAGAGATATAATCATATTCCATTGTAACTTTCTTACCATGGATTGATTTTATTTGCATTTCTGGAGCGCCAGAATAGTTGCGGAAAATCCATGCGGACTCGGTCCCACAACATCTCACTGGTACCTTCACCCTGTAAAATAATTAAAAAATGAAAGGTATATATCACTAAATAAATTCTTTATCAACTATGGTCATTGTCATAATGCTATGGACGAAATTCTAGCTATGCTATTTCATGCGACTTTGTTTTGTTGTTGTTCGCGTGGAGCTGCGTCCAGATGCATGAAATGCGTGAATAACCATGTATCCATGCATGCATGCCTGTGACAATTTCACGATTGACCAATCAGGACATGCACTCATTTTTTTGAAGCGTTCGGTACACACTTCCAGGTTTACGCGCGTACGTATGTATGAACATATGTACACATTGTTGGAATTACGTCCATAGCATAAGCAGAAAAACCTGAAATCCTCAAAAAGAGCCGAAAAAGAGTGTGAAATTGTGGTAAAATAGCTCAAATCGTTCTAATCTCATTAATCTTAGCGACACAATAAGCTGAAAGGTCTAATAGCCCAAAGTTCAGCCCTCACATTAATATGTAAATCAATCAATGTTGCTGTTGTGAACACCTGATCAAAGCAACACCTGATCAAAGCTAGAATTTCTCACCTGTGTGCTCTGGCTGATGGAGAACTTATCCAAGTACGGAATATCTCCAACTTCTTCTTTGGTAATGATGGCGGCGGCGTTGTAGCCCTCGGATAAGTAGATGGTGTGTAGGCGTCTGGGCAGATCTGTCATGTAGTCCTCTCTCAGCACACGACCAAAGGATCTGTAGTGGGGATGATGATGATGATGATATCATGTTATTGGTAACGGATGACCAATACACAACTATATGGGAAAATTCTCTTGAGTGGTACTTTCAGTCTGTTTTCTGTATTTTTGAACAAGGAAGATGACTACTTAAATTGAACTGAGCTAAACTGTGTTAATAATCATAATAACCCTAACCGGTTTTAACCGGGATCACAATTTTGGAAGAGAAATCAACCAATACGTCGCCGCTCCCCATCTGGGGTTCGAACCTGGGGACCCTTCGGACCCCCCCCCCCCCTCATGGCTCTCAACTACTGCGCGCTCACTTTAATAGCTTGGTTGATTACGTCATCGAAAACTGTCTACATGCACTTGACGATAGGCTTGGAAGCAGTATTTTATAGCATACGGGACTGTTAGGGTTGATCACAGCTAAGTGTTGATGGTCTCACAGACACCAGGGTCAGAAGTTCGGCGCGAATCGTTTCACGTAAAATCACTACGGCACGAATCCAGGTGGATTTTGTAAAAAAAATGTAAAAAAATGTTTTAAAAAAAACCTTTTTTATTTTTTTATACATTTTCTAGTAAGTCCAAAGCAGGACTTTAGCTTAGATGTCTTGACCCACACCATTAGGGATAGTAGCTCCTAACCTAAGAATAAGATCTTATCCTAAATTATTTAATTCATTCTTATCAAAAGTAACCATTTTCAACACAGTTTTCTGTGTAAAAAATACAATTTATTTCAAAAGCAACATCTTATTTCAACGTCCTCAGTGGGCATGCAGGGAGTGGAAAGTGTACATTACATATAGTTTGTCCATAGGTGTGCACGCAGGGAATGGAAAGTGTACCTGCCCGAAAAGTTAGTCAACAAACATGCCGAATTTGGAAATTGTGCAAGCTTATAGCCTTCGTCTTGATTTTATTTTCATTAATTTCGCAATAATCCATGGATTGAATTTTGTTTGATTTATTTCACCAATCTGACACAATGACATATGATACACCAAATGGCTTCTTTTTGTGGGTTGATGCCTGCTTCGCAAGCATATATATGGATAGTGGATTCAGTGGATTCTTGCAAAAAATATCTAGGAGAATCCATTTGGATTCTCCTAGAGAGTAATGAAAAAAGTATGACCCTGAGACACACATTCCAATCTAGAAAAGACACACTTATTTTTTTTAAATTTTAGGCAATAAGAACTTTTTCAGTCTTCCATGATTGAACACACCTGAAAGTGGGTGGACTTGAGCGACACAATTGTTGGCAAGTCATTTTTTTGCAGCTTTTGTTGAAACATTTTGAGTGAGGAGGTTGTTTTCCCGAGTTATCAGTAGTTTTCAGGCTTATTTCTCAAGTCTGCATCAACAATTCCACAAAGCTATTTGTCCATACAGTGACTGTACAATGGTAATAGCTCTCAACATGAACTCAGCTCCCCTGCAACTTCACTTGCAGAATGAGATCACTTCAAAAAGAAATTAGGCATATCAAATTGTGGTATTTGATCCCCAATTACATTTTACGGTTTGCTCCTACAATTCTTTTGTGAACTTTTATCCTAGATTTTAGGTACACTTTACCTGGTTACCAAGCTGTTCAGCCTATCTTCGTCCACTCCATCCTGATTGGTAAATTATCGTATTATTTGCAATTTTTGGTCAATATTTTCAAAACTAAACATTTTTAAGATAATTGACTTAAGATGATTTTGGTGAAATTTTGGAATTTTTAACCAAAAACTGATTTTGTTAGGTTGTCTGAAAAAAATTGGCGCCAAATAAAAAAAATTGGGCAAAAATTCTCCCAGAACTTATTGTTCTAGGGACTCCCCTGTCGAAGCCTGCTTACCGTTGTTCGATGTTTTGATCTGACTCATTTGCATCTTTCCCGGAGATGCGGGCATTCCAAACTGAACTATTTCCAATATTTCAAACTAGAAACACGGGTCGCACCGACGTGACGTCACCCCATGTCACGCGCCAGCCCGTCACCCAAATTTCGCTTGGACTACCTCGAAATAATCCAAACTACTTCTGCTTTTTGTCGCAGGGGGCTTAGGGCGGCCGGGCGATCAAAACATCGAACAACGGTAAGCAGGCTTCGACAGGGGAGTCCCTAGAACAATAAGTTCTGGGAGAGACTCCCCTGTCGAACTGCTTTCCGGTTCGATGTTTTGATCTGACTCATTTGCATCAACCCAGTTTAGCACAGAACCTGGAGGAGGTGCGATAAAAAGCCAAACACCGCGTATATTATTTATTAATTTAAAGGATCAGATCTTGAAAGGCCCACATCATAATTACTGATGTCAGAACCAGAAAATCGAACCACGGTAAGCTTAGCTTCAGTCTAGCGTTTTTACTCAAAACCCGAGAAGCCTAGCTCAACCTATAAATAAATAACTGATAGACCAACTAACCTAATTTCTTGGATTTCTGCCCGCAACTGGTCCGGCTAGAACCTTGCGGGCGAATTGGCCCCTGAGCGAGTTTCCGTTAATGCTCCTGTAGTAGGCAGCGGAAAACGTAGAGGTGGCCTTCCATGAAACGGCCTCACATATCTCTCTCACGGACAACCCCCGGTGGTAGGCCCATGAGGTAGCAATACTTCGTGTTGAGTGTGCCGTAACACGCTCGTCATTAATAATTGCGTTAGAGTCTTTGACTACCTGAACCAGCCAGCGAGCAATAGTACTTTTCGCCGCAGGCTTATGAGGCTCGGAGTGCGTCAAAAAAAGTTGATCATTGTTTTTACCTCGCACTCCGGACGTCCTATCTGAGTAATACCTTAGACAGCGAACGGGGCACCATAACCTATCATCGTGCACAGATGATCCGGCACTGAGGGAAGGAAGGTAAAGGGTGGAGTACGAGTGCGAACTAGTCTCGTTCTTGGCTACAAAGCCAGGAACAAAAGACATTGTCACACCCGCGCGAGAAAGAGACATTGAAGAAAATGACAATGCATGAAGTTCAGAAGACCTTTGCGCAGAAGCAAGGGCCACGAGAATAACAGTCTTAAGAGTAATATTTTTGAGGGTCGCTTTCGCCATAGGCTCAAAAGGCGGACCCTTAATGTACTCGAGAACAGTGTTAAGTTCCCAGGCAGGTACGATCTTCCTGACTGGTGGCCTCTCGTTGAACATCCCCTTCAGTAGAAGACCGATCTCACCGCCATCATTGACAGTGGATCCGTCCTCAAAACCTACGTGGACTGACATGATCGCGGACTTATAATTCCGGACAGTAGCTGCCTGGAGTCCTGAATCAAACCTCTCAGTTAAAAATAGCGAAATGCTATTTACATCTGCTCGAGTGGGAGAGATACCTCTCTCATTACACCACTCGTAGTAGGGAGCCAAACGCTTAGAATATGTCTTGAGCGTGGATTGGCGTCGACCCGAGGCGACCAAGCCTGCAGACCTTTGAGAAAAGCCTTTCTCCTGGCATCATTGCCGGATAATGGCCAAACAGTCAACTGTAGGTGCTCGTTTGGAAGGAATTCGCCGTGAACTCCCTGCCTGAGCAGGTCCTGAAGTGGAGGTAGCAACATGGGGCGACCCACAAGAAGATCTACCATTGGACGAAACCACACGTGTTTCGGCCAGAAAGGGGCTATGAGCAGGACGTAACAGTCGTCTCTTGCCACCTTTTCTACCACTTTTGGAAGCAGCGATATTGGGGGGAAGGCGTAAGCCGTCAGTCCCGTCCAATCCACTGATAGAGCGTCTGCGGCGTACGCCCTCGGATCGCGAGTCCGAGAGCAATACACCGGTAGCTGTTTGTTCTGGTATGACGCAAACAGGTCGATCGCTGGGTGACAAAATCGTACAAAGATTGTCTGTGCTATCTGAGGTGCTAACGATATCTCCGTGGGGTCGGACGTTCGTCCCCTGGAAAGATCGTCTGCAAGGATGTTTGTGACACCCGCGATGTGAATCGCCCGCAGAGTGATCTGGTGATCTCGACACCATGTTATGAGTCTCATGGTGTGGCAACAGAGGGTGGGAGATCTTGTCCCGCCCTCCCTGTTCAGGTAAGCTACCACCGTCGAGTTGTCCGTCTGGACAAGGACACTGTGTCCCTGTAGATCGGATTCGAACCATTGGAGAGTCTTCTCCACTGCCCAAAGTTCGAGCAGGTTGATGTGTACCTGAGCCTCTATGCTTGACCACCGGCCGAAGGCGCGGTTGTCTAGCCAATGGCCTCCCCAACCCAACATTGACGCGTCTGTCGTGATGACACGACTCGTCGGCGGAGATGGAAAAACCATCCCCGATGTCAGGTTGGCAGGTTGGTACCACCAGTGGAGTTCCTCTTTGATCAGGTCTGAGATAGGAACCATTCTGGACACTGAGTGAACACTTGGCTTGTAGTGCGCCAGCAGGTGAATCTGAATTATCCTCATATGGAACCGACAAAGCGGGATCAGATCTACCATGCTGGCCATGAGGCCCAATACTTTGAGCCATGCTACCGCCGGCGCCACACTCGCTTCCGCTAGGATTCGAGCGCAGGCAGCCATGTTGTGTACTCGTGCCAGGGAAGGCATAACCTGACCCTTCGACAGGTCTAGTCGTGCCCCGAGGTATATCGGAGACTGTGTCGGAACGAGATTGGATTTCTTGTAGTTCACTACAAAACCCAGTCGCGTAATCACCTGGATGACTAGCTGTATGTGGTGCGCTGTCTCTTCTCGAGACTTCGCATACACCAGCCAATCGTCCAGATACTGACAAATGTTGACGCCCCGGCGTCTCAAGTATGCTCCCACCTCTCTCACTACCCGGGTAAACACCCTGGGCGCTGTGGAGAGGCCGAAGGGCAGACATGTGAACATGTACGCCTGGTCTTGTACTTGGAAACGCAACCATTTCTGGTCCTTGGGAGCAATCGGAACGTGAAGGTAAGCATCCTTGAGGTCCAAGGACGCTGCCCAACAGCCTTTGATCGGGCAGCGGAGGACGGAGGCCAATGTTTCCATCCTGAAGCGCTGAGGTTTGATAAACCTGTTCAGCGGCTTCAAGTTGAGAATTGGTCTCCAGTCGCCTGTCTTCTTTGGTGCTAGGAAAAACGTAGACCAAAAACCCCCGTGAAACGGGGGGAAGACAGGAACTATGGCCCTCTTGTCCACAAGGGACGCTACCTCGTTCAACAGGAGTGATCGAAGTACTCTGTCGGCTGGCAAATGTGTTTGCCTGCGACGCGAGTGCGGTGGCGGGGTGAGAGTAAACTCGATCTTGTAACCCCGCTCTACCGTCTCCAGAAGCCAGTTGGACGGCGAAATGGTGATCCATTCCGCGCTGAACTGAAGCAAGCGCCCGCCCACCGGTGGATATGAGTCCACCGGTGACACCACCGTCTGCAGAGGAGCTAAGAGCTCCCCGGACGAGTGGATGGCAGGCGCCGCGCCCTCAGGGAGTTGACTTCTTACCAGAGGTCTTAGGGCGCTTACTGCCCTTAGACGCTGCTGGACCAGAAGTCTTCCCCCGTCCACCACGACGTCTCTTCCCACCGGAAGGAGTCGAAGCGGCAGCGGGCAAGGCTACTGAAGGTACCGCACCAGAAGAACCCGAAGTGGAAGGTTTCGTCGAAGATCTCCGTTTACCAGATTTCTTCGATTTCTTCCTCCTCTTCTGGCTCTTCAACGCCGCCTCCGTATCTACCAGTGACTTCTCATCGAGAACCTCTCTAGCTCGCTGTTCTACCAGCTCGCAGAAACGGTTTCCGAAAAGAAATCCCTGAGTAGAGAGCTCGACCTTATTGAGCGAGTCAGCGAACTGCTGCCCATAGGTCGCGCTCAGGAGGGAGAGAGCGTTCGATTGGCGTAGAGATGTAAGCCTGTGAGCCGCGGACATCGAAGACTGCAAGGATTTGTGAGAGAGATCTGACAACAGATACGCCTCACGAGCAATCTCCGACGCCGAGCCTGATCCTGAAGCAGTCAACCTGGTAAGGTGTTCCGCAACGGTAGAACTGAATGCAGAAAGTCTGATAGACGCCCGCAAGCGACTGTCAACCGACTTTAGACACTCCTCCCAATACGGGGAGTACGTTCCGTGATCATGAGCTTTTCCCTCAACTGGTAGGCGTTTTTGTATTTCTGGGTCCATGGTAGGCACCTTGAGATACGTATTGAAATCATCGTCGGTCACTAGACAGCCCTTCTTGTAGGCCTTCTTAGACGGAGGAGATTTCGCCGCCTCCCAGACAGACGCCAAGTCTGCAGGAAGAGTCAGCGCTGGCTCAACTGATTCTGAGAGTAATGGACACGTAGCGCTAAACACACTAGGTGTGACCGCTGGACGACGCGACTCGTAGGCTATGCCTAGGTCCCGCGCAACGCGGGACAGGATCGAGTGCGTGTCTAACGGAAAGCCATTAGCTCTCTCCTCAGCTGGTAGCGGGGGTAGAGGTACCGATTCGTCGGAATCCGACTCATCATCCTCTCCCGATCCCTTTCCCTCGGCCGAAGAGTCAGACGAATCCGACCCGGATTCATCCTCACTCTCTGGACGGGCATCATCCGAACACAAATCCATATCCACCACGCCGGCAACCGGCACAGGGACTTGGATTGGTACTGATGAAGAGGGGATACTCCCGCCGAGATCCGGGCGAACAGGGTTCACCGTAGGATTCCCAGCACTAACTACCGACGGAACTTGAGGAGGCGGTGCATACTGCGCCTGAGAGGCGAGTTGCATACCGGCTGGCTGTCCAGACTGCCACGGGTAAACCATACCCGGCGGCTGTCCGTACTGCCAAGCTCCTACACCGTACGGATAAGCGGGAGGGCTAGCAGCCTGCGTAAGCAAAGGGTTGTACGACCCTTGCCATGCTGGTGCTTGCGCCCAAGGCTGATATGCTTGGTACTGGGCCCAGGGCCCTGCACTCTGCATACCGCCTGCCGCTGTTGCGTAACCACTCACACCCCCCCCTTGCTGCAACATAGCATGTTGCTGCATAGGAGCGTTAGAATAGAACGCATGAGTATTATCCGTGACCACCGAAGCAGTTGGAATGGTACTCATCATGGGATAAGCTTGTCCTAATCCTCGGTCACCATGACCGGGAGGATAATGACTGGCAAATCCACTAGACATAATACCACCATTCGGCGTGGACGAGTGAGCACTCAATCCTGCCTGAATAGGGCGATTATGACTAATCCCTCCCTGGTTATCAACCGTGGCTAATCGTAAGCCGACAGGAAAACCGGGGGGCGGGGGTAGATCTCGGAGAGTTCTACTAGCGGAACAAACAACGGCAGGCTCAGGGCCGCCCGCCATCGTTGTTACCACCGACTGGCTGGTAGGTGTACCCATACTACCAGAGGTAGCTAGGGCAACTCCCACCGTCAGCGAACCAGCTACTAGTGCGGGGGCGAACCCCACACTCTCACTGGCAGAAAGCGCCGTAGCTGCGGGCACCGATTCTCTCGGACCGCTGCTACTGGCACCCGGCGTGAAAGGTACTAACTCAGGGGTCGACATAACCCCCGAGCTTTCGCCTAGCTCGCCTGACGGAGTAGCGTACTTAACGGGGACCAGTCCCGTCTTTCCACCACTCACGCCGACCGTTTCTACATGCCGATCAGACCGAGCCTGATCGTTAGCTGAAACAGCCACGGAAGCTCCTGTTACAGAGCTCCCCTCCCCCGTGAGAAGGAGGCCGTCGGGCGTACCAACGGACTTTCTACCTACAACATTAACAATACTGATACTGCGAGTGCGTAAACCCTTAGTAAAACCCTTCTCCAAGGCATCAAAGTGACCAGGAGTAAGACCCTTACAAAAGGAATCACACTGATCTGCTCGAGAGCACGATCGGTGGGCGAGACATAATACATGTAAATCCCAATCGGGGATAAGAACAGGGCACTCGGAACATTGGTGCGACATGATTGGATTATGTAAACACAGAACACTGTATAAGTAGAACGTAGATAGGTAATAAACCAAGCGCTAAGCGGCGAAAAGTACTAAGCTGCTGGGCTGATTCAGTAATGTAGTAAGACGAATTATAATCAATCTATTGATGTAGTGAATAAAGATACAAATTCAGTCAAACGCGTATATATAACACGGAATTATCTACCACTGGGGGGATTATCCGTGACTCAACTATAATATGTCACAGAGGGCTTACGTAAAGCTGTAAGGATACATAAAATAGGTATACACGTTAATAACTACATTACACAGACTACATCGATTTATATAAAGATACATCACCAAGATCCATAAACGATATCGTCCATCACAAATAATAATCCCAGCGATCCAGTACGAGTTCAATAAAGATCCAAAGCGTATCCGGACTTGCGGAAAAATATTATTACTAAAAACAAAGAGCCGCCATATTGTATACGTCACAAGTAAAATGGCGGACTCCTCGGAAAATTAGAATTTTACGTTCAGTTTTTAAATGAATTTTGGTACTAAAAAGGTCCGAAATGAAACTAAAACGAGCCGATTTTAAGCGTATAAAATCCAGGAAACTTATCACCCACACGAATTAGGCACGCCACGTGACAAACTCTCAACTCAAGATCCTAAAATCCAGTTATACGGGAGCTCCGACAGAAACACGTCTTTCGAGGTGTCCAAGCGAAATTTAGGTGACGGGCTGGCGCGTGACATGGGGTGACGTCACGTCGGTGCGACCCGTGTTTCTAGTTTGAAATATTGGAAATAGTTCAGTTTGGAATGCCCGCATCTCCGGGAAAGATGCAAATGAGTCAGATCAAAACATCGAACCGGAAAGCAGTTCGACAGGGGAGTCGTAAAAAATACTTTTTGTGTGAAATTTGACACCAAAAATGGATTCTCTGACTCACTTCATTTCAAAAATAGTATATTTTTATGTACAATACATTAGTAGTTTAAAATTTACAGGGCTTGATAAATTTCATAAAAAAGAGTTGACACCTCCCTTAACATGAACCATCTCCCTCCCCTGCAACTTCACTTGCAGATTGAGATCACTTCAAAAAGCAAAATTAGGTGTATCAAATTGTGGTTTTTGATCCCCAATTATGTTTTACAGTTTGCTCCTACAAATCTTTTGTTGACTTTGATCCTAGATTTTAGGTACGCTATATATACCTGGTTAACAAGCTGTTCAGCCTATCCACGTCCACTCCATCCAGATTGGTAAATTTCAATATGCGTTCAGTGTTCTTAAACATAGTGCCAGATCCTGTTAACGACAAACGTGAGAAGAAAGTACATCTTTAGTGATACCTGTGATTATATTAGAGAATCACATTGATCAACAATCATCATGCTTTATACAAAAGTTAGTTAACGCTAGAAGGGTGGTTTTAAACCCCCTGTAAAAGGTCTGGATTTTCTTTTTGGTCAATCGCCTTTATTCTATTTATTTCGTTATAATGTTCAAAGTGTTTTGCACACGTATGGAAAGCTGTGAGGTGTTCATCTCTCCAATGATACCAACCTATAGTTTGATCAGTTCCAAATTGACGAGAAATATACTGTATTTTTCTCCGCGCATTAAAGTAATCCAAGCGTATGTGCGTAATTATGGCCACACGCACACAGTTTTCGTTGCACGCACGCGTTACGCATATGATGCACCGTGCGCTTGTTGCCTTCAGCACCCCCCCCCCCCCCGTCCTTTTGTATTTATTCGCTGCTGTAAGAAGGCTTCGCCAATTTGGAGCAGATCAAACTATACTAGCAATCACTTGTTTCAGTGTTCAGCAACATTCTCAAGCAAGTGGCTGAGCACTGAAACAAGAAATTGTTTCCGCTGGAAGGAAGAACACACCAGCCTCTCATTGATATGTAACTTAGGTCCGAAGTTTACCGCTTTGTAACTGTCGAATTCCGCGTTTTTCCGCTTTGTAAATTTTGCATTTTTCTATGATATAATTTTCCCCAAGAAAGCTTAAAATTTAACGTTTTTTTACGATCTATAAAACCTAAATAAACACACTTTACAGAAATGTTTAGGTTTATTACGTATCGTTTTTTAATATTTATATTGTTTTATTCAAGACTATTTATAAATTGTGTGTTTTGGACGTTTTTTGTGCTTTTTTTCTTCTTCTTTTCATTAAAATGTTGTTTTCCGCGTTTAACCTCAATTCCGCGATTCCGCAACGCAGTAAACTTCGAATCTTATATGTAACACATAATGAATCCATCACAAACAAATTGGTAAAATTGGCGATTAAAAACAATTTCCACACTTTTTTTTGAGGAGTTTAGAATCACAGAACTATAAATAAAAAGGGAAAAAAATCATGAAATATACATTACAGTGGAAGAAAAAGACAACGTTTTTGAAATAAACCATTTATTATATCATTGTATTGTATTGTATTGTATTGGTTTAAAAATTGTATGGTACATGGAAACAAATGTCTGGTTATAGCACACAGAATGTTGTATCAAATTTGCATCTAATTAATATTTAATGATCAACAATGGTCAATACATTTCAACCGGATGTAACAATATTTCTGATGACCTTTTAAAATGCAAATATGCAATAACTTATTTTGGCAACTTTTTTTGTGTGTGGAATTCACAAGTGATATTAGACACACCTCCAATTATGGCACACATAAAGTTGATAACATTATTAGTATTTCCTTATTTGGATCAGACAAACCAAGATAATTAGCATAATAATGATAATGAATCTTGCAACTGTGGTATTTGTTAGTTGAGTAATGATAATGATATAAACTGCTCACAAAAAGTATCAAAACACTTAGAAATGATCCAATATATAACGGCTCGAAAGGGTATGCATTAATCGAAGCAAATAACCAAGTGTATAATATTGTTCTGCGTATTTTGACACCTCGATCGATGAGATACGATGTTGCGGAGCGGAGTTATTGTCATTTCGATGGTCGTGGGTACAGTTTCAAAAGTGACGATCATCCTATAGAAAGAGGTTTGCATTACTGTTTAGAATGATCAAATTCGTGATTTTCAATAGGGATGAGTGTCACTTTGGAAAGTGGACCCACGATCATTGAAATGACAATAACTCCGCCCCGCAACATCGTATCTCAACGATCGAGGTGTCAAAATACGCAGAATAAAATTATGCACTTGATTATTTGCTTCGATTAATGCATACCCTTTCGAGCCGTTATGTATTGGATCATTTGTAAGTGTTTCGATACTTTTTGTGAGCAGTTTAGTTCAGTCAGTGCCAAATTGGAGAACCTGCTTACCAAGCCTCCAAATAAGTGTGCATGGACCAGGAGCTTCTCTGGTCCTATACTTTACTGTGCAAAATTTGGAAAACATCAGGTCCAGCAATTACCCTGAACAAACTCATGGCAATGGCAAATGTTCGGATAATATAAAATGCAAAATCTATTCCGTTAATATACTTTATGTAATTCGCACTTCGTGATCTATTCTTTAATAGATTTTTCAAAAAAACGTGAGTATGACATTGTGAGAAGATGTTGGCCTGAACAGCAATTAGCTATGAATTCTAAAATCTATCATAATAAAAAAAACTCCCCTAGTGCTTCTATGCATGTCATATGGTTAGTGAACTGGTTTTTCCTGTGCACCTGTAACCCTAACCCCTAACCCTAACTCTAACCCTTTTCCTGTACATGGTGAAAATAAATGATTAGTTTCACAGATATTAGGAAGAATTAATACAGTAAAAGAGACAGGAAAATGAAAGCAGACACAGAGACAGGACTTCTATAGTTACACTGTGACACTTTACGGTGTTGTGAAGATCTTACTATAAATAAAACAAACATTTGTCGATCACAGCGTCATGAGCCGAACGCTCGCGATCATTACAAAGGTTGAGCGTGTCCTTGCATGCAGTGCGCTCCAAAAACAGTCGCAACGCAGCGTGGGGTCTTGTTGATTATGGCCAGCGATTGGTCAATTACCTATTTGTTTACAATTACGTCACATCTTCCTGTTTTACTGCGCCCTCGCCATCGCAAATGACGCAGTTACGCATGCTCAGCACCAGTTGCAGGGGATGCTGGGAAATCGTATACGCTGTGATCGACAAAAAATTGATGATAATACAGGGTGGATCCAAAAGGTTAACCTACATATGACAGCCATTTTCTTCTATTTACTAATTCATGTTTATAAATGTTTATGAAATACGGTAGTTTAAAGATATCATGTGCAAAATTGACTTGTCCACAGATGCCTCCAAAGTTTCTCTCAAAGAAGTCATACCTGGTCGAAATACTTGATTGCAGGCCATTGCAATCTTTACCAATTCCCTATTTTTTGCTTATTGATTATTAATTTAAAACATTGTCTAAAAGTGCTATTTTCCATGTCTTTGATTTGATTCCTGTTCAGAATATTTTAGTAAAATGGACTAAGATGAGAAGGCTACTGTGGACAAACCGATTTTCTTTAACGTTCCATATTTCATAAACGAAATTAGCTAACTCTTCAATTTTGGCCCTGTACTACTTAATAGCCTCTGCTTTGATAAAATGTAAACAAATTTAACAAATGTTATTAGTAAGTAGTTAAAAATGGCTGCTAAAAATGTTACCACCCTGTATACCATTCACCAAATTTAAAACCATACGGACGATCAGCATAATTGATGGCAAATTGAATCTAAATAATCAACTCTATATATTTTGTTAGTGTTTGGTCGAGAATTTTTTGAAAATAGTAACCTTACAAACGTAATTGTGTACATAGTTATCCAAAAACATGTAAAGGAGAATCTGACTATATCATTTTAATTTAACAGTTAAAGATTGGTCCCATCAAACATCCCCCTCCCTTCCCTACTGTTTTGTCAGTGCGATAGAGACAATAGAGAGAAAACATAGCGTTCACATGATCATTTTCAATTAAACAGAAACATCTTTATTTTGAGGAAATATTCCTAAAAAATATGGTAACTTTGTAACAGACAGGTTGATCAATCAACCACAACCAATATTTTGGACGTGGAGCACTTTCATTGAACAACAATTTAACAAGATCTTAATTAATAAGAATTCCAACTGTTTCAACTTTATTCAAGTTTTCATAGATCTGGGTTCAAGGGGATAAATGTATAGTTAATACACAAGGTTCAAGTTTATTCAAAACAGCCAGAAAAAACAACAACGCTAAAATATCCCACATAATTTGGCATGAAACACTGATAAGTTCACAGGAATCGTATAATTTCTTGCAATTTCGTTGGTGAGAACTGGGAATATGTCAACTCTTAGCAGAGACACTGATTGAAGAGAGGTTCAAATTTGTTTTATCCAACCAAAATCAAGTCTGCAGATAATGTGCGATCTGATCAGTTAAAAGCATGTGTCAAAATGTAAATGTTAATGAAATCAAAGATGGAAATGTGTTCCTATGAATAATGCAATTTTGTTTTTCTACCAAATTGCAATAAATGTAGCATCTTGCATCTAACCCACTCAACGTTTCAATCTCATTCAATTATTTGTCATGTGTTAAGATTCTTACTGCCAATAAATTTCCAATTTGTGATGAAAAGTCCATTTCCATTTCATCTCAGTGACAGAAACATAATTTAAGAGTCCTGCCAATAAATTTCCAATTTGTCAATAAATTTCCAATTTGTGATGAAAAGTCCATTTCCATTTCATCTCAGTGACAGAAACATAATTTAAGAGTCACTGCCCCCACCCATAATATACAGGGTGTCTCAAAAAAATTAGGACTCTGTTTCATGACGGTGTAATTCTTACTATAGTCATTGGACCATGACCAATTTAGTCTCAATGCAAAGCCCAATTAATTCTTATGATATCCTGAAAATATAAGATAAATCCGATGCAAAATAAGAAAACTAGCGTACTTTGCGTAAATCATGTCATTTACTGGTTTGTACAATGGGATCTACATTGTACAGACCAGTAAATAACATGGTTTACGTTTCAATACGTCATAATAATTGTCAACATAGTAAATAATCTATCAGTCAATAGCAAAGTTTAGTTTGGTAACCCATTTAATTCTGGCACAAATCAATCCTTGCTAAACAAATCCGCAAAACAGATGCTTGCATATTCTGTGCAAATTAAAAAGGTTTTGTTAAACAGTTCTCGAACACACTGTGGATGGTTCATTGAGTTACAAGTCGAGCACTTGCATGTTACTCGACTGTTACTGTGTGAATCCCCATTGTACAAACCAGTAAATGACATGGTTTACACAAAGTACGCTAGGTTTCTTATTTTTCATCGGATTGATCTCATATTTTCAGGATATTATAATAATTAATTGGGCTTTACATTGAGACTAAATTGGCATGGTCCAATGATTATAATAAGAATGACACCGTCATGAAACAGAGTCCTAATTTTTTTGAGACACCCTGTACATTAATATAGTTAAGGCATCAAAAATAAAAAATCGGGCCATTTAGTAAATTTTTCTAAAGACATATATCAAAATGTTCAAAAACATTCCCATAATAAAGAAAGAAAGAGAAAAAAATCATGTTGTTTAAATAACTAAAAAACATTGAAAAAATTGGGGGAAAGTTGCACATCCTTTGTAATTACAAAATATTGATAAGTCGAAAAAGGACGAGGCCTATGACTTAATTATTCCTCATTTAATTTTTAAATTGCATTCATGTCTACTAAATGATAAATTCGTTACCCCCTGTTTGTTCTCACACAATACGAACAAATAAATGTCTATAGTTTGTTTCCAAAGCACACCATAGATATTTTTCCGCATTGCATAAACAAAAGGGGATAACTAATAGTATCTTCAAGCTGAATCTGGGCAATCGGCGCTTCTCGATATCAATTTAAACAAAAAGATGTGAACCACAAGCTGTCGATAACCTCTCTGTCAGCCATGTCCTGCAAACAGTATTACTGCCAAGCAGTATGTATTGCCCTTTTTAGCGCGTGCACATTTGAGCCCCTTTCAGGTAGGTATAAAGCACTTTATAAAAATGCATCTACTTAATCAATTTGAGTGGTATCGGATAACAGGTGCCCTTAATAATATAAAATCTATACAGTTCTTGTATTTAATCATAATACCTGTGTGGAATACGATTATTGACACCTCATCAATTCAAGATTTCTTAAAGAGACAACATGTACTCAAAATTGATAGGCATTAAAAAATAAAAAACTTGCTCCTTCTGATTTTCAAAAAAAAATATAGCTGGCGATCTGTTTTCCAACATAAAAAACAACACTAATTTGGTTATGATGGTGGTATAGTGACAGGCACACAAATAAATTGCCTATTAAACCACATCTAATGGGCCCTGCCCTATTAATGTTGTACCTATATTGTATTATTCTATCAAAACACCTTTTGTCAACGTCACAGTTTCTTGAACATAATTTGTCTAATGTGTGCATCCACTGTAGATCGAGTGTCACATTGCGTGCCAATGCTGCATTGTCTCATGGTCAGTCAATGATTAGCTATGTAATTGTTTTGTTTAAAACGTTGCTCATATATGAAGGTGCATGTTTTGTGCCAGAAAGCCCCATATGCCCCATAATATTTTGATGTTATTAATGTGCATTTTTATATCGTAATTTTAATATTGTATATTAGCATGTAATTTGGCCTGCGGGCCACGAGATGCTTCTGAATAAAATACCAATAATAATAATAATAATAATGCAATAGATTGTCTGATTTTTTTTTTGATTTTTTTTGTAGTCTGGGTAACAATAACTACCTTTATGATATTTAACAGAGGACAACCATGATGAAATACGTCTAGTCTGAATTCTCAAATACACAATAGCAGCCATGTATTGTACCATATCATTAATAATTTAAACTTTAATGGACGACTGCTATTGTGATACTAGCAAAGCTTGTACAGGGTGAGTCAGATAGAACAGGCTCTATTTGTACAAAGCGTCAAGAGAATTTCTGGCCTGTATGAAAAGGGGTCCATTTTGTAGAACTTACCGCCATTAGACCAGGAATAAATTGGACCTGTTTCAAGTTATTTAGTACATTCTGACCTACGGGTATATAATGAAGAGCCAACGATTGGTTCATTTGTGATTTACTGACACATGCATTGGCCTATGGTCAAACAAATATGCAACTATCGCATATCTGGGGTCCTTCTGATATTTTCAATTATGTCAAAGAAACTATGACGGACGGCTGGACAAAAAAAAAGTTATCTACAGAAGTTTACCACCAGGTAACTTACGACGACAGCGTGTCGATCGTGTCGATTGTTGAGCTGCAACATACAAGAAAAAAGTACTTAAGCAACATGGATTAGAAAATAATAATCGTTGATCTGACCATTTCCGAAACTCTTGGTGACAGTGTTTGCTGGGCAACAGCATATAATGTGGTAACATGTGACATGGAGTCGTAAAGTCTGATATTATCAGATATTGTGCAGATTTCACTGATTTTCTGATTTCACTGTCAAACTGTTCGGAAGTAGTCAATCCAACAATAAATTTGAGTTGCAAAAGTGTTTTTATTTTCGAATTTCAGATCACTCTATTCCCTTGATCCAACTCTGCATTGCCAACAGAATGTATTCAGATGTTCAGTGTAGCATTTACGCACAAGCTCTTGGATTAATCTTTGATTGTTGAGGTATATAATGCCAGCGCACTGGAACGACACACACTTGAACCTTGAAATACAATCTACAGTCACTGCAAAGAGGAAGATCAACAGAGTAAGTGTAAATTCATGAGGGCGGGTTGGAACAGTAGCACGTTTTACTGATCCCCGGGATAATTCAATCAATACCAAGTATCACTGTAATCATTATTTGGGTAAGAAATTGTTTTAAAGCCGTATACAAGAGTCATTAAATAAGTTCTACCTCTTACCTCATAACCTTGCTATTATATTAACCAGTCTTATATTAACCAGTGTATTATATTAACCAGTCTTATATTTCGCAATTGTAGCTTTGAATCTCAGCTACAAATTCATAGTAGATTGGTCCAATTAATGGTTGTACTTTTCTGGTATGCATTAACAACTGAATGTCCATTAGTGTGACGGAAACTGTATGTATAAAAGCACACCCCCAGACAAAACGTATCTATCGGTCAAATATAACCATTCTAAATTTCAGATATCATTTTCATAAACTATAAACAATAAAAGTGACTGATTTGATATGAAAAAAATATGACGTCCAGAACCAGATCAGCCCGAATATTCACGGCGATCAAAAAAGTGCTACCAAAACCTGCTATTGACCGCTGATGACATCATCAGCGGTCAATAGCAGGCTTTGGGAAAATAATAGGCTTTGGGAAAATAGTAGGCTTATGGTCTCCAGAGCAGCTTGAGAAAATAGTTCATCCCATTTCCCTTATGAGCAGTCCATATTTGTATACTATTTGCAAGCCTACAAGAGTTATTATTGCTTACAATCTAATTTATACATGATAATTCTGTATTATATTTAGATATCGTCAATTGTTTTCCATATTCGGTATACAATACAGAGAAGAAGAAAACCCATGTATATAATTTGAGGTAATTTTCCGTTTTCGATTGTCTAAACTCTCTCTCTCTGGCTTTGACCACATCAGAACAAAAGTGAAACGGATATCAATTATAGAATTTACTTCAAATGTGCAGCCATGATTCAGAGCTATAATCATGACAAATGATATGAGGCTGACATTCATATTAGTGATGTTTATGAAGGAGGTAGTAGAACTTATTGAATGACTCTCGTAAAATGGAGTGATAATTTTCAAATTAAGGCCAAAAAGAAAGATGTTTGGTTGCCCTCCGCGACCGATCCAAAAATCGCAAAATTTGCTTTTTTTATTCTTATTTTTTTAAATATTTTTCTCAACCCATTCGAAACTTGCTGTTAATATTTTCTCCCAACATCTTCATTCAAAGTTAAAATATAAACACCACAACGTCAGAGGCGATAAGCAGCATTGAAATTTGTATTTAAACAAATCATATTAAAAAAACGCTATCATGCCCTAAAAAACAAACAAACAAAAAAACCATCATGCCCTAATTCTTTCTTTTTTTAAACGCCCTAATTTTTTTTTTTTGAAACCTTAATTTTTTTTAAAGAGAAACAGAAAAAAGGATTGACCTACCGACCCTCCAAAAATGTTCCCTTTAGGGGGCAACCAAACATCTTTTTTGGGGAACTTCATTGTCAGGCCTATAATTATATAGTCCAGTCAGTTCCAATACAGCAATGCATTAATACATTACACAACAAGGTGTGTCGTGTCTTGTATGCGTGATGCATGCGAATACCATAATTGCACAGGTATATATGCAAGTATTACTTTTGCATGCAGAGAGATAAAAAAAATCATATTTCTCGCCAATTTGGAAATGACTAAACTATAATATCCCTAGGACAGACATTACCTTCTTCTGTGATATATGCTCATAATTAGAAATTATTGAGTCATCGAAAAGAATTTCCATTTAACACCTGTGCTAGAATGGTCGGGTCCTGTGTCGTCACTTCCGGTGCAAGTTGACCAATCCTACGCCGGGTGGCAACGCCGGTTGTTGACGCCCCTCCCTGTTGTTTTCGCGGTCGCCTCATCTGTTATTTTTAATCATATTCTTTCGTGTCTACAAAGCGAGAGGTGCTTCTCACTTTATCAAAAATTTTAAAATTAAAATTAAAATTTGAGTGAAGAAATTTGTTAACGTGTGATCAAGTTATACATATCATCCGTGGTTCAACATGCCAAAACGTGGCGCAAAACGGTCGGCGGCTACTGCGGGTCTCGCCAGCAGCAGTGCTGGCGCGAGTACATCTCAGTCTCACGTACGTGAGACACGTTCACAAGCTCGCGCAATTGCTCAATTAACCGAGGCTGTTGGAAGTACCGGCGGGGGTAATCAAAGAAATGAACCCCGGGCCGATCAGAATTCAAGTTCAAGTCGTCCCAGTACATCTGTCCAGGTACCGATCCAGGTTCCTCGATCTCAAGCAGGTCAGCAACAACAAGATGGGTCGTCAAACCAACCAGCGGCAGCGGGAGGAAGTCGGGGTGATTCAACAGCATCAGTGGCGGGAAACGTATCGTCAGTGGCGGGAAACGCTATTTCAATGGCGGAAAGATCAGCGCCGGGTCCAGTAAATTCTGCAATGGTGGCGAGCGTAACAGGACCAGATCAAGGAAATCTCTCCCAAGTGCTAGAGAACTCTTATCCGGTGTGTGTTGGTGAATTGGGAAACAGCAACCAGGCCCAAATTAACGGTGAGCAGTCCAGTCCAGTACCCCCTGGCCCGGGTAGAAACATGAACTTTGTGACGTCACGGGAAGATCGTCGAGACGTGTCGTCGCCATCGCTGGGAAATGTTACCGGAAATGTGCAGCAGCAGCTACAAGTACAGAACTTTGTTCCTCACGGAGTAATGAATATGTCGGCGGCAAATTTGTTGCGTGGAGCTGGAGGACCGTCAGGAGGACATGTTGCGGGTGGTGAGGATACTTTAAATATGGTTAATTCTTTCCCTATGTCATTTAACGCTTGTCAAACCTCTGATCCAAATCCCCTAGTTTCGGTATGCAGCCCGCTAGGGGCTGATTTGCCACTAGCGATTATCGCTAAAATTATAAACTCAGACTATGTTGAATTTGCCAATCTGTTGGAAAAAAGTGGGGGTGGCGAGGGGGATTCTATGGGTATGTCGTTGTCCGTTAACTCTTCCGGACAATTTGTGTGGGTGGACAATAACAAGTCTAAGCGTACCATAAATTCAATCCAGTCTTGGACCGACGCTTTCCTAGTGTTTACATCAGTTTATTTGGGGGCCCACCCGTCCCGTGCGCAGGAGTTGCTAAAGTATGCGAATATAATTCGCACTGCTGCTGCACGGTACGCGGGTTGGGGTTGGAAGACCTATGATATACAATTCAGAATGCGCCAGCAACGGCAACCAAATAGGTCTTGGGCGGTCATAGAAGGGGAGTTATGGACCATTTATGTTGCGTCACCAGCATTTAGGGGTCCCACTCCTTTTCGGAATGCAGGGCAGGGAAAAAATCAGCCCGGGGGTGGCAAGCGCGGGGGAGGGGGTGTTTGTTATGACTTCAACAAGCCAGGGGGATGTTCACGGCACCAATGTAGATTCGCTCACCGATGTACAAAATGCCACAGCAACACTCACGGGGCCCATGTCTGTAAGAAATAGGTCTAACTCTAATGATTGCTGTATAGTGGGCCAGTTCTGCATTTCATGTAAATACTCATCCCCTATTATTTTGAAGGCCATAGAGCCGTGGTTGTACAAATATCCTGATAAAATTGCTGCGGGGGTGTTATTAAATGGTTTTTCTCATGGGTTTAAATTGGGGTATGAGGGTGTAAGGGCGGCACGGGATTCACCTAATTTGAAATCGGTCAGTTTAGATCCCGGTGCGGTCTTGAAAAAATTGGACAAAGAAATTGGGTTGGGCCGTATCGCGGGTCCATTCAAATCCAGACCTCTGGATAGACTTATTGTCTCCCCTATTGGCTTAATTCCAAAACCGCAACCGGGTAAATTTAGATTGATCCAACACTTATCTTATCCCGAGGGGTCATCGATAAACGATGGCATTGACCCCAATATGTGTTATGTCAAATATGCTAGTTTTGATACAGCCGTAGGTTTAGTGGCAAGTGCCGGGCCTCATTCGTTAATGGCCAAAGCAGATATCGAATCTGCGTTCAGGTTGTTACCGGTACATCCCGCGGACTTTGAATTGTTAGGTATTAGGGTGGGGGATCAGTTTTTCGTGGACAAGGCGCTCCCGATGGGAGCGTCGTGTTCACCGGCATTATTTGAGACATTTTCAACATTTGTGGAATGGGTCGTAAAGCAGGTCTCGGGGTCAGGGTTGGTGTCTCACTACGCGGATGACTATATTTTCGTAGGGGTCAAAGGTCAATCAAAGGGGTCATGTAGCATGCTGTTTGATTGTTTTTCTAAGTTATGCAAAGACTTAGGGGTTCCATTATCCTCAGAAAAGTCAGTAAGCCCTACGTCAAAATTAGTGTATTTGGGTCTCGAAATAGACTCCGCCCGTCAATTGGTGTCCATCCCGATAGATAAAGTTAAATCAATTTCGGCAAAAATTGAGAAGGCTTTACAGTCGGATAAGATTTCATTGAGGGGTTTACAATCATTGATCGGGTCTTTATCTTTTGTGTGCAAGGCAATTTCACCCGGGAGAACATTCCTTCGCAGGCTCATCAACCTAACATGTGGCGTGACGAAACACTGGCATTTAATTAGGTTGTCAAAGGGGGCGACTGCAGATTTAAAAATGTGGTTAGTCTTTTTGCAGAGTTTTAATGGGGTCGCAATAATCCCAGATCAAATGTGGGTGGGTGACGAGGATTTAGAATTATTTACGGATGCTAGTGCGAGCTTGGGGTGTGGAGGGTTCTTCAAGGGACGGTGGTTTCAGAGTAGTTGGCCAGGGTCGGTAGGGCGCACACAATCCATAACTTGGTTAGAATTGTTTCCTATTGTTGTCGCGATGGTACTGTGGGGCCACCTGTTACGGGGGAAACGTATCATACTACGCTGCGATAATCAGGCCGTAGTTGTCATCATTAATAAGCAAACGTCAAAGTGCCCTCATGTCATGAAGTTGTTGCGTTTCATGGTCTTACAATGCTTGAAACAAAACATATTATTTTGCGCAAAACACATCCCGGGCAAACGTAACGTTATCGCTGACGCTCTTTCTCGATTTCAGATGGTGCGTTTCCGAGATGTGGCACCCCATGCGTCAGCAGTCGGGACACCAGTGCCGCCGTTTCTTTGGACACTTTAAATGCAGAGTCGCAGCGTTTGTTAAGTGCGTCATTAGCTCCAAGCACTCAGGCGACTTACAAAGGTTGCGTCAATAAGTTTATTGATTTTAGATTCCAGTATAACTTAGGGCAAATGTGGCCTGGGTCTTACAGGGATATTATGTCTTATATTGCATTTATGTCACTCGGTGGGTGGGCTCCCTCTTCAATCTTCACCCATTTGGCTGCCCTTTCGTTTGTCCACAAAATAAATTTGTGGCCAGACCCAACCGATTGCTTTATTATCAAGAAAATGAAAGAGGGTTGTAAGCGTCAGGGTCATCGCACTGATAGTAGACGGCCAATCACATACTCACTGTTATGTAAACTAATAGGGGTCTTACCTTCTGTTTGTTGGTCCTCTTACGAAAGTACACTCTTTAAGGCCGCATTTATGCTGTCTTTTTTTGGATTTTTGAGGGTGGGGGAATTCACCAGTCCTAGTAAGTCTGCGGACACTTCACGTATAATCGCAGTCTCCGATATCACTTTCAAAGACGGGGGTATGGAGGTTAGAATACGTTTTTCTAAAACCGATCAGAGGGGGGTCTCGGTACCATTGTTTTTTCAACGGGCGCAGAACCCTATGTTATGCCCAGTGGTTGCAATTATTGAATTTTTGCAAATACGTGAAAACCGTCCAGGCCCACTCTTTGTTCATTTCAACGGGGGCCCACTAACTAGGGGGCAATTTTCTCACATCTTGAAAAAAACAATAAATGTACTGGGCCTCCATCCGGCAGGGTTTAGTCCCCATAGTTTCAGGATTGGGGCAGCCACATCAGCTGCAATGTGCGGGTTATCCGACGATCAAATTCAGGCTCTGGGAAGGTGGAAAAGTGCAGCATTTAAGCTTTATATCAGACCAGCGCAACTTGTTTCTAATTTTTAGAGTTCCCTCAGGGTTGCTTAAGCGGTTGATTATAATATGAAATTATAATTTGCACTGCACAATTTTTTGAAATTTTGTTGTTTTTGCAATCTGTCATTCTGCAGGTATGATGCGCACATTGGTCATAGGGGATAGCATGGTGGGCCGCGTATCGGGCAGGAAGGTGCAGCTAAGGGGTGGTGGTCAGGTGACATGGTATGGTTTCGGGGGTGGTAAGCTAGCTGAGCTGCGGGGTAAGCTGACCAGTTTCCTACGTAGGACACGTTTTCCTACAACCATCATCATCCATGTTGGTACAAATGATATCTTTAGCACAAAAGTCGGGCTTTTACGCTTCCAGATTGCAGAAAACCTGGAAACCATTAGACAGTTGTACCCGAACACTAGGATCATATGGTCCGACATACTACCTAGAGCCTTTTACCTGTTTGAAAGTAAAGTAGGGGCGGGAAAGAGGGCTACTAGGAATGTGAACGAGTTCGCTCATGCGGTGTGCCGTGGGTTGGATAACGCATGCTTTATCAGTCATTCTCATAATATTGCACCATGTGACCACACACTCTATTGCTGGGACTCCGTACACTTTTCTCCAAAGGGAAATGAACGTCTCTTAAGCAATTGGGCCGAGGCCTTATGTTACTTCAATAGCAACCCAGGGGCAAAGCGTTTTCCTTTAGCGAAACGTCGTTAACTTCGCTGTCTTGCCCATAATGTCACACAGTCGCAGGTTGTTATTCGGGGGGGGGGGGGGGGGGGGGGCTAGGCAAGTATTTGTCTTTGAGATGTCAAAGCCAAGTACTTGTTTGGCAGTGTTTTTTGGTTTGTCAAAGTAAAATGGATTAAAATCAAAATAATGAGTGAACGACACGTTCAAAAAAGGTTGAAATTTGTTACAGGTGTGTGGTGCGCTCTAATTTTTCAGATGATGCCTGTCTGAGGAGCGGGGGAAAAAAGGTCCATAATCAGCCTATATAGGCTGATGGCCTTATTCAAAATTTATTCCAATCTAATAATAAGTAAGGATAAAATAGTATTTCAAAAATGATCGCAAATATTGAAATATGTGTTCCGGTTTCGGATATACAAAAGAAAATTTCAGGACTAGCCTCAAGTCTCAATTTCAGTCGGGATCGACATTATTATTGTATTGTTCTCAGTGTGTTTGCGTTTGCAAGGGGTTCTAATTGGGTTTCTCTGCCCAGGAACAGGCGGTAAAAGGGAGGAGTCCTGCGCTATGAATCTTGCCTTTCCGCCTTCCAATTTACTGTGTTTTATGTAAAACATGTGGTGTATGATTTGAGCATGGGTTGGCAGTCCTTAATGAAATAAATGAAATGTTATATACATGTATCTCGCTTGACACGAGGCAACGGCAAAAACAACTGTTTGTGTGTTAAAATCTAGCGTCTGGTGGTAATTAGAAATTATTGAGTCATCGAAAAGAATTTCCATTTAACACCTGTGCTAGAATGGTCGGGTCCTGTGTCGTCACTTCCGGTGCAAGTTGACCAATCCTACGCCGGGTGGCAACGCCGGTTGTTGACGCCCCTCCCTGTTGTTTTCGCGGTCGCCTCATCTGTTATTTTTAATCATATTCTTTCGTGTCTACAAAGCGAGAGGTGCTTCTCACTTTATCAAAAATTCCCACCCACCCTCCCTTGTGTGGGGTTGCCCACTGGCAGAATGCGTGATTGGTTGTCTGGCAGTGTTTTTTGGTTTGTCAAAGTAAAATGGATTAAAATCAAAATAATGAGTGAACGACACGTTCAAAAAAGGTTGAAATTTGTTACAGGTGTGTGGTGCGCTCTAATTTTTCAGATGATGCCTGTCTGAGGAGCGGGGGAAAAAAGGTCCATAATCAGCCTATATAGGCTGATGGCCTTATTCAAAATTTATTCCAATCTAATAATAAGTAAGGATAAAATAGTATTTCAAAAATGATCGCAAATATTGAAATATGTGTTCCGGTTTCGGATATACAAAAGAAAATTTCAGGACTAGCCTCAAGTCTCAATTTCAGTCGGGATCGACATTATTATTGTATTGTTCTCAGTGTGTTTGCGTTTGCAAGGGGTTCTAATTGGGTTTCTCTGCCCAGGAACAGGCGGTAAAAGGGAGGAGTCCTGCGCTATGAATCTTGCCTTTCCGCCTTCCAATTTACTGTGTTTTATGTAAAACATGTGGTGTATGATTTGAGCATGGGTTGGCAGTCCTTAATGAAATAAATGAAATGTTATATACATGTATCTCGCTTGACACGAGGCAACGGCAAAAACAACTGTTTGTGTGTTAAAATCTAGCGTCTGGTGGTAATTCAGAAAGTTAAGTTCTAACAAAAAAAATCAAATTTGCCAAGTTGCTACAGACATATCGAAATTCATCTTTTTTCATCTTCTTTTTCTTTTCTTTTTCTTTCTCTTTTTGCAAAGAGACTTTGACATCCAACATTTGGATTAGACTTTTGGATTGTTTCACTATCATCTGTCTTCATAAGCCCTAGCTATTTATGTTGTGGCCATGTATGCTGTCAGTCGGGTCATCTTACCATCTCGCTCTCTGTAAGTGAGGAGGCCCCTCAACAAACACTGGATCATTTTTCAATATTTCAAATGAGAAAATGCGACATCGGAATAAAGATACTATTTACGCTTCTCCCCCTCTTTGGAACTGTTATTTTGACAAACAAGACACAAGAGGGGGGTAAAAATATAATGGGCCACGTTTGAGACTTTTTTAAAAGAGATATTGGGTATTTTATTCAATAATTATGAATTAAAAGTCCTGGAAGTTAGTGCATACATTGCAGAGCAAGAAAATCCTGGCGAAGATTTACAAATATTTTGGGCAGCGGGTCATCGGTAGCGCTATAATCGTTATCTGGTCGACTCTGTGTTATTAAGAGTTATCATGACAGCACAATTGTTGCAGCATAAGATTACCAAACCCGCGATTCCCAAAACTTTGGTACATGTAACAAATACTGTGATTCCAATTTTAAAAATAGCATGTGGTTAAAAATATATGCCTTACAAGTGTAGCTAGACCAACATTTTTAAGTTATATTTGGATTTTTTTCAATCGTTCATATTGACAATTGCATGTAAATAATTGCGATGTCAAAAGTTAGTACATGGTTTCTAAAAAGTAATTAGGCCATTTTAAAACATTTAAAATTAAAAAAATCTCATTTTAAAAGTCGCAATGTTTGCATAGAAAGGGTTATAACATTTTGAAAGATACAATTTTTGCCTTATTTGATTTATTCTATTGTATTTGTTATTAAAATATGTGCCTGTCTCACTTGAACTAACGATGCGTATAGTTCATATTCAGGATGATTTTAATCTGAAAAGAAATGTTAAACCAACCATACAAAACCTTTTTCTTTATCTCTATCAAAATTACTCGCTTTAAAGCACATTAACAGTTCACTACATGTTATGAAAGAGCAATTTTAAAAGTAAGACCCTTTTCTGGGGAAGGCCCCCTCTAGTTATGCCCCCGGTTTGAGAACATGCTGGCTTCAATTGCCAGTTAAAAAAACAATATAACAAGTGTTCTCTATCATATACGTAAAAAGCGTTTGTATTTCAAATAGGTTCCTATTTTTATATAACAATTTTAATCAAGTATGACATTTTAGACAATATAGTAACTTTGAGATATCCCATACTTTGAGAGGCCAGAATTTTGAATAAAAATAGGTTTTGCCAAATATTCTAATCTTATATAAGGTAACCTTTGAATAAAGTTTTTCACAGCATCAACACTCCTCTCTATCTCAACCTTTCCCCAGCCCCCTATTTTTACTCGAAGGCCCAGAGTTAGTACAGGACAACTTACCGTGGTGAGTGAACAGCTCCGTCAGGATGGAATTGGCCAGAGTGATGACCACGCTAGACAACGGCGGTAGATCGGCCAACAGACTGACCACATAATCTACCTGATGCTGGTACTCTGTGGTGAACCAGGGCTGCTTGGTCAGGGTCTCCACATCTGTAGGTACGTGTACTTGCTCTATCATCTGCAAATAGCAATTAGGTACATTGCATTGTTAAGGCGGAGGGGGGAATCCTGTTCTTCATCACTGGCCAACGCATATTTTAAATGATTATTATTTCATTTGTTTTAAAACTATTTTACAAACTTTTTGAAAATCTTTAAAATTCATGAATTTTTCTGATGAATTTGCTAAAAAATGCTAATCAAGCTGTTCCTTTTTGACAGGTCTTTTACTCTGAGCATATTATTTGTTTTGCCTCATCACAGTTAAGCAAATAGACAAAAGGATTTGTTTGTTGAAAGTCACAATCAGATTATCACCCTGCATTTTTGTCGTTTAATGTGAAACTACAGCGGCCATTGACACTTGATTGCAACATTTCATTTCAAACATATATGCACAACTAGATAACATACAGTATGTATGTTATTAGGAACACAATAATGTGCTGCTCTTCAGGATTGCTTTTTGGAAAGAAATATACTCCTGTCATTGTGCATCAGCCAACGTCGACGGATATAGGTGCGCGAGTTGAAGCAATGTCACCTTTCACCCTGCGAGGTCGGCCGATGTGCAACGATGCGAGTATGCATGGACCTTTAGAGGTATGTCGGAATTTGAAGAAAAAAACCCTTCAGGGTGAAACTGGCCATCTTCTCAATAAGAAAACCCAAAGTAATACATCCTTATATGGAAAACATGAAAATTAACAATTATAAAAAATAAATAAAAAAAGAAGTAAAATCTACCATTTTTAATGGTTTAGATACCCCTTAAAATGGGGATCAGAATTCAAAGCTCAGGCAGCGCATCCTTATCAAAAAAATATTAAGAGTACCACTCGGTAAGATAATACTACAAAAATTAAAGCAATATAGTGAGTAAAAAGCATTTAAAACCTATTGTACAAACCCAAATTGAATGTAAATGTGGTAGTTATGTATAGATCTGCATTTTGCTTCATTTCTCCCAAAGTGCAACAATTCCAGAGGAATTAGTTTACATCCATCATGCATGCGCATCAAATAGGCGCATCAAATAGACTTCATTTTGCACATGGATGAATCCAGCTATTGAGTACTGTTCAGCAGATACAGCTTTTTAATAGGGATAGCACTGTGTTTTATCCATTCTTGTCTTTAAAGGCAACATTTGGTGTGTCTATAGGATCTTAAAAACACCCTTTTTAAGCAGCAATTTTAACCATCTTATACTATTCAATAAAAAAATGAAAGATTATTATATTTAATCATTTAATTTCTAATCATCTGGCGGTAAGTCAATGATGTAAATGTAAAAGGCTGGATGGAACCATGTCATATTAGTTGAAACATTAAAATGGCTCTGTCATGGATGGTCTATGTATATTTAAAACAAGTCAATCGCGCATTGTGTTAGGGATTTGCATTGCCTTCATCACTGCCCAAACCCTGCGCGAACATATTATACTGACATTAATATTAATCGCAGTAATGAGAGCAAAGCAAAGCCAACAGTCCCATAATCACCATAATGCACTTATCAATTGCATCCCCGGCCCTGGGGGACCCATGGATAGCAGGGATTAGGGCCGGGACGTACAAATTGCCCATGTGACATCCCGGGTACAATCGTGTACGGTCCCCGCAGGGCCGGGCACCATTTTTTGTATTCACCCGGCTACAGTCCCAAGGTCGCTTATTTCTTTCTGCAACCATAACGGAATGCATTTCTATATGTTCCCTATGTGTTTATTAGGCTTATTCCGTCAAGCGCATCGCATATCTAGCTTATTTTTAGCAATCGCCCGGGGTGTACATTTGTGTACCTTAGCGTACGTCCCCGCTACACGCACCAGCTAGCGGGGGGCACAGTTTGTATGTCCGCGTACACTCCCCGGCATAGCCGGGCATCATTTTTTTGTACACTCATGTACGGTCTCCGCATGGTCCCCGCCATGCCATGGGGGCCGGGCTTGCAATTGATAAGTGCATAATGAAACAAAGAAGGTTTTAATGGAGCTATCCTCTTATTGGAAGTGGCCTCATTCATCAATTAATACAGTGCATGATATACTGTGAATATGTTGGTTTGGATGTTCAAAGTGAAATAATAATGGTTATGTATATGAGAGTTGTCACCCTACGTTTATTTTTTTGTGCTTTTTCGCGCTTCAAGAAATAAAATCAAGCAAATATATTTCCTTTGTGTACATTTGTGTACATAGTGAACTTTCAAATGACAAATTTTAAGGCATAGGGAAAACACAAAATCACACCAAAAATTACACTTTTTACTAAAGGAGTGTACAACAATTGTTTAAATCTTTGATAATTTCACAAGTGGACATTATATTTGGCGAGATTGGCAACCCACAAAATGTTATACAATATACAGCGCCTGCCTAACGGGAGGAAACTTGTGAAAATTATGCCAAAAATGGTAATTCAAAAAGCTATTTATATATATACATTGAAAGCTAACAACACATTCCAACGATCATGGTGATTAACAACAATGATCAACTTGACCTTCAATATAACAAATATAATAGTATACATCAAACGCCCTTCAAGTGGCCTTTCGTATACACTGATTAACCATAGACAATTATGCGCGTATGAATGACCAATGCAAGGCAATTAGCAGAAATATATGAACTGGGAGGAGAAAAAATAATATATAAATTTTAAAAAACTCAAATAGTATGGCCTCTTGGTTTTCCATGTGTTGACGTCCTTGAAATCAATTTCAACTGGCGGCATTTCATTAGTGAAGACCTGACAATTTGGCTTACTCAGTGGTAAATAACCCATTGCCTAAACAGCAGGAGAAGAAGTCCTTCCTTAAAATATTATTAAAAAGTATATATTTGTGGTTTAAGGAGGGGAGGAGACAGATAAATAGAATCAAGAAAACAGCTCTGGATATATACTTCTAATTAAAAAAATATAAAATATATGAATAAATAAAACAATCGGTTATCAACTGATACAACATTTCACTTCTAAATGAATTGCTTTGTGGCCTGAAGTTGCCAAACATCTCTAAAGGCTCACTTTTAGTGAGCTGACATGGCTTGGTGATTCCTTTAATGGTCTCTTCATCAGCATCAAAACCCATGTGCCAATCAAATTCAAGTACTGTAAAAGTGGAAATCTTTGCACATGTAATTTTTCACACTTTGCCCATTTTAAACAATTTTGCTTGTTTTTATTTTGCTATTTTGTGCTTCCTTATCTACATACAAAATGAAACTATCTGCGCATTTTTATTTTTGTGCTTGCTGGCACGAAAAGCTCAAAAATAAATGTAGCGCAAAAATCTCCATTTTTACAGTGCACATTTTCAAATTGCATGGTCTCACCTTCCCTTTACCATCCCTCAGTCCACCCTTGTTATTCAGCAGTAGCGTCTTGAGGGGTTGCAAGGTTTTGGCAATGGCTGCTGTGGCCTGGTTGGCATCTATGTTTACCAGCTGGGAGCTGGAGGTCTCCCCGATGGAACTAACTACAGGAATGTGTCCAGAACTGTAACAGATGGAAAACAAAATCATACAACAATAGGCGGTGATTAATTAGGAGATCGAGATCTGTTGCAATTACGGTTTGGTTGGGTTTTTTTTTGTTGGCCTACTGGGAGCTGGAGTATTCTTTGATGGAACTAACTACTGGTGTGAGTCTGGAACTATACAAGCAACAGCAAATAAACGGTTGAATCCTGGTACCTATATGCATTGATCAATGAAATACGCTTCTGTCACTACTACAGAGTTAGATGAACAGAGAACAGTTGAAATATGGAGGGGTGTGAGAGGTCACACACAAAAAACAAGGAAGATTACTAAAAACGATGTAAAATTGTGGTAAAAACACAATATATGGGGTCATCCTTCATGTAAGGACTCACGATAAGGACAAGCATTACAAAAAATTAAAAAAACACGCTGAAATCAGTTGAAAAGGGGATCTCTCACACCCCGGAAATATGCATCTCAAATCTTGCTCTGAGCATATAATGGGCCCATGTGTATTGAAATTTTGTGAGGAAAATTTAACCAGTGTCTGTACCAAATGGTCAAAATTAGCCTTTTTTAGACCAAAATTCAGTTAATCTGCCGACTAAAGATCCATGTGCTCCAGGTTTTTTCACTCAAGTTTGGAGACAATATCAATGCATATTTGCGGCATAGATAGATAATCCATATAGTCCAATGCCTTGTGTTGGCCTTCATACATGTACAGGATCAAAGGCAAATGTTGACTTTAGCAACAACAAAAAAGAGCTGCACCTGTAAGTGAAACATGCACCAACTTACTTGTCAACCACTAAATTGATTGGAAACCAGTAGGCCCTAGGCAAACACATGATTTTGGAATAGAGAAGAGAGAAAATTTGAAGGGCTAAGAAGATTGTAGTTGTACAAGTAGACTACAGCCAGTGTTGGAGTCGAGTCCTCATCATCCGAGTCCGAGTCCGAGTCCGAGTCCTTGAGGAAAGGACTCGAGTCCGAGTCCGAGTCTTTGCCAATTTCTATGTCCGAGTCCGAGTCCTCAATATCCGAGTCCGAGTCCGAGTCCGAGTCCTTATGTATCAAATTCAAGACGCAGTTAACCAATACTATATCAACGTTTTATTAGTCAGAATTTCAGTTCTATACTGTTTACTTATACAAATATGGACTGTTCATGAGGGAAATGGGGTGAACTATTGCCCCCAAGGTGATCTGGAGACGGTACGCCTACTATTTTCACGATGCCGAAGGCTGAGGGAAAATAGTAGGCTTAGGTCTCTATACTCTGTTTGGCCATCTCGAGACAGTGACGTAACCGCGTATTCTACTAATTGCATCACATAACGCGCGCGCATACTCGCGGCGCTGGCGTACAAACACGAGCGTTGAAAGGCGGAAGATATACACGCGTGCGTAAAAGCTGCGCCTGTTCAGTTACGTCACTGTCTCGAGATGGCCAAATAGAGTATAGATCACCGAGGAACAATTATATAGTTCACCCCATTTCACGAATAAAGAGCAGTCCATATTTGATTTATATAATGCATTAAAATATTTTTGTGTGCGATTTTGATCAAAACATGAAAAAGATCTTACAGGCGAGTCGAGCCTCCATGCCATTATGGCAAAATCGTACGAGGCATGCCATTTTTTTGCCTGGTCAATAGTACGTGGTCAATAGTACTTTTTGAAAGACAAAACAAGACCGGAAAGTTACGTCAAGCATGAAATGGACCAAACTATTTTGTGTTATTATGAGGTAGTATCCACCAATCAGATGGCTAGAATATTTCCATGCATTTTATAATAATTACTTATCAAAGTATGATCACAGTCAGTTCAGTAACTTACTTTATTAGGCTTGTGTTGTCTTTGTGGTTGTTCTTTTAATTACTGCTTATTTGCAATTATTTGCATGCAAAATTATTTAAATTAGAAATAGTGTATAGAGGAAAAGATCCGCAAGACGAGAGCAGCAACGCTAGATACTGATCACAAGTGCCACACATGTTGGAGTTGCTTCCTTGCCCGTATTGGTCTTGTTAGTCATCCTCTGACACATAGATCAAATACTATGTAACTGGTCTTTGTTGTCATTGTCGTCTTTGCTTTGCGATGGACAACAACAACAGATCGAGTTAGGAAGAAGTAAATTATTGCTATTGCTAAGGATAATAATTCTGATAAAAACCAGGATATAATTTAATGTTCTTTGTATTTCATTGTTTTTAAAGCAATACTAAATCGACGATATCTTTGGAACTGGGAGTACTGACATTGAAAGAAGATGTCAGTAAAATAAGGCTATGAAAATGAACCAGGAAAGAAAATTGAATATTTCATTGCTTGACAACACCTGAGTTTTGACCTCATCAATCATCAAAATCAGTTTTGAGTTGGCCTAATGTTATATGTTGAATTTAAAGAAGATGCTCATTGCACTTCAGGAACATCACCATCTGCACCATTTGGGGGATTATCTAGCGCGATGTGGCCGCATGATCAACCCCACCCCCCCCCCCCACCCCCCCCCCCCCCCACCTCTTCTGAATATGCGTTCCATGGTAGCCAGGCTTCTCGTTAGGTACAAATATTATGGGGTCCACTGGACCCCATTATTTACCAATTCTCAAAATTATGGGGTCCGAGAAGAAATTATGGGGTCCAAGTCAAAAATGTAATTTGCGAATTAGTCGAGCGTCGAGAGTTGTACTTGTAAGGAAGACCGAGAATATTTAATAATTTATTACCAAGTATACTGCGATTCGGATTGTCACGAAAACTGATATTTGTAAGCTTACACGTGTAAAATTATCTTGACACACGATTAAAAATTATTGCGTCCAGATGGACGCAATAAAGAGTCCAGTTTAAAATTTATTGCGTTTTTATCAAAATTATTGCGTCCCCAGACGCGAAAACGCAATGTAACGAGAAGCCTGATGGTAGCGCTACTTGCTGATCTGGTACAACAGCACCCTCTGTGTTACTTATGAAAGTTATTGTTTTGCTAGCGGCGGACTGCGAAATTTAGTCCCTCAGCAAAACAAAATTCAGATAAATTAATGAAAATAAAACACCTGAAAAAACCCAATTTTGCCGGACTCGATGAGGACTCGGAGCCGAGTCCTCGAGTCCTTGGGGTCCGAGTCCGAGTCCGAGTCCGAGTCTTTGAGTACTCGGACCGAGTCCGAGTCCGAGTCTTTGAAAAAAAGGACTCGAGTCGGACTCGAGTCCGAGTCCCGAGTCCTACAACACTGACTACAGCGCTATCGTTCAGTCAGTTCCAAATTGACGAGCTCTCTCAGAGTCCTCGCAGCATAGCAGCGAATTAATTGAGAAGAGCATTGGTGCGCATCACGCTCACATAACGCAACAGGGATACTTTGCATGCATACGCTTGGATGACTTTTGCGCGCGGAGAGATGAAAAATGCATATTTCCTCGCCAATTTGGTTAAACTTAAACAATATGCAACCCCTAGTCTAAACACAGTCCGTCAATTTAAAGCGTGTGGGTGGGGGGATCAAATATAAACACAGCAATGTAGCAAGTGATATGTAACTGGAGTGGTCAAGCAGTTACTTTAGGTTAAATGGCTTGTGTTAAATGACACTTGACTAATAGAGCTCTTGGGTTTCCATTACAACCAGGCAGCAGATGGTCCATATTATAGAAAAAACAAAAAAAATAGGATGAGGATTGAACCATGATCCTCTCACAAATTGAAAATAAAATATGAATGGCATTTTATCCACAAATGGCTAGTGAATTTGATAGACTAAAACATAATTTAACATCAAGTGAATATAGACTGTTTAACGACCTGACTTCTCCCAAATTGTTCTAGGCGACAGCAGCAATATGCTGCAATTAGTTATTCACAAATGGATTTTAAATACAGTGGCAACATTGACATTAAAAGACAGCATCATCCTGATTTATGGCTTCAAATTTATTCTCTTGTTGGCAATCATATACAAGGTGGCTTTTATTATGGACGTGGTGTCTAGACAGAGAATTGTAATACAAAGGGGGAATTATCAAGTGCAAATTGCCAAAAAAAAGGTTTGCCAAAAAAAGTTGTAGCATCAATAATTGATTAACACCATATTGGATATGATATATCAATGGAATTTGTTTTTCTTCACCTTTTTCTTTTTCTTTTTTTCAAAGTTGACTTTTTTTCTGTGTCATTTGTTCATTAACCTTACTGTAGCATTTGTTATTTGTATGAAGGTATGCATGTAGGGGTGAATGTATCGAAATAAGGGCCTGCTTGGAAAGCAGTGCAAGTCACTGAAGCATATTACCCTCAATAAAGAAAGGATAAATAAATAAAAGAAATATTACAACATTTGTATTATATGAAAAATGTGTCAATAATTTCTTCCCATTTTTCAAATGTTACAAATCAAATCCGTTTAGTCCATGTCTAAATATTATTTACTCATTTCACTTACTCAGTTAGGGTTAAGATAATATTGTTAAAGGAATGAAGGTTTTGAATTTTAGCAGTAAAACATGCATATAAATTGCTCAAAAAAAGTTTGGAATATATTTTTTTTAGCACAAGATTTTCAAATATCGTGGGAAATGTTCGTTATATATCCATGTTATGTAAAGCTGATGTGTTCATCTTTACAATGATATCCAATTTGAAGCAATCCCTTGCTCCAGTGCTCAGCCACATGTTAGAGAACATGGGGAGGTCGGAATCTGAAAGTGCCAAATCAACACTATGTGGTGCTTAAAAATCAATAGATCATCACACTACAATGTATGTAGTGGTCGATGTAACACTTCATTGAACAGACAACAAAGATGTTCTTTTGAGCACGAAATAGTGTTGATTTTGGCACATTCAGATTGTGACCGCCCCATGTTCTTATAGCTGAACACTGGAGCAAGGGATTGCTTTAAATTTGGTATCATTGTAAAGAAAGATGAACACATCAGCTTTACATGGATATATAACACTAATAATGAACATATCCTGCGATATTGGAAAATCTTGTGCTAGAAAAAATATTCCAAACTTTTTTGAGCAGTTTATTTACACAAAAAGACTATACAAGGCTTTACCTCATGCACCACTCCAGCGGCTCCTTGTTCACCGTCATCACGTTGCCCTGTAGATTGCTCCCCTCGATAAGTTCCGCTTTCAGCACGTTGCTTCCGGAGAACATGGGATGGGCTTGTGCTCCGCTCGATTCTAGGAAGTTCACCATCACCATGGTCTCTGTGGTCACCTGCCTACGGCTAGCCTGGTTTGATTTATATTTTTACAAAAAAGAAGACGGATTAAATATGTGAGTTAATTGGTGCGCGTTAGGAAAAAACAGAAGAAAAAAAAGTTTTTATTTTATGTTTTTATTTTATTTTTTTTCAACAACAATTTTTTTCTTTCAAAATTAAGAGAAAACAAATTTGTTTTTCTCAATCTCAAAGTTTCACTGATTTTTCAGATTCTCATTTATCACATCATTTTAAATACAAAAGGTCACTTTTACAAGGATTTCACATTAGGTTTTGAAAAACTGAAGAGCTTTGAGACAAAAGATTTTTTTAATAAAGCCTTATCTGTTTGCCGTTTGTTCGTTCAGTGTTTCCATGTACGCACCTGCAGTTCCTCCACGGACAATTTGGCGTTATCTGGAAGATCCGCGCCATGGATGACCACCATCTTCATGTCATTACGATGCAGAAATGCGAGATTTGAACTCAGGGCCTCCAGCTATCGTGAAAGGAGAAACAAGTTAAAAAAAAGAGCGGGAACATTAAACATGGTGGATTGAAAGATGTGCATTTTGACTTGGAACCTGTATTGCAAATTTTGATTATTTGGAAAAGGTTTCATATTTCACAAATTACTATAGATAGCTAATTATAATTTGCAATGGAAATACAGTGACATGGAACTATAAAGTACCTTCCTTGTCTCCCAATGCAACTTTTCGAATGTTATAATACACAGATGTGTTTGTTTTTACCATAATCAAAAGACACTGTCATTGATTTTATCACCAACTTTCCACCTGGCGATGTATAAAAACAAATTTTCTCTCATCATACGGAGTGTAATTTACCATGCATTAATCATTTATCATATTTCATATATATGTCATTAGTACTCGTTCAAAATTATTTACACCATGATAGCTTCCACCTGCGCATATTTAACACATCAAACTGTAGTTGTTGACGTTGCGAAGGAAATGCCATTAAGTTCTGCTACCCATTAAAAAGCTAATTAAGTGGTACCAAAAACCCGATGGTTTATTTATATCGCAAATGAATGCCACAAATGGCTACCACTTGTTATCATTGTGATGGATGCAACGTTCACATGCTAATGCCGAGTTTCATCTTCGATTGCACGAGTACACCAGTGCATTAAGAGCCACACGTCTTATAAGAGTTACAATATCTGGAGTCACTTTCATATACTTCCGGTGGGATGAAGTATACTGTAAAAGTGGAAATTAAAAAAACACGTGAATATATTCATTTTTTATGTAGGTCTATGTAAGGAACAGGGTTATTGCTACGCCGGCCGAGCGTACCGGCACCCACGCTGACCGGCCTGCACTCTTAAAACAAAAAGGTTTAAAAAAAATGGGGTTTTTTTATTTTGTGGATAGAATTCATTATTAAACTGCCTCATAAAACAAGAAATTATGTGGCAGGAACCCTCAAAGGACATTAAAAAACCTAAAAAAACACTAAGAAGGCCTCTGGACCCCATGCCATGATCCACTGCACTTCGTTCGCTACACTTACTCCTTTCGCCATCAGTAAAATTAGCCGGCACTCAATCTGGCCTAGCTATAACCCTGGTAAGGAAGCTCACATTCGCGAATATATATATGGGGAAGCAAACACTACCAGCACCTAGTAGAGTAGGATTTTGTTAGAGTTAGGGTTGAAATTAAAGGTCTACAATTACAGCATTTACTTTCCATACTAAGATATCGATAATTGCACTTTATGTAAATTGTCAATCAAACCAACACAATGAGTGTAATACTAAAACAACATGTAGCCTACATGCCTGATTGCCTGTCACATCATACCGAAAATTGCCGGAAATTACTTGGAACAACACCCTCTGATAATTCGCCTTGCGAAAACCGCTCCCATCCGTGAATCAACTAATACACGGTCTACTAGCATTGGATTTTACCTTTCGACCTCTGTATACTGTTACACTATGCTACAAATTCGTAATGAGCAAATTGTTCGCGTCGGATTCAAAATTGACCAATGGCAGACACGATAAAAACGAAGTATATGAATATTTATATACCGTTTTTCGCAGAAAGAAGAATCTTGCTCACATTCATAAATTCAAAATGTTGATTTTCTCGCACTGTATAGCCGCTGTTTCGGTTTAAAATCACACTTTGACATAGGTCCTCGCCCAAAATATTTTCCTCAGAGATTTAGCTGCATTTCCGCATGTGACTATTTCCACATGTGACTATTTCCATGCTATTTCGTATCTTTCAATATTGTGTAATAAAAAACCTTTAAACGTCCGAACTGAGACAAATAATTTGCTCATTTTTTACGATAACTAGAAACTCTTAGACAACCACAGAAATATCGCCTTCACGTGTTTCTAGATGTACAGGCAGCAAGTTCAATATAAGCGCGTAATGAAGGGGTGTGATACTATCGTGACGCATAAAAAGCATCGTCCCTAGTAATCCCTAGTGTGCTTAAAGCGTAGTTCTTTGGTAAATCCAAATTCAGTATAGACTTGTATTTGGTCGGTTCTCGGATAGGAAGTAACAGAGGGTGTTATCCCTAGTGTGCTTAAAGCGCAGTTCTTTGGTAAATCCAATGTCAGTAGACTTGTATTTGGTCGGTTCTCGGATAGGAAGTAACAGAGGGTGTTGTTCGATTGTGTGACAGTGAAATTATACAAGGTATACAAAGTCGACTAGTATGACACATGCTTGTCACTTGAACTGAAGCGCAATTGCATGTTACGTAAATTGACGGATCAGTGGGTGAGTTATCATGTCACACCACCTCAAATTTGTGACACATACTTATGTCTATAATTGCAGCGCTTGATTCCAATATGAAACATTACACATTGATGGATCATTGAGTGGATTATTTAATAGCACGTCTCAAATATGAAACATGCTTGTCACTTTAATAGCGTCTATGATTCCAGCACTCACCTGTCATTGAAACCTCTATTATAATTACACTTTATAACATTAACGGATCATAACCCATGCTAAGTTGGGCCTGGTACATGGATAATAATTATCGCACTTTATATACATTGACAGATTGAAAGGCATAATGCTGTTATACCCTTCACACCAACATCAGTTAGTATGCGTCGTTCTTAAAAATCACGCACTATGAATACCCCTGTGAAGGGTATAACAGAATTACTCCGATTGAAATATCGTAACCCATACTGTGCTTGATACAATAATTATAAAATGATACCGCACGAAGCTATCACCTATATAGAAAATGACACAAGAGTATCTATATACACAGATAATATATATCTTCATCAGACTTGACAGCAATGCATCTGCTTTAGGCTAGGGCATTAACTCCCTTCAAAAAATATTTAAAACATTTTCTTTAATGAATTTAATCACATCTTCTTTTTTTCTTAAGCCATGAATTTACATCACATTTCTTTCTTTTTTAATTCTCAAGCCGTCCCTTTTCTATGTCTTGCCATTTCGTACATCAGTATTTAGGCCAAGTTAAACAAAACAACAGTTGATCGTCCCTGCCCGCATCCTTTTTTTTGTGCCGCATGGTGTGGTTTTTTTACTATTTACTATTTTTTTTTTTTTTTTTTTTATAGTATAGTAAAACTTTTCGAAAAATTGCATGTAAAACTATTAAATGTTTAAGTTGCTCCAGTAAAACTTTATTAAAACTGTATCTGTACATTAAATAAATGCATATTATACAATGTAAAGAGGCTCAGACTGTAAAATCTTTACTTCAAAAAGCCGACGGCCATCTTGGAGGGAAAAAAAGTAAATAGTAAATAACAAGCCCCTCCCGCATCCTTTTTATGAAAAGTCCGGACAATCAACTGTTGTTTTGTTTTACTTGGCCTTATTTCCCTCATTCCAATTTTCCTTTTCATTTTGCAACATTTATTAAATGTGAAGAAATGGACATAAAATAAAATAATTTTATAAAATGTACTTGTGCAATTTTGGAATACAAACATGGCACGCAAATGATGCCCTAGGCCATGCGCCATTTGCATTCACAGCATTCTTCTTAATTTACTGCATTGTGAGGAAGTTTGCCAATTTGTAGTTGATTTAAGTCATGCAAAATGTACTAAGTCTGATCAGATATTAAAATTGAGATTTTGACAGAAACATGTTGTTCTTGTAAAAAATAAAACTTTTGATTTTTATTTGAAGTTCGTATCTCATTCTGTTTCAGATATAACAAATTGGGGTGGGGAAGGGGGATGGAATTTAATGTATTTAAAAAAAGGTTTAGTTCACTTTAATCTTACATTTGAAATAACAGTATGACAGTAATTGTTGTTCATTTAGTCTAACGTTAGCAAAAATTAAAATGACGGTCAATCTTTCGGAAAATCCCAACATTTAGGGAAAATAGCCATTTTAGGTCATTCAAAATATTCAAAATGGTATAAAAAGAAAAGGAAATGAGATTTTTGATTCATTTTTTATTTATTTTTAAGTCATATGACAACCTCTTTCAAATGGAATGCTGAACTTAGAGCCATAATGGTTAGAAAGAGTGTTTCTAGAAAGTGGATCAATCTGTTTATAGCGAAACGTACTACATTGTAAGTCTATAGTATTTGGGAAACAAAAGAGATAATGACAAAATATAACAAAGTTTCAGGATTTCAACCAAATGTGTTATTTTAGTTTCGTATGGGCATACCTTAAACCATGCAATATTAACCAAATCAACCCATCCAAAATGTCCATATTATAAAACCATGATTTTCTCCAATTTGCTTGTTTGTAAAATGCCTCTATCCACAAACACACGCCAACAATTATTAAATTGCGTTTAGCCTTCACAATGGTTCTTCTGTAGACAGACCAAAAAACCTGACATTTTGTATATTAAAATCAAAGTATTTATAGATTTGGAATATAAAGGAACTTTTCATTTGAATTGTGAGCTATATAATAATAATAAAGAAAGAAAAATCCCATTTTACCTCGCAAATTACTGCTATCCAATATCACTCAGAAACTGAATCCATGTACGGTACAAATAATTTGTCTGATCTATGTTCACTGTTACAGGTATTCTCCATGTTTTTGGTAGGGGTCATCTGGCTTACAAAATTGGTGTGTTAAGGGGGCTGTCAAGTGTCGTTTTATGAATTTGTCAAGCACTGTAACTTTCAAACTATTTATGTGTTGTACATAAAAGTATACACTTTTTTGAATGAAATGAGTCGGGGAATCCATTTTTCGTATCAAAAATTGTGATTTTTATATTTTTGCCCAAAAATGCCTCTTTTTTGCTTAAATTTTACAAACAACCTAACAAAATAATTTTTAGGTAAAAAATTCTAAAATTTTACAGAAAACATCTTAATTCAATTATCTAGGAAGTTTGTTTTTTTTTGCCTTTAAAATTTTTAGTTTTGAAATTATTGACCAAAAAGTGCTAACAAAGTGAATTTTGAGAGATTTTATCCCGTAATATGTTACCTATTCATCTAATAGAAGCTCAATCCCCATACACAATGGGACCGTGTTTATGGGTACATTAGTGGGTGCCACCAGTGAACATGGCTGCATTCTGGACCATTATAGTAGTGACCATTATAATACCCTTACCAGTTATTACATACTAAGTTCTGAAAAGGAATCCCTTTTACATGGATGCATGTGTGACCGGAGAGCATAGCGCATCTTAACACTTTCCATGCGGCTAATTTCACCATATATACAAAACAGATTTTCTGAAACCTTTCCCAAATTTCAGGGCCTATCTCAAGGATTACTGAACCAATACTAGGCATGGTTGTACTTATTTCAATGCATTTCTCATGGCGATTCCAAATATAGCAATGAAATTCAATAATGTTGACTTTTTTAAACATTTTGTAAAATTTTGGAATGTCGCCTGGAGACGCCTGCCGCGTGGAAAGTGTTAAGATAATGACAAATTCTTTACATTTTGGCAAAATAATAGATCAACGTAAGTTGTTAGGTGACATCGTAAGTTCTTAGGGGACATTAAGGTGCGTAATAAAGTGTAGGCCCTGCGGCACTTTTTGAGACAAAGGGCTGACATTCTTCTTTGATTGTGCAGATGTAAACGTTATTGCAATGTTAGATTTACATATTAGGATGCACTCACTAGAAACTACAAGCCAGAAATTTTGTTATAAACTTATGCGAAGAGATCCCTGCAAACCTCTGGCATAAATTTTCTTTTTTCTACAATCGGATACATGCATTGAACTCAATCAAATCCAGCGACATGTTGCAAAGGTATTGACTTACATGCAACCAACACATCTCATTTCGTATTGCTATTCCTACCTTCCAACAACCTTTCACATTTACTGTATGTTTACACTCCCATTGACTCCGGACATCGGTGGGGGAGTCGAATGAATGTCCCCACAACTCAAGTATCAATGAATCATAACTATGCCTTTACATCATAACTATGCCTTTAATCATCCCTTGAAAAGTTGACTGCCATTCTGTTTTTCCCTTATTGGAAGTATCTCTTTCAAGGCCGGTACCAAATGTTTGTTAAATATGATGTTGAATATTTTAAAACAAGTACTCAGACCCTGTTTCAATCCATTTCTATCTTTATTTTTTATTTTCTCAGCTCTTTGATGTTGAAAAATGCATCTGTCTTCAAATATATTGATGTGAGATTTTTCAAATGATAAACATCAATGGTTAAAAAAGAAATCTAGAAATAAATTCAAATGTGTTGGATAATGAATAACCAAGCAAAGGGTATTTAACATTGCACAGCTTAAAACTGCAATACACAAGAAATTCACAAAATTTTCTGAGCATCAAAATACAATTGACACAAATAAAATTACATCTTTGCTACAATTTTTTAGGGATCCATAATATGTGACGTATCACACCGAAGGGTTAGAACAAATTCACGAACACCGTCACTAAGCAGTCATTATTCTCATTCGTTACTGAAAAAGATGCATATTTATCCAAATCGTTGATTTGTACCGATATAATCGCGCTAATAATTACTTAGTTTTCTGTTTATTTTGTCTACCCCTTCTTAGTTATTGAAACAGTCCAAGTCGGGTGATCCCCTCATTAACATTTTTATCATTCAACCAATCAGAAATAAGCTTTAATCGTGTTTCTTGATCATAGCTCATTGAATATTCAGTTTATGGGCGTGAGGCTTTAATTTGATTGGTCGGTCAATGAGCAAAACAATCGAACACTTTGGCGCAGTACTTTGGGCAATTATTAGTAACCTGCGCTCGGTGTGCGCGTTCTCATCTAACGATTAATTGTATTGGAACGCACTTCGTACGCAGCTATCGCGTTATTCATAGAGTAATAAATATATCTTAGGCCAAACAAAGAAGAGGGTCCGTCTCAGAAGCCCGCCCACATTGGTATGTGAAATGAGCTACGGCGCGTAGGTCTATGCGCTGAGGGCTAAAAAAAACTTCTTCTTTTTTGGATTTTATATTTGGATTTTCTTTTTGGATTTTTTGTTTGGATTTTTTTTGTTTGGATTTTTAAAAAAAAGGTTAAAAAAGTTCTCTGTAAAGCTTGGATAAGCCAACCAATAAAATAGCAAAAAAAAACCACAAACACAAACCTAATAGCCTATTTTCTAAAATCGCACAGCACTAAGCTTATTTGCAAAATGTTTCTGAGACAGACTTTCTTCTTTGTTTGACCTTATCTACTTTTGAAAATCTGAGATTTTGACAATATCTGACAGAATATTACACAAGCTTTTCAATGATACCTAGTTTTTGGAAATATGAGGACAAGAAGGTAGAGATTTCCTTGATTTTCTTTAGATTTTACACACTTTTATCTCAAAATAAGCCTGACAAGACCATAGATCCTATGACGTGATTCCATGGGAATAACAGGGGATATACCCCCACCCCCGCCAATTTTTAAAATTTATTTTGTGAATAGTGTATACAATTCAAGATGGGTCTTCCATTACCATGCCACATTCTACCTTACTGAAATATAGGGTATCATTTTATAACCTTCTTCATGTTTGCGTTTCAATAGTGTAACACTTGCACGACACACTTTGATTCTAGCAGTAGGCGTGTGTTGAATGAAGGGTTATCATACAGTGTGTCAGAAAAAAATCCTTTGCTGTTGATTCAAAATTGTCATGACATAATTTCTGAAATGTTACAATATTGTTAAAGAGGAAATCTAGGTTTAATTGCATATTGAAGTAGGGGATCGTGTGACAGTTTAGTTAAAACATGGCCAAAACTATTTATTATCAAAATGTTCTTCACATCTTCAGCTTTACTATTCATACATTTTGATGACATAACTGTGGAATTCCTTAAACTGTATGCACATTGTAACAACTGGAATCGTACCAAGCTGCTTCATAAAGGAAATGACGCATATCATCTTGTCAACTTTTGAGAACAAAAATGAGATTTAGATAATATCTGACAGAATGTTAAACAACCGTTCCGAATAATAACATTTTTTTCTTCAAAATTCAAGGTGTATTACTAAAAATAGAAGGAAAAGAAGGTATGCATTTTCTTAAGGCCTGTACTTTACAAACCATTTTACTCGCTACCTCAAATAAGACTTGCTGACAAGATGTACCGCATGATGTGATGCCTTACATGTGGCAAACCTTCAAACCTTTTTTTTATTTATAAGACACACTATAATAAATAGACGGATTGACTTACTAGCTGTGGTTGTTTGAATATATCCTGGTGAACCTGAACCACAGCAAACGGCTTGGACGGAGCACTGCCCAGCCGCTGGAACTGCTTGAGCCAATACCGGGCTTCTTTGGGATCTGTCCCTACCTGATACGGGTAATGAGAAGAAAGAGAAAGAGGAAAGGCAAATTAAAATTGAATTGTCTACAGTTGTCATGCACCACTGCTCAACCAGTTCAAAAACTCAACCTCGATCTTCCTACTTCACAAAGTCCAGTTAGTATACTCAGCCCATCATCACCCTAATGCTCGCTCATTACATACATACAAGCCAGTCGCAGACATTGGTGATTGGGAGTCGCTTGAGAGGACTATGGAATGAAAATCGCTCACAGCAACTCGTAAGATCGAACCACCAGTCGCGCACGAGTTGGATTGAAGTCAACTGCAGCGATTCAGGCCGTGCGACCTGGTGCAACTTTTGGAAAGTCGCGCAAGGTCTCCTCTGACTAAAATGGAAACATTTGATGAAGATCAAATGAAGTCAATTACGTCAGCAGAAGCGACCTGGAATCGCAGAGCGACCTTAGTATGTTATCGGCATAAAGCCATAACGGGATGTGGATTCTCACTGCCTCACTGGAGTAACAGATGCAGATACAGATAGAATTTAATGTTACACTTAGTGCTGTTATCTAGATCTTTTTTTCATGTCGACATGTTGCTATTCTAGAATCTCGATATCGACATAATATTATGATCCAAATACCAAACCGGATCGTCCCCGCAAATAATGTCCTGGATAGTATAGAATATTACCATAGATCGAAAATTTCGCTAAGTCAATGTACACAAGTTAAAAATCCTTTATACACTGAGCCAAAAAAGAAACTTATAAAAAAGAAACTTATACAATTTTAACAGATCACCAAATAAAATTCTGTGCATGAAAATGTACCAAATTTGGATACAATATTACTGCAATGTATTGCTTCAAATGGCAGTCAATAACCAATTGTTTGCTTCAATGACACAAGAGAAATGTGCACTGACCCTATGGTGATCTGTTAAAATTGTATAAGTTTCTTTTTTGGCTAAGTGTAGTATAATACGCCACGATCATTAATTTGCCAATTTTCTACATTCTTTTATTACAAACTCATTTTGAAACAATGTCAAACATTACGGACGGTTTAATGTCAATTATATATTGACATCCCAAAGTTGATATCGACATGTCGGGATAATAGCCGATATCGACATAATGTCGACATCGTCCATGTCGATGACAGCCCTAGTTACACTGTTAATGTGCATTTACAATTAGTCATGCTCTGATAAATTTCATAAACCAATTTTGTGAGTGTTTTTTAATTCTATATATAGTTACATAGTCATGAACATCTTTGTAAAGGTTTTTTGGGGACGGGTGACATTTATTCCAGCTGCCACTGAATCAGATGATTTATTTCAGGATGAAAAAATAGGTTGTCTTCCATTACAATTCCTCCTCTACAAGTACTCTAAGAAGATTAAAGTAGATGAGCAGATTTTCATTACAAACAATTTTAGAAATGTGAATTTTTATGTTGCCAATAAAAAAATATTTCATTCAAATTGGGTTACAACATTCATGCATACTCTATAAATGTAGTCATCATGGGCACACCCTTTATGTTCCAGGGCCAACATCCTCCTTTAATCAAAGCGGTGCAAATGCGCAAATGCAATCACATTTGGTTATGTGCCCGGTATTATGACACAATGATCTACATGTAGAATTCAAGACAATTTCAAATGAGGTGACACCAAGTGTAATAAAATCTTTTAAAATAATTTTTAAAAAAACCTTCAAAATATGGTATAGTTTCAATAATAGGATGTCAGCATTCCTGTGGAATATTAATAATTAGCACAGATATTCTTTATGCACCGCGCGCAAAAGGAAGACCAAACATAGTTTTATTGGCCAAAACACTGAAGTACACTTACGAGCAGAATCCGAAGTAGACTATATCTAAATAATTTGAATATTCATCTGAATTTATCGCACATCAAATTCCATGCATTTGTCAAAACAAAACGTAAGTATTGCCAAGTATTGTCAATCACCCACTCTTCAATGTAGAAATAAGTGAAAAGGGATTGCTAAACATGTTCTTGACATTTCATATAATTGACAAAAACATAAAAATATATTCAAATTAATTCACTTGACATTTAAGATTGAATGTGAAGCTCAACTGTTTGTGTTAATTAAATACTACATGTAGTTGTACGATTCCCAGGTGCACGGGTTTAACAATATTTTTCGCAATCACTAGTAGAGACTGCTGTAAAAAAAAGGGCACACCGTAACGCATAAACATGCTATATTATACAATTTTCAATTTTACATAGATCTATAGGTAAATATTGTTGGCAAACACAGTTTTCTGCTGAAAAAGTAATGAATTTGGTGAAAAATATGAAGTGCAAACAGTAATAAGAATCTGATTTATAATTTCTTAAAGGTGGATGTTCCGATCACTTTAGCTATTTGCTGCCCATCAACAGTTGAGTTGATATCAGAAGAAACCCCATATTTTCCTCATTATTTCTGTAAAATGTTTAGCACTCCAAGATAATTTAATCTATTTAGATGTTACAGGCCAAAATGCAGTGAATTACTGCCAAAGGAGGTTAACTACCCAACCAGTTTGTGTAATTACTCAATGGGCAAAATTCATGTCACCTTGTGCTTCTAAAATAATAACCATTGGAGTTTTCATGCAACTCAAACTTACGAAAACACCTATTTTAAAGCTGACCCTTTATGTAGAACAGAAAATATCAAGTTGACAATCGGTCCAGCACAGCAATCAGAACACCTACCTTTATATAGTTAAGATTAAGAGGCTATCCTTTCTTCAGATAAGGCTAACAACAACAAAAATGTTGTCTCAAATGACCCACGAATTCCCGAAACCGCCCGCGTTAGCTTTTTATTTTAGTGATTTTCTTTTTTTCAACTTTTTTTCAATTTTTTTTCAATTTGTTTTTCAATTTTTTTCCCAAATTTTTTTTAATTTTTTAATTTTCTCAAAAAAATCTTACAAAATCCAACTTTTTGACCAAACAAATACCTATCAGGTCTAAATTGAGGGGGGAAAAAAGAAGAAGAAATCCGCAGACCGCATTAGATTTTCAGTCTCTCATGTCATTTGAGACAAACTTCTTTTTTTTTTTTGCCTAAATGACTTGAGATTAGAATCCCAACATACACCATTTGATGTGAGTTAGTCTAAAAACACCATCATACTATTACAGATTTCATCATAAACCTTACCATACTCATACATGTCCCAGTTATTGAATTTCAATTGGACATGTTCACGAATGTGTGACACAGCTTATTTGTATAGTCCAATCACGTTTGTTGATTTCCGTTACTCGTGCCAGGGGATTGACTTTGAAATGTTTGGTTGTCGCACTCGGGGTGAACCTCTACCAGCATCTATGCATTTAGATTATTACGGTGACTGTGGTTGTGTCAAGATTCTGATAAATTGTTAATTTTGAAATTACAGAGTCCATGTTTTTTTACAAATTTAGATGACTGCTCTTGCAGCTAAAATATCACATCCAAAATGGTATATACTATGGTGGCAAATAGTCCATTTGGTCAAGTGGTGAAAGATCTATTAAAAAACACTATTGCAGCAAACCGTTTGGTATGAACATTTTAGTTGCAAGATCTTTTTTGCATTTTTTGTTGGAAGTAACTTTTTGTTCTTTCAAACAACTAAAACAACTTTTAATAACAATCCGAGCCTCATCCTTTTGCATAAAGATGACATTGCACATTTCAAATATTCAACTAATTCCACACGATTAATCGATATTTGCATACAGTATAATAGTCAATTGCGCATGCAATCTTATACTAGTCTCACAACCAATTTTCATTCGGAAGTTCGCCACAGTTACTCTCATGCTGAATATTCACACTATAGAACTAGCAGTAGTACTTTATTGAAATACAACACCACAGGCCCTAATTGATGAATTTGTGATCAACTTTGTCAGCCATGCGATGGCTCAATAGCTTAACTTTCCGCGAAGAGCAACATCTAGCCCCCAAAGCAAAGTGGATCACATGATCTTTCCGCAACAAGATCGTCACCCACTGTTTGGATACAAATCCGTGATATATTGAGACGACCTTGTCACATTCCTCTTGGCGGTCCTCCCACTCGCCACGCAACTTACCGATATACTAAAGTTTCAGCCTGCAGGACTACTGTATCAAACATTTCCATGCTACAGTGATTTTTGTTTGCTTTTTTAGTGCTTCAGCAGCTACCGCAAAAATAAATAATGCGCAAATATATCGGTCTGTGTAGCAGTCTATATTATAGACTTTAAATTCAGAAATTTAAAAACAAGCAATATAGTGTCCGAATCAGAAGATAAGCGGAAAAACAGATAATCACACAAATATTTCCACTTTCTTTTAGTATAACATCATGAATACCTGAGTGGTCGACTACCTGATGCTCCAACCTATAGAATGGTGTGAACTATGTGCACACCCCACATAAATCAGTTTATTTTTCGTAGATTTTGCAGATTCTGTTAGGCTATAAAAAAACCACCCTGTTCTATGGGCAAACTTACCACCTTTGCAAAGCAATAAAATCACACTACCTACCTACTACACTACTTAAGCTGTATTGAAAAATAGCAACATGTGGGAGATCTTCTCATGTTGACAAGCGGCAAAAACGCTTTGCCGCTTAAAAATATCGACTTTATTGGAGTGGCACGATCAATATTGAGGATGCATAGTTAAATTAAGATCGTCAGGTATAGACGTGGTTGTGGACAGGGCAAAATGGGCGTACGAACGACACGACAGAATTGCACTTGAGATTGTGTTTAGGTAGAGCGATATTAAAAGGAAATTAAATGCCAAATAGTTTATATAGATAATTTCTGATGGACGATGTCGTGTTGCCAACTGACAGGTATGGGGAGAAAAGCGTGTTTTAAATTTCAAAAAATAATTTATAATGGTGTGGAAAATGGGTTGATGATCTATCATATGCTTATAAAGCACACTGCACTAGTTTCCAATCGGATGTTGGTAACCATGGTTATAGCTAGGCCAGATTGAGTGCCGGCTAAGTTTACTGATGGCGAACGGAGTAAAGTGTAGTGGACGAAGGGCAGTGGATCACGCCATAGGGTCCTAGGCCTTCTTAATGTTTTTTTAGGTTTTTGTAATGCACTTTTCCTGCCACATAATTTCTTATTTTTAGGGGCAGTTTATTGATTCTATCCATAATTAGTGCTGGTCGGCCAGCGTGAGTGCCGGCTACAACCAACAGACGTAGCTATAACCCTTTTGGTAACATTATGTACGTACAATTTATCAAATCTCTCACCACACTCATTTGACAAAAACTCAAAGTCAAAGTAATCACATAATGGGTTTTTCGCAAAAATTGCATTCTGTTTATGTTCGCGCGTCAACCCCGTCAAGTACTACATGTAGTGTTTCCAGGAAAGCTTGTGTGTAATTTAGTACCGCATCTCAACTGATGCCCTAACAGCAAATGACGTCATTACTAAACATTCCTCTAGGACACCAGATACATAGAACTCCTCACGTACACATTGACATCATGACAACATTTACCTTGTGTACTATTTTTACAAAACTGTTTCGCATGTCAGTAAATCTACATGTTTGTGTTTCTTTTACCATTACAGTGACCACCTACATGTACCTTCACATGATTACATCATAAGAAACAATTCTCTACAAGTTACCCTTCTTTAGTACCTACCGTATCAGAATTTATTTTACACAAGTCAAAAGAATCTTTTTGGCCAAAAAGGAATCTGATATCGTATCAATTAATATCCCATATTCCACCTGTCCCCCTGGAGATGAATTTGGAGGATTAGAGAGTATGGAAAACCGGAAAGGTCAAGCAGCTTGCTTTAACTGCAAATTATTAGTGTGCAAGGAGATTAATACAAGCAGTTGCTATGGCAATGCTACAGTCCCGTTCTATGAAACGTCCTATGTTATAAAAATATTCATGAAAATGTAATAGACAAACATCAATGCTATCCAGACAAATATCTTATAAGGAACAGACACTCTCATTCATTCGGTCACACAACCTGTCTATATTACCCCGTTCGTTCATTTCCCAAAACCATATCTCCTTGCAGATACTACAAACCACACACACAATCTTTTGTACCAGACAAAGAAGTATTTTGAAATGCAATATCACGCCGGAAAAATGGGTCCAATACTGGTTGAGGCTTTCATTTCACTATTATGTGTTGGCAATTCACATCACATGTCCATTGGCATGTTGTTATGTTTAAAGACCCACTTGGCTATTTTGCACACAGATCCTTCCTCGAATTCTTGTAAATGTTGCGTTATTCAAATCTGGAGAGATAATAACCCAGTTCATACCGTGCCGTTGTGCATCCATAAACGTCCATAGATAAAAGTTGTCATTGCTTCAAATCGCTCAACGACATCCGCTGACGTTGTCAGACGCACACATCGATGCGAGTATCAACATACCACAAAGTTACACAAGGGGTATTTTTGTGAATCAATTGTTAGATATTTGTATCGTTACATATTCGTCATGTATGTGTTGGGGTCTTCCAGTTTATTTGCCGTACTAGTGTTACTCATCTTGATTTAGCCATAAAGGGAACGTTCAAAGCTAAAAATGTGATTTTCTTGTTTTTACACCTTTTTAAATAGTTTGCATTATTGAAAATTTTGCAATTTCATATGAGCAGGAAGCAACCCTAAAAATGTAAAAAAGGTCTGATGACTTTACACATAATTTAAGACCCTTCACTGGGCATTGTATTATTCAATCCATCATTAACCCTAACTCTATTTCACCACACGGCAACAGAATTTTTTTCCAACACCCAAAATTTACCAGAAAGGTCACCCCCGATCCCCCGGGATTTGAACCACGGACCTCCAGTATCAGGGCCCAGATCCTAGCCACTACACCACGGCTCCCAGTCGACACTCGGCGAGTATATTCGCCTCGTTATATGAAATGGGTCCGTTTTGTAGCCAAAAAACCTGCACGCCGGGTTATAGAAACACTTTTTCCGCACAGTTGCCGTATGGTGTAGTAGAGTTAGGGTTAAGTTCCGATTACCTCCCAGGCCCTTCAAAAAGAATTAAAACATTTAAATGTACACCCCCCCCCCCCCCCCCCATTCACACAATTATGTTTAAGAGAAACAAACACATGGGTTATTGTGTAGAATTGCATTCATGTTTTTCAATCAAAAACATCCCGGACTCATTTCGCTTCAGGTGCATACATTTCTTCTAACAAAAGCAAAGCCAGTCAATATTTCATTTTGATGTTATACTAGACGTAGAAGGGCTAGACTGGGTTATATGTAGGTTGCATATAAACAAAATTGAACTTGTATAAAACGAACTTGTATAAGGCCAAAAAAAGGTTCGTCTTAGAAACCTGCGCGCAAAGCTCGTCACCGACAAGCGTATGGTCTTTTGCCCCATCCATTGATATGCATGTGTAATCAGCAATGCAATCTGAATGTACACCATCAAGTTACAACAAAAAATGCACTACCTCAATGCTCATTTCTAAAAAAAAAAAAATTGCACAACACTTAGCTTTTTTGCAAAATGTTTCTGAGACAAATCTCTTCTTTTTTTCCCCCCAATCAAATGGTAACTATTTTGTGAATTTCAATCTGAACATTCAAGATTTTTTTAATTGTTTGTCCAAAAATGGTTACATCACAATCAAAGTTACAAAATAATTGGCCTCGCCTTTTCCTGAGAAGGCTCCAACCAGTAACGAAACACGATACAAGATAATTTGTGGTTTTATAGCTGTAGTCTTGCCATAGGTAAACATCAACTAAATTGACACTATATTTTCAGAATTCAAAGGTTATAGACCATTGGCGAAGTGATGCGCAAACATTGTGCAGGTCTTGCAAGGATATGGAGATGAAAGAAAACAGGTACCCAGGTTCACATTTCCCACACAAACAAATATTTGAGTCCCCAAAATCAAACCCTAAGGTGACAACAACAAAAACCTGTTCTACAGGTAAACAGAACTCTCAGCTGTGCGGTGGGTTGGGCAGGTTGTTTTGGGGAATTTTGAAAATTCAAAAACAAAAAAAATCAAAAAATTCAATTTTTTTTATTTTTAAATTTTACAAAAATAACAACTTAAATGGGTTGGTCAGGTCTGTAGAACAGCTTCGGTTTTTCATCGCCTAATGTATAGTTACTTGGAAAAAGTGTAATATCATTGACAATGTCTACTGACAATAAGCCATTTTGTATAAAGCATTAAGTTTCATTAATTTCTTAACAAACAATTTTTGTCACGTCGGGTGAACCATTCTGCCGTGATAAAATATTATTTTCATACATACATGTATTACATTAAAACATCGGTATTCAAAAGCAATATTTGCACATTATTATTTATATGGGCCTTCCAGACGGTACAATAAACGTTTGTATTGAATATTGTGCACCAAGCTCCCCCGGATGTGCATGCAATATTCAAAAATATTGCCGTCCAATATTTCTTTTGTGGCGCAGAAGATGTGCACGTGAGTATATGCAAAAAAGGTCAGTTCGGGCTAACTTCTTTAGTTTTTAAAACAGTTATTATTATAAGGCAAAAAAAAAATTGTTTGGTTGCCCTTTCACCTCAATTTTTTGGGGGGTCGGTAGGTCTTCTTTTTTTTTTAGATGTCAAAGAATGCCAAAAATACACTTTCAAGTGAATTAGATATGTTTTATTTCGAAATATAAGTGTTTTTACAAATGTAAAATGGAAGATGAAAGGGATTTTACATGATTTTTGCATACATTACCAATCTTTTCTTACACAAACAATTCACACTCAGACAAATCTGATATCTATAAACTTGATGTAGTGCATATGGTGTTTTATTAAAATTGCCCGAGCGAAACATGTGAGGTGAAATGTTATGTTTACGATTGTCGTGTACCTGCTCTTTTAGCATCAGCCTAGAAGCTCCTAGAGATGAATAAAATATGTATGGCCTAAGAATATGTGTCTGCAATACATTTGAAATGAACAGCAACCGTAATTCACCATCTCGTAAGCATTTATATTCATGATAAAAGCGACAGAGATTTTTCAATATTTACGGTAGGTTGGGAAAGCGCAACCAAACAATTTTTTTTGGGGGGAGGCCTAATATTGAATGTCTTATTTTCGGGTGATACAAGAATATATTGAACTCGCTATAAAAATATTGCACTCATCTCCGACGCGTGCAATATTTTAATACACCCCAGCCCTGGGTCTATCTCATGGAAGACATTACTTTAATCTTCCCCAGGGAGTATGAATTGCAAATGGGGTTACCTGTATGGGTGACTACATTTAAAACCTACACCCCCCCCTGTGAGCAGGCCTGCCTGTGTGAGGAAGTTCAGTCTTCCATAGGGGGGTTGTATGTATTTTGGAATGGAATAGCCCATTTACAGGACTTTTTACAGGAGTGCTTGTGTCAGCAAACAACTCGCATAATAATGGGGCGCGCTATCATTAGAATACACACTGACGTCACAGCAAAGTCTAAGATGAACAAAATATAGTATGTTGAATGTCAAAATTCTTCATAATTGACAAAAATGTGAACAACAATGTAATTATTTTAGCAATGACAACAAATCTACGGTGACAAGACAAAACTATTTAAACTATTTATTTTAAAAAAGTGCACACAACTCCTTTAAACGTAAAATACTATATATGAAGAGGTTTTTTTGCAAAAGGGCCTGCATCCACTTTTAGCTCTTATTGAGAAAAAGTCAAAAAAAAATGTTTCTAAATATTCAAGTTGAGCAATTGAAAAACTGAATGGATTATGAAAGAGGTACACTACATACTAATTTAAATTAAAATAAATTTCAAATGTGCTAGTTTTCATTATTTTTAAAATCATGTTTACATTTTTTGTAAATGTGGATGTAGGCCCTTTTGCAACAAAACTCCATCCGTTTGTACATAGAGAAAAAATACCACACAAAAATAATCATTTATTTTAATCATTTAAAAAAAAGAAGTTTGATATAGAAATGTATAGGTCACAATCATGTTTCAAGGAAATAAAGTCATTTTTTTCAAAAAGACCTACATCTCATTGTAAACAGCCATTGAAGTTGTTGTTTTGTTGCAAAAGGGCCAGTATCCCGATTTAATTCTGGATACAGGCCCTTTTGCAACAAAACAACAATTCAATGGCTGTTTACAATGAGATGTAGGTCTTTTTGAACAAAATGACTTTGTTTCCTTGAAACATATGATTTTTCCCTATACATTTCTATATCAAACTCATTTTTGAAAAAAAATGCACCATAGCCCTTTTGCAACAAAGCTCTTCATATACGTCTGATTCATGCGTCTACAGTGTCTAAATTAGCCGTGCATCTCCCGAACAAATTTTGGTCATGTAGAAAACTTGAAGCAGGTCGTCAGTAGGCAGGAGGTCTGGTTGTGTCTCAAGTGTTTATTATCCATTTTGTTACGCATCAAACTCTCAATTCTTCCTTTGCTCTATCTTTAATACAAGTGCATCAATGGAATAAATTTGCACAATGGATTTAAATTGTTGCTTCATTTCAATGGAGTGGTAGGGCTATTTTGCTAGCCTGGATATCATCCTCATATGCATGCAATGACATTTATAGATGGTTCCCTTTCAACATCTTGAACAAAACAGTAACTTGACATGGAAAATTCTTTTAAGGAAAAAACTGGAATGGTTGTAGAAAGAAAGTTGAATTCAAGTCAAAACTGATTCCTGCATCTCGAATAGCCTAATTAATAATTGAATAAACATTGTGGAATAACGTAGTGCGTAAAGAAGTCCAAGCAACATCTGCGGCATAATGCGTACACACACGCCCCAAATGCTGCGTCACAGCGCTTGACTTCAAAAATATGCACACGCTATGTAACCTCGCTGCCTGCGCTCGCACTACACGAATCATGTATCTCGTGGCTGCGTATAGGCTAAGGAACTTGTTCGTTCAATAATTAATCAGACTAATAGTCAGAATGCCTGCACTTCTGTTCTACTTTCCCAAAGAATATCTGAAGTGATTTCCCTCTTGGTTGGGTCTAAGTGCGTATCCCATCATTTTCCTCCCATATCCAGTGTACGGGGGTTTTCCAGTCAAATCCTCCATCTAAACAGGTTTGACACCAACTTGCAAATATGTATATAACATAATGGCAAAGCTCCATCAAATGAGATGTCCTTGCCTACTTTTGCCACCCATGATATCAGTCTGTACATAAAGGGAACCTGTGCGCTGTGTGAAGAAGTTGACAATTCAGCTTTAAAGCTTATTCTAGGATTTTTGCCAACCTTCTGGAACTATTTAGAATTTGATAGCTTTTTGCCATCTCGTTGGCACACTGTTCGATTTATGCGGTAAAAATTGAAAGCACAATCTATTTCTAACAGTCTAGCCTGCCCTTCACACCTGCGCCATTCCCTGCTCTGGGACCATGATGACGCTAATGAAGACATAATGATGGAAGACTGCTTGGCAGGGCAGGGCAAGTATGGAGAAGTATGCCATTATTTCATTTGGGATGTAAACGAAACCACACAGAGAATCTATTCCGTCGTGAAATAGCTAAAAAGTTTTAGCCTTCTGAAAATTGCACACAAATAGAAATTTCCGAAGTTCATGTGATCTTCTCACAAATTCCCCGAAAGGACTTTACTATTTGATGCAACAAAGAAACTCTTTTTGGCGTACAGTGTCAAAATCTTTAATTTGAAATTTCCCGAACTTTTCCTTTATCTCATATCATCAGGACACATGTGATGTGATCAAGTAAATGAGTCGGAATATTTGATTTTAAGATAAAACAAAACAAAGGATAGAATTACATGTGTTTTCTATTGTTTAGAATACCCTTTATTTGCTCATATATTTAAATTAATTGTCCATTCTTTTAATGGGGTTATCTGCCAAATGTTGCATTGCAAATGGCCAATACAATCAAGTAGAAAACTAAAAATGTAATATTTTCAACTTCTGACTAATTTAACTTGATCGCATCACATATTTTGAAATACACATTATTGAAAGACAAGAATTTTACCCATCAGTTTTAATATCGAGCAATATTTTTCAAAATGTGAGTAATATTTGAAAATGTCACCGCTTATATTTCATGTACTTCATTGTCAATTTATACTTACTAAATTTAGACTGAATGATCTGATCACGCGAGAAATTGTAAAAACATTTTACCTGTCCGTTTCAACAGTGCAATTATCAAAATGTCATTGCTTACATTTGCTTATAGGGCAATTCCACGGTAACAGCGTGACGGTTTGGAAGACATTTTCACACTTCATATGCAAATAACATACACACTTGAATTATTCAGAACATTTTTTTTATTGCATTTCTACTACTACTAGTACAACCTACATATAGAAAGAAAAAAGAAGAAAAAAATCATTCACATTTATGAAATACGAATATTAATGAGTGCGGTAACAACGTGACGCTAAAAAGGACATAGGTATTTTTCTCATTTATGAATGGTTAAAACTCTGTGAACTCCTTTTTTTTTTAAAGTTTCATCAGGTGGATTGTAATTATAAGAAAGTCAGCTATAACTTCCCTGTATAAAAAAGAAAATATCTTATGAGTTTAAACATATATGATACAATAAACAAATTTGCATACGGTAACAGCGTGACGGTAACAGCGTGACAAAAGGCTGACCCTATATGAGCAATGCAAAAAGATCAAACATTGACGATATAATGATCTCCAAAACTTACACTGATTATAGTGATTGTTGATTTTAATTAAATTAAATCACATTATAGTGTTCTTTGTTAGTTTAAAATAGATAAAATACAATATTAAATACAATATTAAGTTAATTAAATTATCCAATTAAAACACATTTAACTTAAAAATTGTATTGGAACTCACTGTATAATTCAATGGGGGTCACGCTGTTACCGTCACGCTGTTACCAAAAAAGTAACAGCGTGACATATTACTAATTGAAATAACTAATTAACAAAAGGTAGTACTGCATCTTTGAAGCATGTATATTATAGGTCTATGGGAGTGTGATTTGCATTGCAAGTATTACTTAATTTGTATATGTAGATTTAATGAAAATTTTAAAAAACCATAAAAACAGCCATTTTTTCGGTAACAGCGTGACATTTTGGTGAAATCTTAATAAAAATTGATCGTTGAGTCGCAACGCAGAGTGTTTTTTTGAGTGTTTTTTAATTTTTAGAATAATATAAGTATGTAAGAGCTCACAACTGAAAAATAATTTGAAAGTGATTATTTTCAGTTTATAAATGAATAGCATTATAAATAACAGATTTTACAACAAAATTAATAAAATTAGTAGATTATGCTAATTAAAACGGGGAAATAACACAAAATATGTAAAAAAAAATGAAAATAAAGTTCATATCTGGAAAATTTAGACTTTTAGCTTTAATTTGATACTAAATATGTTAGGATATGAATAACTTGAAAATTAGTGGTCATGTCCACCTTTGCATGGAATTGCCCTATACTTATTTCAATTTGCAGGCTATATTTGCCAATATTATTGCCTTTAAAATAACAGTGTTTGGTGATACAGAGAGTGAATAACACAATGATTGATACAATCACAACATGTCTATTTTCTTTAGTGTGCTAATGTAACATCACATTTAGTAACAATGACGTAAAGGTGTATGTTCCGATCACTTTTTTTTGGCTATGATTTTGTTTTTCACATCAAAATATTTTGATATCAGAAGAATCCCCATATTTTTCTTATATGTCTGTAAAATGTTAGGGGCCAGAAATTTAGAAATGATAGGCTAAAATGTGGTGAATTACTGCCAAAGGTGTTTAACCATGCCCAAGACTTTGTGTACTATTCAATGGGCAAATTTCTTGTGACCTTGTGCTTCTAAAATGAGAACCATTGGAGTTATGGATGACTGACCTTTCATGTAAAATAGAAGAAAAAAACATGTTGAAAATTGGACCAGCAATCCGAACATCTACCTTTAAATTACATGTAACTCCAATTTGAATTCCTGTCAACAGTATTAATGTACCTAAAGCACACCAACAAATTATGGACAATCCTGCATGGATCCAATTTTCCCATTTAGTAATCAATGACTTAAATGAACTCCTATTTGACTTCATGTCAACAACAATAACATACCTATCTACATTAATTATGACGGGCATAGCCTAGGACATGTAACCAAAAAAAGGGGTGTACCTAGACAAAATTGCAACATGAACCATTTTTGATGTAATTGTTTCAAAATGCTCTTCCGAACATTATATTAAAAATCGATAAAATCTGAAGTTGGGGAAAAAATGCTAATTTGCATAACAAGATATTTGTATATTTAGCCATATTAGTCCGGTATATACAGGGGTTACCGTGCAACCCCACCACCCAGGACTCCCCCAAACCAACTTTCTTGACTCTTTTCATGGTCCTAAAACATATTCAGGATGTTAACAAAAACAATTTCGTGTTATTCAAGATGGCGTCCAAAATGGCCGCCATAACTGGTCAAATTTCATAAAATGACATATAACAATCAAAATGCGTGGTGAAAGAAAAGTTTTAATAGTGGGATGTATGTATTAAACCCCTAAGACAATAATACCCTGTATTTTTGCTTTGTTAACATACCTAAATCCAAGATGGCCACTAAAATGGCCCCCAAAATGATGGTCAAAATTCCAAAAAATTGCACAATATCAACCAAAATGTATGATAAAAATATAGTTGTAACAATGGGATGTAAGTATTAGACCCCTAGTAACTCATGTCAAGTATGTTTGCTTTGTTTACATACTTAACATAAAAAATGGCTGCCAGAACGAGCCCCATAATGGGTCCCAAAATGGCTGCAAAAATGTCAAATTCCATAAAATGGAATAATATCAACCAAAACGTACGATAAAAGTATAGTTTTAACAGTGGGATGTACGTTTCAGACCACTAGTAACTCATATGGGCGATTCCATGAAAATGTGACGGAGCAAAAAAACTGAAAATTGCTCCAAAAATATTTATTTTTACCTCTATGTTGTTCAAAGCTCATGCAAAGGTTCAGGAAAAAATTGTTACAACATTTGGCTAATGTTTACTATGAAAAAATTCTACTTTTCTTACCCCAAAAATGGTAACATGTGTTACCGGAGCAACACTTTTTTGAAAATATTTACTTTATTGATTTGGTTTTAATTTACGCCACTTATAATTTTAATTCTACTAGTTAGGCCCTATTTAAAAATAGTAAACAATTAGATAAATTCATAACCACCACTCTACAATAGGCCATCAAAATGTCGTAACGCGTGTTACCAAACTCATATTCAGGAAAACGTGCTAAAACCTCAATTTTTCAAGTGTTATTTATCACTATATATGGTTAATATGTTAGTTCAATTGCCAAAGTCAAAATTAATTTTAATTTAGAAATATAATAAAGAATCTAAGGCTAGTAAATTATGGCTGGACAAAGTGTAACGTGTGTTACCGTAACACGTGTTACCGACGATTTTGCATTTTACAAAAAAGTGAGAACTTTAATTCTTGTTATTATTCTAGTTTTATAAACCTTATAAAGGTACTTGCTTATATATATCTCTTAAGGGCAGTGTCAACCCGGCACTTGTTTCAAAAATTGAATGTCATATTTCTCTATTATTTTATACTTTTATATGTATTCTATCATTACCATCATAAGTTACTAATCGAAAGCGATTTTTTCCCGTTCTTTTGGGTGATTTGAAATAGTTGTTTTGGTAAGTTTGAGTCAGGAAAAGGCGCATAGTTATTTGGCGGGAATTTAAGCGGAGTTCCGCGCTTTTCAAATGCTGCGACAGCTGTTATCATTGCGTCGCGCGCTGAAACTTCCCGCGCGTAATACTAGACGCTCTGCTTAATATCCGCGACGTAGACGCGAAAAACAAAAGAGCGCAAAACAATGTCTAAAATGTAAACAAAGGCCAATCTTACGATCATTTAAATTTCAGTTTTCTTCCAATTTCTTCACATTGTGACAATATAAATTGAATCTGATAGTTTATTATGATTGTTCATAATAGTATACTCGCTTTTTAGGTCACACGCCCGTGTGTTCCGTGAACATTTAGCTTTAAATGGTGGAAAATGTCAATATTTTTACTAAATCGATGTTTTCTAGAAGTTCAAATTTGAAGGAATTTTACGAATTTTCAGACAACATAACTAAAAATATATCAAACTATCAGGTAAGCTTTTACTACCATTGTGTAGAGGACTTTCAGCGCTAGGAGGCAATTTTTTATTTTTTCGATTATGGATTTTAAACTCGAGATATGCATCCATTTCTAGCGAAATGTACGCAAAAAAACACGACTTTTACACTTTTCCGATGTTTTTAGCAATATTTCCAAAACCAAGCTTTATTTTGGAAAAAGAAAAAATTGCCTCCTAGACAAAATTGTTTTGTTTACAAAAACGTATATTAGAACAAATTACCATTTATTATTTTATAGTTATGCTGTCTGAAAAATTTTGGGTAAAAAAATGGCTTTTTGGTTCATTTCTCAAAATTTAGTTTATTTGGTATCACATTGATATCACCATCGGCTTCCTTATCAAATTTCCTTTCTAAAAATGTATACTTTTATGTACTTTTATTCAATATTCTCAAACTTAGAAGCAAAAGTTGATCATCAAAATAATAGGGTTGACACTTCCCTTAACCCTATCCTAAAACATTTCCCGTGGTTTACTTAAACGTTACCCCCCCCCCTCCATACACACACCTAAACCAGGTTGATTATAATCACAACCCTCCCTAAACCATTTCCAGTGGCTTCTTCATTAACCCTCGGTCCCATCGATTGTTTGGCATGCCAACTTAAAGTAAAGAAATCAGGCTGCTTCATTAACCCCCGCAAAACGCTACTTGTACCATTATAACCCTAGGCCTATCCTAAACCATTTCCCGTGGTTTACACCCCCCCCCCCCCCCCCCAACATGACAACATGAGTATGACACCATACCCTACCAACAGGCCTATAACCATTTCACGTGTGGCTTCTGCGCCATGTGTAGGAGTGCGTGTGCCGCGGCAGTGAGCCCTTGCGCATACATGCACGCGACACGTTACCACGGTATGATTACGCGGTAGTACGGGCAACGCTCAATGTTGTTCAATTCTGTGGCATTTATGAGCCAAATATGAGAGGTGTTTTGCTGTTTTTGGAGCCAATTGTTAACCAATTTCACTGAAATAAACTTTAACACCCTTCCCGTTATTTCCTCTATCTTTCATGCAAATTAGGCGCCACTTTGATCACAACTAACGGAAAAATAAGGATAACAAACACACAAACACACAAACACACACCGTTTCCAGATTTATAGTAAGATACTCTATAAGAGTATTATAATAATAATAATAATAATCAGTATTTATATAGCGCATTTTCCAAAGGGCTGAAAGCGCTGTAATTTTGCAGCACATTCACCAAACAGTATGTTATAAACTGCTAAGCTATTGCTTTTAGATAGGAGACCCACCTCTGTGACAATTTTGATTATGTATGACTTTTCAAAATGGCTGCCAGATGCAGATGGTTAAGTTGATGTTAAATTTTGTTTTTAAATATTGTAAATGCCTATACTAATATGACTATGTAATACTAATACCCCTTAATCTATGGGACAGCATTCGCTATATTTCTATGATAAAGCCTAGGGGCTGTATATCTAGTTTAGGTATTTAAAAATATCCAATTGGTTGCAAAAGGTTAAAATAACTGAAAAGCAGTATTAGTTTATTATTAGTGTTACATCAGAAATGACCAAATTATTATATATATATATATATATATATCTTTTAATCCGTCAAGTAAACGTATTTGTACATGACACGATGTGATTGAATGAATTTTGACAATGTAATGTCATTAAGATGGCCATCAAAATGACAATATAATTAAAATTACCTCAAATGGACAATAAAACTACCTCCAAATGGTCAAAACAATTACCAAGGTGGCAACTACTGATCTTAATATGGTCAGAAATAGCTGATTCGACATCATCCAGTACTATAAACTAAATACCTGTATCTAACTTTCCCAGCAGATCGGTCAGTGATGTTATGGTGTTAATTATTGACTTGAAAAACCTACCTTAGTAATTGAAATATCCATCCAATAGGATCAACAAGCAGTTAAATTTGGCCAAACAAGTATTTATGGCCAACCATTCATGTATATCGCGAGTTGTATGAATTTATCAATGAACATAATAATCAGAGAAATATAGTATCCAATATCCTTTACTTACTGTTATAATATCTGCAATTAACCGGCTATTTCTGACCACATTTTGATCAATTGGTGGCCACCTTGGTAAATATTTTGACCATTTGAAGCGGGAATTTTATTGACCAATTGGAGGTAATTTTAATGGTCATTATGATGGCCATCTTATTAACATTACATTGTAAAAATGGAGTCTATACCATTCAATCATACCTTGTCATATACTTAACGAGTATGCAAATACGTTTACTGAGTAGATTAAAAGCTATAGATATAATAATTTATTAATAATGTAACACTTAAACAGTAAACTAATACTGCTCTTAAGTTATTTTAACCTTTTGCAGCAATCCGGATATTTTATAAATACTCAAACTAGATAAACAGCCCAAGACTTTATCATATATAATAGTGGACGTTGTCCCATTAGATTTGGGGTATTGGTGTTATACAGTATGGTAATTTACAATACAAAACAATTGATTTATATAGGTCATTTAGCATCAACTTCAACCATCTGGAAGCCATTTTGGAAAGTGATACCGAATCAAAATTGTCACAGAGGGGTCTTATACAACTAAAAGCAATAGCTTAGCAGTTAAGAACATAATACTAAATTGTATTTGGGGAATGCGATGCAATAGTATACACTCTTATAGACTATTTTTACATTGACAACGGCCATTATGGCAGCCATTTTGGACTTAAAGTATGTGATTACAAAGCAACAAATCTGGATATGAATTACTAGTGGTCTAATACATACATTTTGGTTAATATCATCCCATTTTATGGATTTTCACAATATTTAGAGCCATTTTGGGGCCATGTTGGCGGCCATTTTGGATTTCAAGTATGTTAACAAAGCCAACATATTGGATATTAGTTTCTAGTGGTCTAACATACATTCCATTGTTAAAACTATACTCCGATCATTCATGTTGGTTGATATATGCCATTTTATGTAATTTTACAATATTTGGCGGCCATCTTGGATTTTGGTATGTTAACAAAGCAAAACTACTGGATATGAGTCTCTAGTTGTTTAATACATACATCCCACTATTACAACTATACTTTCACCACGCATTTTGATTGCTATTATGTCATTTTATGAAATTTGACCAGTTTTGGCGGCCATTTTGGACGCCATCTTGAATAACACGAATTGTTTTTCGGTAACATCCTGACTATGTGTTGGACCATGAAAAGAGTCTTGAAAGGTGGTTTGGTGGAGTCCTGGGTGGTGGGGGTGCACGGTAACCCCTGTATATACCCGACTAATATGGCTATATGTACCCATATATTGTTATGCAAATTAGCATTTTTTCCCCAACTTCAGATTTTATCGATTTTTAATATAATTATAATGTTTGGAAGGGCATTTTGAAACAATTACAACAAAAACCATTTATGTTGCAATTTTGTCTAGGTCAAACCGTACATGTCCTAGGCTAGCAATAGCTCCAGACATATGGGCATCCAGTCATCAATTTAAACAGCAATGTCCAAACATATTGGACTGTAATGAATTTGTAATCACACAAAATTGCTTTTATCGAAGATTCTAATCGCACACATACATGTACAAGTCGCACACCAGAAGATGGTGTGGCCTTATTAACACATCCCAATACCACCATCAAGTCAATTTATATGGCTTTTATTCATTTTTTTTAAAGACCCAACAAAAATATTTTTGCATGGTATATATTTTAGAAATGTTGTCAGGTATTTTTCCTACAGTACATAGGGTCTTCCCCATTACAAATGTCCTCCCTTTTCTCCATGATTTATCCAACTTCTTTTACCTTTTTCTTCCGCCTCCCCCTTTTTTGTTATCCCTATTCCCCTTTCTTTCTTCCATGTTACCCCTTCTCCCTCTTTCTGTCTCAAAAAATGACCGAAATTCTTCCCCATTTTTCAACGGTGCTGAGGTTTTTTCCCAATCCTCAAAAGCTTTTTCTGGCAATGATATTTCATAAAATGATGAATATAAATAATAGAAAAGTTTATTGGGTGTTGCTGAAAATGTGAATTAAACAACCTGCGTTCAGACGTGACAAAAATAGCACAGTGAAAATATTCTGCATCGCAGTTGTAATCCAACAGCCAAATTAGCAGCACTCGAAAACAGACATTCATTAATACCATGACCTGAAACGGAGCCGGCATGCGTACGTGTGGGGAGCATGTCTCTCCTCCGATTTCCCGTACCTGCCATCAAAACTTGTTCCAATTATGATTGTTGCGCTGATTGTTCTTTTACCCTCCAGCGGTACATAACCGAATACAGAGCGCTATATTATTACGCTGGTTTAATATTAAACGTCGTGTGCTTAGGCATCGGGCAAACTTGGGATATTGATGATCCCTTCGTACGATAGCAGTCGGCTTAATTTCCGTGCAAATTTGAACAGAAAGTTGTTGTTTTTCTTGCAATATATATCGGCGGTGGTCTGGTACGAAGCAAAGATGCATGGGGATTTGGCCTATATATATGGGTCTGTGAATCAATCTATCCCAAAATCTATATTGCTATTCAAATAATGGATATAGGTCAATTTGATACAATTTGTGTACGTCCGATATTGTTTAAAAATCATACATGCATGGACATACGAATATAGCATGTGAGCTTTACAGAATAAAGTTCAATTTCAAATCAGGGCTCCAAATACTTTTTTGATTACAGGGGCTATTTTGAACAGAATTGATATTTAAAGCCCTTTGTGTACTTTTTGGCATTGATTAATATTTTTCAGGCGCTATTTTGTAAAATTCGGGGGCTAATCACTCTATTTTGAGCCCTGCTTCAAATTCAAAATGGTACTGATGAAGTGATAAGGAAGGTCTTCGTCGTCAAACAGTGTCACAAATTGATTTGACTTTATATCATTGCTCTATATTTTCTAATAATTTGAATTAAAATTATTTAAAACATTAAGATTATTTTAATAATCTTAATGGTTTTTTTATTTTAATAATCTTAATGTTTTAAATAATTTTAAATTACTTAAAAGTCTCAGTCCTTTTCAGTTTTGGGCTTAATTGGGTTAGTTTAAAGTGACTTATGCAATATATCTCCTATAACATTCAGCTCAAACCTCATCACATTCTGATCACATTCTGATCACACACGTTTTGAACATTTTCAATTGTTAAATAAAACATCCGGCACTCATCACATTGGCAAACACGAACACTCGCGCCTGCAAGTTTGCCACGAGGACAACGCTTCTTTGATAAACCGTTCCCATGATTAATCTTGGCAGGCAGCATTTCAACGGAATGAATATGGAACAGGGATTTGTTCAACTTTCAACGGTGGTGGGAGGGAGTGATTTGTGCACTTACTAGTTTTTTTATCACGCATGTCTCATTACGAGGCTAATAACTGCTAGTGCTATGACAAGATAGAGTTTTAATTTGAAGTTAAACTATCAATCTCAACATGAAGATAAAAATTACCAGGAATTTCATCAGGTGTTGCTATGCTATACACCTTTAATCAGCAGATTTATGACTAGATTTGATGAACTTATTACACTCTGTATGGCTGGTAAAATGGGGAACTCACAAAACATGGTTCCCGGGGGGAAAAAAATTACTTTAGAGGGAAATGTTTGGCTTTAGTTTAAAGAAATACATACAAATTATGAAACTCATACATTTATTGTTGCAAGCCTGTTGCGTTCATTCCTGCCCATGCTCTTCTATATTAATCCGCTGATCAATGCAAGGTATACCAATTTGGAAATTACTTAACTATAGAACCAAAGATTGCCGGTGTTCCAAAATGTGTATACGGTGCGAGTATCGGGTGCTCTTATCTGTCAGTCATTAGCTATAGATTATCCAGTGTTTTGTTTTGTCCGTTCTTGTTGAAATTCAAGTACTGAGGTCTGTCAAAACAACCAACCAGCGGTCCAATCTTTCCTATATAGGACAATCATCGCAATTCTCAAATAGCGGGACATAGCATGCATCAGTTGTCGTTATCTGACAAAGTAAATACGTCACCTGCTCCTTCAAATCCTATAGTTTAATCAGTTCCAAATTGGCGAGAAATATTTGGTTTTAATCTCTCCGCGCGCTAAAGTAATCTGAGCGTACACGCAAGATTAGGGCCACACGCACACGGTTTTTGGTCACACGCACGCGTCACACATACACGTATGATGCACAGTGCGCTAGATTCATTCATGCGCGCCCGCATCCTTCTGTATTTATTCGCTGGTGCAAGGAGGCTTCGCCAATTTGGAACTGATCAAACTATAGATAAATTCAATTAGAGGCATGCATGGCACAGGCCATTAACTAAATCCAACTGAAACGCAACTGGTTTTGTATGCAAAATGGCCAATCGCATTTAGGAGGAATCTCAAAAATCTTGCTGTCTTCCCTACACATGACACATTGAAGCATAAGTCTAATCTTGTCTTTGCAAAAATCTGCAAATTAAGATGTTTAAAGATAATAACCATGAGTGATGACAATCAATACCATATCCAAATCTGAATAAGTCTGGGCATTGGGCAGGCTAACTAAACACTACTAACACTAACAGTACAATAAATGTACACCGACTGTTGAGGGTCATGCTGTATGCTTACTTGGTTGGATTCGATTTGAAATGTCATTACAGGGGGCCTGATAAAGGCTCAAATAATGCTATAATCTGAGTGTCACATTCGCATTCATACGAATATTAAACGCACAATGTGCAGTGCACTGCATTCCTTAACATCGGGTGCCCTTGCACAATGCGGACGTGTGGGAATTGCTTGAAATGATCGAGAAATAATTGAACTCATTATAATATTCTACTCCAATATATCCTATACTTTGTGTCAGCTATTATTCTATAATGAAAGCATCATGATACCACGAATGTAACGCCAATGCAACGATATTTGCATCCGTGCAATCAAAGAAGAATGTGGGATGTGGTGCACAAAATGCTGCGCCTAGATTACTAGATTATGCGCTCACGTCATCTCTCACAGACATAGTCCTTTATTAGTTCTTTCACCTTCCTCTGCGCAGCGACATCACATCATAATTAGATGACAGAATGCATATTCAATGCCAGGCTTTGATTGTTGCATGCGCAATTTTTTCGTAACATGGTTAGGGTTAGGATTAAATTTCATGAGGTTACACACACAAATATTGCCTACTGAACAGAGGCGGGTTAGAGGGAGTACAACCAGATTAATACTTGCCCATGTCTATAAATCTGAGTGAGAATGCTCCGACACCTGGCTTATGTAGTTCAGTGCTATTCCATAGATCGTGACATCGAATGACATTACGGTTATGATGACATTTCAACATGCCGTTGGCCAAATCATAATGTAATACACGCAGCTCACATAGCAGTCAGATAAGTTATATCATCCATCTATTATGAGCTGCGTCTTGAAGATCTTTCTTTCTAATTGCATTGCATTGATACAGCAAAAGGTGAACAACCTTTTCAAATCAATGGCCCAAACATGAGCAGCAATAATTGTGCCAGATTTTCAGATCTCCCTCATCCTATGAGATAGGTCAAATCCACAGCAGCCGAAGCATTCATTCCATAATACTACAAAATATATAATAGATAGGGGCTCTTTTGTTTACATCCTGGGCTCACATCAGGCGATCCGGGAGGTGAACTATATGAAAGCTGCCAGAATGAGCATGTTACAAAAACAAACAGCAATATATAATGATATACATGTAGGTTGGTTGAGGAATCGAACCCGGGATTCCTGCGTGGGAGCCCTAGAGCTTTGGCCACTATGCTATACTGGATTAACTCTTTTGGCAAAGTCGTTGATAAAGTTATTTTAGTATTGAGTTATTCAAGCATCACATTTCTTACGCGTTGCTGATCCCCATACTTCTTTCAAAATTAAAATAATGAAGCGATTAGCATTTTAAACAATGGGAATTGTTCATGAGGAAACAGCTTCTTGTGGGTGCTGTTCAATCGCTAATCGCTTCAGTATTACGTACGCTAGGGCTTTGAGAATTGAACATGAAACGTTGCAAGTTGTACGTTGGTTCCATGTTTAGAAATGGCAACAGGCCGAAATACTATGCAATGCGGGAAGATCATCGAGGCTGCTGTGTGGGTCAAATCATTCATAGGATGAGGGGGATCTAAAAATCTAGTATCACTTGACCCTGGTTAGGATGCTGTAAGTGGTAATTACATTTTTGCGCTTTGCTGATTTTCAGCCATTTCGCTTGTTTTTCAATTTGCAATTTGTAAGTTCATTACAAAGTAAACAATTCTCAATCAATTTGCCACATTCGCGCGTGAATGCATTGATCCAAAATTATATGCACTAGACCTCGTTGTACTGGTTGCATGTTTTGAGTTGCGTGTTAAAATTGTTGATCGAGAAAATAGGCCTACATGTATATTTAAACACTAACACTAGTTCAATCAGTTCCAAATTGGCGAGAAATATTCTGTTGATCTCTCTGCGCGCAAAAGTTATCCAAGCGTACGTGCGCGATTATGGTCAAACGCACGCGATTTGGGTCGCACGAACGCTGCACGCATATGATGCACAGTGCGCTTGTTGCCTTTATGCGTGCCCGCGCCCTTCTGTATTCATTCGCTGCTGAAAGGTGGTTTCGCCATTTGGAACTGATCAAACTACATTATAACAGTGCAAGACATATAAATTGAAACATAGGTACGCCACTCGCTTTCTTTCTTTACACAAAATATTGCAAAAAAAAAGTTTATCACAGGTTACCGTGTGGCACCCTCTCATGAATGCCAAAATATTACATTTTGAACGTTACGGGTAGTAAAAGTTACAATTTACCTCTACCAGGAATCGTCTTAGATCTTGATTCATATAGGGTTGTGACGACGCTCCGTTACTCTTCATCCGCAGGTAATCACTCAGCCATCTCTGGCACTGCAACATGTAGCCATTCTGCCTCGAGTGGAAATTCATCGGGACCCTCTTCACCAGTGCCGAAGAGTAACCGCCTCTGTACAGCCACTGGAATCCCTTCCTCGCCGACTCCGTCGTTGACGCACACGTACGACACGGCTGATGGCATCGCGTCTTGGCCACCACCTGGTAACGCGCTGCTCCGGGTTGAATTCCTGCTGCACCGGTGGTGGCGCTAGCCTGCATCAATGCAGATGAAGCCTCAGGATGGCTGCACTGGGAATATGCTTTGGGCAGTACCCCGCCGGCTGTCGAATTGCTGCTCGTGGGTGACTCTAGGGCGCACAGAAGCAGGCACCGCATTCGTCGATGCCAGCATCCTGTTGATTTTGTACCTAAGATCTGCATTACGTAATCGTTGTGGTGAAATAAATGGACGATGTATCAGGTATGATGTGCTCATGAAGAATCTGTATTCAAAAAGAAAAATACATAAGAACTGATTATTATTAATTAAAATTCCAACAATGAAAATGGGAAAAATGTTGAAGGGTTGCTAAATGTCTGAAGAATTGTGGAATGCCAGATTTTTGCCAATTCCAAAAGATATCTTAAATTTCAGTAAATAACTGCAATCTAAAAATAACAAAGAATCTGTATTCAATAAGAAAAATACATAACTGATTATTATTAATTAAAATTCCAACAATGAAAATGGGAAAAATGTTGAAGGGTTGCAAAATGTCTGAAGAATTGTGAAATGCCAGACTTTTGCAAATTCCAAAAGATATCTTAAATTTCAGTAAGTAACTGCAGTCTAAAAATAACATCAAACACATATAATGCAAACACGATCACATCATCAATGCTCCACGTCCATGCTGATATCTGAAATAGATTGTTGTTCGACGAGAGGACCTCATTGTATAATTTACTAAAGAAAAGAATGTAGGTTAGGTGATCATTAATGTGATCAAACTAGTGTTGTGGAGCAAATTACGACCTAATTATAAAATGTTATGCTTGCTATTCAATTTTGGATATAGCAAAATAATACTTTTTATAAAGATAACAAAGAGGGAATATTCAGTTTTTTGACACAAGATTAAGTCGTAAATTTGGAATTTGTTTTATCCTGGGAATCAAGGGCTAATATGCAAATCACCATGAAAATACCTTTATATTTTATTGGATGTAGAATCTGCAAATACAAAATCTTATATTTAGATCCCAAATTATGCACAATCTAAACCATCATTTATAGGTGCCAATACTAGCCACATATACGTTGTACACCGAATAACGCCTGATGAATCGTTATCTACAGCTAGTTATATCACTGGAAAAGCCATCCTACCACGAGTCACATCGGCATCAACACAGCTTTACCTTGTCAACTGTCCGCAACCCCAGCCATGATAAGGTTGCTGCTACACCAGCGCTACTTTAATAGATGGCTGATAGGTAAACCCTGTCGAACAAGCGTGCGTGCATGCTCACGAACGGCCAAGCTCCTCCTTAGCTGATGCTAAGTAATTCATGTGTGAGCATTTTTAACTTGGCACTGATTAATATAGTACATAGCGGCAACACCTGTTGGAGCAAGCGTTCCGCCCTCGCAGAATTTCCTCTTGGTAATACAAGCTTTTAGTGAGTAGTGGGTTGTACAATGATAAAGCACCCTAAAGTGTACCTTTTTGTTATACAGTCATCTTGACCTCGATTTTACCCACTTAGAGATATACATTGTATGAGGGCATTTATTTTACTGACATTATTGACAAGGATTATCATATTCACTGTGTCAGTCAGCGGTTTACCACTAATACTTCGTTCAAGAAAGCGCACACACACAAATTTAAACATGCACAATAACAAAAATGTGTTACTCTCAAAGGTGATAATATACATGTACATGTGTACATGGGTATTGACAATAATCTATTTGGTGCTCCCTTATTGATGATACTAGTAAACTATAAGCTGTTAAATATTAATAGGCTCCAGAATTCAGCAATACTTTTTTTCAGAATTCAGCCAATATTTCTTTTACTAACTCGTTAAAATCGCTGCCTCGTTATTAGCCAATTATTGGCCAAGTTATTTACAGGACAAATCTGGGGCATGGATGACATACAGGGTGTCCCAAAAAAATGTTAACACTCCGGGCACATAAGATATCTTAAAAGGACCCGGACACACGGGTCTAATCTTGATGTATTATGAGAGCTGAGTAAATAAAATTTTCATTTACATTTTATTGCGTTCCAATTGGTTATTTAGAACGGGAGATATGCTTCAGCAAACATGAGGAAGCAAAATCGGCTTGGTCCAATCCTCTCAGTATGAAGGTAAAGCTTTTTAAATGCACTAAGCAAGAAGCAACATGATTAAGTCACACACACACATCGGTTAATCTCTTCTTTGTCTTTTCAACGCATTCTTTCGATTCTTTTCAAGCTTAAATTGATTTATGGTTAATTTCAGAGCAATACTAGTTTTATTTCAGTGCAATATTAGTTAATTTATTTAATTGGATGGACCATTTCAACAAAGAACATGAAATGTTTCAATTTCAATTTTAAAGACTGCTTTACTGACAGCTACCCATTGCACATGGAAAAAGAGTATAGAACTTGAACTCATGACAAAATACTTATATAATTTATGTGGGATATATTTATTTATGTCTTTTAAGCTTGAAAAGAATCGAGATAATGCGTTGAAAAGAACAAAGAAGAGATTAACTGATGTGTGTGTGTGACTTAATCATGTAGCTTCTTGTTTCGTGCATTTTAAAAGCTTTACTTTCATACTGAGTGGATTGGACCAAGCCGATTTTGCTTCCTCATGTTTGCTGAAGCATATCTCCCGTTCTAAATAATCAATTGGAACGCAATAAAATGCAAATGAAAGCTTAGTTACTCAGCTTTCATAATAAATCGAGATTAGACCCGTGTGTTCAAGTCCTTTTAAGATATCTTATGTGCCCGGAGAGTTAACATTTTTTTGGGACACCCTGTACATGTTCCACTTTGCTTGTAATTATCTACATATCTATCAACATGTCCCACATTTACTAGCAACTTCACCGTCTTTGATCACATCAATCATTGAAATATAAACCAAAGGGAACATCTTTTTAATTAAAATACCTTTTTCTTGTTTTCCTTCTTGTAAGTACCGTAAATTTGTACTCTGTTAAGGGAGGCGTCAATCCTTTTTTACGAAATTTATCAAGCACTGTAACTTTCAAACTAATAATGTAATGTCCATACAAATATACAATTTTTGAAATGAAATGAGTCGGAGAATCCATTTTTGGTATCAAATTTCACCCAATTTTTTTTTCAGACAACCTAACAAAATCAGTTTTGGTTAAAATTTCACCAAAATCAAAGTCAATTATCTAGGATCAGGTTTTTTTTGGCTTAAACATTTTTAGTTTTGAAAATATTGACCAAAAAGTGCATAAATTATATTTTTGAGATTAAAAACAAATTGTTTGCCCTTTTTGTACAAATGTATACTTATACATATCACATTTATAGTTTAAATGTTACAGTGCTTGATAAATTTGACACCTCCCTTAACATATATATATTGGTTCTTCGTTAGGCCAACACAAACATTTCTTGTGTGGTGCCCTCAAGTGCAGAAAATCTTGAAAAGTCCGGTCATTCGGTCGATTTTCTTTTTTTCTTATTTTGTTTTCCTGACAAATATTACTGACAGACCATGGTTCATGACAAGAAAAATTGATGTCAATTTGACTTAAGAGAATAAAGGTATTGTTTTTAGACCGTACCCGTGTTATATTGTCTGACATAAATGCGGACGATAGTATTATTTTAAGTAGAACAACGACGCCGCAGGCGGAGTTGTTCTACGCAAAAAATAATACTATCGAAACAATACCTTTATTCTCATTCTTAAACAATCATACTTTAGACATTTATCAAAGAAATAAGTACATTTTATTGTCCACATTTAACAACTTTTACCCCTGCTAGGATCGAATAGCCCACAAACATTCCATCCAATCACATGCGATGAGTAAACCATGCGTAAGCGTCGCAGCGCCGGCATAAACGCATGAAAGCGCTAAGACGCACTGCAGAAGTGCGCGTTATGGAGCAAACCACGCATTGTGAAGGTCGGGCGCACTGTTAAAACGTAAGCCCCACCTCCCCGTGTTAAGTTGTCTCATCTAGATGTCGCCGATTTCTCTGAGAACCAATGAGATTGCTTAAACTTTCTTAGCTGTTTAAGAATAATGTTTCTAGTGTGATTATCTTTATAAGCAAACTTATTCATGTCAAGCAAAAAATAGTCATATTTTGACAAATGAGGTAATATTTCAATCTTAAAAAAAGAAAAAAATGCACCCCTGAATTTTGATATTTTAGAATTGGTCGCTGAGGGCAACACAACAAATTCATTTTTTCCCTTACCGTAAATTATGAATCATATAAATCTGGTGGAATCTATTACAAGGGAAAATCTGGAGCAGGTTTGGCAGTGCCCCGATTCCCTTTGCAATCATCTCATATGTCCATCCACATTAGGTATTTATCTGCCCCGAAGACGGTACTATCTCCCACCACTCGGTATCGACGCTCAATTTGTATCAATTTACAAACCCTCTCAACTTCACGGATGTGCATACGTCATAAAATGTGGAGTGTCATACTTTGACACATGCACAGTGATCCCTAGAAAATGACAGCTCTGTAGTTTTGTCATTACATTTCAAAATGATGCAGTCTAAAAAATCATCTTTTTTTATAGCTAGTGTGTTTTGACTGGAAGCAGAATTGTCATTTTAGATTTAATTGTGGCAAAACATTCGGAACATCCAGATGGGTTTTTTTGTCATCATACTTCAGAACAAATACTTATTAATTAAAAGAGGTGCAATATGCAGGCTGGAAAATTCAAATTTTCCCAGCAAGATGGCCAAGGTTTCCCTTCAGAAAAGAGAACATTTCCGCCCAAGCTGTCATGTTTTTCTTTAATTTATTTCAGAACTATTTCCTTCAAAGTGCCATTCCATGTATGAAATAAGGCTGGGAATTTCGGGCGGGCAAACAGAGATACGCGCCCGGTATATCAATACCCGGGTACCAAATTAGGTACCCAGATACTCAAAATAAAAAATTAATTAAGAAAATTACTAATTTTTTAAAACATTTTTTTACATTTATTAAGTCCAAAACAGGAACTTAGATGACCCATATTTGAACCTAAATAACCCACATAATTATAATACGACCCACATCATAGGAATATCCTATTACTTAAATATTAATTTATTCCGATCAAAAGTAAGATTTTTGAGGATCATTTTCTGTGTACAAATACAAATTATTACTAAAGTAACAACATCTAAAATCTAAATTCATTCCCTTTTTGTGTACCTTTTGTGAATTAAATATGGCAACAGAAGTGTTGCTTGTCACATACATACATGTAATATAACAAATTACAAATATTTATGAATATTTGTATAATTTATTTCGATTTTTAAAAAATATTTTGAAATTTGAGTTAAACAAATTATTGTTTCAGTTCGTATGCAGGTGATACTACAGGGGCGGATTCAGGGGGGCACGCGCCCCCCCCCCCCTGTTTTTGACAAGGCGCCTTTTTGATAGGGTGCCTGCGCCCCCTTTGTTGTTAATGATAATTTACTGAATTTGGGTATTTTTTGACCGTTAAAGCATTCCCAAATGATATTTCTTTGTTGTTTAGATAAATGAAAATATTGCGACACCAAGCTAGAGGTTACATGGACATGGTATGGGGCAGGGATCAAAATACACGGGGCGAAGGGCAATTAGCCCCCTGAGAAAATGTTGGCCTAAGGTTTAATATACTAAAGGGGTAATTTTTGGCAGAATTTGCTCAAAATAGCCCTCATAGGCCAAAAAGTATTTTAACCCCTGATATGGGGTCACAACATGAGGGGTAATGTATGGAGTCAGTCGAGGTTATTTAGGTGACACAAATACCCGAAATGCCCAGCCTTAGTAAGGAACATCCCAAATTGTCTATTTTTCCCAGGCCTGGAAACATGCAGGTGTTTCTGTATAACTTCCATTGTATAAAAAGTGTTACAAAAATGCAAGGGTGTCACTTTTACAATTAGTTTGCAGTTGGTCAATTGAGCCCCACCCCCTCAAATAAATGTTGATCACAGTTTTTTGCAGCAAAGTAACTGGACCAAAACATTGGTTGGATGGGGAAGGGTGGGGACTGTGTAGGGTGAGGCCCAGTGTGTGGGGGTGGGGGGTAAGGGGTACTCAGTGGATCTGAGGTTATGGGGGATGTGCCGCCAAATAGGGTCGCCTTTTCACCTGTCTGGTGAACGGATGACTTCCTATTTGTTGGTAAATGTATGGGTTCATTATTCGTTAATGGGGCCTAGGTTGTTACATTGTATGTGCATACTTTTGACACAGTGGACAAATAAAGGGTTCAACAAAAGAAAGTATACCACTTTGTTTATGTCATTTTGAGTAACTTTCAATTTGTTTTTGTCCAAACAGGCTAGATAGGCATTTAGATGAATCGTTTAGGCATAATTTGATACCAAATTTTCCCCCTAACAACAAAGATAAACCATGATTAGCACCATTTAAAGGAAAATATCCCATTTTCAAAAGTCGCATTTCCAATACACAGCACGAGAAGAAAGGGCCAATTGTTAACACACACATATGCCATATTTATCCCGTACTGATCACCGCGCATCCCTCAATGCACGGGCTAATTCAAATGTAAACTGATGCATGGGTGAAGGATTTGAATGTTAAGGAATGTTATGGATGGGGAGAACATGGACAGATTAACCAAATCTTCTCGTGCTGTGTATTGGAAATGCGACTTTTGAAAATGGGATATTTTCCTTTAAATGGTGCTAATCACCATTTTTGTTGTTAGGGCAAATTTGGTATCAAATTATGCCTAAAAGATTCATCTAAATGCCTATCTAGCCTGTTTGGTCAAAAACAAATTGAAAGTTACTCAAAATGACATAAACAAAGTGGTATACTTTCTTTTGTTGAACCCTTTATTTAAGATACATGTATGTAAGATAAATTAATTCTGACAACTATTGATTTCATCAGTCAGTGTCTGGAGGAACTTTTGTTTAAATAGTATTATTAATATGTGGTTAAAGGTGTTCCAGATCATTTGGGGGTGGGTAAATAATAAAGCTCACAACAAGATTTTGTACCTTTAATTTATAAGCCAGTGCATATTGGTTTTATGTCAGAAGAGAGTAAAATATTGCCAATCACCTCTAGCCCGTTGTGGGTTTCATCACAATAGACAGGTGGGTTTTTTAATCATCTCAACAACTTCACGTACAAAAATAAAATAAAACACAATTAAAGGTTAATTATAAATAGAAAGCATGCAGAGGGGTTGGATTTATGTACAAAAATAAAACACAATTAAAGGTTAATTATAATTAAATAGAAAGCATGCAGAGGGGGTTGAATTTATTTTCACAATCTTCAGGTAAACATTACAGCATTAAAACAGGACTTAATTACTAAACAAAAGGTTAAAGGTTGTCTGCAGAAATAAGCAAGAGCACTTTAATTTTCCATCTTTGGTGCTTTGTTTTAATTAATTTTGATGAAATAAAAGGCTATAGGTGACATGGAGTATGTGACGATATATTTCATTTCCGGCGCTGACACACTCCGATTAGCTGGGCTTTAAGTCATCACGGACAGTTTGGAGAGAATTAGATGGATTGTCTTTCCAAATATTCCGTTTCGATTGCTTGCGCATGATGTACGAGTCCTACACATACGCTCATATACACAGAACTTAAGATGGTAACTATTTTTCTCAGAATCCATTACACATGATATATATTGCAAATTAATTTGGTCATTTGTATCGCATACCCCATTTTTTTTAAAGCACTGCCACACTCATTGCAGGGATAATGAAATTGTATCTGATGGTCTTAAGATGACGAATATATGGACCTATCAAGTATGTGTAGTGTCACTGCAAAAGGATGCGATTGTCTCTCACAGAAAAACTTGAGAACTTAACACCAACAAAAGGAGCTATTTGAATGCTTCAAATGACGGTTTTAACCTTCATTTGTCTTTTGTCTTTAACCGTCATTTGTCATTCGGTTTTAACCGCCGTTTTAACTGTTTTTTATCTAATCTTAAAAGATTAGATACTGCTTTTGGAAGAAAAAATTCCTGTAAAATTGTCTTTATTTTCTTTCATCGCCTAATTCCGTCAATATTTCAAAATGGATTTTCCTGACACTACACATATTGTAAATTATCTGAATTATTATTATTCAACATTTACAAAGGTACCTGAGTGGAAATGGCTATCTATATAGCTACATTGTATGGTATAAATCACCATATAAATAGAAGCAGGGTTAGGATATGGGTCACCAACGAAATAGAGGGCCACTTGTTTGGCAAAAACGTCACAAAGATGTCAGGTGTGTATATATTCAAAATCATAGATAGTGCTAGAAAAGCTATTAATTATTAAATTCAAGCTTTAATTAAAATTAATCAATTTTTGAAATCAACCATATTGTTATAATTCTTTATCAATTTTATTAGAGCCCTCAATTTTAAGGCCTATCCACGGAAAGGGAACTACCACACTGTTCTCCATTCAATTCAGTCAGTCAGCCATTGCAGTTCATTAGTTTTATTGTCATCCAGTGGATTGGCTCTAAATAAATAAATGCTTAAATACTAAATTGATGTGTCAATATTTATGATGCCGTATGGTTGTTTAAAAGAATTCTTTGACTTAAATAAAGCTTTCAAATAAAATGTCTTTCTTTAGACTAGTATTAGGGGAAAGGTGTCAACCCTTTTTATGAAATTTATCAAGCACTTTAACTTTTAAACTAATAATGTAATGTACATAAAAGTATACAATTTTTTTCATGAAATGAGTCAGAGAATCCATTTTTGGTATCAAATTTCACACAAAATAGTGATTTTTACATTTTGGCCCAAAAATCACTTTTTGGCGCCATTTTTTTCTTCAGATAACCTAACAAAATCAGTTTTTGGTTAAAAATTCCGAAATGTCGCCAGAAACATCTAAAGTCAATTATCTAGGATCGGGGTGGTTTTTTTTGCTTAACATTTCATAGTTTTGAAAATATTGACCCAAAAGTGCCAATAATGTGACTTTTGAGATCAAAAACAAATTGTTTGCACTTTTTGGTCAATAATTTCAAAACTATACATTTTGTTTAAGCCAAAAAAAACACATATTGTTAGGTTGTCTGCAAATTTTTGGCGCCAAAAAAAGTGAAATTTGATACCAAAAATGGATTCTCTGACTCAATTAATTTTTAAAAATGTATACTTTTATACATCACATTTATAGTTTAAAAGTAACAGTGCTTGATAAAATTGGCGCCCAAAAGGGTTGACACTTCCCTTTTAAATCCGTTTTATACACTCCTGAAATCTTCATGCCTGTTCTTTCTGCCTCATCTTGCAATTACAAGGGCAATGCAGGCAGGCATTGGACAGCAAAAGGTTGCTATAGTCTATTTGACCATCACGAGACAGTGACGTAACTGCGTATTCTATTGATTACAGCACATAACGTGCGCGCCTACTCGAGGCGCTGGCGTATACACACGAGCGTCGAAAGACGGAAGATACATACGCGTGCGTAAAAGCTGCGCTGGTTAAGTTACGTCACTGTCCAGAGGAAGCCAAATAGAGTATAACAATGTCCGTCCAATTTGACTGGCATATTTGGATTCCAGAACTGTAAAATCAACAAACTATTTCCAAATCCAGTGTAAATATCTCTAGAATATATCCTTGCATTATATATTAATGCTATCTACTGTAGATAGTTACAATATCTACTGAAGATAGTAAGTAATGCTACCTACTGAAAATGCTTTCTACTACTGAAGATAGTAATGCTATCTACTGAATAGTAATGTCATCTAACATATGGACACATGAAAAAAATATATGCAATTTTAATCTCTAGGGAATATTTACAGAAGCAGAAAAAATTGCATGATGATTGTGTGTACGTATCGATTTTTATGTCATGCAATGGTCCTAGTAATGCTGTATGAGCTCTCTAGCTGCACCTTGCTATGCTTGCTTCTGGGTTTGCAGATCACAGCACGAAAATTGTGCTACGTGTAGCATTACAGGGACCCATACATGTCAGGGTTCCCCAGTTTCTTCCAAAGCGGAAAAAACACATATTTTTCCGCAGCGGAAAAACACACTCGGAAAAACACATTCTTTCAGTCAATAGGGTACGTATGAATCAGTCTTTTTTTTTTCCACAGCGGAAAAAAACAGGTTTTTTTCCGCTTTGCGGTTTCTTCCCCTGAAAATGGAAGAAACTACTGTAAAACACTATCATTTCGCGGATGATTTATTTCACGAATTTAAAATTACTGCTATTTTAGCGGGCACTTAATTTCACGAACCTGGAAAATGTTACTGTCACTTTCAATGCAAAATTGTCAGTTTCGCGGTTATTTAATTTCACGAATCTACATCTCGCGAAAATTTAATCCCTCTTTACAGTTAAAAAAAGGAAAGTCTTTAATATGTGTCATGAGTGCATTTTTATGTGTTAAGGGCAGTGTCAACCCGGCACTTGTTTCAAAAATTGAATTTCATATTTCTCTATTATTTAATACTTTTATATGTATTCTATCATTACCATCATAAATTGCTAATCGGAAGCGATTATTTGCCGTTCTTTTGGGTGATTTTAAATTGTTGTTTTGGTAAGTTTGAGTCAGGAAAAGGCGCATAGTTATTTGGCGGGAATTTAAGCGGAGTTCCGCGCATTTCAAATGCTGCGACAGCTGTTCGATCGTTGCGTCGCGCGCTGAAACTTCCCGCGCTTAATACTAGACGCGCCGCTTAATATCCGCGACGTAGACGCGAAAAAGAAAAGAGCGCAAAACAATGTCTAAAATGTAAACAAAGGCCAATCTTACGATCATTTAAATTTCAGTTTTCTTCCAATTTCTTCACATTGTGACAATAAAAATTGAATCTGATAGTTTATTATGATTGTTCATAATAGTATACTCGCTTTTTAGGTCACACGCCCTTGTGTTCCGTGAACATTTAGCTTTAAATGGTGGAAAATGTCAATATTTTAACTAAATCGATGTTTTCTAGAAGTTCAAATTTTAAGGAATTTTACGAATTTTCAGACAACATAACTAAAAATATAACAAACTATCAGGTAAGCTTTTACTACCATTGTGTAGAGGACTTTCAGCGCTAGGAGGCAATTTTTTATTTTTTCGATTATGGATTTTAAACTCGAGATATGCATCCATTTCTAGCGAAATGTACGCAAAAAAACACGACTTTTACACTTTTCCGATGTTTTTAGCAATATTTCCAAAACCAAGCTTTATTTTGGAAAAAGAAAAAATTGCCTCCTAGACAAAATTGTTTTGTTTACAAAAACGTATATTAGAACAAATTACCATTTTTTATTATATAGTTATGCTGTCTGAAAAATTTGGGGTAAAAAAATTGCTTTTTGGTTCATTTCTCAAAATTTAGTTTATTTGGTATCACATTGATATCACCATCGGCTTCCTTATCAAATTTCCTTTCTAAAAATGTATACTTTTATGTACTTTTATTCAATATTCTCAAACTTAGAAGCAAAAGTTGATCATCAAAATAATAGGGTTGACACTTCCCTTAATAAGAGTTTTTGCTTAAATGTATGGATGTACATTCGGACTCGTGTGATATGGCACCCACCCAACCATAGGTATCTTCCCGTATTGCGTTGTCAAACAGGGGAAAACTATAATGTACAAATGTATGAACTGAGTGGGCGAGCAGTATTTATAAACTCTTCCACGGTATAATTTTAAAGCAAAGTGGTCATTTGCTTGATTCTTAGCATTCAAGTAATTGAAAAAAACCATGTAAATGTCAAATCACTTCCAGGCGCAGGGAATACATCAGCCATTTTTAGAGATTTAATACCAAATTTACCTCTCTATCAACAGTGTTTTCCTCTACATATGTACTCAACAAAAGGTCATATCGCCAAGGATTGACTACAGTAACTTATTTCACTATAATCAAAACAAAGATTTGTCGATCACAGCGTATACGATTCCCCAGCGCCCCATGTGACTGGTGCGTATCGTGTGTAACAGCGTCATTCGCGATGGCAAGGGCACAGTAAAACCGAAAGATGTGACGTATTTGTAAACAAATAGGAATTGACCAATCGCGGCCCTAATCAACAAGACCCCACACCGCGTTGCGACTGTTTTGGAACGCACTGAATGCAAGGACACGCTCAACCATTTGATATGATCGTGAGCGCTCGGATCATGACACTGTGATCGACAAATTTTTGTTTTGATTATAGTATGTTTATTCTATACTAAATATGCAAAAATTGTTAAAGGTAGATGACCCGATCACATTTTCATAACACAGAATTATTTCAAACATACGGAGATTTTCGTATCATATGAAAGCTCGTATTTTTCTCATCATCATACTGAAATTTGACGGCCTAAATCGGTATAATTACGGAGAAATTTATGAAATAACGTCAAATTACCGCGAATGGTGGTAACCACCGATATAGTTTGTGTACTACTCAATGGGGTACAGTTCACAGCATCTTGTGCGTCTAAAATAAGAACCATTAGAGCTATGCAACTCAAACTTTGGAACACGACTTTTTTAAGGATGACCTTTCATGTAGAATAGAAAACTTCAAGTTGAAAATCGGAACATCTACCTTTAATAATTGTGATAATTTATTTTGCACTAACATTAACATCGGCACAATAACATTCTATACAAGACACGACACTATACTTTTATACTTGTTCAATATGTGTAAAGCCGCAGCAAAATAGTGCAGTTGTTTTTCAATTGAAAAAGTTAAGATCTTAATACCAACAAAAGGAGCGTTTTGAATGCTTCAAAAAACACCTTATGCGGCTAAGATTGGATACAACTTTCTGATTTATGATGAGGAAAAATTAGTGTAAAATTGTCTAAGCTTTTTTTTTCCATGCCTAAAATGTATTTTACCGACAACTGCACCCTTTTGAGCGCGACCGCAAAAATTATAACACGCGGAAATATTGTTTTCATGCAGTGCATCCAGAAGGTCGCCCGCGGAAAACACAATTCGCAAAAGATCTATGATATCAAAATGCGCGAAAAATATCTTTACGCGAAAATATTGGCTTTTACAGTAATTAAAGATGGGCTTCACACTGCCAGACAGATTACTGTCACGTTTCATACCCTCAAATCAATCATATTGTCTCATTCCATACTGCACTTCACTTTTATAGACATGACAAAATTGCTGTTATGGTTATTTCAACACAAATTTGATTGAAGGATGATCAAATTGTACTTGACATTTGCTAATCTGCAAGAGTTAGAGACTGGTTAAATTTTAAGTTAAGTGAATATTCAGTAAAAAAATTGCTTTTTGGTTCATTTCTCAAAATTTAGTTTATTTGGTATCACATTGATATCACCATCGGCTTCCTTATCAAATTTCCTTTCTAAAAATGTATACTTTTATGTACTTTTATTCAATATTCTCAAACTTAGAAGCAAAAGTTGATCATCAAAATAATAGGGTTGACACTTCCCTTAATAAGAGTTTTTGCTTAAATGTATGGATGTACATTCGGACTCGTGTGATATGGCACCCACCCAACCATAGGTATCTTCCCGTATTGCGTTGTCAAACAGGGGAAAACTATAATGTACAAATGTATGAACTGAGTGGGCGAGCAGTATTTATAAACTCTTCCACGGTATAATTTTAAAGCAAAGTGGTCATTTGCTTGATTCTTAGCATTCAAGTAATTGAAAAAAACCATGTAAATGTCAAATCACTTCCAGGCGCAGGGAATACATCAGCCATTTTTAGAGATTTAATACCAAATTTACCTCTCTATCAACAGTGTTTTCCTCTACATATGTACTCAACAAAAGGTCATATCGCCAAGGATTGACTACAGTAACTTATTTCACTATAATCAAAACAAAGATTTGTCGATCACAGCGTATACGATTCCCCAGCGCCCCATGTGACTGGTGCGTATCGTGTGTAACAGCGTCATTCGCGATGGCAAGGGCACAGTAAAACCGAAAGATGTGACGTATTTGTAAACAAATAGGAATTGACCAATCGCGGCCCTAATCAACAAGACCCCACACCGCGTTGCGACTGTTTTGGAACGCACTGAATGCAAGGACACGCTCAACCATTTGATATGATCGTGAGCGCTCGGATCATGACACTGTGATCGACAAATTTTTGTTTTGATTATAGTATGTTTATTCTATACTAAATATGCAAAAATTGTTAAAGGTAGATGACCCGATCACATTTTCATAACACAGAATTATTTCAAACATACGGAGATTTTCGTATCATATGAAAGCTCGTATTTTTCTCATCATCATACTGAAATTTGACGGCCTAAATCGGTATAATTACGGAGAAATTTATGAAATAACGTCAAATTACCGCGAATGGTGGTAACCACCGATATAGTTTGTGTACTACTCAATGGGGTACAGTTCACAGCATCTTGTGCGTCTAAAATAAGAACCATTAGAGCTATGCAACTCAAACTTTGGAACACGACTTTTTTAAGGATGACCTTTCATGTAGAATAGAAAACTTCAAGTTGAAAATCGGAACATCTACCTTTAATAATTGTGATAATTTATTTTGCACTAACATTAACATCGGCACAATAACATTCTATACAAGACACGACACTATACTTTTATACTTGTTCAATATGTGTAAAGCCGCAGCAAAATAGTGCAGTTGTTTTTCAATTGAAAAAGTTAAGATCTTAATACCAACAAAAGGAGCGTTTTGAATGCTTCAAAAAACACCTTATGCGGCTAAGATTGGATACAACTTTCTGATTTATGATGAGGAAAAATTAGTGTAAAATTGTCTAAGCTTTTTTTTTCCATGCCTAAAATGTATTTTACCGACAACTGCACCCTTTTGAGCGCGACCGCAAAAATTATAACACGCGGAAATATTGTTTTCATGCAGTGCATCCAGAAGGTCGCCCGCGGAAAACACAATTCGCAAAAGATCTATGATATCAAAATGCGCGAAAAATATCTTTACGCGAAAATATTGGCTTTTACAGTAATTAAAGATGGGCTTCACACTGCCAGACAGATTACTGTCACGTTTCATACCCTCAAATCAATCATATTGTCTCATTCCATACTGCACTTCACTTTTATAGACATGACAAAATTGCTGTTATGGTTATTTCAACACAAATTTGATTGAAGGATGATCAAATTGTACTTGACATTTGCTAATCTGCAAGAGTTAGAGACTGGTTAAATTTTAAGTTAAGTGAATATTACAATTAAGGTAAAAACAGGCAGTTCATGCAAATCTGTTATCAATTGCAAGCAACATCGGTTATAAAGTGTGACAGTGCAAGAGTAATAAGTGCAAACCAGTGGCGTAGCCAGGGTCACTTGTCAGGGGGATAAGGGGAGGGGGGACGTCCCTATACCGGCGTGAAAAACTGCAATTTTCTAACTAATTTGCCTGTCTCCCTTGATGGGCCTTTCTCCTTTCTGTCCCTTTCTTTTCCCTTTGTCTCCCTTTCATTGGCCTTCCCTTCCGTGTGATTTTTTTATTTAAGAATGTTACGTTAATGTACACAAATGGACGTAGCTCGTAGGCCTACATGTAGTTTGATTATTTTTGTTAAATAATCGTGTTTTTTGCGACGATGTCGGGGCGCTCCTTCAAGTAATCTCTGCTTGGACAGCTGGAATATTTATATCCCATGTCTTTTAACAAGGTACGTAATGTGGATTTTGTACCAGTAAAACCAATTTCATCTCTCACAAGCGAGTGTATGTTCGTAACTGTTGGCCATTTCTCTTGAGAATACATCCCGGAAATAAGCCGTCTTATGACTCCACGGTCGATAACTAACTGTAAACATTGTCGATGATGGGCCTTTCTCCTTTCTGTCGCTTTCTTTTCCCTTTGTCTCCCTTTCATTGGCCTTCCCTATTTTCCGCTACCTTCCCGATTTTCACGTTCAAAATTTTTGTCAGGGGGCATCAAGTTGCTGTTTCATGTATAAGGTGACAAAAGAAAATTCTGTTCTGAAGGCAAATGAACCTCTCAGGTCAGGTGGTGCTTTTTTCTTCTTCCTTTTTTCACTTCAAAATTACCATATTTTTTAAAATTCTATTGTTAAGGCAAAATAAAAATATTGGTCATAATTACCGTAATATTTTGTTTAATCTGTAAATATTTTGAAAGTAGGAAAAACATTTTGGTTCGGTATTCATTTGCATGTGAAGTTTTTTCCCCACCAATTTTTTTTTTAAATGGGTCGGTCGGGCCCTAGAACAGGATTTTTTTTTCTGAAGGCAGACCTTAAGGTAGAAGGAAGTCAAATTCAAAAATGCATTTCCAAAATACATACACAGTTGACAAAGTTGCCTTTGAGGTACATACTATAATCAAAACAAAAATTTGTCAATCACAGCGTCATGATCCGAGCGCTCGCGATCATTGCAATGGTCGAGCGTGTCCTCGCATGCAGTGCATTCCAAAACAGTCGCAACACGGCGTAGGGTCTTGTTGATTAGGGCCGTGATTGGTCAATTACTTCATTGTTTACAAGTACGTAACATCTTCTGGTTTTACTGCGCCCTTGCCATCGCGAATGACACGGTTACGCACGATACGCACCAGTCGCATGGGACGCTGGGGAATCGTATACTCTGTGTTCGACAATTTTTTGTTTTGATTATAATACTAAACATTCAATTAACTCGAAGCTGACCAAATGCAATGATCAATATTAAATTAAATCTGATAATACATTGTAAAACCATCAACCCAATATCAGTGCATTGTGCATGATTTTCTACAGATTTCAATCATTATTATGTTTTATCAGTTGCAAGCAACACCAACTAAGTGTGACAGTGCAAAAGTAATAAGTGCAACCCAGTGGCTTAGCCAGGGTCACTTGTCGGGGGGGGGGGAAGGGTATTTTTTCCCGGTGAACACCAGTTCGACCCGGTGGCGTAGTCAGGTTTTTCATGTAACTTTTTGATTAGCCGTCGAGTAGGAAAATGAGAGTGGGGGACGTCCCCATACCGGCGTGAAAAAAAACGCAATTGTCCAACTAATTTGCCAGTCTCCCTTTCTCCTTTCTGTCCCTTTACTTTCCCTTTGTCATTATTATTAGCGGACCTACACTGGCTTCCAATTGAACAGAGACTGAAATACAAGATATGCCTTATTATTTTCAAAATCTTACATGATGCAGCTCCTTCTTATTTAACAGAACTTGTTCAACCATATGTGCCAGGGCATCGCGGGCTACGCTCTTCAAAACAAGGTCTTCTTCAGGAAACATTGGCTAAACATCAGTGGGGACAGCGAAGTTTTCAAGTCGCAGCACCGAAACTATGGAATAGCTTGCCTGAATATGTGAAACTGTCAAACTCTGTACATATTTTTAAGAAAAACTTGAAGACATATTTGTACTCTGAAGCATTTGCTTGATGTGACTCTCCTCATCTTTGTTCCTATTCGTGTTTATGTTATTTTGGTTGTTATGCAGAGAAGCGCCATGAGCGTCGCTTGCGGCGGATACCGGCGCTTTTATAAATTACCATTATTATTATTATTATTATTGATTATTATGTTTTGAGGTGTCTAAGTGTGGATAATAATACAGGGCGAGTCAAAATAGTCAGGTCCCGATTTCACTGATTTTTTAAACCAGTTAAAATGCAAAAATGAATTTATTTAATGACTTGCCTAGCAAGGTGGCATTACTATAGTCAAATTAATAATTGAACGAACAACACGCACGCAGCACAAAGATGATTGTGCCTGAAATTATCACGCTTACGGGTATGCGCGCTTCACGCAATGTACGCAATACGCTGCTTGAAAAGTCTCAACACATAATGACCATGGGATCTTGCAAGGTCATCAATTACATACTTCATGCATCATGGTTTGTGCTTCTGGATGAGCTATAAAGTTGTGGCTTTATCATCGATTCCTGCCAGTCTATATTTTACGATGTCAACCACGCCTTTAATCAGCTTTTTTTGAGCTCATCGTTGGAACTTTATCCATTTGCATAGAGTGATAACTATAATCAAAACAAAAATGTGTCGATCACAGTGTTATGATCAGAGTGCTCACGATCATAACAAAGGTTGAGCGTGGCCTTGCATGCAGTGTGTTCCAAAACATCGCAACGCAGCATACTTGTTAATTAGGGCCGTGATTGGTCAATTACCTATTTGTTTACAAGTATGTCACATCTTCCGGTTTTACTGCGCCCTTGCCATTGCGAATGACAGGGTTACGCACGATACGCACCAGTCGCATGGGACGCTGGGGAATCGTATGCGTTGTGATTGACATTTTGTTGTTGTTTTGATTATAGCATTGTCCATGACGATGACGGAATTTGCTGACATGTTTAATATCAATCGTTTTAAAACCATTCCAGGAATACGTACGTCTCTATTCATCTATCATGGTAGTCCGATGACCCTGTTTAAGACTGAAAACGAAGAAATCCATTTGGGATGAACCCATTCTTCGTGCCAGCGTGGAGTATAACGAACCGACTCTGCCTGTTGGAACTTTTGAGCCACCTTTGCAGTGTCCAAATTAAGTGGTAATCCGGGCGTCCTGGCGCCCAAAACTGCCGCCGGACGCCCAGAAAATTCAATGCTGGTAATCAATCCGTCAGACGACCACACTTAATTTTTCACGGCCCGTGAAAAGATCTCAAAATCACAATGCGGCCCGTGAAGAGATCTCAAAATCACAATGCGGCCCGTGTGGTAGAAAAGGTTGCACATGCTTGGTCTAGTAGTAGTAGGGTTAGGCCAGGGTTTAATAATTAAAATAAAACCATACCATCATACCATGACAGGCAAGCCTCAAAAAACGACGGAAGGCCAGACTGGGGTAGATTTAGATGTTGCTACCTCTTTTCAAAACTACAAAAATGAATACAGTGTGCTTCCATTTCAGCGTCAGGCTGAAATGGAACTGGAACTTTGGAAGCACACTCACACTGTATTCATTTTTGTAGTTTTGAAAAGAGGTAGCAACATCTAAATCTACCCCCAGCCTGGCGTTAACAGCGTCAATTGAAGAATTCCAACAACAACAAAAACAATCTTGTCAATACCATCATCAGGAGGAGGATTCAAAGTGATGCACCTGTCAAGTTTGTTTACATCTCATGACATGTTATGTTTCATCTGTACTGTTTTTAATTTAGGCTAGTACTTTCGCTACTAAATTTTAGTAGCTATAATGATAATCATTGATTTAGTATCTCACTTACGATATTGCACGGAAATGGAGCTGAAACTGAGCGTGAGATTTGGCTTTCAAAGTCTATATCAATCTTGCCATAATTCGACGAAATTCCAAAGCCAGCAGCTGCACAAATATGCAGGGTTCGACAAGTCTGCGGAATTCGAACAGGGATACTATTAACTTTGGGATAGGAAAGTATTATACCAACGTACGTAGCGAAAACGGACCTTTTGCATATTTGAATAAATTATGGTTATCGTCCGGAATGTGTCGGTGACCGGCGTTTAACGCGTTTAACAATGTTTAACCAGGTTTAACGGCAGGTTAAACGGCATGTTAGTCAGCATAGGTTTGGGGGCGCTGCAGACGACGGTGGCCATAGATATCTTATGCGCCGTAAGGCGCTAGATAGGAAACTCCCCGCGTATTTGCTGCGTAAAGTGAAGCCGAACGTTTTTGTTTACATTTTACGCAGCCGTGCGTACTTCTGAAAAAATATTACGCACATACGCAGCCCTTTCCGCGTTATTTGTCAGGGGCTGCGTATCATCATGCCGCAAACAGCGAATTTTAATCAGAAACGAAGCTGTCTCTTTTTCTAATTTAGATTGAATGTTTTGAAGTTATCCTATCTTTCTCAGAAATAAGTTCATCCTTCTGCGTTTTCCGGACTGCCTTTACAACCGTGACATGGCCTCAGTGGCGTAGCTGGGATTTTTTTTCAGGGGCGGGGGGGGGGGGGGGGGGGGGGGGAGCAAGATTTCTGAAATTTTCGTAAAAGGTTGCCCCAATTTTTTTCCCAGTCACCAACTCGTGAATTTCACGTAAGTGGGGGGGGGGGGGGGGGGGGGGGGGGGGGGGGGTCAAAAAAAAATTCATGGGACACCTTTTTGGACACATCCTGCAGAGAGTTTTCCCTTTTCAATATCATGTTCACCTTTTCCAAAATATTCACATTCCCCCAAAATTATGTTTTCAGAAAAAGTGGCAATTTCCAAAATCTTATGCAAGAAAGTTACACAATGTCTTTAGTGCTTTTTAAAATTCATTTCGATTGTCTTTACAATTAAAAGAAAGTTATTTTCTCTCTAAATAGGTGGTTCTTATTTAAAATAAAAAATGATCTTTATATGCATGACTAGTCAATTATGTCCACCTTTCACCTTCACGTCAATAACTTCCATGTATCGTTGAAAAGCGCCACTTTTCGGAAGACATCATTTGAGGAAATGTGACTTTGAGAGAAGTAACCAATGTAAGGGTAAAGTTTGTATGGGTAGCCAAGCATATGCACCCCTTTTCGTATCATGTTTTTCAATCTCTGAAACCGCGTGGAGGTATGCAAACAAACAAAAGGCAGTGGCGTAGCTCAGGAGGGGGCAGGGGGGGGGGGGCATTTTCCCCCCTGACGGAAAAATCCCATTTGTGCCCCCGCCCCCACTCCCTCTAAAAAAAAGAAAAAGAAGGAAAAAAAAGAAAATAGGAAAAAAATGATAAAAGACCGTGATGGCGTGTGGAGGAACTGGTTATGTGTGGGTATATTCAGCCCAAATTGTCAAATATAAGGCAAAATAGTACATGTATTACATGTACTGTGCGATTTTTTTTGACCGTGCGAAATCTGTTGACCCCACCCCCACCCCCCACTTACGTGAAATTCACGAGTTGGTGACTGGAATTTTTTTTGGGGCAACCTTTTACGAAAATTTCAGAAATCTTGCCCCCCCCTGAAAAAAATCCCAGCTACGCCACTGACAAAAGGGGTTAACATGGATCTTGCAGGTGAAAAAAATGAAGAACACACATTGTGGTTCCAATTAACCTTAATTGTGTCGGGGGGGGGGGGGGGTGAACCCCTTTTCGAACAAAACAAGGACATTTTGTCTGAAAACGACACTTTCTAATTTAGCAATCCGATTTGCGCAAAAACGAGGGCAATTGTTTGATAGGCCTACATGACACACTAATCATCGTGTTAACTTACTTGTAAGTTGTACGTTGTAAAACTGATTGAAAGCTTAGTGTTGTATATATATATATAATAGACTACCACTGCTATTATCAGGCTTACCTTTTTTTCTTTTACGCGAACAAACCATCCCTAATTTGGGGAAATTGCGGAAATAATAACACGTTGGCTGTGAGCGAAGCACTGTCAGCGAGCGCTGTACCGTAGCACGGTCGCGTATCTCGAGGCGGGGAAGTACGCCGCACAATTCAAACGCGTACGCACGCGTGCGCACTTTTGTCAGCTGGGCACCGAAAAGTACCCAGCTGAATTATTCGTGAGCTGAATTTAACAGGGGAAGGATAGGTCGCGTCAAGGCGCGAAGGGCTGGTGCGTGGCTTCATTCTTTTTGGGGAGTTTCCGATCTACGCTCCGCTTAGATATCTATGACGGTGGCCACGTGAAACCTAAATTTTGAATTCGTAGTGAATAACACGTAATCGCGAATTTTAAACTATCATTTTGACAAATACATCATAATCAAAAGGATTTTTATCGTTAACCGGGCGATGACTGTTAAAAATAATTCACAATGGTGCACTCCCGTTGCCAAATTGGGTCGTCTGAGAGACGCCTGGCCAGCGTTGCGTCGTCTGCTACAATCACACGTCTGCAATCACGCCTGATCGGTATAGCGCCCTCAATTCTATGCTGACTAAGTTCAATTTAAAAGTGGACCCGATCGGCAAGCTCAGTCGCATACCCCTGATTCGAACGCCGGTGTTGCTGTTTCGTGCTTCTGATATCTGATGCAATATGGTTGGGCGATATAAGATTTCTTTGAGGGCGCGCTAAAATCAAGGGAAGCAGGAGCAGAGGGTGTCAGACGTATTCAAAGTCTGGAAAATGAAAACACAAGAATTTATTCTCTCGTTTGAATAAAAACCCGGACGCGATTTTTTTTTACTAGTCAACATTTGTATGGTCTCACAGGTAAAATCAGTTGATTTTTTTTTTAAATCATTTTATTCAGTGAGTTTTGCTTTATTCCGTATTAAACGAAATAAATAAATTTTACAAAATGTTGACTATTAAAAAAAAAAATCGCAACCCGGACGCCAGATTGTACTGTACATATCGCTTCTAGATAGCCCTAGTTCATATTAAACCAATACGGTAAGGGGCCAAAAATCACTCAATAGTTCGATACTAAAGGCATTTATTTGCACTCTAAAGTCGTTAAAATGAAATGTTAAAAAATACTTACAAACGTATTATTATTACACACAGTTTTATCTAATGTATATTGTTGATGTTGGATAAGGGGCGGGGGGGGGGGGGGGGGGCGGGGCAAAGGGTATTTTTTTCCCGGTGAACAAGGGTATAAATCGATGTAAAATGTATATTACTGACCATGCAGATTCGTGTCAGTAGTAGGGGAGAGTGGGGAGTTTTCGCCCCATTTTAATTTGAAATGGCCTAGAGACGTCAATTTTGAAGATTGAATGGACCTGTTGACATTACATAAAAGATTGATATCTTGGCTATACATACGACCACAATCTGTACCCTAGGCGTTACTGTAAAGGAATGAGTAACGGATAAAAACAGGTGTCAATATAGTGCAGTTATTGTCATCTTTTCCTATACAAGCACACACAAAGAGTTTCCCATTGACGCGTGACCTCACACAGGTCACTTAACCAAGCTGAAGGAATAGGCCATATCTAGTGCACATTATTGCGGAAAAGCTATTTCTTCAATTGTCTCCAGTGGGTCAGATTCAAGATCATACATGTATCTACAAACTGTGTGAATCTTATTACAAAATATGGAAAGGAACTCGGTTGTCCTACCATTTTCCCGAGAGCCAATTTGAGCAAATTGAGCGATGAAATGGTAACATTTATATATAATAGTATAAAATGTATTTACTTTCCAAATTGGCGTTGTATTTTATTGAATCGGTCGATTTTCGCCATAGTGGGTCAGATTAAATATAATATTTTTCCTGTTTAGTTGGTTGTCCTGGATTTTTGAAAGATGCTTTCCACCCTCATCCTAAATGGTTTAAAGGTATATTATGTGATCTTTCCAGGGAACGCCCTCAACATCGAAAAAAAAATTGAAAGAAGATTTTCTTGCAGATTTACATTTCTGATCAGACATAAATCGTATGACATACATTCCAAGTTACAGGGCGATACGATTCTTAATTACTTCAAAATCATGATTTTAGAGTGAAAATAAACTGTCGGATAACTCCGACAGTTTATATTTTTACTCTAAATTCACTCTAAAAATTAACATGAAAAATACACTTATAAACAAGGATGATTTGCATATACTGTACATGTACATGTATATATACAAAGAAATCAATTAGTAAACTGAGTCAAATAATCTTGTTTTTCCACAGCATCTTAAATTATAAGGTAGTGAGTTCCAGAGAGTTGGTGCAGCAACCGAAAATGCGCGATTTCCAAATGAAGAAGTAGTCCATGGAACAACAAGTAAAAGTTTATCAGATGACCGGAGAGTACGTTTTGGATGATATGCCATGGTACAAGACGATTAGCAATATTGGTGTGCCATGCTATGATTAAAGAAAGAAGATGATTAAAGAAAGAACCCCAAAAGGTTATTCTAGAATTTTAAACTTACAGATTTTTTTTTCACTGAGGTTTCTACTATACAGGACAACCAAGAACCCCTTTTCTACGAGTGTTCCACAAGTACAGGTTTTGTGTCCGATGTCATCAATCAATGAATCACCCAATCAATTATCACATCGCGCACCGACTGACAGCAATAGAAATAATTAGATATCGCCCAACCCTAAAGAAGATGTCAGCTCCCATGCAGAAATATTTTGCTGTTTAAAATCTGGTAAACATGCAAAACATATATTCCTAATTTAATAGGTAAGCTTAGTTTGATTCAAACATTGCACTGTTTGTATTATAGGGCTTGATTATACGTGAACACAATTGTTTTCTTGGTTCTAACTTGTTAAAAAAGGCTTTTGTGAAAAATAAGCTTTTTACATTTTTTGTTTGCTTTTTTAAGTTTTTGTTTTTTGGGCATCATTTTAATATTTATAAATCATTATTTGGACTTATAAGTTATAATACATACATACAGGTAAGTACTACTAGCTCTGAATCATACATCATGTACATAGCTTGTCTTTGTGGAAGACCTAATTTACAGTAATAGGCTATATAGAATGAAATCATATGAGTCCGCATCGCGGATGGTCGAATATTTTCTGAATTAAATCGTGAATCATGATGAAATTATAAATTTATAGTAACACTTTTGCTTTCAGTCAGATATCATGCTTAGGTTAGGGTTAAATGTTCTGATTGCTGGCCTGATTTTCAACTTGATTTTTTTCTAGTTTACATGATGAGTATGACTATGAAAGGTCACCCTTAAAATTGATAAACCTTATTAAGAGCGTGGGCGGCTGTGTGTGGTCTAGTGGATAGATCGCAGGTCTCACAATACAAAGGTTGCGAGTTCGAGCCCCGCTACGGCCAACATGTTTGTATCCTTGGGCAAGGAACTTAGTCTCAATTGCCTCATGGTTCAAAAGTCACGTAGAAATGGTGGTCTCGTGCATCGGAAGAGCAAAATCCGAGCACGTTAAAAGGTCACAGATTCCTTCGTAGAAAAAAAGAAGAAAAAAAGACAAGAACGTGAGAAAGCATAATCAATATCCTCTATAAAGAGTAGGGGATCATCCCGGTCTGTGGCTGTACACACATCATTCCTAGGTCACAGGCAGGGGTTGCACAGTTAACACGTCCTGTGTATTTAAGCCCCCTTCGCGTTTGATTCCGAAAAAAAGGAATGTTGCGAAGTATTCAATCAGATTCAGATTCAGAGAGTAGTATCAGGCCTTCACGTTTGAAAATTGAAGGTGTGCTTTAAATCGCACTCCTCAAAACATTGAGGTGTGCTGTAGGTGTGCCATAAATTGCACTCCTCAAAAAAATTAGGTGTGCTGTTTTATGACCAAATCGGGATCGTGGAATCAGAACAAACTGCACATGGCGTAAGGTTGGGAGCGATTCCCGGGTAATTCAAAATCAACAATCATCATCGGTCGTCCTTGGACGGAATATTGGAAGCAGCAGTTACAAATTTCCTCCAAGCAAGTTTATCCAACATAAGCTGTTGAACTTCATTGGGTTCAAGATCAAGGTCCTTTGAGATGCTGTCAGGATAGGTGGTGGATCTCCTGCCACGGGATGAATGGCCTTCACTTGGAGTCCAGAAAAGCACTCGGGAGACAGGTTGATCGGATGCTCGTAGGCAGTGTCCAGCAAACTGGAGCCGTCGCTTCCTTACTGAGTTAGCCAGCGGAGGAATTTCACCATACACCTCTTCATTAGTTTTGTGGTCTCTCCAACTGATGTTAAGGACTCTCCTCAGCAACTGTGTGTAGCATCCATTTATTCTGTCCTCAAAAGTCTTTGTTACTGTCCATGTCTCTGAACCATATAGTAGAATACTTTCCACGCAAGCTCGGAAAAACTTGATTTTAGTTGGCCTATCAAGTTTAGATTTCCATATCTTCTCCAGCTTGTTGCATGCAACCCAGGCTTGAGCTTTCCGGCACTTGAAGTCATGGAAAGAGTCTGGCATTGACGATCCTAGGTACTTAAACTCCTTGATGTTGTCAAGTTTGGCACCACTCAGAGATGTGACATTTGTGGAGGATGGGATGCCGACTAGCAGAGTCTTGGTTTTTCCAACATTAAGGTGCAGGCCAACACAGTTTGAAGCTTCTTGGATATGCTGTAGCAGAATTTCAGCTGACTCAATGGATGAAGACAAGAGTGCTATGTCATCAGCGAAGTCCAAATCATGAAGGCGTAGCTCTGGATGACGTCTACTCTTCCTTCTCTCAAGAACGATCCCGGTGGATTGGTTGATGTCCTTCAAGGCATGCCGCATGATGTAATCTACTACCACTATGAAGAGGAATGGAGCAAGGGTGTCTCCTTGTAGAACTCCAGCCAGAATCTCGAAAGGTTCGGTATCACCGTCTGCAGATATCACTAAGGCAGATGAATCTGTGTAGATAGCCTTGATTGCATCAATGATGACTCCTGGAATACCATACGCATGTAGGATTTGGAACATCCGTTCACGATGGATCGAATCGAAAGCTTTTGAGTAATCTATGAATACTACTGCCAGAGGAAGATTCTTTGTCTTCATGCCTTCAATGATACGTCTCAGAGCCAGTATTTGAGAGACGGTTGATCTATGCTGTCTGAAGCCATTCTGGTTCCAACGCAGCAAGGGGTCAACAAATGGTCTTATCCTGTTTAATACCATCCTGTTGAAGAGCTTGGCTGCAATACTGGTAAGGGTGATGCCCCTGTAGTTGGTTGGTTTTGATAGGTCCCCTTTCTTTGGGATGGGAATGATTCCACCTGTTGACCATTGCTTAGGTTTCTCTTGGTGTAGCAGAAGATTGTTGCACAGATGAAGAAGGTGGGGTTTAAAGGTGTCCGACTTCCAGAGCTCAAGTGGAATGCTGTCCAGTCCTAAGGCACCTCCTGGTTTTGACTGTGAAAGCGCTTCTTCCAGATCAGCTAACGTAAACTCTGAGGTTGAGATTGGTAGTGTATCATCAACCACCTTGGAGATGGTGAAGTCTCTGTCTGGTACTGTTGGTGGTTTCCCAAGAAGAGTAGAGAAATGCTTCAACCATGAACCTTTCCTGTCATCTGGCGTTCCTGAGAGCATAGATCGCTTGCTATCCTTTCTTCCACTGATGTCGTCCACAATTTTCCAAGCAGTGCTGTGTTTGCTGGAGAGAGAAGCTTGTTGTACCTGCTCGATGCTGGACTCCAGTAATGCTTTCTCCTCTGCTATGTACGCATCTGTCAACTTTTGTTTGGCCATGTTTTTATCCACCTTGGTTGACGAGATGTAGGCTTCTCTTGCCGCTTTTACTTTCTGGGTCTGTGATATGCTCTTGAAAGTATTCCTTGGTTTCTTGGGCAAGATTTCCTCTGCTGCCTTGATGCAGTAAGATTGGAGGAGGTCGTACTTCTCTTGGAATGGCATGGTGCTCTTCTCTTGGGCCAAAGGATCAAAGAAGTTGGATACTTTGATGGTATATTCATCCTGGAGGTCTCTGTTGAAACACAGTGCTTTGAAGTTCAAGGACCGTGCTGCATTAGGCGGCTTCTTCTTTGGAGCACGCAGACGTAGCTTTACCATCGCTGTGATGATTCTGTGGTCAGACCCCACTGTTACAAAGGTGTTGTATGCCTCTACATTTTGTACAGAGTTTACCCATTTCTTCCTCACCAGAATGAAGTCCAGTTGTGCCTTTGTGGTGTTTGGGTACTGGAATGTCCACAGCTTCCTGTTCGGCTTCCTGAACTTGGTATTTGTGACAACAAGATCGAAGCTGTTGACAAAATCTAGAAGAAGGATGCCATTCCGATTGGTGGAATCATGGTAAGAGAATAGAACTTCGCCTGTACCAAGTTTTGCATTGAAGTCGCCACCAATCAAAACCATGTTGTGTGCGGGGATGTCTCTCATCGCATCTGAGAGGTTCTTGTAAAAGGCGATTACATCCTCTTCTTTGGAGCAGTTTGTAGGGCTGTAGCAGCACATGATGGTTGTGACTGGATTCCCTGTGAAGGAGGCAGTAATGATCCTATCAGAGTGTTTCTTGACCTCAGTAAGACATTTCATGGTGTAGTGGCTCATCAGTAATCCTATCCCACCAGTAGCAGCTCCACTTTTATTCTTTGTTGCTGAGGATGTTACCAAGGTGTACTTTTCAGATACCTTTGTATAATCTATGTCAGCATCGTGTACCATTCGGTGTTCTTGCACGCAAATCACATCGATTTTGAATTTGCTGGCTGCTTCCGTCAATTCACCCATGTTGTGCAAATCAACAATATCTTAATTAAAATAGGTGGAGATGCAGGAAAATAAAAGTGTACATTATAATTACATACAGGTTTAGTTGTACATGTTAAGATATTGTTGAGTATGAAATAAATTGTATTCCAGTGTGAACCAGGAATGGCAAATCTACATTAATCGACAACAAAATAAGGTAGATTTGCCATTCCTGGGGCTAACTGTTAAGACAACTAAACCTGTATGTTAATGTACACTTTCATTTTCAGTGTTGAAAAAATCATACTTTTGATAAGAATGAATTAAATAATTTAGTATAAGATGTTAGGTTAGGAGTTATTATCCATAATGGTATGGGTCAAGTATATTATGTGGGGTTATTAAGGTTATTAAGTTTTTTTGTATTTTTTAGGCGTGCGATAAATCGCTCTTCTCGAAACCATTTCAGGCGTGCGATGGCGTGCGATCGCACTCGCACGCCTCAAACGTGAAGGCCTGAGTATACAAACTGGTGGGTGGTTAACCACCTTTTTGGCAGTAATTCACCACATTTTAGCCTATAACTTCTAAATGGAACATTTCTGGCCCCTAACAGTCAGCACGCAGGTATCGCTTTCAATGAGTGACCTTGCCGATTTCTAACCCACGGAAAGATCGATTTCAGAATGTCAACCTTGCGCTAAAACCTTACTAGAAGTTTGTTTTCCCTGAATTAATTGAGGTAGGGTTAGCTGGCAGCCATGATGGCGAAGTAGGTGGATTGTTCATAATTTTCTCTATAATATGATGCCAAATCTGACATATTTGGTCCACAAACAGTGATTTTATCGCTAATTTTAGAATTTAACAACTTTCGTGACTTTGCTTTTTGTAACTATTCACTTGACCGGACTAAAATTTGTACGATATTTTAAGAGCAATTTCCGTACTAACGGAATCTTAAGCTTTAATTTCATATCAAAAACATTGATGCCCGACTTCATTTTTGATAAGAAAAAACGAGTTTGATTTTCACCGATTTTCGGTCAGAAAACGAAACTTACGATCCCCCGTTAGGCCTCGCCAACTTGCTTTTTAGTTTCCCGTAACACGCCTGCGCTTCATTTTCATGCCCGCGTTTGAATTCATTATTGAAATTTTTGAAAAAAATACCGTTTTTCCAATGAAAACGTCCGAATTCATGCATTTTGTGTGATGAAATTGTGAAATGTTTATTCATTTTGACCAGAATAGACTTTCTGTAAAATAAAAAATCATATGACATTGTGCAGAGCAGTAGGATCGATTTCGAACCCCGGACCTCCCGCTCTCAAAGCGAAACCTTTACCATCTGAGCTATCAAGCGAAACTGAATATAAACGTGAGATTTAAACAATTGATCAACAACCCATCGACGCTACGAAATAAATTTAGATCGAGACAAGATTCGAGGAGCTATATTATAAGTATTCACTTGACCGGACTAAATAATTTTATAAAATTGTAAGCATGTTTCTAGTTACAAAAGACTATGAATATTATGATACGATGGATAAAATTGATGCCTGATTCTTCAGAAGTGATTTTTTACTGTGGATTTGGCTTTAGTTTCGTCAAGTTTTTCTTGAATTCGGGTTTGTTTGATTGCAATAATTTGCACCGAAAATACAACATTTCACAGATAATATTAGATAATATTATTTGCATAATATATATGCCTTTTTATTATACAATTTCATGGCAAATGTGTTTGAAATGTGTGATTATAATCATGAAAAGAGCTCATTTACATCGTGCTATTACGAGGTCAATGACTGCGAAGCGGTATCGCTACGGGTGAGTACTTCCGGGTCGCTTTGCTGGGTTAGAAAAGGAACGACTTTTCGCGTGGTTGCATACTGACTGCTAAGATTTTACAGACATAATGAGAAAAATATGGGGATTCGTCTGGTATCAAAATATCTTGATGTGAACAAAAAATCATAGCCCCAAAAAAGTGATCGGAACATACAACTATAAATATCTCAACCTACAACTATTTCCAAGAAATACTGGCTTGAATTTCGATCGCCCTATTCCCGCTACAGTAAAACGGTGACGTGGACTGTCTATGCTTCATTTCGTAGCTAACTGCAGAGCTAAAATAAAAGACATGGCCTACAATACAATACATACATAATGTATTATAATCACTATTATTGTAGGATTGGGAAGCATAATGACATCCCTAAGGAAGAAAAACACACACCCATTAGTCTCGCTAGATACCCAAAATCTATGATTTTGGTATCGACTAAAAGCATAATGTTGAAGAGAATCAAGTGAGATAAAATTTTAGTCACCTAAAAATCCTCCGTTTTTATGTCCCAATCTCCTTTTTGGAGACTCAAAGTTGTCCTTGAATGGTCTCTATCTATTCATGGCATTGCTAAAGCTTTGAATAAGAACTAGCAAAAGTGTTCAGAAAAGTCGCATTGGAATTTGTTATTTACGACTATCAAGTAAAACGGGAAAAACACAAACTCACCTTCGTCGGCCATTTTGAAATAAACAACAACACATGGTCAATTTGGTAATTTATTTTTCTGTGTAAGGCTACTGGATTGAATTTCATCCAAATAATAGATCTGCATATTGGTCAAGCACCAGGTTAGCACTAAATTTTAAGTTAAACCTGTCCATGTCCATAAAAAACCCAGAATTTAGACATTAGTTATTTATGTTAATTAGTCACAGCCTCGTCTTTTTGGTATGGTTCCACCTTACACATTTGCCTAAACAAATAACCAAATTATAGATTTGGGTACTGCAAGGATTAGATAGACAGAAGAAAATGTCACTTTATATTTACGCATTTTAACCTGTAGGCCTATCCTTAATAACCAGTAACATTAGCAAATGAACATTATGAAACATGGTCCAAGGTATTCAACAAGGTTTATGTGAGAGCATGTATGTTTAGTCTAGTAATTTGTAATACTAAAGGTTGGCTAAGTTGAATGACATTGGCATCTAATGTTTTCAGAAGAATCAATTTGATTGCACAGAGAATGTTGCATTTCCCTGCATACATCAACTGATAGTTTTTAGGAAGGATTTGAGAATTTTATAGATGGATTTGACCTCTTATTTCTACAACATGAGTTCACCACTTTCTTAGGTCAGCCATCCATAAAAAGCAAACTACCCTTAAACTAGTATTATAACCCTAAATAATAGCTTAAAGGGGCCCTGAGAGTTTACCAAGAAAAATGAATTGTTTCAATAGATAAGGTACGCAGGAACCCTGAATGGTAATAATTTATGGGAAAAGGGTTGAATGATGGCGCTAGATAGAAACTTGGTTGAATCAATTTGATGTGGCGACTGACGCTGATAATTTGGAATATAGTCTGATTTATTATTAAACAAACACATTCAAGCAGAGTTTTGCGTACACTGCGTGAAGCGCGCACATCCATGAGCGTGAACACTTTGGGCGTGATCATCTTTGTGCTGTGTGTGTGGTGTTCATTCAATTTTTAATCATACACTATAAATTTGTATAATAAATAAATTTAAAAATCATAAAAAAACTTATTCTAGATATAAGATTGTTGTTAAAAGTCAAATTGTCCATGCCGACATGGCCATGATATGATATTATGCATAGCAGTTTGTTAGCTACAAAAACTCAGTGTCATGAAATGATTTTAAGAAAGGATTTATCAGACTTACATTTTATAATTATTATTTCTTAACACTACTAACAGCAAGAGGTGCCATAGCGCGGCCACTACGACCCCAAAGTAGCCCAATTTTTCACTCTGCCGAGTTGCCCATCAAATCAAAATTTCGAGAATCACTGACTTTTGCCTTTTTCGCAGCATGAACATTTGAGTGTTGAGTAGTCATAACAGGCCTTTAAAAAGCAAAACATTTGCGTGCATGAACATTTCGCGAGTCAGCTACGACATTCGCGAAATTCACACAATTTTGATGCACGCAAACATTTCATGCTTTCAGTAGGTTAAGGTTGGTGTAAACCCAAGAGTTTTATTGGATACCGTTTTTTAAGATTTCTCCATTTTTACATGCTTTGGGGTCTGTTCTTTGATTTCAGTAAAACAAAAAAGTAAAATTATTATTTCATCCATGATTTATCAGGACTTTTTAAAGTTACATTTTAAAAAATGTATATTTCTGCAGATATTTCAAAAATAGAACACATGGCCATATTTAACCAAGGTATACTGATTCCTTGGACATTCAATATGATTCAGAAAAGTTGAAAAATGTTGATGAAAATATCTGACTTACAGTTGATGGGTTCATTCCATATATCTATGTGTCATAGCTAACTTGGGCCTATAATTTGAACCATGTCTCTTTGCAGTCAATATTTATGACAATCAATAAAAACTGACTTTTATTTGTTCATCATTTCAGGATCTTAGAGTATGCAGACACAGATATTCACATCATCATGTTTTCCTCAGTCAAAACATTCAGTAAACACTTAACCCATCCATCCATCATATTAAATGACTTTGCACCATGTTTGCATCGTCAAACTAGGACTCGTAGTAGTAATGTCATCAACTTGTCGTCCAACACTGTCTGCTGCAAACTCAAGGCACCGCATGAAAGACTCGCCCCGTCAATGTTAGTGTGCAGCAGGTGGTTGTCAACTCAACAATGTCAACTCGGCGCGGCAACAAAGAGAAGCACCGGCGTAGCGTCATCAGGGGGTGACGGACATGTAAAGTCACGACCTGTGAGGACTGAAAATGCTGGAGCTGCTAGTGGAGAACGGTCAAGAGAAGACGGCAGTGCAAGTTATAGAGATGAAGATGAAAGGAACGGGTCTATAAAAGAGGATGAAAGGCAAAGACCAGATGTTATGAACAGCTATGCAAAGGCCAAGGAAAGAGTTCAGGAGCAGATTGACAAGGTCAAGGACAGTGTGAGTTGCCATAATGTCAATTTTGTATTTGTAATTTGTAGTGCTTTTATCAACAAACTTTTTTTGTCAACATAATGTTAGATGAAAATACTTTTGACATATCAATATCAATAATATCAACAATCAATGCATTTTGGAGATGCACATAAGCTTGCATTCAGATGCTATTGAAACACATTCATGAAACCTTGCTCTTGGAGAAATGATTTGATTAAAATGACATGCTGATGTAGTCAATGTTATTAATATTCTTCAACTGGCAATTTACTCAAGACTTGGTAAGGCCAAACAAAATAATAGGTTCGTCTCAAAGCTTGCGCACGCATTGGTTTTGAAATGCCAAAATACCGCGTCTGAAATGCAGGAAATTGTCAAATCAATTTTTTTTCCCCTACAAATTTTTATTTCAAGTTTTTATTAAAAATTTCGGCAGATTTTCCTTTTCTCAAACTTTTACATGACTCAGTTCTTCAAAAAAACGCTGCACAATTGTTCTTTACACAACTACATCACAATATTCATTTCAAATAGAAAAAAAACAAATTTCAGAAAGTGTCAACGGTTGCAAATAGTAAGAGTAAAAATTGCCACACACACAAAAAAAAAATGGAAGACAAAAACAGCGCGCGTCGCCCGATTTTGAAGCCTTCGCAAGCTTTGAGACAAACCTTTTTTTTTGTTTGGCCTAAAAAGCAATATTTTATTTAACACAATGACTATCACAAAATTACTGGAAAATTGGTGATTTAAACACATTTCCGAGTACATATTTCATCAGTGCATATCTAGTGATGCAGCATTTACCTGGAAATTCTTGTGGACAGGTTTGCGAGAGTCTATTTGGATTCTCGCAAATTTTAAAAATCACACACAAACTTAATTGCCGAGAATCTTGGATTTTCAATCAGTTAAAACGAAATTCTAGCCCTGAAATGCTGGTATTAGAGTCGCATCCCCGGTAAGTTTTGATAAGGCAAACAAAATAAAGTTGACTTGCTTTTTAAAATCTAACATCTGGGTCAGTCGGTCTGTCAATTATTTTATTTTTTCGGGAAACAAACTTCGCAAGATTTTTAAAGAATGCTGAACATTCATCTTTCTCCTTTAATTAAATTAATATTTAACCAATAAGTGAACAATGGACGATTAAATGCATGAGCATTTATGTCGCAGTTAAACATAGACAGAACACATTTGGCTATTATTTAACCAAAATATGATATTAAATCAGCTCACTGGAATATAATCTGGTGTCATGTCAAATAGAGTATAGTTTTCACTTTTCAGAATAATCTGGTTTTCATAATTTTCAAATCTCAATGCTGTTTGACTGGCAGTCTTTCACATTCTCATCGATCCGCTTTCAAAGCACCATATTTAAATGTTTTGATGCTCATTGTTATCCATCCATTTTCAGAAAGAGAACATCTTTACCATTCCTAACCTGCTGACTTCCCTTCGCATTGCCCTGTCTCCCGTGCTTGGCTATCTGGTGATTCAAGAGTACTACACACTAGCTGCGTCACTTTTTGTGTTCACCAGTGCAACAGATGTGGTAAGTGTTTACATTGAGTTCTGCCTAGGAAATATAGTTATATTAGTAACCCGTTTCCCATCAAATTACCTTAGTTGATTTTTAAAAACATTAATATTTAACCAAGTAATGTAGCTTCCATTTTATGTATGCTATTGTATGTATTAGGTCAAAACAAATAAATTGTCAACACAGGCTGAAAAGTAGGCAATACGGAAAGCTCCTTGCAGGGAAATTTGAGCATTTGGAGGGAAATTTTGGCATTTGGAGGGAAATGTTACTCTTTCATTAAGAAATGCATTCCATTTTGGAGGGAAATTTGGAATCGCTTCTTTTTTTTGTATATAAAGAGCAAATGTGAACAATAGCCCAACAGACATTAAACAAAGTTAATGAACTGAGTGATTACAAATCAAACAGGTAACTCTCAACAGAGAGCTCTGATGGGCAAATCAATTGGTTCACTGCAACTCAGAAAATAATCAAAAATACAAGTAAACCCAATTGGGCTAGTAAAAAAGCCAATGAAAGTGGCGTGGGACAGGAATAGGATAAACACCCAAACATAGAGAATCACATCAAAAAATAAGAAGAAAAATAATATCTGGAGGTCATTGATACATCGAGAGAGCTTAGCCAACATACTCTGAAGAGTTGGAGAGAAAGTGTCTGTTAACACGACATTTAAAAGATTGTAGTCCTTCCTCTTGGATGTTGCCAACAACATTGACTGGAAGACACAGCTGTTCCACTAGCTGTATGGATGAAACTTTTGTCTAAGCAGCATGTTCTGGCAGGCGGCAGTGAAAGGGCATGATCTGGCATTGCAACACTTGAACGCGTAGCACGACGATGAACATATGGTGTGGGGAGCAATGCTGCTAAATCTTGTGGGCAGTGGTTGGTGTGCATTTTGTACAAGACCGTGGCTGCTGCTACCTGTCGCCGGTGAAGGCTTGTGATGCTGAGATGCGATAGACCAGTAGCGTCATGAGCTCCAATGATCTTGAGTGCCTTCCTTTGGATGTTGTCAAGCTGGCTTAGGATAGTAGGTGAAGCGCTAGACCAGCCTAGTGAAGCATACTCCATTACACTACGGACTTGTGATTTGTACACAGTAGATCTGCCCAATGCCGTCAATTTATTTGCAACCTTGCGAAGAGCGCCGAGCTTCTGACCAGCTGGTTGAGACAGCCGAGATGTGTTTGGACCAAGTCAGCTTGCTGTCAATGGTAACACCCAGGATTTCCAGTTTGTCTGCAGATGGTAGCTTGCAGTCACCAAAGTAGAGTTCAAGTTGGGATGGGGTTCTCTTTCTAGAGATTACCATGGTCTTGCACTTGGTAGGCTCAAAGGTCACTTTCCATTTATCAGCCCACGCTTTCATATTGCTTAGATCACTGTTAAGGCTAGCAGCTACTGCATTGGAGCTGGTTGAAGACTTAATGGGTGCGAAAAGTGTTGAATCGTCAGCGTACAGATAGAGCTCGTTGTCACAGACATCCACAAGGTCATCAATGAAGCTTGCCGGGGAAAAAAAACATTTTTTCAGGCCATGATTGTCAAATGCCAAAAATCTTGAGGTCGGTCGGTCGGTCGATTTTCTTTTTTTCTTTTTTTTCTTTGCTGAAAAATATTACTGACTGTCGTGGTTCAAGTCAAGAAAAAATTGCTAACTGTCAATATTACTAATGTTTCCTGTGTTTAAAAGCTATTTATTCAAGCAAACTTATTCATCTCAAGTAGAAAATAGTAAGATTTTGACAATTTGGGTAAAATTTAAATCTTAGAAGAAGAAAAAAAATATGACCCTGATTTTTGAGATTATAGCCTAGGGTCGGTCGCTGAAGGCAACACAACAAGTCTTTTTTTTAGCCTTATCAAACTGCTTGCTGCATGCAAGAAGTCTTTTCATGGATGTGAGAAACTATAGTATAGATGGGGTGACAGCAGTGTTTATCAACAAAAGCAACGGTCGAAGGGACTGGACTGTCGATACATGCTTGAGGGAACATCACATGACCACAACCACTGTCCACTATGCCTTATTGCCTTTATAATGCTTTGGCGTGAGTTTTAAAAGCACAGGTCATAAACAAAACAGGAAGCGCACGCACACCGCCGGTCAAAGAACAATGGCAACTGCCGACCAAATGCCCGGCATGACGTCACATGTCACCACATCTATAGTGTCTGCATTCCAAGCTTAAACTTCAATGTGTATCACTTTGTCTGGCCATAATGAATACATGTAAATATCAATCAATGTTTAAAAATGATTGTATTTCATTTTAATTTACAGTTGGATGGTTGGATTGCAAGAAAGTTCCCGAATCAAATGTCCATTTTGGGGTCAATTATCGACCCTCTGGCAGACAAGGTGCTGATCACTGTACTCACTGTTAGCTTGACCATTAGTGGACTCATTCCAGGTAGGTCTTAGTTGACTATGTTTATATTGCATCGGTATTACAAATTTGAGATTTATCTTTTAAAAATGGACTTCAGAAGTGATTCTTTAAAGCAGGGGTGGGCAACCTTTTTGAATGAATGGGCCAGATATAAGGAGTTGAAAATTGACTGGGCCGCACCTAATCAAATTTTCTAGCAATTACCTGATGTTGATTTCAAACCTTTGATTCCAAAGACTTTCAAGCAATTATGGGTGTGTGTGCGTGCTTAATAATCTTCACACAAACGTAATCTCAATACAGTACAGATGACAATAAATAGGGAAAATAGACCTACGCACTTTGAGCTACATCATAAATGCTAAGCAGCTAGCTCGTTTTTGGGATGATGTAAAATAGATTGATTTTTTTTCTCGTTTTCTTCAGACATCTCGCGGGCCACCAAAAAAAAAACACTGGCAGGCCGCGGGCCGTAGGTTGCCCACCCCTTCTTTAAAGGTCCATTCATACTCCTGTCGTTGCGCATTGCCTGACGTCGACAGATACCGATGCACGAGTTGAAGCAAATGTTAACTTTTATCCAGCGACATCGGCCATTGCGCAATGACGCGAGAATGAACGGACCTTAATTCTTCTTAATCATAATTAAGTTTAGAAGAATAATGACAAGATCTTCCTAGTTTGAGCAGGGCCGTCAGACACTTTTGCCCAAGGGGGGTGTGTTTTCACCTAAAATTTTCGTAAAAGGTTGCCCCAAATTTTTTCCAAGTCAGTCACCTCGTGAATTTCACGTAAGTGGGGGGGAGGGAGGGGGGGCGTGAAGTCAAAAAATTTCGCACGTCAAAAAATTTCGCACGGACACAAAATTTTGCATTTCAAAAAGCACTGTAGTCAATGTTTTATGAGTTGTTTTACTATCATTGAAATTTGAAACTAAGAAAAACACAATTTTTACCCTAAAAAAAAGAAGAAAAAAAAGAAAAGATTTTCAAGGGGGGTGCGTCCGCACCCAACGCACCCCCCATCTGACGGCCCTGTTGAGCTTTGTGAAGTATAGTACCTACCAATCAAGGCAGACAATGATATTTTACTTCGTAACACAGTTGGTGGCACAGGCCCAGTACCACAAGCACAACAACCACGATAAATAAAGGTGACACACACGTCCCACTGATTCAAGCGTTCTTAATAATATTATTATTTTCATCTTGTCAGAAATCTTAAGATTACTTGTTGGGCTGGTAAGTTTACATGTGGGCTGACAACTTGAACTTGCAACCTGCCGGACTGGCTAAACGATTAGTGACATACGATGACTGAGATGAGCTAATCTTTTTTATGTGGGTCTGGCTTTAGACTAGGGATGTACATGTATTTTGTGGAGATCAACTCATCTAAGACCCATCTCAATTTTAATTAAATAGGAACCTAAACTTGGAATAGGTTATATTGAGGCAACTATGTTTATTTTGCATCGGTATAACAAATGTGAGATTTATCTTTTCAAAATGAGAAAGCTGTTCATAAAAAAACTGCTCAAATTATGCTCTTTCATTTATTTGAAGTATCACATTTTTTCTCAAAATAGTTGTACATAAGTTTGCATATGTGTATTATAAATTACAAGGATATAGGGGGTTTACAATTCATCCTTCAGCTAAATTAAAACCTGTTGTTGGAACCTATCGTGTAGTCAAAATATATTGAAGCTCTAGTCAAAATATATTGAAGCTCTATTCAAAATATATTGAAGCTCTAGTCAAAATATATTGAAGCTCTAGTCAAAATGTATTGAAGCTCTATAGTCAAAATATATTGAAGCTCATTTTGTTTTGTTTAAAAGAGATACACATACAGTGACAATTGCATTCCATCTTATTATTCTAGCACTTGAATTGAAAAGTATAGTCTCTAGAATGGAAATTACAAACGTTTTGTACCAGATATCTATTGATGGTTTGTGTCTAAATGTAATTGGATTGGGTGTTTTAATGGGAAAAGAGACAGACATGTATCAAGTGTTAGACAGAAATAGAGTGGACAGTTACCACTATACAGTCAGTGCATACATAGGACACCTTTTTCATCCATTTTCAAGTGAACATTTTCAGTGTTATGTTTGTTGTTAAATTGTTATTTTTTGCTATATGTTGCTATATCTTTTTTGAAAACTTGATTTTTAAACTTTAGTGTAGCACTAGTATTGTGTCCATCAGTGAACCAGAAACTTGCGCTAGCAAACCCTGTGCGACAGTGAGGGGCCACTAGGAATCAAACCACATAGTATTATTATCCCCATGGCCCTCAAATTAACATTCCGTTTTCCCCACACAGGGCTGGTACTCAAGTTACTCAACAATTCCAATTATGGATGACCACCTGACACTTCACTGTCTTATCGTGATTATTACATCATATCAATGGAAAATGCCCACCAAGTTTGATACCCTTAAGGCAACGGATATAGCCCCTTCTGAATTGCTCAAGTGAAAATCTCAACGCAAAAAAATCTAAAATACAATAGTTCAATCAGTTCCAAATTGCTGAGAAATATTCGGTTTTTATCTCTCCGCGCGGAAAATTAATCCAAGCATACGCCTTTCGATTATGGCCACGCTCACAAGGTATTGGTCACATGCAGGCATCACCTGTATGATACACATGCGATAGTTGCCTTCATGCGCGTTCGCGTCCTTCTGTATTCATTCGCTGCTGTAAGTGTAAGGCGGCTTCGCCAATTTGGAACTAATAAAACTATAGTGCTGTGAAATTGTTAGCTTCGACTTATAGCTCATACAGCATAACTTGGACCACTGTATGATGCAGGCACAACACAAAACTAGTGCTGATATAAGTAATGAATAACGATTTCTCTTTCTGTTTCCTGTAGTTCCTCTGGCCTTCATTATCCTCGGTCGAGACGTCGGACTGATAACGAGCGTTTTTTGGTTACGATACAAGACTTTAACACCTCCCAGGACACTGTCGAGATATTTTGATATGACACACAATACTGTGAGGTTACAACCCACCACCATTAGTAAAGTAAGTCAATAAGTGTACAGCGTGTATCAAAAAGAACGCAACACTTTTTGTCGAGAGCTGTACGGTTACAGTAAAACACAAATCAATCTAAAACTTATATATTCTGTTAGGTCTACTTATTGGCTATCACATAGTCAAATTGCAACGATATCGATTATTTATTCGCTGAGATATTAAAGGTATAAGTAGAGAAGTGCAAAACACGTTTCACATCGTTCGTTCTAAAAACTTGGATTTTGCCTGTCCGATTAGTGTTATGGGTTAACAGTTTAATAACTATGTAACCTTAATGTCTGGAATGGTTTATCTTAATTTCCTTTGTTTGAGTAAGGTGGTACATAAAATGATCGAATCGTGTAATCTGATAATCATTCGACCATTTGAATACGTCAATCACCCTTTTTAAGTTCTGAACCACCGATTGCTATGATCGCCACATAATGTCTATGGTACGTTCTTTCATAAATTAAAGTTCATAATCGAATTACCATGGAGTTATGTAATGCCTTTGCTGGGATTTGCTCAGGTAGGTATTGATCATGTTTCCATATGCCTTTTTAAAAATGGCGCGACCACAGTACACATTACCGCAAAGAGTTCTGATGGTGACGACCTTTTACAGACACATAGTTATGTTAGAACCATCAATGAGTTTAGGGCGACATATCCGAACATGCGCATACCTGCACGGTCTACCATCATGCGAAACGTCGACAAATACAAATTGTATGGGACAAGCAAGAACAGAAACAGCGATGGGTCGGGAAGACCAAGAACTGCCAGAACTGTGGTTAACATCGCCAGAGTTCGTAGAGCACTGCAGACAAATCCTAGATCAAGTGCCAGAAGGAACACTCAGCATCAGCTTACAAGTGCTTCTTTCAACAGGATCACTAGACAAAATATTGGTTGGCATCCATTTAAGATGGAGTTACGTCACCACCTTATACCAGCGGATTTTGCAAGGCGAATTAACTTTTGCCAATGGTTGGTAAACAAGCCAGCGCAATTCATGAGCAAAGTGGTTATTGGAGATGAGGCCAGCTTTCAACTGAACGGAACTGTTTCTAACCATAATGTTAGATGCTACGCTCCAAAAGGACAAGCTCCCCAGCATTTTGTGTATGAGAGAGAACATCGTCGGGAAAAGATGACTGTGTGGGTTGGTCTGACAGGAAATAACAGATTTGTCAGGCCATGATTATTTCAAGCTTATTTGAATGGCCACGCCTACCTGGCAATGATCAATAACTTTGTGATTCCTGAACTGCAGCGGATTTTCGGACAATTGCGTCCAAATGGATCGCTTCCAGGGGCATGTTATTGGTTTCAAGATGGAGCCCCCGCTCATAGGTCCCGGGCAGTTCACGATAGACTGCAGGAATTATTTCCAAACAGAGTTGTTGGTATTGGACATGCTAGGGAGTGGCCTGCTCGCTCTCCAGATCTCACACCATTAGACTTTTTCTTTTGGGGTTATGTTAAGTCCCAAGTTTTCCAGACACCACCAACTACTCTCCAAGATCTTAGGAACCGCATCACAAACTCTATTCAGGGAATCAGGCGCACTCGGATGACACGTCGAGCAGTGCTTCACATGCAGGAACGTGCTCGTCGATGCATCTTAAAACAAGGACAGCATTTTGAGGGTCGAACAGCACCATAATGTCCCATTCACAACAGACTAACAATGACTGACTCATACAAGACAATTACTACCTTTACTGGACTATTCCATTTGTTTATCTTTTGAATAATGTGCCATACTGTTTTATTTATGACATTAACGAGAGAAAAAGAGAGAGGATTTGCAGTTATTAAAGTGTCTTGCTAATATTCACCTGACAAGAAAATCAGGCATACAGGATAAACGATGTAAAACGTGTTTTGCACTTGTCTACGTGTATCTCGTTGATATCTCAGCGAATCAATACTCGATATCGCTGTAATTTTACTATGTGATAGCCAATAAGTAGACCTAACAGAATATATAAATTTCAGAGTGATATGTGATTTGCCGTAATCGTAGAGCTCGCGACAAAAAGGGTTGCGTTTTTTTATACACCCTGTATAGACCTATCACCACAAAATGACATTAAGTTGCCAGTGTGCATTAGGAGATATGGTCCCATAAACATGCCAAAAATCATTAGAAAACAAAGGAATTTGGCAAATTCATCTTATTAAAATGCTTGTTTTCTGAGCATTTTGAATCTTGACAAATCTGAAAATAACATTTTCCGACTTAACTCTCATGTTGTGATGACTGGTCTCATTTGAAACAATTTGGTCTGTAAAAGAAAAAAACACATTCATATAGTGGTAAATTGTTGCTCGTAATCTGTACACTACTATTTTGATTTCATCTTAGAGCATAAAAATATATCCTGTTGAAGAAAAAACACCTTTAATCTTTGAGCCTGTTCAATTTTTGATTTCATCCTTACTAGAGCATGAATATATATACTGTTGAAGAAGAAAAAAACACCTCTAATCTTTGGACCTGCTATATATTTTGAATAAAGTTTTAAAACAATTAATTTAAAATAAAACATCTTTCCTAGTAGGCCTCAGGCCAGGGCTAATTATTAAACCAGTACTAAATTATATGTGAATACAGGCCTTTGCAATGACAATTTACTTACATTTTTTGAGGTGGTGTGCTGCATCAGTCACAGGGATCAATTACTGAAAACATACTAACAAAAAACTTGGCAAAAAAGGTAATGATGCGCACTCTAAAGTGCAGTGTTAGAGTCAAGTCCACCTACCCGACTCCCAGTCCGAGTCCTTACCTCTGGAGTCCGAGACCGAGTCCTTACTGTCCAAGACCGAGTCTGAGTCCTTGATGCCTGAGTCCGAGTCTGAGTCCCGAGGCCTTATGTATTTTTTAAAGTTCTGATAACATGTCATCATCATTCCCGAGTCCTTAGTGTCCCAGTCCGAGTCCTTCACCTCCGAGTCCACAAAAATGGACTCGAGTACTCCATCACTGCTAAAGTAATGATGCACACTCTCAAGTGTCATATTCCCTATATGATATGAGACATTTATTTGTAGTGTCAGTTTTCTTTCTGGACTATTTGTGTCATTTAGATAAAAGATGTTCATAATGTATTCTCCCATATTGATTGACTCATTTCAGTACAACACCTTAATTCAAGTAGCCCTGGTTGGGTTCACATTAGGAGCACCTGTATTCAACTATGTAGATCATCCCCTGTTACATGGATTGTGGTAAGTTGTTTTAAATCATTCAATAATCGTAATTTGGTAAATGATAATCTTTTTTTCCTTTCAAATGAGCTTCGTAATATCACGTTCACCTGTAATTAAAAAACTGATATGTTTGAAAATTACCAAATGAGGACTTTTGGTAATTACCCTGAGGTATTCTGAAATGTCAATAAAATGAGTATTGTGAAAGTATCTTGTTTTCAAGTCATTGCTTATAGGCAATTTTAGTATGATATCAAGGAATTTCTAGAACGGCACAACACTGAGGAAAATTCAGAGGTCCTGTGTCAATTGTTCAAGTTTATTCTAGTTCCTATAACTCATACTAAATATCCATGGGAAATGAGGATTTTTCATTTGGGGCTTTAAGGGCGGGTAGCTTCCCAAAACAGGATTGCTATCCAGAGCGCTCTTCTCCACCTCCAATCTTTCATCTTGTTTAAGTAAGCCATGGTTGGCAAAGCCGTTCTTCTGGTCTTGGATCCCAAACCAGGATGACTTTCCAGGTTGTTTTAGTCTTTGTATTACTATCTGGAGCTCACTCCTCCACCTCCAATATTGTGCACTGTTTGAGTAAGTCCTGGTTGGCAAAGCCGTTCTTACAGTCTTGGACACTTAAAGGGACATTAAGTGGTGTTGAAAATTTTAAAATGTTTAAAAATTTACTTCAGAATTCAAGATGAACATTATAAATTGCCATTATTGTTGTTTCTACTAACAAAAACACAGCAAAACTTGATTAAAACAATATCATCGCTATTTATTGAAAAACGCCCTCTATGCAAATATGGTTCGCGTTATGTATCACGCGTACTGCAGGGGGATACTGTCGGACGTAAAATGCTCGTCCCGGCTGTACGAGCATTTTTGAATCGACGTTTTCTTGTACAAAGAGGGTTGATTTTTCTTAATCCTATAATAATCTATAATACCTAAACCTTCTTGTATGTTGTTCCTCTTTCCATAGGTATGTGACAGCAACCACCACCGTCCTCTCCGGTCTCAGCTATGTGTTTCTCAACAACACCTACAAAATTGTCAAGAACGGAAAATGAGAACAGAAAATCCTGATATACTCACAGGGCTGGAACTTCAGATTTTTTTCAACCAGCCAGTTGGGTAACTCACCAAAAAAACCTGCCAAACAGAAATTCCACCAGCCAGTGTATCACACTGAGTTCGAATTTTTTAACACGCCAGTCGATTTAAAAAAACCACTTCTTCACCCACCCCATAACCAAAGTTACCCGCTATGGGCAGGTGCTATTTCCAGGTCTGCATATCCAGCTCTATCGATACAAAGCAGCTAAACCGAACAACCAGAGCCCATTATGGAGTGTTACCTAGGTTTCCTGGGATCCAAACTGGCGCAGGAATGATCCAAATTCTTAACATTTGTCCATTTTACAAGAACAGTTGCTTCTTATATATAATAGTTTGATCAGCTCCAAATTGGTGAAGCCTCTTTACAGCAGCGAATGCAACAGAAGAATGCGGGTACGCATGATGGCAAGAAACGCACTGTGCATCATATGTGATATGTGCATCACATGTGTGATGCGTGCGCCAAAACAATGTATGTGTGGCCATAATTGTGCATACGCTTAGATTACTTTTGCGCAAATAGAGATAAAAACCGAATATTTCTCGCAAATTTGGAACTGATTAAAATATAAATACAGGGTGAGTCAAAAAAACTGCAATAGTGGAAAGAAGCCATTTTGTTTTCCAAACCAAGTTGAAGTTTGAAATTTCTTAAACGTTGCAAGAAGGATATATTTGTTCTTAATATGTGAAAAAATGAAGTAAATCACATTTTTCGTTTGTCTTTGGTGAACCTCTTTGCTGCACAACCCAATTTACTTGTATGTCCAAGAGCATAGTGATTTTCAATTGAAATTGCACACATTTCATGTTCACATTTGAATATCCCGCCAATACAAATTTGGAATAATTTCATTTTTATTCAAATTTAGAACACTATAAGCAATCCGTAGCATGGGTTATGTAAATTGATTATTTTATCTCCCATGTAAACAATAAAGGATACATTAAATTCCAATTATATCACAAATTCACTTGAATTTTCAAATTTTAATGAGAGATGCATTTTGCAATCTTATACATGTTAAAGGTGTTTCGTGGACAAGCATGTGAAATGGGTGCATGGATAAAAAGGTTCACCAAAGGCAAACGAAAAATGCGCTTGACTTCATATTTTCACATATAATTAGTAACAAAGATGTCATTCTTATAACGTTTATAAAAATTCAAACAACAACTTGGTCTTGAAAACAAGATGGCTTCTTTTCACTATTGCAGATTTTTTGACTCACCCTGTATGATTATCTACCTTCATGAATAACTGCATATGAAGTACACACAATCAATATCGTACTCAATTTTAATGTTTGACTAGCTATCGATTTTATATTTATAAAAACATTTTTGTTGTTCAAAACAACAGATAAACAAGTACTTAGTAAGAATATACATGTATTATAATATTGTGGGACTTATTCATCTTAGAATTTTGGTGAGATTCTAAAAATACATTTGCGACCTATGACATCAAAACAGACCATAGTCGCCAGATATGAACATTTAATATTCATGTTAAAGAATTATTTGTTAGCTTTAGAATGACATCTAATTTGTCAAAATCAAACATGGAACACAGGTTTTATGCAACTTGAAAATTCTTTATATATTTTTTTTTTCTCAACTTGTCATTGTCTGCAGATGAGCCTTGCTGACTTCTGGTCAAATTCGATGTAATGGGTCACATTTGGTCAAATCATGTGCCATTCATTTTACTGTAATATTATAACTTGGAGTTTTCATAGCTTTGGAAAGACACCTTAATTGATGACAATCTATTACGATAGTCGCTGTCATAATACTATGTACGAAATTCAAGCTACGCCTGAGTTTTTGTTTCCGGGATTGTGTGAAAATGCATGATATGCACAAGTATGTGTGAACAACTATGCATGCATGCATCATGCATGCACTTGGTGATTTCACGTTTGACCAATCAGGATGCATGGTTATTTTGAAAGCTTCAGGTACGCACTGTCAGTGTTTACCAACGTACGCACACCTTGGTGGAATTTTGTCCATAGTATTACAACGCGACCTATAGATATGATTGCAATTAGAAGTAGGTAGATTTCCTCTTTACATTCTTGGCTAATAAAATTGAACAAGAAAAAAGGAGTAACATAACCCTAACTCCATAGGCGTGGTTGTGGGATCAGGAGAAAAACGGGACGAAAAACTGAGGGGCTACCAAAGTATGCCACAGAGTCAACTTCGAAAATATTAAGATTTCCTTCCACATATGAAAGTCCACCTGATCGTGCCACAAGATTATATTGTATGACGTAGTGGAGTTAAGGTCTTACTATGGATTAACCCCAGGGGACCTAGGTTTAATCCACAATCTTCACTCTCTATTATTCAGGCATGATAATCTTCCTGATAATTCAGGAAATCCTGCTTTTTGTCACCCAAATTTCGGAATTTTTATTTATTTTCGGCCTGTGTTTTGTCTCTTTAGCCCAATTTCACGCTTATTTTCCTACTTTTCCGCAAGTTTCCTGTTTTGTTTTTTATTTCAATTCATTCTCATGCCTGATTATTATGTTTATGCCCTCATTGCAATATTTGCAAATATTGTCTACGCACACTCGCTCTTGGTCTTGCCTGGTTGTTGTAATCCAAAATCTGCATATTGGGCTCCCTTTATTAGTCAGTTGCTTCGCAATACCAACAGTCTTTTAGTTTTACCATTACTTTGTTGGTTTGTATATAATGAAGGGGATACTGTGGTGTGCTTTAAATCCAGCCAGGGGGGGGGGGGGGGCTTGAAACTCTACTTGCCAATAGGAAGCCAACTTGTAGGGGAGAACACTGATAGATGGCGCTGTAGATGGAATACTGGGGATTTTTGTTGTGTGCCCTGCCACAGACATAAACTGCTCAAAAAAAGTTTGGAAATTTTTTTCAATCACAATTTGTTCAAATATCTCGGGATATGTTCATTTAGTGTAATATATTATGTAAAAGCTGATGTGTTCATCTTTACAATGATATCAAATTTGAAGCAATCCCTTGTTCCAGTGCTCAGCCACATGCTTGAGAACATGGGGAGGTTGCAATCTGAAAGTGCCAAAATCAACACTATGTTGTGCTTAAAAATCATTAGATCATGACACTAAACTGTAGTGGTCTATGCAACACTTCATTTTTGAGAGTGTTGGCATTTGGCACATTCAAATTGTGACCTCCCCATGTTCTCAAGCAAGTAGCTCAGCACTTGAGCAAGAGATTGCTTCAAATTTGGTATCATTGTCAAGATGAACACATCAGCTTTACATGGATATATAAAACTAAATGAACATATCCCGCGATATTTGAACAAATTGTGATTGAAAACAAATTCCAAACTTTTTTTGAGCAGTTTAGTTGATCAACTATAACAATTAATGCGCTTGGCTATTTTTACTAGCTATCGATATGAGTAATTCACAATTTTTCTTTTTTCTTTTCTTTTTGAAACATTTGAAAATTGTTTTATCATGTTTCTGTTTCTGATAGATTCCATGCAAGTCTACAAATATCATGAATGTTAATTTATTACGATCAGGTGATTGACAAGTTGTGAGCAAGTAACTTGTTGGGAAAGCATAGCATAGATAGCGCTATTTTACAACTAATCTTACTATAAATCTGGAAACGGTGTATGTTTGTTTGTTGGGGTGTTTGTGTGTTTGTGTGTTTATTTGTTATCCTTATTTCTCCGTTGCTTTTAATCAAAGTGGCGCTTAATTTGCATGAAAGATAGAGGAAATAACGGGAAGGGTGTTAAAGTTTATTTCAGTGAAATTGGTTAACAATTGGCTCCAAAAACAGCAAAAAACCTCTCAGATTTGGCTCATAAATGCCGCTAGAATTGAACAACATTGTGCGTTGCGCGTACTACTACAGCGTAATCTTACCGTGGTAACGCGTCGCGTGCATGTCATTGCGCAAGGTCTCACTGCCGCGGCACACGCACCCTTACACATGGCGCAGAAGCCACACGGGAAATGGTAACAGGCCTGTGTACAGTGTCATGTTGGGGGAGGGGGCGGGGGAGGGGGCGGTGTAAAACCACGGGAAATGGTTTAGGATAGGCCTAGGATTATAATGGTACAATTAGCGTTTTGCGGGGGTTAATGAAGCAACCTGATTTCTTTACTTTAGCAACAATCTAAGGGATTATAAATCAAACTGGTTTGGGTGTGTGCATGGGAGGGGGGGAAAACCACGGGAAATGTTTTAGGATAGGGTTAAGAGTTAATGAAGTAGCCGCGGGAAATGGTTGGTTGGTGTAATTGCAGTGGGGGTAGGGGGGGGGGGGGGGCGATTGTAGGGGGTTTATGTGGTTTTAAATGTACCGAGGGTTAACTTGATGCGGTTTGAGAGGTTTTATATAGGGGTTAATAAAGTAGCTACGGTAAATGGTTTAGGAGGGATATGGTTATAAATCAACCTGATTGGGGGTGGGGGGTTGCGGGTTTATAATGCCGTTAGGAGGGATATGGTTATAAATCAACCTGGTTTGGGGGTGTTGTAGGGGGTTTATGTGGTTTCAGAGGTAGGTAATATGGCATAACCATCTAGCGGATGAAGTAGCCGCGGGAAATGGTTAGGAGGGTTATGATTATAAATCCACCTGGTTGGTGTAGTTGCAGTGGGGGGGGGGGGGGGGGCGGTTGTATGGGGTTTATGTGGTTTTAAAAGTACCGAGGGTTAACTTGATGCTGTTTGAGAGGTAAACAGGGTTAATAAAATGGTTTAGGAGGGACATGGTTATAAATCAACCTGATTCTGATTCTGATTGGGGGGGGGCGGTTATAGGGGGTTTATAATGCCTTTAGAAGGGATATGGTTATAAATCAACCTGGTTTAGGGGGTGTTGTAGGGGGTTTATGTGGTTTCATATGTAGTTAATGTGAACCATCTAGCGGGGACCCGAGCGTAGCGAGGGTACGCCGCTAGTTTATCATAAAGCATGGCTGTTTGACTGTCCGATTTATAATTAAAATTATGGGATAAAAACAGGTTATAATAGTGGCCCTTTTATGGTTTGACCTGATTTAGGTAGTGCTAATGAATAAGAGTATACGGTGAAAATTGTTCGAACCCTTTATAAATTATCGGCATTTTCTACATGATACATATTTTACATGTAACTCTATGGGAAATGTGGCCGATGAGGGCGCTATAATAATAACATTCAAAGCTCTATTTCTCAGAAATGGCACCAACAAATGTTCTGAAATTTCTACAAAAGATGGCCAGTATATTCAGGTATTTGAATCAGTTAAAATCAGAACTGGGCCAGCAAGTTACGGTGTTCTCAGAATAAAACGGACACATTAGGCTAATGAAAGTGAATTGTTAGTTTCCCGTTACATTTTTTTTTGGGTCAGTGAGTAGGTGACTATTTCATTATTCATTATTCATTATTTTTAAAACATTCATTATTTTTATAATATGTGCCCAAATACGTGTAGCGTATAGAACCAAGAGTGTATAATTGTGAATAGGGGCATAAATATGTCCTTACTACAATAAATAAATGAATTCCAGGCCATTTTGCATACAAAGTCTTGTTTATTTTAAAACTGTCTTCCTCTTAATGCTTTTCAGAAGATTTTTCATAACACACACATACCCACCACCCATCTTAACAAACTCAGAAGTTCAAATCATAATGATACGATTATGGCTTCGAAAAGTGCCTCGAAATCGCTAAAAATGAAGAAGAAAAATTGTCATATGGACGGGTTGGTATGTCGAGTAGGCCTATTCGATTTACATACATCGTATTTGTACTTATTTATTGATGAAATACGATATAATTGTAGTCAAACTTGGCTTATTTTTCTAAACAAACAAATAATGAAATATTTACCAAATAATGAAATATTCACGCGGGGACCAAAATGTGAGTCGGTCGGGTAACGGGAAACTAACAATTCACTTTCATTAGCCTTATGTGGGATCAAACAGCTGTGAAAGAAAAAGGGATCCGTCATTTAATGCATGCGCAGTATAGGAGTCTCGTATAGTGAAATTGTAGACCCCTGTCTCTATCTTTGATGAACTTAAATGATAATGTATCACCTATACAGGGTGTCCCAAAAGTTTTGATACATATTTAAAAGATTTGTACCCCTCTTAAAATAATTTGTAGCATCAAAATGAAAGCATAATTAGATAGAGAAAAACTTGTAAAATTATTTTAATACCCAACTTGACTCCTTTTCTGAGGCCCCTTAAAATATAAATCACTTGCTTAAAAGGTTTGGTCACATAACTTACAATACCATGCAATTGTTCAAATTGCAGGACTAACATTCATTCATATTTTTTTTTCTTCAAAAAGGCTTTCACTTATTATATTTTGTGCACAACATTTACAATGTATTCTCTCTCTTGCTCCCTTTACTACTGTATTAAGCCATTATTATTCATGTTTATATGAAAGTGCAGTTTTACAGTTCGGACAACTTTCATCTGTACTTTGGCAACACAGATGGCTGTTATTGTAAGTTTAGTAACAAAATTATTTTACAAGTCTTTATTTATTTATACTGCAAATTATTTTACTGGTGATATCAAGCTTTAAGAAGGTATCGACACTTTTGGGACACCCTGTACATTAAGAATGTTGTCTTAAAATCAACTATTTATATTCAAGGAGGCTCCCAAGTTTTGTCTATGACCACCGCTTGAGGGGTTGGTGATTTAGATGTGTTGTATCATATTTATATGGTTTTTATAATTACAGACTGACCATAAAAAATACAGTGCAGCTCATTGTCTCATTAACACATAACCCGATAAAGTTATCATGATTTCTTTTCCTTGATTTTTTTCTTCATAATTTATATTTATAAATATACATATAAAATTACTTGGATTATAATAGTAAGTGGCTAAATAATAGCAACGTAGTTGATTCCGGCAAATTATGATGATGTATTAAAATCTGATTAAATCAGAGAAAAATCACTGTTACAGAACTTTTGAATTATGTGTGATGTGTGTCTGAAATTAGTTATTTTGTTCTTTGTTTAACCCAGGCTTTCTCAACTAAATTTACTGATGCGCCACATATTAGTAAGCAACTTGTTCCAAGCTCCATTTGGTCATATATATTTAAATTCACAATGGCAAAATTCCCTTTATAACATTAATTTCAAAATATTTTAACATATGTAGGCAGCATAATAACAAAATTACTCTTTTGAGGGCACATGCGCGCGTAGCGCGAGCAAAATTGCTGTATTTATACATCTGACCGTCATAGGCTTATGAAATCTGGCTATATCATGATATGAATTTTGTTTTAAAACAAATTTTAACCACTCTCGCGCCACTTGGGATGCCTTGATGCGCCACAATTGGCGCGCGCGCCACCAGTTGAGAATGCCTGGTTTAACCCAACCATAATACTACTTCTAAGCCTGTCTCGAAGCGCCTGTGCGAACGGTTTTCGATGACGTGATCAACCAAGCCTATAATATAGTGAATGCGGTATACTGCGTGAATGAGTAGCCGAGGGCCTTGGCTTAGTGGGTGGGACAACAGGTCAGGGTCCGGATCGATTCCCGGCGATTTAATTGGTGTATTCTCTTCGCAAATTGTGATCCCAGTTAAAAAACCAAAACCAGGGTTAAAAGGGGAATGTGTTTAATCCATAATTGCTTTCAGAATCAGTTGCCTATACACGCGCGTATGTTTTCTGTAAATTAAGCGGGCAATTACAATTATGATGATATGCCTCAACCAAACCCCTCAAGAATAGTGCAGATATTTGTTCAATTGCCTATATTTTGTATATATTTTAACTCAACACAAAAGTTGGTAACCATGACTGTTCTAAAAATCGCGGAAAAGGTATATTTTCGATTGTCAGCGCTGACCCTTGGCGACAGCGAAATCATAAAAATAGGGTGTATTTCATGAATTAGTCTCCGCGAAATTCGAAAAAAGGGGTGTTTTACGAAGAGGAAAAAACTTAAAACATCACAGTATGGATTTAATCATTTGATAGAACATGTTAACAACCCAAATACACCATTTGGGGTACACCAGTTTATAACAAATGACCATAAATGCCTGTTACTGTTGGGAGCAACAAGTTTTTATCTATTTAATGTATGCATAAAGTGTCTTTGAAAAGGGGTATTTTTCACTCCAATTTTGTCCTCGTTTTTGCCAAAAAAGGGGGGTAAAATAGTTGAAAAATCCTTGCAAAGGGGTACTTTGAAAAAATTGAAGAACAGTCATGGTTACCAACTTTTGTGTTGAGTTGAGGGCCGGGATATTTGATATGTTCATATTATGTTGCATATCAATGGAAAGCTGACGTGTTCATCTTTGCAATGATACCAAATGTGTAGTAGTGATCACTTATTTCAGTGCTCAACCATTTGCTTTTAAGAACATGACAAGGTCTCAATCTGAATGGGCCAAAATGTTGTCCTCAAATTTCAATAGAGTATATCGCTACAACACAGCTACAAATGTTGTTTAGAAATTTAAACAACCAGGGTCGTTCAAGTAACCGGCTTAAACAACTTGCTAGTATTGAAACAAGGCCAGTTGATAAAAAAGTTTCAGATGACAGAGTTGTTCTTTTGAGCACAAAATAGTGGCAAATTTGATACATTGAAATGAACACTTCCCAAAATTCTCAAGCACCGAAACAAGTGATGGCCATATTTAGGAGTCCAGAACATCAAGTGGGAGGCTGGTCCTTAGTGCGAATGCAGTGCCCTGCAAACTGTAGACGCCTCTTTCTTGGAGTGACTGACAGGCGATGTTATCATACACCACTCTGTGTGGTGGGCTATGAGGTATGCGACTCTTTATTTTCTTCTTTTTTTTGAAAAAAAATTTTAAAAAAAATTAAAAATTAAAAAATTAAACAATAATTTAAAAAAGAAAGAAAAAAAGAAGGTTTTTTAGGCCTCAGCGCATAGACCTACGCGCCGTAGCTCATTTCACATACCAATGCGAGCGGGCTTCTGAGACGGACTATCTTCTTTGTTTGGCCTAAGATCTCTTCGTAGTAGCTGTGTGTAGCATCCATCAATTCTATCCTCAAACCTTTAGAGCTATGAATAAAACAACTGCTTACCCTCATAAACTTTGTTTTATAACCTTGAATGAAGTTACCAATTTATTTTCATATAAATCCACATAATTTTTGCTATATAGATTACAATTACAATTCTAACGATATGGGTTGAAACAAAGCTTTTAAGTTGAATTGTATTATATATATTAATTACATAATGATATTTCACATCCTCTGGTTTGATACATACTTATGATTACATGTCTTTACAATATAACAAGTGGAGTTTGGTATTTTATATTACACCTTAGGAATCAAGTTCAACCTTATGAAATTGTCATTGCCCATAATTTAGAAATAACCCTCTATGCAATATAAGGTGTCCCAGAATGATTTATACCATGTTTGAAAAAATAATAAATATATAAAAACAACTATTCCCTCGCACCTTTAAATTATTGCTTTATAAACATTACTAACAGTTGATATCTAGTAATTTTGTAGTGGAATTCTAAAGAGGACACAGTAAATTACCTGCATAAAATGAGACCACCACCAAGCCTACGCACACTCTAAATATTACTCCCATTTTTACTTTCACCTTTTCTCACATGTACATATTTTGTTGGCACACATAAATTTAAAATTTAAAATTATTTTCACTGAGGAAGCGTATGTTTTGCACCGCACCGGCCGGCTAGTCACCGGCAAACCCCTCCTAGTTTAGCTCTATGAGCTGTCATCGGGAGTTAATGATTAAAGATTGAAGAATGTAAATTCAGCGTTGTGCCGAACATACTCAATGATTCACTGAGTTTCAAAAGAGTTCAAACTTGGAATCTTCAGACTTGGAATCTACCATTTTTACTAAAGAGTTCCATAATTTCTGTTAGAAACATCTGATCTATAAAATTCAAAATTCTTAAGAAAGCTAAATATACATGTATGTAGATGGTATGTATAATCATTAGCACTTTGACCAATAACAAGGGCATTCATAGCTAAATAAACGCACCTTTCCTGGTATAAATCATTCTGGGACACCCTGTAGGACCCAAGTCTGCCATACACCTATCAGAAACATGATTGTATAGGATTCCATCTACAATTTACTTACAATTTCATCTACAATGTTTTATAAATGACCAATGCTGTAAAGTGGAAATGTTCACGCTACGTTTATTTTCACACTTTTCGCAATAAAGTGAGAAAGTGCGAAAATAAAAACGTGCGGATATATTCATTTTGTATAGGTCTATGTAAGGAAGCTCAAAATCCCGAAAAATAAAAACAAGTAAAATTGATCAAAACGTGCAAAAATTACATGCGCAAAAATTTCCACTTTTACAGTAGGATGTTCTTATGTTTTTATGTAGTCATTTTGCTTCCTTCACCCACAATGAAAGACAAATATGCCTTTATACATAACATTTATACAGTATCATACTATACATTGTATACTAGGTGTATCAATAAACTTCAGACTCGGTTTCTTATGACTTTGAATCTGTGTCCCACATACAACTGCTATAAAACATCATCGCAGTTTTCTTGTTTACCTACCGATCTAAGAATGATTCAGCAAAGAATAAGAACCTTGTGATAATTTGCATATAGATATCACATTTTTGTCCACCTAGTTCGATTTACCATAGATAATCAAGACAAGGATGGACAAGTGGGTATTTTCTTTTGAAGCTATGTGTGTCTCGGACCAAGGTCGCTCAACACAAAATGCTGATGTAGCCTTTCGCCCTGTTAATATAAAATAACTTCTCAACATTCATAAATAAAACGTCACTCTCGTTCCCTGACGCGTTAAGTCGGAAGGAATCGATTTCTAAAGATGTGCTATTGTCTGTCGCGCTCATGGGTTCGAGTTAAGGTGTAATAAAACAACTGGGAGGAAAAGTGTCTATAAACTTCACAAATCGGGTTAAATGTATTGCATCGGTGAATGTGTGTATTAAATTGATATGTTTCAAATATTACAAGTATTTTTAACTTTCACCGTTGCTTTTTTTATCAAACTAAATTTTACAGTATTAGATAATGTAGTTGCCACAATAGACTATCAATATCCACGCTTTTCAAACATGCTAGTCATACAGGTGTGGGCGAAACAGACATAGTATCAGCTCAACACAACAGTTCAATAGAGATAATCATCCCCTCTATTGAAGATCTGTGGATTTACACACAAAAAGCAATACACATTCCAAGGCATATTGCAAATATGTGTTCGGCTCGTATAATTAACTACAACAAAAATCTGTAGTTACTTATTGTTTTATGGCAACTGTATTTCAATGTCTTAAATGGAATTTTCACTTAACCTCTGAATGCTTTTCCTATGCTTTTTTTTAGGGGGGGGAGGGGAGGTAGAATTTAGGCTTACACCCGGGTAAAAGTAGGCTTTGGTTTTGTAGACTTCTATTGTGGCGAATTCAATTTTTCAACATTCAAGTGGGTCTTGGTCCAGACTTCCACCCAACTTGTAGGTATTTTTGGAGTGATTTTACACAGATTTAAAATTATCAGAAAAACAGTCCTATTTTATAATACATTCAGTATTTTAAGGCCACATTTGTGATTATACACAACAACAAATTACATCCAATTTTGATTACAAGTTCAATACATCACAAACTGTATACAATGTGTATATCATCATATTATCAGCTGATTATTATCTGCATATGAAGGCAATGCATACACAAACCTACCCTACTATAATAGTACTATCCTTTATTATCTACTGTTGTTCATTGATTGGTAACCAGTTTCAATGGAAAGCGCTTGAAATAAAACTCAAGAAGAAAAAAAAATAAACCTGTATGAAAATATCTTCTTATATACATAAAGTTACACAATTTGGGCCGTGTCGTGAGCAATTTCTTGTTTGGTGCCCTCAAACAGAAGAAACATTGCCAATTTCGGCAATTATGCTATACACTTACAACTTCAACTTATTCTATGATGTAGCGGGTCACCAAACAAGTTATTGCTACGTCTTGCATCATATTATATTCAATTTTTCTTCTGCAATGCAGCCGACCACAAAAAAAGAATAATGGGAAAATAGTGTACTTTAATAGGTCCGAGACATGCATCTTGAATTGGATGGTATAAGGTGTATTAGGCCAAAAAAATAACAAGTTTGTTTCCAGTAGCAAGCCTGAAAAGTCAAATGCAAAATGCGTTTTTTTATTTTTTATTTTTCCTCAAATTCATAGTGGAAATTCACTTGAAATGGTTTTATTAAGTCAAATCTGTGCAATTTTGTTTCTCTTATGCTCGCTAAAATGTGATATTCGCCGTGGATTTTCACTTTCATGTTTGCCGTATGTGGCCAATCGCCATCTTGAAACATGTTGGACACAATTTTGACAAAAGATGGCGCCCTAACAATATTTGTCCCTGTTTTTTCTATATACTTTTTTAAATGCGCAAGAATCAAGCGTCTCGGTGAAATGCGCGCGCAGTACTGGAAACATTTTTTTATTTTTTTTGGCCTTATATAATTTATATAGCAATGCACATTATTCTACCATGTTTTCAATGCATACATGGGACCTTAATACTTTCCATGCGGCTATTACTTTGACCATAAATATAAAACAGTTATTTCAGAAAGCTTTCTCAACTTTCAAAGTCTATCTCAACCAATACTAGGCATGTTTGTGCTTATATTAATGCATTTCTCATGGTGATTCCAAATATGGTGATGAAATTCAATAATGTTGACATTTTTGAACAAATTTGAAATTGTTTGGAACTGTCGTCTGCAGACGACTGCCGCGTGGAAAATATTAAGTTACACTTTATCCGATAAAAGGAATGGTCAAACATTCCATGGAGTGCAACAGGTAAAAGGGGCTTCTAAGCCTAAAATTTACCCTTAGAATAGCGCATTGATGGAATTCACAAAGTCTTTTTTGCAAATTCTGTTAAATAATTATTTGAAAGGATATTTTGAATAACCTCGGCTATTTTTGTAAAACATCCCCCAGTGCATCAATTTTACATCAATGTGCACTTTGTTACAATAACACAGATACTTCCTGCGTTTGATAGCGCTATTCTTTTGTGCCTTTTATTCCCTTTAAATACACCGATATATTATGGAGAATTGTTTTGGCAACACAGCACACAGAGTAACCCTACAAAAAACAGTGGTGCAATCGCACAGTACTATAAAAAACACACAACAGTGGATAAAAGCATCCATTTGTGTCAAAATATACACAGAGTGTCTAAACATTACTATGCCTTTTCAAAAAGTCATATCTTGCACAAAAAGTGAATTGATAGAATGGAAACATATTTGGATAAAAGTTTAAGCAATTCTCATTATTAGTAATATTTTTTGCCCACTTAAAATACAACTACCGACCGCATTTATGTCAGACAATATAACACGGGTACGGTCTAAAAACAATACCTTTATTCTCGAAATACAACACTCTGTTTCCAATATTTAATGTTTCTTCAGAACCAATGCTTCATTATAGTTGTTCCAAATAGCATTGTGTTAGGCAGCTCATTCTAATGAGGATGGCTTTAAGCTAAAATAAAATATTCATCAAAGAGAGCAGTTTTTTCTAAATTCTTTCTTTACATTTCCTTTCTTTCCTTGCATTTAGCACATTTCTCTATACATACCTTCCATATATGTTTATTACTGAATGTTAAAGAAGTGCAATCTTAAAGAGCAAAGACTTCGGTAAAAAAGATCGCTGTTAATAGAAATTTGGTAACTTGATATTTCTACACATTTGTTTTCTCTGTAAAAAAAAAGAAATCATATTGTAAATTTTAGACCTCTTCAATACTGCAGATATGACATTAAACAAGGGCATAGTAACTGTTAGAGTGTAATCCTGGGCGTAATATATTCATGAGTTTGACTAGTGCATTATAACTCCATTAAGGAATTAAGCTGTAGTCGGCGTCAGAGAAGTTCAGCACTTTTTTCTGTGACAACTGTGTACAAGTGTAAAACACGAAAGTGCGTTGAAGAACAGTGTTCATAACAGCATTATCTTGAGCAATTTGACGCGTCGTGGTATCTGTAATCCGATTGTATCTATGCGTCATGAATGTCCCCGGCCACACACGCTCATTAATTAGATCGCGCATGTTGGCTATTTTAAACAGTGCTGACGTTCTGACGACTATAATCCACACAATTTTACGCCACAGATAAAAAACATTTTTGGACACCCTGTACATCTCCCCCCCCCCCACCCCCCACCCCCCACCACACACCTGGTAGCCTTATACCACTGATGTCAGACCAAGGCTATAGAGTTGATACCATAGTGCGTACACAGAGATGTTATACATATGTACAGAATATCAATGATACATCATTCTCTGCAAATATTTCCACTTCAAACCCAGAACATGGGTATACATGTAATTTCACACATTGGATTGTGAATAGACTTATATTTGGGGTAATTTTACAATCAGGGCATATTAATATCAATTGTTTACTGTGATAAATCAAAGATTTTCAGTCAGGGGGTAGTCAACAATTTAAATATTTACAAATTTGATGACAATTGACAAGAGTAAGAGAGTTGTTAAGGGCCCGACACAGTTCTTGTTTTTGGTGCTCAAGTAACCAATTATTTTATCATGCCTTAACACTCTTCATCACTTTACTCAGTTTGACCTCAACATTGGGGGTGACATAAACACATATTCCAGTCATAGCCGCATCATTTATGAACCATTGCAGACCTCTTCTTTAATAATCACATGGAATTCACCACTGTGATATTAACACTTTCCATGTGGCTATTAGTTTTACCATAAGGCCCAAAAAAATAAATGGTTTGCTTGTCCATAGATGCCCAAAAAAAAGTCAGTCGGTCAGTCGGATTTTTTTTTTTTTTTTCAAATCCTGTATCAAGTATCAATATGAACACTAGGCAATGCGACCGTTGTATAACCCGTGGCCCGTAAGCAAAACACGGTATACGAAAACACGAACTAGATTTCACAATTTGAACTAACAAATTTTAGTAACAAAACACAAGGAAATACAGGCATTATTTCGCTCACGAGTCGCGATGGATTTCATAATTGTTTACATCTTCTTACAATGCGCCGTTCTGTTATATGATTCCTTGTGTCTGTGGTGCACCACTAGTTTCATTCCAAGTCATTTTTGTTGGCGTCTTTTCGTAACACATAGGAACAGGAACAAGACTAGCATCAAAAGTGACGTCATGATTATAACATGCTCCGACTTGCCCATTTTCTATAAGTTAAACTGACAGAAAGAGTTCTGCGCACGCACGTGTAAAGCAATGGCCTTTTTAACTCTGATGAAAACGAAATATGAACTGCCGATACTGGAGGATTTATCATACTTTTTTAGTTATTTGAAGATGAAACTCAATCTCATTAAACACTGACAAATAACAATACATATGCAAAAGACAAGTATCTCAATGTTAAAAAAGGTGGTGTTTCAAAACATGTTTTTCTTTCATTTTTATGATATTGATATTTTTCACAAACGAAAAAAGGTGATTTTTTTTTTGAAAAAAAAAGGGGAAACAAGTTAAAAAACGTCCCGGTTGGGACCATAGGAGACGGTCAGTTGGACGAGGACAAGCAAACACCTTTTTATTTTGGCCTATAATACAAAACAGATTTTTCAGAAACTGTCCCATATTTTCAAAGTCAAAGAATTACTGAACCAACACTAGGCATGTATGTACTTACTTTAATGCATTTCTTATGGGGACTCCAAATATTGTGATGAAATGCAATAATGTTGACATCTTTGAAACATTTCTTGACATTTTGGAAGCAGACGACTGCCACATGGAAGTGTTTATAAGAGTTGCAATCTCTAGAATATGCACTGTCAGCTCCCAAGGTAAGTGAAAACTGAGGTGTAAAACATTAGCTAAGCAAACAAAATGTTCACACGATAAAAGTTCATCTTGAGTGAACTAAACACCCAACCCATTTGTTCACATAGCACCAGAAAACTGTACATACCCACACAAGTACCATTGTTTTACTATAATATACCAGTTCTGTATTCTAAACGTATCTTACTATAATTCATCGGATTTACAAAAACATAATATTTGAATTTCATTCTACAACCTCATATTTGACAGTTTCGTGTGTTTTGGTCTATGCACTTCATCAAACTGATGTTAAGCGGAGGCAGCATGGGTCACACGAGGTCATTCTGATGAAGTATGAACACCATAACACACGAAGCTGTCAAACACAAGTTTCTTTGGTTTAGTCAACTGAAAATTCAAATATCATATATTCTGAACTGTTCCAACACCAAAATCATTCTTTCATCATTAAAAAATAATAAGTTCATACTCTTTTAGTACTTGTACATACAGCATATAATTCATTTTATGAACACTATTTATAACTTGACAAAGAAAACAGTGATAGATAGACATGTAGAAAAAAACACCTTGATGAGATAACCCTGTTTTTGTTGACATATTGAAGTGTCAAACGATAAACAACAAGATCAACTATTGATATGTGTGTATTTAGTAACCAGGTGATCTGTCAATCAATTATATTAATCAGACAGACATATGTATACCATATTTGGTAAGGGCATGGTGTAGAAGTATTCAAATGAGGATGCTAAGATGTATTCCGTTGTTAACATTAGATACATGACATTGTATTCAGATTTATTCCGCCTGTGTTAGATGTGTGATAGGACATGTCATTGTATGCAATGAGATCATTTGCATACTTAAAACTTCTACACCATACATACCATATTTGGTTAAGGGCATGGTGCAAAAGTCCTTAGTATGCAAATGAGGATTATGAGATTTATTCTGTGTTAACATGGTTACGAGTACTGTGTTAGATGCGTGGTAGAACATTTCATTGTATTCAGTGAGATCATTTTCATACTTGGGACATCTACACTATACATACCATATTTGGTAAGAGCTTGGTGTAGAAGTCCTTAGTATGCAAATGAGGAGTGTGAGATTTAGTCCGTTGTAAACATGGTTGAGTACTGTGTTAGATGCGTGGTAGAACATGATATTATATTCAGTGAGATTATTTGCATACTTAGGACTTCTACACCATGCCGCTACACAGTATTTTGCCATTTTTTAAAATTCAAAGTTGTTAGTCTTCCTCATCTTCAAAGTAAAACCCCTTATATTAAATCTAACACCTCATGAAAATACGCGATACCTGAGACCCAATCAAATACCATCCTTTACTGGTCGGCACAACATGATAAGTGCAGGTCACTAATGGAGAACCAAGTACCTTCACATAAACATTACTGACCCTGCGTGTAATGCGTATCAAGTTCGATCACCAAAACAATTCGCGTAATGCCACACGCATGGCGGATTTGCACAACGCAGTAGTTGCACGACGTGTGAGTGGTTCGCTCACACAATTTTTGATCAGATTGATCAATTTGAAATGGGTGAAGCATGTCAACCATTGCCATAAAGTGAAACTTTTAAAATAAATAAGTAACGTCCGTATCATTAAATAACTATTTTAATTGGCGGTTTTGAATCAGGATAATGATTTTGATCGGTTGTTTTTGTCGGTAACTGTGAAGAATCAAATATTTTACTTTAGGACCTTGGAATTGTCTGCCCCTCGTGCAACTCCTCGGTTCCAAAGTGAAAATATTTTGATTCTTCACAGTTGCCTCTAAACAACTGATACGCAGTCATTATCCTTTAATTGAATAGCATGTAGGCCTATGAATATCATAGACCATTTCAAATCCGAAAATATACGATCGGTTCCGAATGTTTCCGATTAGCCGAGTGTTTGACACTCGTTCCATGACCTGTCAGCTCCTGACAGGTCATGGCCATGTGCCGGAGAAAAACAACGTGTTTTTCACCCGTCTGCCCGTGTGGTAGATTGCGCTGGTGTTGGTGATAGATTGTATCCCTCACAAAGTTGATGTTGCGGCATTTCAGTTCCAAAAACGAGTGAGATGAAAGAGATTTGGGGTAATATTTTCACTTTTTACCGTCTGCTCGATACATTTGGAATTTGTCCGTCAGCGCCTTTGTTGACAAAAAAACAAAATAGTCTCGTTCCACGTTTTACTTCTCATGTGTGCACGCGTGTATGTAAACATAGGCGGACAATCAACTAGGGCAATGCTGTGAATGCGATCAACTGTTGCGAAGAACGCGCAACGCACCTACTCCATGTGACCTGTTTTTCCGAAGATTTCCGATCTCAATTTGAAATGGTCTATTGGCTTTCATGAAGGATTAACTGACATTATCAAAATAGTTTTGCAGTTCAGTTCAGTTCAATTAGCATGCAGATTCAAAACTAATCAAACTTTACCGCCAAAACCAAAATGAGACATTTTAAATGGAAATTAACTCCTTTGCCACAGTCATCAATTAGAAGAAAATAACTCTCTGTGGAGGAGACGGTTATAACTATTTATAAGAATTACACACCTGTTTTCCCAATATTGAATAAGTGCCAAGAACAGAATCTGTGAGCTTGGCCGATCCAAATAATTTCGACTACTTAGAAATAGCAGTAGTCAGATGGAAATCTAAGGACAGGGTGGAATGTGAGTGCAACCTCGTTTGGTTGATTGATTTGAGGACATATAGTCCTAATATGTGACTCAACATGAGTAAATGAGGCTGAATGCGCAGTAGCTAATTTGATTTAAGAGCACAAATGTGGGACAAGGTCAAAATAAGTCAAATTCAGAACATGTCTTATTTCTGATCTTTGATACATCTTATATCTAACCAAAGACTCAAATTCATGAAGAAAAAAAGTTAAACTACATTTTGATGGATTTAATTTTCATTTACTCCATTGATTTGTTAATAAAGCCAACATTTTAATTGCCCATAGTTTGACAATTTGGATTTGATGTTTTGAGACTAAGTGATTTTCAATCATCTGTAACTTTGGTTTTGAATGTGATATGACATTGACTTTGGTCCCAAAATGTCCCTTAACAATACATATTATCATGATATCAATAAACTCAATATTCATATTTCCCTCATTGTGCCTTATTTACTCGCGTTTTGTCACATATAGTCCTTAATATATTGATTTTTGGAGGGCTTGCAACATTTTACTCAATGGGATTTTTTTATAATCCAAGATGGCCGCCATAACACTAAATTCATTAAAATGGCTATAACTCGGTGTAGGTATAAATGGTGTTCTATCACACAGAGAGCTGCCAGTGGCAATTTTTCGCACAAATATTTATCAGTGATGATCTATTACACAAAAGATTGCTTATTAGCTCATTCTGTGAGGACTTTAAAGTTTCAGGTATGATTCATCTTGTATCTATTATCAACAACTGTTCAGCCAAGCCACGTGTACAAAAAGCAAGTTGAGAGTTGTATGAAAAGATAATGTAAATAAAGGATGTTAAATATTGATATTGTATTTTTGTGTATACATGTATAAAGAGCAAATGTGAACAATAGCCCAACAGACATCATAACAAGTTTAATGAACTGAGTGATTAGAAATCAAACTGATAATTCTCTACAAATAGAGCTCTGATGAGCCAATCACACGGTTCACTACAACTCAGAGAATTTGCATACAATTACAAGATCAATATTCCAAAATGACACGCTATATAGGTGTTTAAGTGCCATAGATGGTGTCAATTTAAGGTGAAAGTACGTCACATAAGATTCATATGTTTCTGTAATAGTACGTATATGCTCACATTATATTTCAAAAATACAGGGTAATTCATTTGAAATGGCATCAAGAAGAGTAATTACGTCATTTGTAATAATATCAAAGACCATTTTTAAAACAGTTATATCAATAGTAAAATAAGAAGGGTAACATAAATATAAAGGTGTATACACTATAGTCTAATTAATAATTGAACAAACAATTGTGGAATAGCGTAATGCGCAAACAAGTCCAAGCAGCTTGTGCTGCGTTTGCCGCGTTATGCGTTCACATACACGCTGCATGTGTTGCGTCAATGCGCTTGATCTCGAAAATATGCACAAGTACTGCGCTAGCGCTGGCCCTACATCAATTGTGTATCTCGTAGCTGCGTATACACTAGGGGCAACTTGCTCGTTCAACAATGACTCAGATTAGGCCAACAACAAAAAAGCGTTTGCTTGCCCTCGTTTGACCAACCGTACTACATTCCCGACCGACTGTGTACCTTGTCCTGTTTTGGACTTAGGAAATGAAAAAATGTAAAAGAATTTTTTAATTTTTTAAATTTTTTTTTGGCATTCAGGTCTTGGACTGATATATCATGTCTTGATATACATACAATAATGACTATAGAGATTAAACAGGTTACATTTCAGGACGATACACGGACCTACAATAGGGATATCATTCCCTTTCATACTGTGTAAGCGTTAAACAATATCAAAACAATATCATGTTGGTAAGGTTGGAAGAGTTTAAATATTGAACAAGGATGACCTGGGACAAACCAGGTCATCCAATGTCATCTTATGTGTTTTGGGTGCAATTCAATGCCACAAGACCTAACAAATGTTTCTTTAAATACATGCTTTTAGATTTAAAAAATAATCAAGCTACACAGTAACATTGGGCCGTATTCTCGTACTAAACACGGTTTTAGCTTAAAACCGTGTCTAACTAAACGCATGTCTAATTTGAACGCGAGTTTATCTTTTAAATCTTGTCCCCTATAATGGTCGTGCATTACTGTATACAGGTAGTCATTTTTATTGTGGCCCTATTGGTTTACAATAGATATCGACCGAATACCTCAAAAGCACATGTATTTTTATTACTACATGATCCGAAAGTCAGCTTGCAGCAGGCACGGTTGAGTGATTATTCAAGGCATACAGTTAGTGCATGAGTTTAGTTAAACACGCTTTAAACTACCCCATACCCATGTTTAAAGTTAGATGCATATTTAAGTTAAACACATTTTCGAGAATTACGTCTACTTCAACGATGTGTCTAAAGTCAAAGTTAGACGCATGTTTAGCTTAAAACCGTGTTTAACTATGTACGAGAATACTGGCCATTGTGTCTAGTATGGCAAGTAAATATATAGACAATAATACTCCCCCTTTACACGTAAGACCAGCTATTTTGTACAGATATTCTGTATTTCAATTCTGCGCTGATTTTGACCACTAAGTTGATGATTCCTAGCCACAAGATCCTATCTGCATCAGCTACCAGGTGTTATGCACTATGTAGTCTACTGATAAACCGTTGCTATATACTCTGTGTCAGCTCATATTTGGAGGTTGCGTCAGCGCCGTTATCTAGTGATAGACGACACTTTCTGCGCCACACCCGACATTCTTCTTTGACTGGGCAGATGTTTACACCACTTTTATAGTAAATAATAAGTAACATGGGGCAGCTATGGCAGGTAGAGCTTTTTACACTTATATCTCATAGTATGTGACGTGATCAAGCGAAATGAGTCGCATGTCGGCAGTTTTCAATTTTGATTTTGTCCATCATTTAAAAGCAGGTGATAAATGCTATAGTAGGGTCTAAACCCCACTAGAATTGAACTTTTAATTTTTAAGTTACAAACAATTTACCAACTGAGAAAACAAAGTAAACATAAGAATCTGTCACTTCTTTCTACCTATAACTCAAAATCAATATTCCCGACATACGACTCATTCCGCTTGATTGCGTCACATTATGTGAAAAGGGGCTATATCTACAATAGCTACCATGCCGTACATATTATCTACGGTGTGCCCTTGTGAAAACACACAGAACTTACACAAGGCAGCCATTGCAGACAGGGCTTTGCGAAAAGGCCATATCAGCAATAGCTGCCCTGTGTTGCATACAACTGATGCTCTATGGTATACCCTTATAAAAACACACATAATTTACTAACAGCAGCCATTGCTGTTTAGAGCCTTGTGGTGCTCACTCCTCAATGCGTAAATATCATCTGGTAAACGGATGCTGTACAACTATTTTGGCGGAATGTGCGTTTGACTGCTAGGTGATGTTAGTGCTACTCTGACTTGAATGGAGCATCTTCACGGCCTGCAAGAATAAAGAACAAGAGAGGAAAATGGTATTAGGCAAAAAAAATGTTTGGTTGCCCTCCGCGACCGACCGAAAAAACGGGTCGCGGCTTTTGTTTGTTTTTTGTTTTAAATATTTTTTTAACTACGAAAATTTCATAGTTTTGGACATATTTTGTCCCAAAGATGTAGAAATAAATTCTATGAAATGTTTTGAAGTCCAATTTATCAAATGTAAGTCAAAAATATTGCGTTTATACATTCCATGTATAAATTGCACTTTTTGTCTAAGCCCGGTATAGGGGGAAAAAACACACAAAAACTACCTACTGACCGACCCACAATTTTTTTTTCTCTGGAGGGCAACCAAACATATTACATTTTTGGCCTTACTTGATAAAATAAATTGAATATACAAAATGAAGTTGTCTTCTTTTAAAGGGGTGGGGGGGGGGGGGGGGGGGGCTGAACACCAATCTCCTCATAACTATGTGTCTGTTCTGCTGAACTATCTATCCATGTCTCTAAGCAACCTTGTTGTTTATATCTGTTTGATCAACAAAGTGCATATCATATATTATATATGTACACAAATAATATTATCTGTTTAAATAAGATAGGATATACAGAACGTGTCAACAAAGTGTCTCATGTGAAATATGATTTTCTTTGGCAATGAATAATATTCCTATTGAATGAGAAATAGTAATGATTATAACGTTCAGCAATCGTTAATGCGTCATAAGAAATTCTGTCATATCTATTTTGGAGCTTTTTGTCATGAAATTATGACGAAATTTACTCAGACATGACAAATTCAGCTTTGGCCACTTTTCATGTGCAGAGAACTCTGTTGTTAGAAACGCCATGCAGTGTGTAATTGGACATAATGAATCAAATCAATGATAATCTATCTATAACATTTTGATAGCTAGTTCCATTTGAATTGAAAACCCTATTTTCATCCATGTTATCAATGAAAAACAACAAAATACATGAATATTACATGCATTTTAAACAATACATTGCTGTATCCTGGAAATCATCATTGGAATTTCAAATGCAGTGTTGTTTTCAATTTCACTTTCTTGAAATGCCCTGTACACAAGTGTTATATGTGGATTTCTATACATTTGTTCCGTGTTTTATATTCTTTCTATTTTAATACCACTGCCGCCACACCAGCTCAGGCAGACCGCAGTCCGTCGCTAACTGCTTCCGTTTACTAGACTCGTATGCATAGAATTTCGTAGAGTTTCACAACTCATGAATATTAATGAGTTTCGACATGAGCTTCATTTCTATTTTTTTATCACCCATTAAGATAGCTTTTAATACAAATTATGCTCCCAATATGATAGCTAAGATGTTTCTGTCAACTTTTTTAATCCAAAGAAGCAAATTTTCGTTTGAAAAAGGATTCAATTTTAATTAAAATCACGACCGTAAATTTCAAGTAAGCTTCCATAATTTAACCCGTCGTAATTTTGCTTCAAAACATACCTTTTTGACTTTAATCCAAGAAGCCAAGTTAACACTTGGTGTAAAAATATGTTTTCTCTTTGAAACTTATGGTCATTATTTTTCATGTCCATTAAGACAGGCTAGAACTAGCACTTTGTAGCTTTTTATTGACGAGGTAATCGTCCATTTTTTATTCTGGTTTGTTGACGAAATATCTGGCCTCCGATTGGTCAATCTTGGGTCGGAAGTCAAATTACGTAAATCAAACAAGAATGCCCTTTAAAATATTTCCTTTCAATATTACATGTATTTTCCATTAACAATACTGTTAATAATTTATTTGCCTTGGAATAAATAATTTACAATGACAACTTTTAATAATACTTATTTATACCCGCAAAAAATGTCAGATTTTTAAAGGGTATTTTATAAAATAGGGCGTGCATTTGTATGAATGAACTGAGAAACCTGACTCATTGATTTAAATTAATGACATGACACACATAAAGAAATAAATACTAGTGGAGAAGTGAAAGGTGAAAAGAGAAACAAATTTAAAGAGATTTCTACCTTTTTTTTGGGGGGGGGGGGGGGGGGCAACAATTTGTTATCGGGACTGGGCTGGGAATTGGATCTGGACTTTATTTTTCTTTCTTGCTTTTTTCCCCCCTTCTTTAAAGCGGTTTTTTTGTACGCCTGCGCCTTTTTTGTACGCCTGCGCCTCTTTTGTGCGCCTGCGCCTCTTTTGTACGCCTGCACCTCTTTTGTAGGCCCTACGCCTGCGCCTCTTTTGAACGCCTGCGCATCTCTTGTACGTCTGCGACTTGTACGCATGCGGCTTTCTTGTATGCCTGCGACTTTCTTGTACGCATGCGACTTTCTTGTACGACTGCGCCTTTCTTGTACGCCTGCGACTTTCTTGTACGCATGCGGCTTTCTTGTACGCCTGCGCCTTTCTTGTACGCCTGCGACTTTCTTGTACGCATGCGGCTTTCTTGTACGCCTGCGACTTTCTTGTACGCATGCGGCTTTCTTGTACACCTGCGCCTTTCTTGTACGCCTGCGACTTTCTTGTACGCATGCGGCTTTCTTGTACGCCTGTGACTTTCTTGTACGCATGCGACTTTCTTGTACGCATGCGGCTTTCTTGTACGCCTGCACCTTTCTTGTACGCCTGCGACTTTCTTGTACGCATGCGGCTTTCTTGTACGCCTGCGATTTTCTTGTACGCATGCGACTTTTGTTCTGCATAGCCTATAGGTCTGATATAAGTCCATCCATGATACTAGTACTAGTAGCCATACTGCACTGTGACTGTAGTATTCGATATGCCATTCGCTATACAATACATGTATGCGTATAGTCGCACTCGCAGCACGTAGTACTGAAATCGCGTATTTTCGATGAAAATCGTGATTCAAGCAAATTATAAGCGGCTCAGTTTAGCATACATTGTTGACAATCTAAAACTTAATCCAAAGGCAGACATCGACAATCCGATAGGAAATTTTCTCCTATACATGAATATTGCCGTGAAATTCCTCGAAATGTGTTAAGACGACCTGGAACTAGCAACATTGGAGTCATTTTACGAACGATTATCTATATGTTGATAATTTTGCGTTAATAACCATGATGAATTTAAGAAAACGAAGGATTAATGTGGATAGATACCTAGAAAATTATGCTCTCTGAACACTTTACTTTCACCATCACACCATTTTGTATCGGTGGGACTTGTCAATAACTGATAATCAATAATTCTGTTCGGGTAGTGCTAGTCAAAAAAGTCAAAGTCGCCCAAATCTCGTCCGGCAAAACTGAAATCTCGCCCAAAACGTGAGCTTGTAAAATCTGAATGCGAGCTCATTAACGCAACGACTGCGGTCTGCCTGAGCTGCGCCACGAATATCACCGGCACTTGTCGGCAGTTGCCATGGCAACCAAAAGAATGTCAATGTTACTGTCAAAATGCATGGCAACCAATTGGATGTCATTTGGTGACTGTATAATGCCAACAAAAAGAATACCAATGCTAAGCCAACGTACCAAAGATGTCAATGAAGATTGACAGTCACGTCACTGTCTTGTGATGGATAAATAGACTATGGATACACAATAAAATGATTGAACATGTTCATCTGCACTTATGATTATTGTATGCTAGAATCCTGTGTCTTATCTCTCTACAAGACACTCCATGACACTTGCTCCTCTGATACGCTGCCAGACCATTTGTGACCCGCATCAAAAAGGGGGCTTTGTCGACAGTATGCATTTTTAAATATTTAGAAATAAAGCATGACAGAAAAGAAAGACAAGGGCATCAATGATGCAATGCCTATTGATTGCCTATTGATTGTATCAGTTGGTTCTACAAATGTGTGTTGTTTTAAAGGCCCCCCCCCCCCCCCCTAGCCTTTGATGGGAATTGTTGGAATATATTACCCAAAGATGAGCCTGTAAAGCAGGGTTACATGTTTGCTGTTGCTCTCTTAAAAATTGATTTCAGTTTGGCGGGCTCTCCCTGTCCTGGGTTTACAAAAATACAGCATGTTTCCGTCAGTCATATTTCCTGGATTTTATGCAATAAAAATGTAATTTGAAAAATGTAAAGGGAGACAGTCGAGCTTGTTTTGTTTAGTTGTCTTAACGGTGTATGAACAGTCAATATTGCAGCGTTCGAAAACTATGTATGTGATTTGAATAGATATATATAACACTATCATATAATTTGGAACATTGCTGTATGTTATTGTTGTAAGGACATGTTTTGCTGGGTCTAGAAGGAAAACAGTTGGTATGCAAGTCTGACTGCATTTAATGATGGCAATTGTATAGTGGTACAAGCACTGGTGAGACCTGGGTGTGTACACCACATGATTCCCATCATTGCGGATAGGGTAGAGGTGGCCGAGCGGTCTAGCGCGCTGATCGTGGATCGGGAGTTTTCCATCAAAAGCACAGAATCATGGGTTCAAGTCTCCTTGAAACCAGGATTCTTTGCTTACCTCCCACAAATTTCCAATCTAGGTCGGAAATTCTACAATCACATTTTAATTCAGTATGGTTAGTTTATCAGTTTCCCTTTCCGTGGTTTGATAATCAGATTTAATTGTAGAATTTCTCCTCTACCCCATTCACTGTGTACAACGTGCAGGTCTATACGATGAATGTCAGTGCACTGTGGTTCGGAAAGTCACGTAAAGCCGTTGGTCCCGTGTATTCAAACGCCTCACCCTGAATACATTGAATTAGTTGCAGACCTCATCGTAAAGAGTAGGGGATCATCCCGGGTCTGTTACCTGTCACAAAAACTTGTGTCCCTAGGTTTCAGGGACCTTGGCGCGATAACAAGTTACTTGTTCTGCCAAGTATTCTATAGATAGATAGATAGATACTGTTGAATTTGGTGAACACGCAATAGATCTAGCAGTAGCAGTCTATTCTGAACTTCTCGCAGTAATTCGGCAGATTACCGTATAATTTGTGTCAATGATCATATGGGATTGGTTAAGGATCTGACATGCAGTTATAAACCTGTCATTGTATGTGGGACATACATAGAATCTGTTACCTTATCAACATACAAAGCCCAATGCAACCTACATCTTTAACCCACGTTTGGTTCAAATTCAACTTAACCTAACAAATTTGCCGCTGGCATTGTCATTCCAAACAAAATGTCACCAAAAATTGTCATTAAAACAAAAAATGGAATTCACTGTAAGAGATTAAAAAATATTTGTCAGCATCCATAATTAACACAATTGTTTATGTGACAGTACCTACCGATACAGATTCAGCCTAAGTTCAAGTCAATATAAACAGATAGAGACATGTTTTTCTCTAATTTATCTTACTGTTTGACACATAACTAATATTTATATAGCAAGAGTAACTAAAACTGAAGTTCAAAGAAAGATGTTGATGCAAATTTCAGCCAACTTTGATCGTTAACAACGTAAACATTTATATCATGAATAACCATAACAGCTTCAAAAACTATAAATTGAAGCGCAACCAGATTTCAACACCATAGCTGTTGCAATTCTCTTAGCTATCACGCTGTCTGCAAGCTGTATACAAATCCGTGTATTTTCACAATAGCTTCCCAAATCACAAGAAGTTGAGATTGTCCATTTTCTCAAAGATCTACATCAAATTGTCACCGTCCATATTCTCCAAGAGCTGCTAACCTCTGAAAGATACTGAGTGAGTGAGTCATTTTGGAGCAATCGGAATTCTACAAGACTTGGCAGACCGTACTGCTGGTTCCCAATCTACATTTTGACCAAATTCTTCAAGTGATTTCTTGGTGAGTAGCAAAATCTACTACATTTTATACTTTCATCAGCATATCATTTATTCTTATTAACCCTAATGCTATATTAGTGCCTCAAATTACTAAAGTAACTTAAGCTCTGCTAGTAGCACCCCTCATTCTTTCACATTGCACATTCATGGCAGTGCATGTGATCCTCAAATGGCTTAGTATTCAAAACTTGGGAGCCCTTGTTAAGATAATGAGTCAGTTATATCATATTTTGACATTAGTAAATATTTATGTTTCATTGTTATCATTATTAATAAATATATTTAAGGTTATGGTTGTAGCTAGAGCAATTTTAGTGCCAGGCTCTAATTTCGCGACCAGGGGTGTTACAACGTAAGCTTACTGAATTTATTGACCAAGTATTGCTGTATAAGTGAACAAAACTGGGAAAATGCCATAAAATACTCAATTTTACTTCGAAGTTCCTTCCACACATATTTTTAAAGCATATTTACTACAATTTTGTGGTAAACTAGTGCCCCGGCAGGAGGGCTTTCATCATTGACTGTGAGTGCCAGGCACAAATTACTATAGTTTGATCAATTTCAAATTGGTAGAGCCTTCTTACAAGAGCAAATGGATACAGAAGGACGCCGGTGCGGTGAAGGAAACAAGCGCACTGTGCATCAGATGCGTGACGCATGCGACCAAAATTGTGTATGTGTGCGCTTGGATTACTTTTGCTTCAGAAAGATAAAAAACATATATTTCTCGCCAATTTGGAACTGTTCAAACTATAGTCCTAGGCAGGCCAGGCGCTGCCCCGTATAGCTACAACCCGTAGGGTTCTGTTTCCTTGAGGTTTCTTTCTTTTTCTTTCTTTCTGGCAAATGCTTCTACTTCAACAAATTACATAGAATTACCAAACTTGCTCACTACTTAGGGTCAAGTGTCACATAGGGATCACTAGGGTCAAAAAGTTATTTTTTCTTAAAACGCTATTATTCTCCCAAGTTCAATAACCCTAACCCCACCAAATCCAACAAAATCCAATGACTAAAGCCTGTTTGTATAACCCAGCATGGAAGTTTTCCGAAGAAATCCTGGACCAAGCCTATATACTTGACGCAGTAGCCTTGACACCAGTAGAGTACTGGAAAATCCCTTGCCCTGTGTTCCGACGGAGGTCCGTGGTTCAAATCCCAGGGGTTGCGGCGATATTTTGGGTCATTTTTCACTGCCGGGAAAAACTGTCAGAAAAAAGTGGGGGTAGAGGTTAGGGTTAAGAAGCATTTTTTTCTTTTTCCAAAATTGTCTTACTTTGGTTTCTATAACCCTAACCTCACCAAATCCAACAAAATCCAATGACCCAGCATGTTTGTATAACAAACGACCCAGCCTATATACTTGGCACAGTATACTGCTTCAATGGTTCAAAGGTGAATAAGTCAAATGTCAAACAAACTTGACTAAGGCCAACAAAAAAAGAAGTTTGTGTTGCCCTCACAAGCCAAAAATAAAAAAGGTCGGCCGGCCGGATTTTAATTTTTTTTTACAACCTATTATTTCAGTCAACATGTGTGAAGATACTATGGAAAATGCATACTGGCTGTATTTCGACCCAATGGTGAATATTTTCTTTAAGTACACATCCATTTAAAAGTATTCACCCTTGATCCAAAACAGAATCTGCTTGAAAGTATGGAATATCCACATATTATATTGTAAAAAAACTGAAATAAACCAATATACTAGTTGCATTTTCTTTCTCATGCGTGGAGTACAAGCCCGAGCTTGTTGTTTGGTTTTCTGGGTTTCGTTGGCTTTTACACATATTTATCAACCAGAAGAAAGGTAAAAATAGTGTTAAAATATTTTTAAAATCTTTAAAAAAAAATCTTAAATTAAAAAAAAAGAAAATCTTAAAAAAAAAGAATTTGAAAAAAATGCGGCCCACATTTTTGTAATTCTGACCCGGCCGGATGAGGGCAACATAACTCTTTCTTCTTTTTTTGGCCTAAGGTCTATGATCTATGATCACATTTATGCTCTGGTTTCATCTTGTGTTTTGATGATATGAGACTAAAAATCAATCATTCATTCATTCATTGCCAATTTGAATTCTTACAGGACCAAAATTTAAGATGTGCTCTGATATCAACTTGAATTGGTTCAAAACTATGTTGATTTTAATGAAACAGGAAAAACAGTAAAAAAAGGCTAATCATCCCCTCTGGTTCAAAGGTCAGACAAGGGTCACGATTCATTTTCATAGCTTCAATGCCAAAACATAGGATATGCTCTGTTTTCTACCAGACTTGTTGCAACTTATGTCCTTTGATTAGATGAGAAAAAAGGCAATCACTTCTGGGTCAAAGGTCAAGAAGGAGTCATTAGAGGTCATATTAAGAAATACAAATGTTTCTTTTGACATGATATGAGAGCAGTAGCTTGTTTTGGCTTGCAATTTTATTTGCTGCCACCAATGAATCTTGGGACAACAATTCCTGCAAATGTTGAAGCCCCGGTGCACAGCAGGAGGTGGATACTCAATAGGAAATAAAAACAGTTCAATGACCCCTTTGACCAAAGGTACCATTCATGGGTCAATTTTTCTAAATATATCTTTATCACCAGGCTTTAAGTAAGGCTGAATGATGGCAGACATCCTTCTACAACTATTTGCAGTACTCTGTCTCCTGGCTATATCTCAATCATCAGTTGCCCAAACGGATGGTAGTGAAATCAGCCCCTGCAATTCTTGCTCTCAAGGTCCGGGAGGTATTCCGGGCATCCCGGGAGTAGCTGGAGCAGCCGGAATTCCAGGATCCATGGGGAACCATGGATTACCCGGAAGAGACGGGATCGGGATGAAGGGCGAAGCCGGAAGTAAAGGCGATACAGGAGAAAGTGGTGAAATGGGAATGGAAGGCCCAGCTGGACCTCAAGGACCAAGTGGAGAACATGGTGATCGAGGTGCTCCAGGATTGCAAGGTATAGCTGGCAAAGTTGGACCACTAGGTTTGGCTGGAATGGATGGTAATAATGGAGCGATTGGAGATCCTGGATTGAAGGGACAGAAGGGGGAAATGGGTGGAGAATCTAGCGGTCGAAGGTCAGCCTTTTCTGTGGTAAAAACCAGCAGCCAAATTGGCAGTACAAATGAAGCACTCACCTTTGACCTTGAAGAAACAAACATTGGAGGACACTTTAACCTGGGTAGTAATAAATTCACTTGTCAGATTCCTGGGACATATGTGTTCATGTTCACTATCAGTACTGGTTCATCTAGTCATACCCCTGCTATAGATCTTGTTAAAGATGGGGCAAAAATTGCTAGAGTCTTGATTAGGGAAACTGATAGTGCAGGGAGCGCGTTCTCACAAGGCAGCCAAAGCATGGTGGTTCAATTGGGTGTGGGTAATAAGGTCTGGCTCCGGTTTGCTAACTCTGGAGAACAAGTTTACAGTGATAGTGATAAATACACAACATTTTCTGGATTCCTGCTGTACGAAAATTAATTTCACAATTATTTACACCAAAATTCCAAAAAGTGTTGGTGCATGTGTTGGTGAGCAGTGTTCTCTGTGAGAACATGGTGCACATTTCGGCCCAAAAAGTTCATTTGTTGGTAAAGGGGATTTGGTGTGAAAAACAAAGAAAATTCATTTCATATAACAGGTTTTTAAATAATTTTCTCAGATTCAATTTGCTCAAGAAATGCCCAAACTGGTCAATTTTAATATAATTACAGGGAAAACTGTTGGTTGGGTTTAAAACAATATTATGTGATCTATTAAATTTGTTACACTTATTTCTTCTCTCTTATAATGATGTTTGAATTATAAGGAAAGACTTTCTTGGACTCATAAATATATCTTGACCGTATTTTCCGTAAAAAAACACATCACAGAACTTTACCATGTTCACTAATCACTTTTAATTTTGGGAATATGTTAACTTAGTTTTTTTAAATTTTAATCATAAGTTATTCCCTACTATATTGTTTCCCTTATGTATTAATCATAAATAATAATACCAATAATGTCGATTTATAACACACACGTATCCATCCTACAGGACTGATTTGAAAAGGATTTTTTGACTTGCGAGTTGTTCTTGAAGTATAATTAGAAATTGTATCGCTCTGTAGCTCATACGTTATTTATGATTTATGATCAGAAATGTATATCTACAAGAAAATCTGCTTTAAAAACAAATTCAAGGATAGAGGGCGTCTGCTGGAAAAGATAGCATAAAATGCCTTTAAGTTCCATCCTGTGTGTAGGATGAGGATATTACTTCGGTCAAAATGTCACTCTCAAGCATAGAATATATCACTCTCAATATTTGTATATCTTTGAGCTTACATTTGTTTAACTCTGTTAGATGGAGATACTTTTGCATATTATTTGAGAATTTCTCATTTTTGTGTAAGAAAAATACAAAAAAACCTAATCAAGTGTAAATGTTACACTTTAACGATACTGTTTGCCTTCCAGCTTTCCTCTGTGTGGTAACAATAGTGCATATCCAGTGATAAAGCTTACTTAATGCCATTGCATACAACTCTATTTTCTAACACAATGGCATAAGAACCAGCGGAATCCAAGTCAAGTTTGCAAACTCTGCATCAATCACTGAAACAGGCAATGATATCACTTAGGGTAAGGCGAATAAGAGAAAAAAGAACAAACAAGTTCTATGGGCCCAAACAACCCATGATTTCTCATTTAATCAAGTTTTCCGAAGTGCATGCGAGGAAAACTAATTTGCTGCCCGGGAGTTGAGCACCCCTATGTTATATTGTTGGCATCAGCGTAATTGCTTGGTCTGATCGGCTTCCGGTTATTCCCGCGCTTTTTCGTATAGTTCCGATCGGTTTCCGGTTTTTCCCAGCGCTTTTCGAATAGCTTGTTCCTGGTTACCGGGCCAGCTAACATATCGCATTTGGCTGCAACCTCGGCAGGTTGTAAAAAACCCACCCTCCCACCCTAATTTGTTCAACGTTTGCGTTAAAACCACAGACGCCTGGTTTGGCTTCCGTTGAAGGCTTTATGCCAGTTTAGTCAACTTCTCTGACAGCAATGAAGAAAAAACTAGACTTGAAAATGTGTTTCAAATTTATTTCCCGTCAAAATATGTATTTTAAGAAAGATCATTTTTTTCTTCTTCTTTTGAAACAAAACCCTTATTTTTGGTGATATGCTGTTTTGATAAATTCATTTTGTAAGTAAACTTCCATTTCACTCAAGGTAGCATGAAGATTAAATAAGTTTGGTGTGAAAGCTCTCTGTTCATATACCTTATATGTGTAATGTGTTTTTAAAAAAAAGCTGGCAGCTGTTCAGAGAAATTTGAAACTATAAGGGAATAATGTTGTTATTTTCATAATTTGATTTTAGCTTTTTCTAAAAATGAGCTTCGTTCGAGTGATACCATTAAAAATCTTGTATGTAACAATAACATGTTCTCAGTGAATTGCATTCATGTGTCTATTTTTGTTGAAATGAAAGTCAAATTCTTTGTCATTGTTGAAAGGAATATAAATCATTTTCAGCGTATCAATGGGCATCATGCACCAATCTATTTGATGCATTGTTTACTTCACTCAGGGGTTGCACTTGTGAAGTAAACGATTAAAACGATGCAGAAGACACAAACACTGTAGTAGATTGTTGAGCCACTTAAGCTGAAACATGATGTAATTCTTAACTGAACAATCAATCTACACTCCATACACAAGAAAAAGTGGTTATTTTCAAGGTACCATTTTTCATTTGGACACCCAAGATTTCCTCTTGACTGTTCTGCTGAACTATTCATGTCTCCAAGCAACCATGTTGTTTACATTGGTCTGATTTCACCCATCAACAAAGTATGCAAAGTTGCAATCATCCGTGTGAATGCACTCTCAAAAACTACCCTTAACATGGATTCTCAAAGAAGGAAAAAGTGACCCTTAACACGGTTTTGGTTTGACGAATCATACTTAGCAAAGGATACAGGTCCTCACAAATTTTGGGCTATGTTTACAATGATGACATGTGACTATCGGCCCAAGCTACCCTTAGCAAGGATTCAGGTTGAAAAAGACACCCTTATTCTCTGAAATTGGCGATTTTGATACACTTAGCACGGGCCCGCGCTGTGGTATGGAAAAGCACCCTTAATCCGCATTTTCATTCACACGGATGATTACAACATTATACCCGACTGGCATCCCCCGGCTACAAATTAAAGTGTTTCATGTGTATAATTGAATAAGTGCCATGCAATTATTGGTAAGCAAACAAATGATTGTCAGTGTAAATAAGATAAGGGAATACACAAATTAGTGGCTACAAGAAGAGTTGAATACTTCTTTCGCAGTGCTGAAGGACTCTAGTCCCGATTTTCATGGACTCTGACTCGGATTTGAAGGACTCTGACTCGACCATTGGGACTGAGACCGGCTCAAGTCAACTATAAATTGTCATTTTTCTGCTATACTAAATACAGGAGTTTTATTTACCGCAAAATCAATGTTTGGACTGTAACTCAACATTTCAATCTCGATCATTAGCGATTGTCAGTCGCCATTTTGATTTTGTGTTTACTACTAGTCTAAATCTTCAGTCATTTAACAATATCGCATGCATGCCACATCTTGATGCGGCTGTTTCGAAGTGTACTGGGTCTTTTAAGATTTACTTTCTAGAAACGTTATCGTATCAATTTCATTCATTCATGGGAGGAATTAAAAGAAATCATAAATGCCTATTGAATTACGAGTATGCAAGGATTCTTCATTCATAAAAGTCACCGACTGGTAAAAAGCACCTTAAACTTTGTGGCCACTTCGAAATTGCAAGGTTGCAGAAATTTGAATATTTGCGTAGCATTACTACACATAAACAAGTCTGACAAATTTCAAAGTTACCGACCCTATAATGGTAATTACGCTTACATACTACTATAATTAACGATAACAGTTCATTAATTATGATTAAAGTACCAAAATAAGATATGGCACTACAGCAGGATGAACCAGGGCCACTTTTCCCCTCAAAATGGCCCTGGTTCAATCTCATATTTTAACCATAGGATTAGTTTGGTCATGTGACAACCTTTTAAATTTCATTATAAAATAAGGTATTGTACAAACTAAACTTTAAAGTGGGAGATACAGAATGTAGAAAGATATTTTATTGAAGGCCTGGACATAGCGTACCCGAAACAGAATGGGTCAAATTTAAATAGGGACTCGAGGACTCGGACATCAGTGACTCGGACTCTGCCATCAGGGACTTGGACTCAGACTCGGAGGGGTTGGACTCGACTCCAGCACTTTAATCTTTCGTCTCATAGAGTGCTCGATCCTTTCGGAGAGCAAATGTGTGGCTTGTATGGATTTCTTTACATTTGTTCTTTGTTTTATGATCGTTATGTTTTTAAACACTCCCCCACTGCCTGCAGCTGCACCCAGAATGAAAATCAAAATGATATAGTTGGCAATTGCCATGGCAACCAGAAGAATGACAAGTCACTGTCAACGGTCATGGCAACCAAAAGGATGTCATTTGGCAATGCCATGATGGTAAATTGACAAGCCAACGTATCTAAAGATGCCAATGAAGATTGTCATGTCAGATATTTGGAAATACGTTATAAACATTGTCAGTGATCCATATTTGGCAAAATTATTATATAACATTATCAGTGACCCTATTAGATATGGATACACTATAAAATGATTGATTTTGTTCATCTGTTCATCTGCACTTATGATTATTGTAGGTTAGAATCCTGTGTCTTATCTCTCTACAAGACACTCCATGACACTGGATCTGCTTATACCAGGCTGGCTTATACGCTGCCAGACCATTTGTGACCCACATCAAAAGGGGGCTTTTGTTGGCAGTATGCATTTTTAAATATTTAGGAATTAAAGCACGACAGAAAAGAAAGAAAGAAAAAAGAATTTCCACCGAGCATTTCAAATAAAATCTGAATGCATTGATCAAATGTATCAAGCAAGTGTCATTTTAAACCTTTCAAAATACACTTTTACATGAAAACAAAATATAAGTTTTCATTTTTAACGGATCAAAAGCCTCGTTTGATGTGATTTATTTTGCCAATTCAATGTGTCTTGGATATGACAGGTTGTTTTTATTCAACTGTGACCAACCTGAACAGATGGTAATTTTACCCAAAGGACATGAAGGTGCTAATTGGCATGCAAAACCATTTAGCCAATTGAATACCATGCTCATTGACCATAAAATATGTCCCTGGTAATTGTGATGCTAATCAGAATAATGTCATACCCATAAAAGCTTTGTCACTTGCAAATGTCACGCAAAGCTAAGGAATTATTGGCAATTGTCATGCCATTTGCAATTGTCATGCCAAATAGCAATCGTCTTGCTGATCAAAATCGTATCCATGTCAACTATCGTAGCACATGAAAGCATGTCACTAGCAAATGTCTTGTCAAACCAGTTGCTATAAATATCAACATAAAGGATGTTACCAGCAATTGTCATGCAAGCAAAACGGATGTCAATACCAATTTGACATCCCAACAACACATATGCTGCTGGCATTATCATTCCAACAAAAATATGTCATCACAAATTCTCATTAAAACAAAAATGGAATTCACTGTAAGATATTAAAAATTATGAACTGTCACAAAGTTTACAGCATCCATGATTGCAAGCTATCTTGTATTAACACAATTGTTTATAGCAACAGTAACTACCAACAGATTCAGCCTAAGTTCAAGTCAATATTAACAGATACAGATATGTTTTTCTCCAACTAATCTTTCTGTTTGACACATAACTAATATTTATATAGCAATGCAGTAACTAAAACTGATGTTGCATGAATTCAAGTTCAAAGAAAGATGCTAATGCAATTTTCTACCAACTTTGATCGTTAGCAACGTAAATATTTGCATCATGAAAAACCACAACAGCTTCAAAAACTATAAATTGAAGCGCAACTAGATTTCATCACCAAATAGCTGTTGCAATTCTCTAAGCTCACGCTGTCTGCAAGCCGTATACAAATCTGTGTATTTTCACAAATAGCTGTCCAAATCACAAGAAGTTGAGATTGTTCATTTTCTCAAAGGTCTACATCAAATCATCACCTTCCATATTTTCCAAGAACGGTTAACCTCTGGAAGATACTGACTGAGTGTGTACTATTTGAGCAGTTGGAATTCTACAAGACTTTGACGACTGTCCTGCTGGTTTCCAATCTACATTTTGACCACATTCTCCTAGTGATTTCTTGGTGAGTAGCAAAATCTACTAATTTTGTACTTGATTTATAGATTCATCAGTCAGTATATATTTCATTTTTGTTAACCATAATACTATATTAGTGCCCCAAATTACTACAGTAACTTAATCTAATAATGAGTCAGTTATATCATATTATGCTGAGATTAGTAATAAATATTTATGTTTCATTGTTATCATTAATTATTAATATATTTAAGGTCAGGGTTTTAGATAGAGCAATTTTAGTGCTGGGCTCTAATTTCCCGACCAGGGATGTTACAACGTAAGCTTACTGAATTTATTGATGTATTATGTATTGATGTATCATGTATTATGTGAACAGAACTGGGAAAATGCCATAAAATACTCAGTTTTACTTCCAAGTTCCTTCCACACTAGTTAAAATCATATTTTTAAAGCATATTTAAAGCATCACCACTAAATAAATCCCCTACACCTACTGTGTAAAATGAGCCAAAATTAAAAGCCATTTTCTCGCTTATATATAAAGCAACTGGTTGCTTCAACTTTACATTTTTGATGAAGATGATGGCCTTGGCTTTCCTTTAAACAACAACAATAAATAAGGTCAAGGCAAAATTTTCGAGATATCACCGTCAAAGATACGAATGTTTTTAGAACGCCCAGGCCTAGCAAAGGTCAATTATTGAAGTCTCTAAAATGAGTATAAAATCATACAAAATTGGTCATAAGAAGAAAATTTGCACTGATATTGTTTGATAATCTTCATTTAAAAACAATCCAATCAAACTTTCAGCCAACAACACTACTTTTTAGCCAACAACACTACTTTTGTATTTTCATATATTTCACTTAGAGGAGTGTCATCCCACCCAATTCAACAGGCCTTTTGTGGACTGTTCCATTATTTATTTAGTGGTGTGGACTCAACAACCCTGTTTAAGGTTCTGCTTCCTGGAGGTTTCTTTCTTTTTTCTATCTTCTGCAAATGCTCCTTCTCTAAAATTACATTCTAGAATTACCAAACATGGACACAACTTTGGGTCAACGGTCACACAGGGATCACTAGGGGTCAAACAGTTATTTTCTCTTGAAATGCTATTATTCTCCCAAGTTCATTAAGACCTTGCGTAAAATAATATCCTCCATGAAATAAATAAATTTGGAGTAACCAGAGGTCATTGACAAATTTAAGACTGATATGCATGCTCCTATTTTGACCATTATTACGTTTTGACGAGTCCAAGTGTGGAAAATATTGGATCCAAAACATAATAATAATACAATCGGATGATGCTTTATGCCCTTTATGTATTGGTCTTGCTATGAGTTATAAAATATTGTGCACATGGCCTAAATGAAAGAAATGCTCTGCTTTCGACCAGACTTGTTGCACCTGATGTGGATTGACGAGGCAAGAACAAAAGTCAATCATCACTTCCAGGTCGAATGTCAGGAAAGGGTCACTGGAGGCCAGAGTATAAAACTATCTATTATTTTCAAAATGGCTATATTTTATTGTTTGTCTTCATAAAAGTGTCAAAAAGACAATGGTGACCTCCATGTCAAAGATTAGTATTAAAGGGTCAATAGGTCAAAATGTCAAACTACCTGATTTATTCAAAAACAAAATTTTCTTTGTAAAAAAGGTTAATGATATCGCCCTTCTCTGTGACCTTCGGTGATAGGTTTAAAGGTGAATAAGTCAAATGTCAAACAAACTTGACTAAGGTCTGCGATCTAGTTTCATCTTGTTCTTTGATGAGATGAGGCAAATATCAATCATCACATCCCAGTCAAAAGTCAGCAAGGATGCCAAAATGTTATTTTTTACTCCTATTTTAACCAGATAAGATGAAAAAAAATCAATCATCACCCAAGTCAAAGGTCAGGAAGGGACCTTAATTCAGTACCAATTTAAATTCTTACAGGACCACAACTTAAGATGTGCTCTGATTTCAAATTGAATTGGTTCAAACTATGTTGATTTTAATGAAACAGTCCAAAAAAAGGTTAATCATCCCCTCCAGTTCAAAGGTCAGACAAGGGTCACGAGAGGTAAAAATGATCATTTTCATAGCTTCAGTGCCAAAAATTAGGATATGCTCTGTTTTCATCCGGACTTGTTGGAACTTATGTCCTTTGATTAGGTAAGCAAATAGGCAATCATCACTTCTGGGTCAAGGGTCAAGAAAGGGTCCTTAGAGGTCAAATTAAAAAATGCAAACGTTTCTTTTGACTAGGAAAGGCAATAGATTGTTTTGGCAATTGCAATTCCATTGGCTGCCACCAATGAAACCTGGGACACCAATTCCTGCACAATTTGTGTGGTTATTTTCAAGGTACCATTTTTCATTAGGACACCCTAGATTTCCTTTTGACTATGTGTCTGTTCTGCTGAACTCCCGGGGTGCTCAGTGGTCATTAAAAGGGGGTATCAGGCACGTCCAAGGACATTCAAAAAGTACCCTAAATAAGTGTGTGTTTTTACAGTATTTTACATACCCATAGCAAGTAATATCAGTATTTCCAATACCTTAAATAAGTAGTCAAACTATTTTGATACCCTAAACAAGTACTCAAAATATTATGAAACTACCTAAATGGCTATATTTTATTGTTGGTCTTCATAAAAGTTTCAAAAAGACAATGGTGACATCCGTGTCAAATGTCAGTAAGGGTCACTAGTGGTAAAAAGTATCATTTGTACAGCTTCAGTGCCAAGATTTGGGATATGCTCTGTTTTCAACCAGACTTGTTCTAACTTATGTCCTCTAATTTGATGAGAAAAAAGGTCAATCATCACTTCTGGGTCAACGGTCAAGAAGGGGTCCTTAGAGGTCAAATTAAGAAATACAAATGTTTCTTTTGACTAGGAGAGCAAACTAGGCTTGCAATTCCATTTGCTGCCACCAATGAATACTGGGAACCCATTCCTGCACATTTTGTAGCCCCGGTACACAGCAGTAGGTGGATAATCAATAGAAAACCAAATCAGTTTAATGACCCCTTTGACCAAAGGTACCATTCATGGGTCAATTTTTTTAAATATTTCTTTATCACTAGGCTTTACTGCAAGGCTGAATGATGGCAGACATCTTCCTACAACTATTTGCAGTTCTCTGTCTCTTCGCAATAACTCAATCATCAGTTGCCCAAACGGATGGTAGTGAAATCAGCCCCTGCAATTCATGTTGTCAAGGTCCGGGAGGTATTCCGGGCATCCCCGGAGTAGCTGGAGCAGCCGGAATTCCAGGATCTATGGGGAACCATGGATTACCTGGAAGAGATGGGATCGGGATGGTGGGCGAGGCCGGAAGTAAAGGCGATACAGGAGAGAGTGGTGAAATGGGAATGGAAGGCCCACCTGGACCTCAAGGACCAAGTGGAGAACGTGGTGATCAAGGTGCTCCAGGTTTGCAAGGTATAGCTGGCAAAGTTGGACCCCTAGGTTTGGCTGGAATGGATGGAAATAATGGAGCGATTGGAGAACCAGGATTGAAAGGACAGAAGGGGGAAATGGGTGAAGAATCTAGCGGTCGAAGGTCAGCATTCTCTGTCACCAAATCCGCCGGTCAAATTGGTAATGCAAATGAAGTACTCACCTTTGACCTTGAAGAAACAAACCTTGGAGGACACTTCAACTTGGGTAGTAATAAATTTACCTGTCAGTTTCCTGGAACCTATGTGTTTATGTTCACTATCAGTACTGCTTCATCTAGTCATCACCCTGCTATAGATCTTGTTAAAGATGGGGCAACAATTGCTAGAGCCCGTGTCATGGAAACTGACAGTTCAGGGAGTGAGTTCTTGCAAGGCAGCCAAAGCATGGTGGTTCAATTGGGTGTGGGTAATAAGGTCTGGCTCCAGTTTGGTACCTCTGGAGAACAAGTATACAGTGATTGGGCTAAATACACAACATTTTCTGGATTCCTGCTGTACGAAAATTAATTTCACAATTATTTACACCAAAATTCCAAAAAATATTGGTGTGTTGGTGAGCAGTGTTCTCTGTGAGAACATGGTGCACAGTTCGGCCCAAAAAGTTCACTGTTGGTCCGGGGGTTTGGTGTGAAAAACAAAGAAAATTCATATCATATAACAGGTTTTTAAATAATGTTCTCGGGTTCAATTTGCTCAAGAAATGCCCAAACTGGTCAATTTTAAAATCATTACAGGGAAAACGGTTGGTTGGGTTAAAGCAATATTATGATCTTTTAAATTATTTACGCTTATTTCTCCTCTCTTATAATGATGTTTGAATTGTAAAGAAAGACTTTCCTGGACTCATAAATCTAACTCGACCGTATTTTCCGTAAAAAAACATCACAGATCTTTACCATGTTTAATAAATCACAAACGAAATCTGCTTTCAATTTTGGGAATTTTTCAAATTATTTTTCTTCAATTTTCATCATAAGTTTTTCCCTACTATATTGTTTTCCCTAATGTATTAATCATAAATAATAATACCAATAATATTGATTTATAACACACACTTATCCATCCTACAGGACTGATTTGAAAAGGATTTTCTTACTTGTGAGTCGTTGAAAATAAACTGTCCTGGCTATATCCAGGACAGTTTATTTTTACTCTTCAAACCATGATTTTGAAGTATAATTAGAAATCGTATAGCTCTGTAACTCATAAGTTATTTACGATTTATGATCAGAAATGTATATCTACAAGAAAATCTGCTTTAAAAAAATTCAAGGATAGAGGGCGTCCCCTGGAAAAGATCGCATCATCTGTGTAGGATGAGGATATTACTGTGGTCAAAATGTCGCACTCAGGCATAATATTTTTGCACTATCGCTATCAATATTTGTATATCTTTTTGAGCTAGCAATTGTTTGAACTCTGTTAGATGGAAATAATTTTTCATATTATTTTAGAATTTCTGATTTTTGTGTACAATGAAAAAGTAAAAAACACACCTAATGTATCAAGTGTAAATGTTCCACTTTAACCATACTGTTTGCCTTCCCGCCTTCCTCTGTGCGGTAACATTGGCGCATTTTCCAGTAATCAAAGCTTACTTAAGGGCAGTGTCAACCCGGCACTTGTTTCAAAAACTGAATTTCATATTTCCCTATTATTTTATACTTTTATATATGTATTCTATCATTACCATCATAAGTTACTCGGAAGCGATTATTTCCTGTTCTTTTAGGTAAATTTGAGTCAAGAAAAGGAACATGGTCATTTGGCGAGAAATTAAGCGAAGTTCCACCCTTTTCAAATGCTGCGACAGCTGTTCGATCATTGCGTCGCGCGCTGAATCTTCCCGTGCGTAATGCTAGACGCGCCGCTTATTATCCGCGATGCAGGCGGGAGAAGCAAAAGAGTGCAAAACAATGTCTGAAAATGTAAACATAGGCCAACCTTATTACGATCATTTAAATTTCTTCACATTTTGACAATATAAATTGAAGCCGATTGTTAATTTCGATGTTAATTACTTGTTCATATAGTAACTCGCCTTTTAAGTCATACGCATTATGTATTTCGTGCAAATTTAGCTTGGTGGGAAAAGCGATTACTTGTGTCACACTTTGAGGAAAATCCTTGATTTTTCAGACAACATAAGTAAAAAAAGATCAAACTATCAGGTAAGCTTTTACTACCATTGTGTAGAGGACTTTCAGCGCTAGGATCGTTTTTCTCATTTTTTCGATTTTGGATGCATCAATTTTTAGCGAAATGTATGCAAAAAAACCCCCAAAATTTACACTTTCCTGATGTTTTTAGCAATATTTCAAAAACTAAGCCTTATTTTGGAAAAAGAAACAAACCGATCCTAGACCAAATTGTCTTGTTTACAAAAATCTATATTAGAACAAATTACCAAATTCTGTTATTTAGTTATGATGTCTGACAAATGTGGGTTAGAAAAATCGCTTTTTGGTTCATTTCTCAAAATGTAGTTTATTTGGTATCACATTGATGTCACCATCGGATTCCTTATCAAATTTCCTTTCTATAAATGTATACTTTTATGTACTTTTTTATTCAATATTCTCAAACTTAGAAGCAAACATTGATCATCAAAATAAAAGGGTTGACACTTCCCTTAATGCCATGCATACTACTCTATTATCTAACACAATGGCATAAGAACCAGCGGGATTCAAGTCAGATTTGCAAACTCTGCATCAATGACTGAGATAGGCAATGATATCACTTAGGGTAAGGCGACTAAGAGAAAAATGAACAAACAAAGTTCTACAGGCCCAAACAACCCATGATTTCTCATTTAATGAAGAAGAAAAAAACAGACTTGAAAATGTGTTTCAAATTTATTTCCCTTCAAAATATGTATTTTAAGAAAGATTATTTTTTTCTCTTTTGAAACAAAACCCTTTTTTTGGTGATATGCTGTTTTGATAAATTTGTTTTGTAAAGGTAAACTTCCATTCCACTCAAGGTAGCATGAAGATTAAATAAGTTTGGTGTGAAAGCTCTCTGTTCATATACCTTATATGTGTAATGTGTTTTTTAAAAAAAGCTGGCAGCTGTTCAGAGAAATTTGAAACTATAAGGGAATGTTATTATTTTCACAATTTGATTTTAGCTTTTTCTAAAAAAGAGCTTCGTTCGAGTGATACCATTAAAAATCTTGTATGTAACAATAACAAGTTCTCATTTGAATTGCATTCATGTGTCTATTTTTGATGAAATGAAAGTCAAATTCTTTTTCATTGTTGAAAGGAATCAAATCCTTTTCAGCGTATCTATGCGCATCCCCAATCTACAAATTGCATTTGATGTTTCTGCATCGTTTACTTTACTCAGGGGTTGCGCTTGTGAAGTAAACGATTAAAACGATGCAGAAGACACAAACACTGTAGTAGATTGTTGAGCCACTTACGCTGAAACATGATGTAATTCTTAACTGAACAATAAATCTACACAAGAAAAAAGTGGTTATTTTCAAGGTACCATTTTTCATTTGGACACCCAAGATTTCCTCTTGACTGTTCTGCTGAACTATTCATGTCTCCAAGCAACCATGTTGTTTACATTGGTTTTATTTCATCCATCAACAAGGTGTGCAAATTTGTAATCATCCATGTGTATATATGTGAATGCACTCTCAAAAACTACCCTTAATATGGATGCCCAAAGAAGGAAAAAGTCACCCTTAACACGGTTTTAGTTCGACGAATCATACTCTTAGCAAAGGATACAGGTCCTCACAAATGTTGGGCTATGTTTACAATGATGACATGTGACTATCGGCCCAAGCTACCCTTAGCAAGGATTCAGGTTGAAAAAGACACCCTTATTCTCTGAAATTGGTGATTTTGATACACTTAGCACGGGCCCGCGCTGTGGTAGGGAAAAGCACCCTTAATCCGCATTTTCATTCACACGGATGATTACAACATTATACCTGACTGGCCTCCCCCGGCTACAATTAAAGTGTTTCATGTGTAATTGAATAAGTGCCATGCAATTGTTGGTAAGCAAACAAATGATTGTCAGTGTAAATAAGATAAGGGAATACACAAATTGGTGGCTACAAGAAGAGTTGAATACTTCTTTCGCAGTGCTGGAGGACTCGAGTCCGGTCTTGGTCTCGAGACCGGACTCGAGTCCCAATTTTTATGGACTCTGACTCGGATTTGAAGGACTCGGACTCGACCATTGGGACTGAGACCGGCTCAAGTCAACTATAAATTGTCATTTTCTGCTATACTAAATACTGGAGTTTTATTTACCGCAAAATCAATATTTGGAGTGTAACTCAACATTCCAATCTCGATCATTAGCGATTGTCAGTCGCCATTTTGATTTTGTGTTTACTACTATAGTCTATTAAGGCCAACAACAAAAAATTGTTATGTTGTCCTCCACAACTTTCAGAGAGGAGGGGCGGGCGGGCGGATTTTTTTTGTGTGTGTTAAATTTTCTTTTACCAGCGGAACCTCAAAGTTCAGCCAACAAGAAGTTGAAATCACTCTTAAGAGTCACACATATATGTTATAAACACTTAATTTAATATTCAATGCCATTTAAACTGTTTAAAAAAAAATCTGAACAAAATCTGAAAAAAAAACTGCAAAAAAAATAAAATCTCTGAAAAAAAAAAACTGATTTTTAAAAAAAAAAATATCTGAAAGAAGAAAAAAAAATCAATCTGAGCAGCCCTAAATCTTACGAGCGGGCGGTCGAGGACAACATAACATTTTTGTTGGCCTAATCTTCAGTCGTTTAACAATATCGCATGCATGCCACATCTGCACACAAAGGATAAAAAAAGCCATCTTGATGCGGCTGTTTCGGAATGTACTGGGTCTTTTAAGATTTACTTTCTAGAAATGTTATCGTATCAATTTCATTCATTCATGGGAGGAATTAAAAGAAAACATAAATGCCTATTAAATTACGAGTTTGCAAGGATTCTTCATTCATAAAAGTCACCAAATGGTAAAAAGCACCCGATTATAAACCTTGTGGCCATACTTCGAAATTGCAAGGTTGCAGAAATTTGAATATTTGCGTAGCATTACTACACATGAACAAGTCCGACAAATTTCAAAGTTACCGACCCTACATGTATATTGGTAATTACTCTTACAAACTACTATAATTAATGATAACAGTTCATTAAAACCCTAACCAGTAAAGCTATTGTGCGTATCGAGCGGAGGGGGGAAAAGTACTATTTTTTTTACCCGAAAAATCACCCAGCACCCCCTGGGATTCGATCGCGGGACCATCCGCACCCAAATCTGTCCCTCTACCAACTGAGCTAACTCCCTAGCGCATATGCGGGCACAAACTCCGTGCCCACATATGCCTGCGGTAGGTGACGTCATTCGAGGCAATGCCGCAGCACGTGCGTGGAGATAGTTTTTGGCAGTGAGATTTAGAGAGATTCAGCTGGGTTAGGGATTTATTGGACATGAAAAATTGACATTTATTAATTAACCCTAACCAGTAAAGCTAGTTTTGTGTGCGTATCGGGGGGAGGGGGGGGAAAAGTACTCTTTTTTTTACCCGAAAAATCACCCAGCACCCCCTGGGATTCGATCGCGGGACCATCCGCACCCAAGTCTGTTCCTCTACCAACTGAGCTAACTCCCTGGCGCATATGCGGGCACAAACTCCGTGCCCACATATGCCTGCGGTAGGTGACGTCATCGAGGCAATGCCGCAGCACGTGCGTGGAGATAGTTTCTGGCAGTGAGATTTAGTGAGATTCAGCTGGGTTAGGGTTATGATTAAAGTACCAAAATAAGATATGGCACTACAACAGGATGAACCAGGGCCACTTTTCCCCCCAAAATGGCCCTGGTTCAATCTCATATTTTAACCATAGGATTAGTTTGGTCATGTGACAACCTTTTAAATTTCATTATAAAATAAGGTATTGTACATAAACTAAACTTTAAAGTGGGAGATACAGAATGTAGAAAGATATTTTATTGAAGGCCTGGACATAGCGTACCCGAAACAGAATGGGTCAAATTTAAATAGGGACTCGAGGACTCGGACATCAGTGACTCGGACTCTGCCATCAGGGACTTGGACTCAGACTCGTATGGGTTGGACTCGATTCCAGCACTTTAATCTTTCGTCACATAGAGTGCTCGATCCTTTCAAAGAGCAAATGTGTGGCTATATATGGATTTGTATACATTTCTTCTTTGTTTTATGATCATTATGTTTTTAAACACTCCCCCCACAGCCTGCACCCAGAATGAAAATCAAAATGATGTAGTTACCAATTGCCATGACAACCAGAAGAATGACAAGTCACTGTCAACTGTCATGGCGACCAAAAGGATGTCATTTGGCAATGCCATGATGCTTAATTGCCAAGTCAACGTACCTAAAGATACCAATGAAGATTGTTATGTCATATCTTTGGCAATATTATTATAAACATTGTCAGTGAATCAGTTAGATATGGATACACTATCAAATGATTGACTATGTTTATCTGTTCATCTGGACTTATTGTAGGCTAACCGCTAATACCTTGTCTTATCCATATAAGACACTCCATGACACTTGATCCGCTGCCAGACCATTTGTGACCTACATCAAAAGTGAGCTTTTGTTGGCAGTATGCATGTTCAGATATTTAGGAATTAAAGCATGACAGAAAAGAAAGAAAGAAAAATAGGGACAGCGGTCCCAAATAGGTCGTCCGTTTATATGGGTAGATTAAAAACAAGGTGGATCTCAAACCACAGGCATCTAGAAAGAAAGAGGTTAGACCACTAGCGGATCCAGGATATAAAAAATAAAATAAACATCCTGAGTTTGGTTGCAATTGTACTTCACCTTTTTAAATGAAATTAACTTTACATATGCAGCTAATTTTACATCTTGACCTCATATGACGTTTGACCTTGGTATGTGACCTTTGACCTAATTAACATATGAATGTTTCCATGTTGCATCCATGACCCAAGTTTGGTTGCAATTGGTCATTGTATGGAAAAATGAACAAGAGACAAAAAAAAAATGAACAAGAGACAAAAAGAAAATGAACAAGAGAAAGAAAAAAAAAGGTGTACTAAATTTTACATCTTGACCTCAGATGGCCTTTGACCTTTCTATGCGACCTTTGACCTCATTAACATATGCGGGTTTCCATGTTGTATCTATGACTGAAGTTTAGTTGCAATTGGTCATTGTATGGAAAAGAAATGGACAAATGTAATCAATTTTGCATATGCAGCCACTTTTACATCTTGACCTCAGATGACCTTTGACCTTGGTATGTGACCTTTGACCTCATTAACATCTGACGGTTTCCATGTTGCATCTATGACCGAAGTTTGGTTACAATTGGTCATTGTATGGAAAAGAAATGGAAAAATGTAATCAATTTTACATATGCAGCCATTTCTACATTTACATCTTGACCTCAGATGACCTTTGACCTTGGTATGTGACCTTTGACCTCTTTAACATATGAAGGTTTCCATGTTGCATCTATGACCAAAGTTTGGTTACAATTGGTCATTGTATGGAAAAGAAATGGACAAATGTAATCAATTTTACATATGCAGCCACTTTTACATATACATCTTGACCTCGGATGACCTTTGACCTTGGTATGTGACCTTTGACCTCATTAGCATATGAAGGTTCCCATGTTGCATCTATGACCGAAGTTTGATTGCAATAGGACATTGTATGGAAAAGAAATGGTCAAAACAAAAAGTGTATACCAAATTGTTGAAAAAGTGTATACCAAATTGTTGACACACACACAACACACACAGACTACACACAAAGGATGCTGCCATAAGGTCTCTTCCTACGGACGACCTAAAAAGGAATTTCCACCTAACATTTCAAATAAAATCTGAATGCATTGACCAAATGTCTCAAGCAAGGTGTCATTTTAAAGCTTACAAAATACCCTTTTACATGAAAAACAAATCTAATTGTTAATTTTAAACGAAACAAAAGCCCCCTATTGATGTGATTAATTTTGCCTGTTGCATGTGTCTTGGATATGGCAGGTGTTTTTATTCAACTGTGATCTACCTGAACAGATTTGATTGTTTAACCCAAAGGATAGGTGCTAATTGGCATACAAGACCATTTGGCCAATTGAATACCATGCTCATTTACCATAAAAGATGTCCCTGGCAATAGTGATGCTAATCAGAATAATGTCACTGGCAATTGTCATAGCATATAAAAGGATGTCACTTGCAAATGTCATGCAAAACTAAGGATGTATTGGCAATTGTGATGCCATTTGCAATTATCATGCCAAATGGCAATCGTCTTGCTGATCAAAATCATATCACTGGCAACTATCGTAGCACATGAAAGCATGTAACTAGCAAATTTCTTGTCAAACCAATTGCTATGTGAGCATTAAGGATGTTACCAGCAATTGTCATGCAAGCAAAAAGGATGTCAATACCAATTTGACATCCCAACAACAAATATGCCATTGGCATTGTCATTCTAACAACGATGTGTCACCAAAAATTGTCATGAAAAGAAGAGAAGGAATTCACTGTAAAAGATTAAAATTATGAACTGTAACAAAGTTGACAGCATCCATGATTGCATGCTGTCTTGTATTAAACACAATTGTTTATAGCAACAGTAACTACCAACAGATTCAGCCTAAGTTCAAGTCAATATTAACAGATACAGATATGTTTTTCTCTCATTTATCTTGCTGTTTGACACATAACTAATATTTATATAGCAACAGTAACTAAAACTGAAGTTCAAAGAAAGATGCTGATGCAATTTTCTACCAACTTTGATCGTTAGCAACGTCAATATTTGTATCATGAATAACCATAACAGCTTCAAAAACTATAAATTGAAGCTCAACTAGATTTCAACACCAAATAGCTGTTGCAATTCTCTAAGCTATCACGCTGTCTGCAAGCTGTACCAAACCGTGCATTTTCATAGATAGCTTTCCAAATCACAAGAAGTTGAGATTGTATGTTTTCTCAAAGGTCTACATCACATTGTCACCGTCCATATTCACCAAGAGCTGCTAACTTCTGGAAGATACTGAGTGTGTCCTTTTTAAGCTGTTGGAATTCTACAAGACTTTGCAGACTGTACAGCTGGTTCTCAATCTACATTTTGACCAAATTCTCCTAGTGATTTCTTGGTGAGTAGCAAAATCTATTAACTTTGTACTTGATTTATATAGATTCATCATAATGAAGGGTGGCCCAGAAAACCTGTAACTTATTTTGAAGGAGCTCTATTTTTTCTTTTACAAAATCTTAAAATCTCTATGCTATAAAATCCAAGATTGCACAATCAATCGGTCTTCCAATTTTGCATTGCCAATGAGGTATGTCAGAAACAAATTTCACTGAAATCGACAGTGTTACAGCTTTGTTAACCACTCAATATCGTTTTATCCACACCCACAGCATGACTGGTAAATAAATAATAATTGTTTCAGTACAATATTGAACAGTAAATAAATCGGTAGAACAGGTTTTTGACATACATATGTTTATTTGAAAACAAATTAACCAATCTTAATTATCATTTCAACACTAATGCAGAGATCCTGGGGTTTTCAGAATGTATAAACATGATTCAAATCCATGGAGTCAAACTATAGCTATGTCAAAATAAGTTACAGGTTTTGTGGGACACCCTGTATATTTCATTCTTGTTCAACCTAATGCTATATTAGTGTTCCAAACTTTTAAGTAGTTAAGTAGTAAAACTTTGAAGTAGTTAATGCCCCCATTTGATTGTCTTTTTTGCACGATGTGATACTGGCTGTGTAGGATGGGATGTAAAGTATGTTTGTGATGATATTATTGTCATGTATCTGTTTTTGAATTGTCTTCTACTTATCTATTTGTTTACATCATGTGACTGGTGCCGCTGCTAAACTCACGTTTCCTATTGTATTGGTATTATAGTATATACATTGATTACATGATCATCATGTACAGTGACATAATATATAGGGCTCCCGTTTTACCAAGGTTCTACGCTCTTGCCGGGTGGGAGGGCTTTCTTGAGTGTCAGGCACAAATTACTAGTCCCGGGCTGGCCAGCCCTGCGGTGGCCATCGTAGCTTCAAGCCAGTTTAAAGTACTTTCTGTTTCATGGAGGTTTCTTTCTTATTTCTTTCTTACTGGCAAATGCTTCTTCTCCAACAAATTACATTCTAGAATTTGGACATAACTTGGGATCAGTGGTCACACAAGGATCACTAGGGGTCAAAAAGTTATTTTCTCTTAAAAAGCTATTATGCTCCAAAGTTCATCAAAACCTTGCGTAAATAATATCCTCCATGAATTAAATAAACTAGCAGGACGCCCGTTCTTCGAACGGGCTCCTGCTAATAAGTAGCGCCTACCAGAAAGAACACCTACAAAATGAAATAACACATAAGAAGCTGTACGAACATTTATCGCGAAATTGATAAGAATACATTTATGAGTTAAAATATAATGTATAGGCCTATTTCCTTACCTGAAATTGAATGCTTCCCGTCATTACCCCCAGCTATATCCTATAATGGTTTATACTTTTAAGGAACCATACTATTTCATTCCACCTCATGACCCTCCCTGTTACGCAATTTAGTATCAAATTTCTTCATTAACCCCCTGCCACCCAAACCACATTACTTCATTAAACCCCCTCGCCCGGCCCGACCCCACCCGCCCCGTACTTATCTCAACCCTTAAACCTTAACCATCTCCCCAAGCTATCCCATGGCTTATAACCGTAAGGAACCACAGTATTTCTTTCCACCTCGTGACTCTCCCTGTTAGTGTTACGCAATTAAGTATCACATTTCTTCATTAACCCCCTGCCACCCAAACCACATTACTTCATTAAACCCCCTCGCTGGGCCCGCCGTCCCTGCCCCCCCCCCCCCCCCCACCCTACCGCCCGTGCTTATCTCAACCCTCCACCTCGTGACCCTCTCTGTTATAGTGTTACGCAATTTAGTATCGCATTTTTTCAAACCACATTTCTTCATTAGACCCCCTCGCCCCAGCCGTCCCCTCTCCTCCCTGTCCCCGACCGGCTGCCGTTCCCGCCCGCCCTGCCGTCCCCGTCTCCGCCCCGCCCGTGGCTTATTTCAACCCAAAGGCCTAATTAAAACCGTAACCAACTCCTGTGGCGCAGCCTATTTCTCCAATATTTACCCGCCCGCGTTAATAGGGGTGCGTGGGTGTAGTGCGCGTGCGCGTCAACGCGTTATGTGTTACGCGCGCCGACTGCATGGTTACAGTGTACGCATAGAAAAACAGACATGGCCCGTAGAAATAATCTCAAAAGCCGGCTGAAAAGGCCCTGGATTTCCCGCTTTTGCTCATATCTCTGTCAATTCTGTACAGTTTTCAGCCATTTATAGCTTATAACACTCACATTATAATCATCTTTCATCAGTGTAACGTTCACAGCGTTTAGTTGCAAACTGAGAGAGCAGTTTATGGATACATACATACATACACCATAAGACAAATTATAGTATGATTGAAAGGTTATTTGGAGTAACCAGAGGTTATTGACGAATTTGAGACTATTGCTCCTATTTTGACCATTATTATGTTTTGATGAGAGATAAGTCCAAGTGTTGATAATAATGGATCCAAAACATTATAATAATCAAATTGGCTGCCTGTTATGTATTGGTCTTGCTATGAGTTTTAAAATATTGGGCACATGGCCTAAATGAAATAAATGCTCTATTTTGACCAGACTTGTTGCACCTTATGTGGATTGATGAGGGAAGAACAAAAGTTGATTATCGGAGTTCCTTTAGTATACCCTACCACTGCATGTCTTCAATTGGGACTTTTAAAGAACGACCCATGCACTTACACAGTGAAGAATACAAATGGTAGAGTATTCTAAATCTTACCCAATGGCTATATTATATTGTTTGTCTTCATAAAAGTTTCAAAAAGACAATGGTGCCCTCTGTGTCAAAGGTCAGTAAGGGTCAGTAGGTCAAAATATCGAACTACCTGATTTATTCAAAAATTACATTTTCTTTATAAAAAAGTTAATGATATTGCCCTTCTGACACCTGCGGTGATAGGATCAAAGGTGAATAAGTCAAATGTCAAACCAACTTGACTAAAAGGTCTGTGATCTATGATCACAAATATGCTCTAGTTTCATCTTGTTTTTTTGATGAGATGAGACAAATAGCAATCATCACATCCTAGTCAACGGTCAGCAAGTGATGTCAACATGTTATTTGTTGTGTTCCTATTAACCGGACTTGATTCAACTGATGTCTTTTGATGAGATGAAAAAAAATCAATCATCCCCCAGGTCAAAGATCAGGAAGGGTCATTCAAGGTGAAAATGGAAAATGCCAATTTGAACTCTTACAGTACCACAATTTAAGATGTCCTTCGAGGTCAAATTAAGAAATACAAACGTTTCTTTTGACTAGGAGAGTAATAGTTTGTATTGGCTTGCGATTTCATTTGCTGCCAGTGCCACCATTGAATCATGGGACACCAATTCCTGCAACAAATGTTGTAGCCCCGGTTCACAGCGAGAGGTGGATAATCAATAGGAAACAAAAACAGTTCAATGACCCCTTTGACCAAAGGTACCATTCATGGGTCAATTTTTCTAAATATTTCTTTATCACCTTTATCACCAGGCTTTAAGCAAGGCTGAACGATGGCAGACATCTTCCTACAACTATTTGGGGCACTCTGTCTCTTGGCTATAACTCAATCATCAGTTGCCCAAACGGATGGTAGTGAAATCAGCCCCTGCAATTCATGTGGTCAAGGTCCGGGAGGTATTCCGGGCATCCCGGGAGTAGCTGGAGCAGCCGGAATTCCAGGATCTATGGGGAACCATGGATTACCCGGAAGAGACGGGATCGGAATGAAGGGCGAGGCCGGAAGTAAAGGTGATACAGGAGATAGTGGTGAAATGGGAATGGAAGGCCCACCTGGACCTCAAGGACCAAGTGGAGAACGTGGTGATCGAGGTGCTCCAGGTTTGCAAGGTATAGCTGGCAAAGTTGGACCACTAGGTTTGGCTGGAATGGATGGAAATAATGGAGCGATTGGAGATCCTGGATTGAAGGGACAGAAGGGTGAAATAGGTGGAGAATCTAGCGGTCGAAGGTCAGCCTTTTCTGTGGTAAAAACCAGCAGTCAAATTGGCAATACAAATGAAGTACTAACCTTTGACCTTGAAGAAACAAACATTGGTGGACACTTCAACTTGGGTAGTAATAAATTCACCTGTCAGATTCCTGGAACCTATGTGTTCATGTTCACTATCAGTACTGCTTCATATAATCATGACCCGTATATAGATCTTGTTAAAGATGGGGCACAAATTGCAAGAGCCCTGGTCAGGGACAGAGACAGTGGTGTGAGTGTGTTCATACAAGGCAGCCAAAGCATGGTGGTTCAATTGGGTGTGGGCAATAAGGTCTGGCTCAAATTTGGTAGCTCTGGAGAACAAGTATACGGTGATACTTCTAAATTCACAACATTTTCTGGATTCCTGCTGTACGAAAATTAATTTCAAACAAAATTCGGCCCAAAAAGTTCACTGTTGGTCCCGGGGATTTGGTGTGAAAAACAAAGAAAATTAATTTCATGTAACAGATTTTTAAATTATTTTCTCGGATTCAATTTGCTCAAGAAATGCCCAAACTGGAAATGTTTAAATCATTACAGGGAAAATTGTTGGTTGTGTTTATAGCAATATTATGTGATTTTCAATTTTTTTACACTTCTTCTCTCTGATAATGATGTTTGAATTATAATGAAAGACTTGACTGGGCTGGGCTCATAAATCTATATTGACCATATTTTCCGTAAAAAAAACAAATCACAGAACTTTTTCATGTTGACTAAATCACAAAAGAAATCTGCTTTCAATTCAATTTTGGGAATATGTCAACATAGAATTTTAAATTTTCATCATAACTTATTCCCTACTATTATTGTTTTCACTTGTGTATGAATAATAATACCAATAATGTTGATTTATAACACACACTTATCAATCCTACAGGACTGATTTGAAAAGAATTTTCTGAGTTGTGAGTTGTTGAAAATAAACTATCCTGGTTATCCAAGACAGTATGGGCCGTATTCTCGTATAGTTAAACATGGTTTTAAGCTAAACACTCGTCTAACTTTGACTTTAGACACAGCGTTTAACGCCGAAATGTGTCTCACTTTAAACATGGGTACGGGGGTAGTTTAATGCATGTTTAACTAAACTCGCGCACCAACTGTATGCCTTGCATGATCACTCATCCGTCCCCGGTGCAAGCTGACGTGCGGATCGCGTAGTCTTTAAAAGTACCATGTATTTAAGGCATTCGGTCGATATCTATTGTACTCCACTAGGGCCACAATGAATTAAATACCTGTATACAATCAACGCAGGGCCACTCTGGGAACGAGATTTGCAGAGTTTAAAATCGTGTTTTGTTAAACACGTTGTTTAAAGGATAAACTTACGTTTAAGTTAGACACGCGTTTAATTAAACACGGTTTTAAGCTAAAACCGTGTTTAGTACAAGAATACGGTCCTATATTATATGTTTACTCTTCAAACCATGATTTTGAAGTAATTAGGAATTGTATGGCTCTGTAACTCAGAAGATATTTATGATTTATGATCAAAAATGTATATCTACAAGAAAATCTGCTTTCAAAAACAAACAAAAAGGATAGAGGGTGTCCGCTGGAAAATATCGCAATTGTTTAGTTTCTATTAGATGGAAATACTTTTTTTTCATATTATTTAAGAATTTCTGATTTTTGTGTTCAATGAAAAGGTAATAAACCCACTAATGTATTAAGTGTGAATGTTCTTCTTTAACCATACTGTTTGCCTTCCTTCCTTCCTTCCTCTGTGCGGTAACATTGGTGCATATTCCAGTGATCAAAGCTTACTTAATGCAATGCATGCAACTCTATTTTCTAACACAATGGCATAAGGACCAGCGGGATCCAAGTCAAATTTGCAAACTCTGCATCAATCACGAAGATACGCAATGATATCACTTAGGGTAAGGCGACTAAGAGAAACAGGAACAAAAAGATTTACAGGCCCAAACAACCCATGATTTCTCTCTTTAGCTATCTTTTTTTGATTAAAAAAAAGATTTAATGAAGAAAAAACAGACTTGAAAATGTGTTAAAAATTTATTCTCCTTTTGTTTTAGTGATATGCTGTTTTGATAAATTAATCTTGTAAAGGTAAACTTCCATTTCACTCAAGGTATCATGAAGATTAAATAAGTCTGGTGTGAAAGCTCTCTGTTCATATACTTTTATTTGTATATATGCAGAGTATTTCTAATAAGCAGGCATCTGTCCAGAGAAATTTGAAACTATAAGAGAATAATTTTGTTATTTTCACAATTTGGTTTTAGCATTTTCTAAAAATGAGCTTCGTTCGAGAGATACCATTAAAAAATGTTGTGTGTTACAATAACTTGAATTGCATTCATGTGTCTATTTTTGATGAAATGAAAGTCAAATTCTTTGTCATTGTTGAAAGGAATAAAATCATTTTCAGCGTATCCATGTGCATCATGCACCAATCTACAAATTGTATTTGATGTTTCTGCATCGTTTACTTCACACAGGGGTTGCACTTGTGAAGTAAATGATTAAAACGATGCAAAAGACACAAACACCCCAGTAGATCGGTGAGCCATTTATGCTGAAACATGATTTAATTCCTAACTGAACAAACAATCTACACTCCATACACAGAAAAAGTGGAAGGAGCCAATAAGTGCTCCTCTGTTTATGTAGTATTAGTTTTATACATACCTCTTCAGTCTGGAAACGTTTGCATTTTATCCCTAAGATGAACTGCTGCCCAAAATATGCCTTTATTAAAAATCTACATAATTATTTAATTAAGAAAAATCACTTCGGACACCTATACCTCTACATTTAGCCCGATTGGGCTACATACTCCCACTTTGGCAACACGGTATTAGCCCAATCCAGGCAACACCGTTACCCATAATGCATCCTCTTTAACCAATGGTCCAGAGGGGATGAGTATCACAGGGGCCGGAGGTGGGAGCAGACTGAAGAGGTATGTATAAAACTAATACTACATAAACAGAGGAGCACTTATTGGCTCCTTCCAGTTTATTACGTATTATTTATACATACCTCTTCAGTCTGGAAACGTTTGCATAACACACTTGCACCGAACCAGGAGGAGACATAATTTCTCATGCCCTCAACCAGTCCTAAGTGGGTGTCCGAAAACAAACATTCCATGTCGAAGAGATGAGCATAAATAACACTGGCTGTAAGCCAACTGGAAAGATCAAGCCACTCTGAATATATCATATTAGATAGGTGAAGAAGACTGAGCTAAAAAGCAAGGAACGGCCTAGCGCGACATATATATGAAGCATATAAACCTCCCGCTAAAAACCGCCCCACTGTGGAGTAAAGAACAGTAATGGGTTAAACACGACAAATCCAACAATCTTGGGATAAGCTAACCTCCAAAATTCTTGTGAATATAATTGTCGTAATCGGCGTTTTAGTCAAATCAGGGAGAGTCACGTTCTGCGTCTCAGTCAAATCAGGAAGAGTCACAAAAGGCTGAAAAATTAATGCCGCTCATAGCAAGAAAATATGATCTGAAACAAAAAGCGTAACGCCAGCCATGCTAAAAACGGAGGATCTACCGATAGATAATGCGTGAAGATCAGAACAGCGTCTTCCCGAGGCAAGAACCTATGAGAAAAAAGGGGGCTTCATGGTCTAAGACACTCAGAGAAGCCGACTGACAGGGGCTCAAAGGAGACTCGTAGAGTTTGGCTAGAACCAAACAATATACTGATTACTATACTATACTATGTCCATGAATAGGGGAATCAAGGATGAAAACTGAACCGACCTAGGAAAAAGACTATCTGTTCTGTGGGATTCGGACCCACGGTCTTCAGATTATAAATCTGATGCTCTACCGATTTCGCTAACGGAGCACTTATAAATCCAACCTAGATAATGGAGTTTGTATAATGATATACAAATAAGAACCGAAGTCTCTGAGCGCTGGCCCTCATCCGCAGGCCTAACGCGGTCAGGCTACGCACCGCAAGCCAAAAACAGCAGGCGCGCCACGCTGCCGAGGGCAGGCAGATGTCGAGCCCACGAGACCACTCATGGTGGTGACCTGATTAGAGGAGATCAACAACTCTATGATAAAAAATAGAGGGGAAAAAGTAACCCGAATATAAACACTATAATATAATAAAAGTGTTAGATACTAGGGAGGCTAGCTTCTCACAACCATCAAGCTACTCCACTAGCCTTGGTATCAAGCTGGCCGGGCCATTCCAGTTCTACTCTTCATGTACTTAAAAGAACAAAACAATAATACTGAAAAAGTAGAAATATTTGCGAGGTTTTATTTTCGCGAATTATCCTCATCCGCGAAAATATAAACTCGCGAAAATAATGGACTTCCATTGACCTAGTTCACAATTGTTGAAGATCGCGAAAAAATAAGAATAAAAAGATCGCGAAATGCCTGTTAAGTGATGATTATGACCATTTTCGTGAAAATATCCTATCGCGAAAAAAAAATAAAAAATAAAAATAAAAAATAGACTTTTACAGTACCGATATTGATACTGACGAAAGAATAAAAATAGTTTACACTTTTACAGGGATGATGTAAAGCAAAAAGTATGTCGAAAACGACCAATATGTAAACAAAACTAACAGATTAACGCATACCTGGAACTAGTCCGACGACACATGTAATGATGGAGATACACTGCTCATAGTAATCCGAATTCCACCAAAAAATTCCAAGTATCTATAAGAATCCAGCAATGCGTAGAATTGACAATACTTCATCAATGAAGTCAGCTCAATCGGTTGACAGCTCCCACCAATGCCATGCTATAGTAGTGGCTACAATGTAATGCAGCGATAAACAAAGATGGGATCTCCCACGCAGGAAACGGCAGACTAATTCCATATCCAAACCAGTCCATGCGAATTCCTATGAACTAGGAAAATACAGTACGCTATATTCAACCGATGAAAACTGCCTATTATCGCCTGAAGAAAAGAAGATTGTTCATGTCAACGCACATCGAAAGATCGACATTTATAAAGTCCAGCGCATTCTCGCTAAAACAATACCCATAATGCTTTTCGAACGCACATGGTGCAAGGGTCAGACGAAAAGCATGAATGTTAATCTCGAAAACCCAACGAATCGGATTATAGAAAACATTATGGGGGAAAACTTGGACGGAGAAGGGAGCGGAGTCATACTAGTATACCGAAAAATATAGTGAGACGTATATTTGTCGTAGAGATGAGATGCGCAACTGGGTTCCTTCTGCAAAATCTCATATGGTCGAAAAATAAGAAGTCTGTCATATGAATAAATGACAACAAGGGCCTTCGACCGAAAATAAAATCCCTGGCTAGTCGATTGAGAATCTAAAGCTCTATCGACTGAGTGATTTCGAATCTCGAAATAGGCAAATCCTGGTCATAGACCCAGAATATCGCAACCATCTCACATGTCCAGCGCTCCCCCCCCCCCTCATTTCCGAATGGAACCGGAGGGTAACGTCCCGAATGACCACCGCCAAACTCAATGACCTCGAGGAAGAAACCGAGGGAGCATTGACTCTCCAAACAAAACACTAAAAAATAGAAGGATCCAAATGGATCTAGACCACAGAGACGGCGATTGAAAAACGTATACTCAGCAAACTGACCGATTTCAAACACCTACAAGCGGGCGACATACCCCCAGTAGATTAAATCGTATGGGAGGATTAGGGTAGAAAGAAATTACCCCTCTGAACATGAGACAAATACACACAAAATCATCTGCCGTGGGTGATTGGTGAAGAGGATGTTGAGACTATATCAGCGTTCTCTAAGGTTTAAACCTTAAGAGTGAATTTTTTCTAGATTGACAAACTTTTGGACACACATTTTTTAGATTTTGCCTTAAGTTTGGGAGGTGAAAGACATTTAGTAGTTATGTAAAAATATGGTATTAAAAAATTCAGCAACCCTCTGTTGCCATGGTAACAAGCCTATCTTGTTTTAGGTCATTTTAGGGGGAAATTCTCCTAATTATACTGATTTCAGCAACAAAAAAAGTCAAAGTTTGGCAGAACCCTACACCAAGGTGGTACATCTTTTGCCCAAACTGACTTCATGAATGAGTTGCCCTATCTCTGGTCTAACAACCAACCGATTTAAATAAGTCAGTGTTGCCATATTGATAGCCTGTTGCCATGTTCAAATATCACATTTTGAGGCAGTTCAAAAAGTCAGATATTACTAACCGACTTCGGGTAGCTACAGTTCCCCTCGAGGTGATTTGTTTTTCTTTGTGCTTTGTTTTTATAACAAGGACCTAATACCCTTTGAGTTAATTCCAGAAAAAAAATGGGGAAACCCGGCACTTACGAATCACGTGACCTGAAGTCACATGAACCAATTTACGGGAAATGGCATAGCCGGGTATATATGGGGGTTACCGTGTACCCCAAGGACTCCCCCAAACAACTTTTTTTTTACTTCCTTCATTGTCCTAAAACATATTCACTATGTTACCAACATGATTTTAGTATGCTAAGGGATTATTCAAGATGGCGTCAAAAATAGCCACCAAAAGGTCAAATTTCCTAAAATGACATTATATCAATCATAATCGGGATCAAAATGTATGGTGAAAGTATAGTTTTAATAGTGGGACGTAAGTATTAGACCACTAGGAACTCATATCGAGTACTTTTGCTTTGATAACATACCTAAATCCAAGATGGCCGCCAAAATGGCTGCCAAAAATGCTAAAATTCCATACATTTGGCATATATCAGCCCAACATGTATGATCAGAGTATAGTTTTAACAATTTAATGTATGTATTAGACCCCTAGAAGCTCACATGCGGCATTTTGGTTTTGTTTACAAATCTTAAATCCAAAATGGCCGCCAGAATGATGGCCAAAATTGGTCAAAAGTCCATAAAATGACATAATAATATCAAAATGAATGATGAAAATATAGTTTTTAACAATGGGATGTACTTATTATATCACTAGTAACTCATAATTAGTATTTTTGCTTTGTTAACATAATTGAAATCCAAAATGGCTGCCAAAATGAGTCCCAAAAGGGCTGCTAAAATTGTCAAATTCCATATATTATAAGGATATAACAACCAGAATGTATGATAAAAATATAGTTTTAACAATGGGATGTATGTATTGTATTAGAACACAAGTAACTCATATCCAGTATTTGTGCTTTGTTAACATACTTAAATCCAAAATGGCTGCCAAAATGGGTCCCAAAATGGCTGCAAAAATTGTCAAATTCCATATTAAAGATAGGATACTATCAACCAGAATGTACGATGAAAATATTGTTTTAACAACGGGATGTATGTATTAGACCACTAATAACTACTATCCAGTATTTTTGCTTTGTAGTAACATACTTTAAATCCAAAATGGCCGCCAGAATGATGGCCAAAATTGGTCAAAATATTAACCAAGATGTATGATGAAAATATGGTTTTTAACAATGAGATGTATGTATTATTTCACTAGTAACTCAAATCCAGTATTTTTGCTTTGTTTTATTAACATACCTAAAATACATAATGGCTGCCCAAATGGGTCCCAAAATGGCTGCAAAAATTGTCAAATTCCATAAGATAGGATACTATCAACCAGAATGTACGATGAAAATATAGTTTTAACAATGGGATGTATGTATTAGACCACTAGTAACTACTATCCAGTATTTTTGCTTTGTAATAACATACTTTAAATCCAAAATGGCCGCCAGAATGATGGCCAAAATTGGTCAAAATTCCCTAAATTGACATAATATTAACCAAGATGTATGATGAAAATATGGTTTTTAACAATGAGATGTATGTATTATTTCACTAGTAACTCATCCAGTATTTCTGCTTTGTTAACATACTTAAAATACAAAATGGGTCCCAAAATGAGTGCAAAAATGGGTCCCAAAATGACTGCAAAAATTGTCAAATTCCATAAAATAGGATGATATCAACCAGAATGTACGATGAAAATATAGTTTTAACAATGGGATGTAAGTATAAGACCACTAGTTACTACACTATCCAGTATTTTGCCACCAAAATGGTCGTTGTAGATGTAAAAATAGTCTATTTGGGGTATTGGTATTACATAGTATGGTCATTTACAATACAACACAATTTGTTTAGGTCATTTAACATCAACTTAACCATCTGGCAGCCATTTTGAAAACTGAAACAGAATAAAAATTGTCACAGAGGTGGGTCTTATATCTAAACGCAATAGCTTAGCAGTTTAGAACATACTATTTGGCGAATGTGATGCAAAATACACACTCATTTTGGAAACCATTTTGGATTTTAAGTATGTTATCAAAGCATAAATACTGGATATGAGTTACTTGTAGTCTAACACATACATGTACATATACATTCCATTGTTAAAACTATATTGTCGTCATACATTCTGGTCGTTATTATCCTTATCTTATGGAATTCAACAATTTTAGCAGCCATTCTGGGACTCATATTGGCAGCCATTTTGGATTTTAAGCATGTTAACAAAGCAAAAAAAACTGGATATGAGTTAATAGTGATATAATAAAATTAATACATCCCATTGTTAAAAACTATATTTTCATCATTCATTTTATTAATATTATGTCATTTTACCAATTTTGACCATCATTCTGGCGGCCATTTTGGATTTAAGATTTGTAAACAAAGCAAAATTGCAGCATATGAGCTTCTAGGGTCTAACACATACATCCCATTGTTAAAACTATACTCTGATCATGCTGGGCTGATAAATGCCACATGTTTGTAATTTTAGCATTTTTGGCAGCCATTTTGGCGGCCATCTTGGATTTAGGTATATTATCAAAGCAAATGTAATCGATATGAGTGTCTAGTGGTCTAATACATACGTCCCACTATTAAAACTATACTTTCACAATATATTTTGATCCCGATTTTGATCGATATAGGCCTAATGTCATTTCAGGAAATTTGACCTTTTGGCGGCCATTTTCGACGCCATCTTGAATAACCCCTTAGCATACCCAAATCATTCTGGTAACATACTGAATATGTTTTAGGACAGTGAAAAGAAGTAGAAAAAAGTTGTTTGGGGGAGGCCTGGGGGTGCACGGTAACCCCCCATATATACCCGGCTATGCAATTTCCCGTAAATTGGATCATGTGACTTCAGGTCACGTGATACGCAAGTGCCGGGTTTCCCCATTTTTTTTCTTGAATTAACTCAAAGGGTATTAGGTCTTTGTTATAAAAACAAAGTACAAAGAAAAACAAATCACCTCGAGGGGAACTGTAGCTACCCGAAGTCGGTTAGTAATATCTGACTTTTTCAACATCCTCAAAATGTGCTATTTGAACATGGCAACAGGGTATCAATATGGCAACACTGACTCATTTAAATCGGTTGGTTGTTAGACCAGAGATAGGGCAACTCATTTATGAAGTCAGTTTGGGTAAAAAATGTACCACCTTGGTGTAGGGTTCTGCCAAACTTTGATTTTTTGTTGTTGCTGAAATCAGTATAATTAGGAGAATTTTCTCCTAAAATGACCTAAAACAAGATAGGCTCGTTACCATGGCAACAGAGGGTTGCTGAATTTTGTAATACCATATTTTTACATAACTACTAAATGTCTTTCACCTCCCAAACTTAAGGCAAAATCTAAAAAATGTGTGTCCAAAAGTTTGTCAATCTAGAAAAAATTCACTCTTAAAAGCCCAGAAGACTAAAAATAGTAACGAGATACTGAGCCCTACGTCTGACCGATTCAGGTTCGAGCCTCAACATTGGGTTTTGTTCTTGTTTGATTCATGGTTAGAAAAACATGATTACAGATCCGACGCTCTAAACCTTAGAACCACGGAGAGAGCGTCACTACCAGGCCTACATGGCCTTGACAGCGTAGGTAATAAGCGGGCCCACTCTTTCATGTTGAAAAAGTAACCAGTGAAGGAGGAATTGGTTTCGCAATCGAAGCCAAAACCCGCTAGACTGAGCCCACTGTCAGATAGATGTCATAGTATCTTAACTGAAAGAAACCGACTGGTCACCGACCGCGTAAGATTCGGATAGTTGAAAAGAATCAACATAATCCACCTTCTGTCCAGTAACTCTGTCATAATCAAATTCAACTCTCAGTTGAAAATGAAGAAACCGAAAACCCGCCAGGTTGGGCTCACTATCAGATCGTCTAAGTACATTAGCAGGAAACACTGATAGACTGTCCTCTAACTGCGATCAGACATACAGCGTGTTTTTACTGAAGAAAAAAAGCAGGCATATGACTGCTAACGGATTAAAATCCCCAAGTAAAAACACACCACCACCGGCATTTGCCCGCTCATACCGGTTTATTTCTCCTGGATTTTAGATGCCTTTTATCCTTCGAAACCAAGGATAATAGCGGTTGAAACCGGTTAGGAAAAGCAGTCTTTCGTCAGTATAAACACGCACGGTTCCTGCTCAGCGCGTTTGCCGGTGGAAAAGCGGAAGTGGGCACACGATGCACGATCACCTGACAATTAAATGCAAACAGATGTGTATGACCTTTCGCTGGCATTTATTATAATGAGGTCAGCGGCAGCCGGCAAGTTTGTTTATAGAACTGCAATAAAAACACGTCTCTCACACGAGCAACCGGCTTTTATCCTGCTTTTTATAAGACGGGTAAAAGCCGGTTTGCTTAATAAAAACACACTGATGGACTGTTAATCTGAGTAAACCCAGTCTTCATCTTGATCGTAATCCCCTTGATCATCTTCCCCATCCTCTACTTCTAAATGTAGAGTGAGACGAATCAATAGGCTGAACATATAAAGGGTGTTCAGTGGTGCAGTTAGCCCCTCGTTGAATAGGAAAAGGGTTAATCTGGTTAAGATTAGCCCTGCGGTTAGACTCCCTTTGTTCAACGGAGGGATAAGTGGTACGCTTATCCACTTGGTCAGACCCTCCTCGATAATCTCGATTGATCATCGGGGTAGGATAATTACTTCTCTGTCTTTGAGAAGCATAGTTTCTGAACAACAACCATTCAGCAAACTCATCTGACCCAGACGGAGTTAGTCGAGTTGTCTCACCGTGTGATACATTTAGCCCTTGAGTGCTAACACGGTTACGGATGTTAACATCGGAACTCGAGCGTAACTGACTCTGATGACGTGAAACAGTGTCAGACTGACTATTTTGTTGATCGTAATACAACAAGTCAGATGAACGATTGACTAGATCGTTTGTTTGAGGGTTATTCAGACTATTCTGTCTCACTTGAGCCAGATCCGAAATTTGCCTAGGATCACTGCCGTGACGGATATCGTCACGACTTGATTCATATCTAGGACTTTTGCCTGAACCCTTAACCGAGAAGTATGTCTCACGATTAATAGGGGAAACAGGGCTTAGAGCGTAACTGACTCTGATGACGTGAAACAGTGTCAGACTGACTATTTTGTTGATCGTAATACAACAAGTCAGATGAACGATTGACTAGATCGTTTGTTTGAGGGTTATTCAGACTATTCTGTCTCACTTGAGCCAGATCCGAAATTTGCCTAGGATCACTGCCGTGACGGTTATCGACACGACTTGATTTATATCTAGGACTTATGCCTGAACCCTCAACCGAGAAGTATGTCTCACGATCGATAGGGGTGACAGGACTTTTGCCTGAACCCTCAACCGAGAAGTATGTCTCACGATCGATAGGGGTGACAGGACTTTAGGGCACTACCCTCTTTGTTCGTGGCGTTGAGTTGTGTTAGAACTCCAACCCCACGGGAGCTGGAAATCTGGCCGTGTCTATTATTAAATGCCAGAGATCTAGTATCGTCAGATACGCTCCCTTCATAACAACCAGTGTGCCCGACTAAAATCTCCCGCTGAGTAGAGAGATTTTGAGTCTTGGTTGCAGATCGGATTTGAAACGCCTCTTTAGAGGGTTCAATATCCTGAGAAACCTGTGAGTTACCACAAGAAGAATTCAAGGACCCGTTAACCTGTAGCTGATGATTGTGATCATCTTTTTCAGCATAGGGAGTACGGACCTGAAGACTATCGGTTTCAATGACACGAATTAACTGGGGCGTGGTGCCCTCGGGAGATTTCTTAGCCTTATCCAAAACGGCTTTAGAATTATCTCCTGCGATGCAAACAATATCATCGCTATTATACACCTATCAGTTGTAAGACGCACCCTATGACCCCCGGGAGTGGTGCGTCACTTTACCGAGGTGCGTCGACTTCTCATGTACCATGACGCACCCTGTGTCAAAAAAACGACGGACCATTGCCTTCCAAATACGCACCCTCCGTCAATTTTTGGACGCACCATTGGTGGATTCTGACGGACCATGACGACGCACCCCGTCGTCAGATATCGTTGACTATAACTGGATAAAACACGATGACTACTGGAAATGAAACTACTTTTAATTCACGGGGGATCTGCCCTTATTCGATGTTGTCAACCCTGGCCCTCGAATAATTATATAGACTCCGGACCGGGACCGGGATGGACCATGGACGGAATCAAGAGGAGAACTTTTATATGCACAATGTTATGTCTGACTGGTCTGGTCTAAAATTCATAAAATATTTAACTGATTATCATAAACGTCAGGATGAGGATGAAACAATTTCGAGAACATTCTGCCCATTCTGCTTTCGACCCGTTCAGTGGCGTAACCAGGAGGTGGGGGTGGGGTGGGGGACTGGGGGTGGGGGACTGGGGGTGGGGTGGGGTGGGCGGCGGGGCATCCTTCATCCCTTTATGTTATACATGTAGGCTTGCGCTTATGCAATAAGGTAAGTAGAAAATTGGGTTCTCGAACGGTGTATAACCAAAATTGGGTTCTCGAAAGTGTATTTAAACATTTGAACTTCGGATTGGAAATTACACCTTCTATAAACCATCAAAGGATTGAAGGGAGCACTTTAAAAATACCAAAAACATTTCTAATTTAATCATCAATATCACCCATATACTTCGAGAAAAGGCATCTAAAAAGGCGGAACATACACGTACCGCTATTGTGATAAGTCCCCCCGGGGCTCCCCCCTCCCACCGTTATGCCCCCCCCCAAATGAAATTACAAACTCGATGTGAACTTTTGTAAACTAAAACAAATAGTCAGATATGCCCCCCCCCCCCCTGATGATCCATATGCGATGCCCCCTAAATTTGACTAAAATTGCATGGACAATACGGCCACGGGTGATTACGAGTGGTTCCCCCGGTAGAGTAGTCTCAGGCCAAGACCCGGGGGGGGGGGGGGGGGTTACTCGCCTAAGATGGTATACGGGGGCGTGCCGCTCTATCTAATGGGTAGCTTTTTGGGCACAAAATCCCTAAACATAGAGTATGATTTTGTGCTGGAAATCCCTAATGATGGGGTCACTTTTTACAAGTGGGTCTATTTTCGCGATTTTTGTGTCTATTTTCGCGAAAATTTGCAAAAATTAGGTCTATTTTCCCGATAATTTGCGAAAATTGGGTCTAACATGAAGCAAAACCCCTAAAAATGGGTACCATTTTTTCCAAAAACACCCTGAAAGGGTAGGGGTTTTGAATCTCCAGCGGCACCCCCCCCCCCCCCCCCCCCCCCCGACCAAACCAAATCCGAGTACCGGGGGCTGTGGCCTGTGATCAAGGGAGTGGTCATAACCAGTCATATCGGAGACTGTCATTTCATTTCGGTGATTTCGGTGATGGGGACAACAGTGGCGGATCCAGGATTAAAATTTACGGGGTGGGGGGGGGGGGGGGCTGACCAAGACTGTTTTGTAATTGGTACCAAATCGTAAAAGGTCCCCAACATGAAAGGTACAGTGGTACACAAAAAAAGGTATATTGTCAAATTTTACGAGGGGCATCCGCCAACCCCCCCCCCCCCCCACCCCCCTCCCCTGGACGGTGTATCCGCCACTGGACAGGGTGGAAAGCCTGGCAGGGGATGCCCCGGCTCTCAGCTGGGCCTGGCCTCGAATGTATTTTAAATACATTCGAGGCCAGGTGTTAAGGGTTGTTAATAACAACCCTTAACACCATTTGGCCTTATTTCCGGGCGGCTGGGCTCTATTAAAAATAGTGTTTTGTTTTGTTCAAATCAAATATCTCCCAGTTTTTTTTCTCTCTTTTAATACCCGACTTTTTGTTGTTTGATGTCTGTGTCCGTGAGCTTGATTGACAAATAATGTGTGACCTTTCTTCGGGGGGGCGGTGGGAGGGTACTCGCCTAAGCGGTGGCGCTACATGTAGTGCCGCTTAGTCGCTTTTTGCTAAAAAAAACACATAATGGGGTATGATTTTGTGATGGAAAATCTCTAAAAATAAAAAAATTGCCCCATTTGCTACAGATGGTTCTATTTTAAAATCCTTACAAATGGGTATATTTTCACGAATTGCGAAGATTGGGTCTAGTTTTCCACAAAGAAAATCATATAAATGGGTGTATTTTCGCGAATGCGAAATTTTGGTCTATTTTCCAGATAATTTGCGAACGGGGTCTATAAATGAAGCAAAATCCTTAGAAATGGGTACCGTTTTTTCAAAAAATCACCTTTTAGAAATGGGTAGGCCTATGTTTTTTTATTTGAATCTCCTGTCGCACATCCCCGACCAAATTCAATTCCGGGGGCCTGTCCTACTACCTCTGTGTTCTTAGATTGTTCTGCGCTTGTGCGGAAGAGCGCAATGCTGATCCCCTATCTTATACCATGAAGATGCTTGTATACGTGACACTTCTCTTAAAATGAAAGGTTCTCGGTCTACTGCGGTTCCTTGTTTTTTTCGTTTGCCAAACTCTTGTATTGATGATCGAGTGATTTCAGGCATTTTAGAACATGCGGTATAAAATATCGGAGTGATGTTTGCGGTATTAAAGTGGAGCCTGGTTGGCGGTATTAAGGAGTTATGTGGTATAGTAGCCCTATAGCGTATATTTAAAGGTCGTATTTTGTTGTTCGTAAACAGATGTACACTGTGACGCACCCATGTAAAGTGACGGACCTTGACGCACCCTCCGTCATTTTTTTGACGGACCAAAGGCTGCCACTGACGTACCCTCCGTCAACATTTTTTGGTAAACGACGCACCCACGACGCACCTCTCCCGGGGGTCATAGGGTGCGTCTTACAACTGATAGGTGTATTAGTATGAGTTATACATGTATTAGAAACAGAACGGGTGGAATGACGGGAGTCGGCCATAGTGGCGACCAAAAGGGCATCCATATTGTCCCAATGAGAAGGGGATACCGATCGACACAGTTTGCATGGCTTAACACGGTTGCATCTGCGATGCAGAACGCAAGAAGGGTGTTTATCACCCGGCAAAAGTTCAATCCCGCACTTACACGACCTCATAATTCTGAACAACACGCTTAATCAATAAGATGAAAACTAGAGTCCAAAATACCAATCCAAAAATCTCGCGCACAGAGATTAAATTATCAAATATAAACCCTGAAGTAGTAAGTTAGCTAAATTGAGTTAACAATAGGGAAGCAGAGTCAAGGATCAATACTGACGAAGCTGTCAAGCTAATACTATTAAGCACGATTTGAAAGGAAATCCAGTCTGAAAGGAATCAAACGGGATAAGTTTGTGAACAATCAATCAAATCATTTTGAAACAGGAAGGGTCAAAGACCACTTCTCTTGTGGAAACATATCAATAATCAGAATATAACGTACTTTTAATCAATTGTAGATGTATAAGGGTTAAAATAAGCACTATTCATGTTATTGATTGAAATCCAGGGATACTTAATATCGACTATTTTATGGTGGTCAGAGACCACTACAAAAAGGGGGGGGGGGGATCAGATCAATAAACCATTATGGCAATCATGTATGATATAGTATAATATAAAAACATGTTATGATAAGAACTCCGCTAAAGTCGATAATCTAAAAACCGCAATAAACACATATAAAATCAAGCTAGTGATAGAGATATGACTTGTAGGTAATAGATAGAAGTACCGCTCATACACAAAAAACCCAATGAGTGAGTTGAGAATCAACGGACGTTAACGGGTATGTGTATCATGTTGGAATGCATTACACATTAGAAAAAATACCAACCGGGAAATGGTATATCTAACGATGTCCAAACCCACGGAATAGGATAAGTGTATCATATTAGAATGCATTACACATGAAAAAACTATCGTGAAGATAGCTGAGAAATGGAATAGGCCGACCTCATGGAGAATAAAACCACGCGGTCAAAGACCACTACGAGTGTCGGCCGCCATTTTAAAATTGCGAAAGTAAAAATAGAATAAAAATGTTTGAACCTAAAGGTCCTAAAAAATGGTGAAAAAGACCGTCCGACGGACGGCCTAGGCATTTAAGATATGGGACTTACGCAAATTCCAATTAAGGGCGCATAGTAATAGACTATGCGCCATCTATACAGGGCAAAACCTACTTGATATGAACCTTCTGTTTTTATATCCACCGTAAGATTGTTAGGTTATCCACCGGAGGACTAGAAAAACACGTCCACCATCGTTTCGCCCAAAGGTTAAAGAGGATGCATTATGGGTAACGGTGTTGCCTGGATTGGGCTAATACCGTGTTGCCAAAGTGGGAGTATGTAGCCCAATCGGGCTAAATGTAGAGGTATAGGTGTCCGAAGTGATTTTTCTTAATTAAATAATTATGTAGATTTTTAATAAAGGCATATTTTGGGCAGCAGTTCATCTTAGGGATAAAATGCAAATGTTTCCAGACTGAAGAGGTATGTATAAATAATACATAATAAACTGGTTATTTTCAAGGTATCATTTTTCATTTGGACACCCAAGATTTCCTTTGACTACGTCTCTTTTTTACGAGTCTGTTCTGCTGAACTCCCGGGGTGCTCAGTGGTCATAACAGGGGGGGTATCGGGCGCATCCAAGGACATTCAAAAAGTACCCTAAATAAGTGTGTGTTTTAACAGTATTTTACATACCCTAAGCAAGTAATATCAGTATTTCCAATACCCTAAATAAGTAGTCAAAATATTTTGATACCCTAAACAAGTAGTCAAAATATATTGATACCCTAAGCAAGTAATTTGAATAGTTTAAACCTCTTGTGAGTACTTGTATGATACATTTCAAATCCATTTTTCCTTCCCTAAAGACTAAAAGTATTATGAAACAAATGCCGAGCTGATCTATCAGATCACTTATCCGACGGAGCCTCCCACCATGTATCATGGCTATTTATAATCCTCACGGGGCAAATAAGGACCCTAAATACGTAAGCCAATTATGTGACAAGTATACCCTTTTTCTTAATTTTGCTTGTTTTGATACCCTACTCGCGTTAATGTACGTCACATGGCCCGGCTTGAAAAACTACCCTAATTACGTGAGTTTCTGGCCCGGGGTGCTCAGTGGTCATTACAAGAGGGGTATCATGCGTGTCCAAGAAATCACGTAATTAGGGTAGTTTTTCAAGCTGGGGCACGTTACGTACGTAACGTGAATAGGGTATCAAAACAAGCCAAATTAAGAAAAAAGGGTATACTTTTTAAATCATTGCCTTTCGTATTTAGGGTCCTTATTTGCTCCATGAGGATTATAAATAGCCATGTTGCATGGGCGAGATATATTTCTCAAATTGTATCCTTCGCAAGTGATCTGATAAATCAGCTCGGCATTTGTTTCATAATACTTTTAGCTTTAGGGAAGGAAAAAAGGGTTAAAATGTGTCATACGCGGTAAGAGGTTTAAATTATACAAATAACTTGCTTAGGGTATCAAAATATTTTGAGTACTTGTTTAGGGTATCAAAATATTTTGAGTACTTGTTTAGGGTATTTATTGGAAATACTGATATTACTTGCTTAGGGTATGTAAAATACTGTGCCATACTCGTTTAGGGTGCTTTTTCACATTAACACGATTACGTATTTAGGGTACTTTTTGAAAGTCCTTGGACGCGCATGATACCCCCTTGTAATGACCACTGAGCACCCCGGGGTTTCTGGACACGCCTAATACCCTCTTGTAATGGTCACTGAGCACCCCGGGACTGAACAATCCATGTCTCCAAGCAACCCTGTTGTTTACATCAGCTTGATTTCACCCATCAACAAAGTACAAAGTGTGATTTGCTTGGTTACTTATAATACTAGATTTAAGTGTTTTATGTGTCATTGAATAAGTGTCAATTACTGGTAAGCAAACACATGTTATTGTCCGTGTAAACAAGATAAGGAATACACACATCTGTGGCTATATATGGATTTCTATACATTTGTTCTTTGTTTTATGATCTTTATGTTTTTAAACACGCTCCACCACCTGCAGCTAGACCAAGAATGCAAATCAAAATGATATAGTTGGCAATTTCCATGGCAACCAGAAGGATGACAAGTCACTGCCAACGGTCATGGCAACCAAAAGGATGTCATTTGGCAATGCCATGATGCTAAATTGACAAGCCAATGTACCTAAAGATGCAAATGAAGATTGTCATGTCAGATATTTGGCAAAAATAATAATAAAACATTTTCAGTGATCGAATTAGATATAGATACACTATAAACTTTATATATACTTTGTTCTGGACTTAAGTTTATTGTAGGCTAGAATCCTGTGTCTTATCTCTCTACAAGACATTCCATGACACTTGATCCTTTGATACGCTGCCAGACCATTTGGGACCCGCATCAAAAGGGGGCGTTTGTCAGCAGTATGCATTTTTAAATATTTAGGAATTAAAGCATATGACAAAAAAGGAAGAAAGATCAAGGAATTTCCACATAGCATTTCAAATAAAATCTGAATGCATTGAACAAATGTATCAAGTGAGGTGTCATTTTAAAGCTTTCAAAATATACTTATACATGAAAACAAATCTAATTTTTCATTCTGAATTACAAAAGCCCCTTTTTGACATGATTTATTTTGCCTGTTGAATGTGTCTTGGATATGACAGATTTTTGTATTCAACTGTGACCAATCTGAACAGATGGTGATCGTATTGTTTAACCCCAAGGATATGAAGGTGCTAATTGGCATGCAGTTCAGTTCAGTTCAGTTTATTTTCCACAAATGCAAGACCATTTGGCCAATTGAATACCATACTCATTGACCTTAAAAGATGTCCCTGGCAATTGTGATGCTAATCAGAATAATGTCACTTGCACATATAAAAGGTTGTCACTTGCAAATGTCACGCAAAGCAAAGGATGCATTGGCAATTGTCATGCCATTTGCAATTGTCATGCCAAATGGCAATCGTCTCGCTGATCAAAATCGTATCCATTATCACCAGGGGTGTTGTGTGTCCCTGTGATGCCACCAAACATTAGTTGGTGAGGGGAACTAGCTCATAATAAGAAGTTCAGTAACACATCGCAATATGTTTCAGCTACATAGTTTATTAGCAAGAGGTAGAAGTGCAGAGGTATGGATCAACCCATGTTGTTACTCGAAGTGTCGTACAGAGATCTATCTAGAAACTACTAAACTAAATTCACTTTACATCTACCTTATATCTAAATGCTTACAATGCACACTTTCACTATGCCACAGGAACATACTGACTTCCTGTGGTGACTTATTTGATTCATGTATTTTGACCAATCACATCCCTCAATGTGATGTAATACATGTAACTGGTGCCTACTAGTACATATGCATGTTCTAAGAAGTTCAACTACCCATTTATAAATTCTAGGAAAGGTTTAAGATGGATTATCTACCCCAAGACGGAAGTAGGAACAATGACAGAACAAAGCCTCTACCCACACAAGGTGCCCATAACATTCATGTTTACATATCAGCGCATTTCTCAGAAACCAGCCTACGTCATAACATTCCTTCTTTAATTTAATCCTGTTTGGCCTTCTCTGGGGATAATCCCTTCTAGTAACATGTTTTGTATTGAAGTCATCCTTACAACTTGTAAATACAAGGCGGTTCTCGAACGGCGCGTCTCGCCTGTTCATCAAAAGTGACTTGAAAGAAATGATGATGAAACATATGATACAATGTAGCACTGTCACAGAGGTATGTAGTTAATGCAAGGGATGTAATACCTTGAAAAATTTAATCAACAAAAAGAACACACCAACCCCCTTCCCTACACCAAATCACATCAAGATAGGCCTTACAGATCTTATTAGACCCCAGATGACCTCTGATGACCTTGAAAATTTAATCAGCAAAAAGAACACACCAACCCCCTTCCCGCCACCAAATCACATCAAGATAGGCCTTACGGATCTTATTTGACCCCAGATGACCTTGAATGACCTCCGATGACCTTGAAAATTTAATCAGCAAAAAGAATACACCACCCCCCTTCCCTCCACCAAATCCGATCAAGATAGGCCTTACTGATCTATTTGACCCCATATTTGACCCCGATGACCCCGACAAATTAATCAACAAAAAGAACACACCACCCCCCTTCCCTCCACCAAATCCCATCAAGATAGGCCTTACTGATCTATTTGACCCCATATTTGACCCCAGATGACCCCGAAAAATTAATCAACCAAAAGAACACACCACCCCCCTTCCCTCCACCAAATCCCATCAAGATAGGCCTTACTGATCTATTTGACCCCCGATGACCCCGAAAAATTAATCAACAAAAAGAACATACCATCCCTCTTCCGTCCACCAAATCCCATCAAGATAGGCCTTACTGATCTATTTGACCCCATATTTGACCCCCGATGACCCCGAAAAATTAATCAACAAAAAGAACACACCACCCCCTTCCCTCCACCAAATCCCATCAAGATAGGCCTTACTGATCTATTTGACCCCCGATGACCCCGAAAAATTAATCAACAAAAAGAACATACCATCCCTCTTCCATCCACCAAATCTCATCAAGATAGGCCTTACTGATCTATTTGACCCCATATTTGACCCCCGATGACCCGAAAAATTAATCAACAAAAACACACCACCCCCCTTCCCTCCACCAAATCCCATCAAGATAGGCCTTACTGATCTATTTGATCCCATATTTGACCCCCGATGACCCCGAAAAATTAATCAACAAAAAAAACACACCACCCCCCTTCCCTCTACCAAATCCCATCAAGATAGGCCTTACTGATCTATTTGACCCCATATTTGACCCCCGATGACCCCGAAAAATGAATCAACAAAAAGAACACACCATCCCTCTTCCGTCCACCAAATCCCATCAAGATAGGCCTTACTGATCTATTTGACCCCATATTTGACCCCCGATGACCCCGAAAAAATAATCAACAAAAAGAACACACCATCCCTCTTCCGTCCACCAAATCCCATCAAGATAGGCCTTACTGATCTATTTGACCCCATATTTGACCCCCGATGACCCCGAAAAAATAATCAACAAAAAGAACACACCACCCCCCTTCCCTCCACCAAATCCCATCAAGATAGGCCTAACTGATCTATTTGACCCCATATTTGACCCCCGATGACCCCGAAAAAATAATCAACAAAAAGAACACACCACCCCCCTTCCCTCCACCAAATCCCATCAAGATAGGCCTTACTGATCTATTTGACCTCATATTTGACCCCCGATGACCCCGAAAAAATAATCAACAAAAAGAACACCCCATCCCTCTTCCCTCCACCAAATCCCACCAAGATAGGCCTTACTGATCTATTTGACCCCATATTTGACCCCCGATGACCCCGAAAAAATAATCAACAAAAAGAACACCCCATCCCTCTTCCCTCCACCAAATCCCACCAAGATAGGCCATACTGATCTATTTGACCCCATATTTGACCCCCGATGACCCCGAAAAATTAATCAACAAAAAGAACACACCACCCCCCTTCCCTCCACAAAATCCCATCAAGATAGGCCTTACTGATCTATTTGACCCCATATTTGACCCCCGATGACCCCGAAAAATTAATCAACAAAAGAACACCCCCCTTCCCTCCACCAAATCCCATCAAGATAGGCCTTACTGATCTATTTGACCCAATATTTGACCCCTGATGACCCCGAAAAATTAAGAACAAAAAGAACACACCATCCCCCTTCCCTCCACCAAATCCAATCAAGATAGGCCTTCTGGATCTTATTTGACCCCCGATGACCTTGAATGACCTCTGATGACCTTGAAAATTTATTCAGCAAATAGAACACACCACCCCCCTTCCCTCCACCAAATCCCATCAAGATAGGCCTTACTGATCTATTTGACCCCATATTTGACCCCCGATGACCTTGAATGACCTCCGATGACCTTGAAAATTTAATCAGCAAAAAGAACACAACCACCCCCTTCCCTCCACCAAATCCCATCAAGGTCAGCAGGATCTTATTTGACCCCATATTTGACCCCGATGACCTTGAATGACCTCCAATGACCTTGAAAATCTAATCAGCAAAAGAACACCCCACCCCCTTCCCTGACATCAAGTCCCATCAAGATAGGCCTTACGGATCTCTAGATATCGCGTCACAACGCGTCTCAAAAGTTTTAAGCATATTTGACCCCGATGACCTTGTATGACCCCTGATGACCTTGAAAAATCAATCAGCAACAGAACGCACCACCCCCCTTCCCTCCACCAAGTCCCATCACGATAGGCCTTACGGATCTCCAGATATCGCGTCACAAAGGTATTTCTTAGCACACGGCTGACGGCATACGGCGGACGGCATACGGCATATGGCGGACGCCGGACAGAAATAGTGATAACATAGTCTCTTTCTGATTACATCAGGCGAGACAAAAATTGTGAGATAGGCTTTTACGACGGGTATTCATAATATAAGTTAAAAGTTTAACGGGTTCGCCGTCGGACGAGTTTTAATCTGTCAAGCTTTCGTCACGATTAGCTCTGACTTCTTCAGGACAAAATTATTATAATATTAAACAAAACATAGAGATTGCCACTTCTCTTATTATCATCATTTGGGCTGCCCCTTGCCCATTGATTTGAGAGTAGGTGCCTTTTCCTACTTGTGAAAGAATTGGTGGCTCTGAAAAGAGCCGTTCAGATGGATTGCCGCTTCCACTGAACACGTAGGTTGCCCTTTCCTACTTGTGAAAGAATTGGTGGCTCTGAAAAGAGCCGTTCAGATGGATTGCCGCTTCCACTGAACACGTAGGTTGCCACTGGCCTACTATATATATAAATTTGGTTCTAATAGAACCTCTTTCCCCTTGACCAATGGAAATAACGTAGAACAATGGTCGCATTAAATAGTCGCATTTATAACAATAGGGTTAATTAATATACTTTCATCATAGGTGTGTTAATTAATATATATATAATTAGTCAATTGTCTTTAAGTCAGCTTGGTGATACCATGTCAACTATAATTTGTAGCACATGAAAGCTTGTAAAATGTCTTGTCAAACCAAGGATGTAAATTGCTATGTCAGCATAAAGAATGTTACCAGCAATTATCATGCAAGCAAAACGGATGTCAATACCAATTTGACATCCCAACAACAAATATGACGCTGGCATTGTCATTCTAACAACGATGTGTCACCAAAAATTGTCATGAAAACAAAAATAGGAATTCACTGTAAAAGATTAAACATTATAAACTGTCACAAAGTTTACGGCATGATTGCAGGCTACCTTGTATTAACACAATTGTTTAACAGTAACTACCAACAGATTAAGCCTAAGTTCAAGTCAATATTAACAAATACAGACATGTTTTTCTCCAACTAATCTTTCTGCTTGACACATAACTAATATTTATATAGCAAAATTTTGTGCCAACTTTGATCGTTAACAACATAAATATTTGTATCATGAATAACAATAACAGCTTCAAAAACTATAAATTGAAGCGCAACTAGATTTCAACACCAAATAGCTGTTGCAATTCTCTAAGCTATCACGCTGTCTGCAAGCTGTACCAATCTGTGTATTTTCACAAACATCAAATTGTCACCGTCCATATTCTCCAAGAACTGTTAACCTCTGGACGATACTAACTGAGTGTGTACTATTTGAGCTGTTGGAATTCTACAAGACTTTGCCGACTGTCCTGCTGGTTCGCAATCTACATTTTGACCACATTCTCCTACCTAGTGATTTCTTGGTGAGTAGCAAAATCTACTATAAATTTGTACTTGATTTATAGATTCATCAGTCAGTCAGTCAGTCAGTCAGTATATATTTCATTCTTGTTAACCATAATGCTGTATTAGTGCCCCAAATTACTACAGTAACTTAATCTAATAATGAGTCAGTTATATCATATTTTGCTGAGATTAGTAAATATTTATGTTTCATTGTTATCATTAATTATAAATATATTTAAGGTCAGGGTTGTAGATAGAAAGCAATTTTAGTGCTGGGCTCTTATTTCCCGACCAGGGATGTTACAACGTAAGCTTACTGAATTTATTGATGTATTATGTATTGATGTGAACAGAACTGGGAAAATGCCATAAAATACTCGCTTTTACTACAAATACTAGTCCTGGGGTATTTTTCATATATTTCACTTAGAGGAGTGTCATCCCACCCAATTCAACAGGCCTTTTGTGGACTGTGGACTCTACAACCATGTTTAAGGTTCTGTTTCCTGGAGGTTTCTTTCTTTTTTCTATCTTTCTGGCAAATGCTTCTTCTCGAATAAATTACATTCTAGAAATACCAAACGTGGACACAACTTGGGGTCAACCAGTTATTTTCTCTTAAAACGCTTTTATTCTCCCAAGTTCATTAAGACCTTGCGTAAATATAAATAACATCCTCCACAAATTAAATTAAGTGAAAGGTTATTTGGAGTAACCAGAGGTCATTGACGAATTTAAGACTGACATGCTTCTATTCTGACCATTATTATGTTTTGATGAGTCCTAGTATTAATAATATTGGATCCAAAACATAATAATGATAAAATGTATATAAATGAATATTAAATATTAGGCACATGGCCTAAATGAAATAAATATTCCATTTCGACCAGACTTGTTGCACCTTATGTGGATTGATGAGGCAAGAACAAAAGTCAATCATCACTTCTGGGTATAATGTCAGGAAAGGGTCACAAGAGGTCAGAGTATAAAACTACCTGTTATGTTCAAAATGGCTATAATTTATTGTTTGTCTTCATAAAAGATTCAAAATGACAATGTTGACCTCTGTGTCAAAGGTCAGTAAGGGTCAATAGGTCAAAATATCAAACTACCTGATTTATTCAAAAATAAAATTTTCTTTGTAAAAAAGTTAATGATATGACCCTTCTTTGTGATCTTCTGTGATAGGTTCAAAGGTGCATAAGTCAAATGTCAAACAAACTTGACTAAGGGCTGTGATCTAGTTTCATCTTGTTCTTTAATGAGATGAGGCAAACATCAATCATCACATCCCAGTCAAAGGGCAGCAAGGGATGCCAAAATGTTATTTTTTTACTCCTATTTTAACCGGAAAAATTGATTTGACTTATGTCTTTTGATGATGGAAAAAATTCAATCATCACCCAGGTCAAAGGTCAGGAAGGGTCCTTCATTCATTGCCAATTTGAATTCTTACAGGACCAAAATTTAAGATATGCTCTGATTTCAACTTAAATTGGTTCAAACTATGTCGATTTTAATGAAACAGAAAAAATAGGTTAATCATCCCCTCCAGTTCAAATGTCAGACAAGGGACACTAGAGGTAAAAATGATCATATTCATAGCTTCAATGCCAAAAATTAGGATATGCACTGTTTTCAACCGGACTTGTTGCAACTTATGTCCTTTGATTAGATGAAGAAATACAAGTAGGCAATCATCACTTCTGGGTCAAAGGTCAAGAAGGGTCCTTAGAGGTCAAATTAAGAAATGCAAACGTTTCTTTTGACTAGGAAAGCAATAGTTTGTATTGGCTTGCATTTGCTGTCACCAATGAATCTTGGGACACCCATTCCTGCAAATGTTGTAGCCCGGTACACAGCAGGAGGTAGATACTCAATAGGAAACCAAATCAGTTCAATGACCCCTTAACCAAAGGTACCATTCATGATCAAATTTTTCTAAATATTTCTTTTTCACCAGGCTTTAAGCAAGGCTGAATGATGGCAGACATCTTCCTACAACTATTTGGGGTACTTTGCCTCCTGGCTATAACTCAATCATCAGTTGCCCAAACGGATGGTAGTGAAATCAGCCCCTGCAATTCATGTGGTCAAGGTCCGGGAGGTATTCCGGGTGTCCCGGGAGTAGCTGGAGCAGCCGGAATTCCAGGATCTATGGGGAACCATGGATTACCCGGAAGAGATGGGATCGGGATGAAGGGCGAGGCCGGAAGTAAAGGTGATACAGGAGATAGTGGTGAAATGGGCCCACCTGGACCTCAAGGACCAAGTGGAGAACGTGGTGATCGAGGTGCTCCAGGATTGCGAGGTATAGCTGGCAAAGTTGGACCACTAGGTTTGGCTGGAATGGATGGAAACAATGGAGCGATTCGAGATCCTGGATTGAAGGGACAGAAGGGTGAAATGGGTGAAGAATCTAGCGGTCGTAGGTCAGCCTTCTCTGTCATCAAAACCAGCAGCCAAATTAGTAATGCAAATGAAGTACTCACCTTTGACCTTGAAGAAACAAACCTTGGTGGGCACTTCAGTTTGGCTAGTAATAAATTCACCTGTCAGATTCCTGGAACCTATGTGTTTATGTTCACTATCAGTACTAGTTCACATAGTTATGATCCTTATATAGATCTTGTTAAAGATGGGGCAAAAATTGCTAGAGTCCTGGTTAGGGATAGGGACACTGGCAGTGGTGGGGTTGTGTTCTTACAAGGCAGCCAAAGCATGGTGGTTCAATTGGGCATAGGCAATGAGGTCTGGCTCCAGTTTGGAAGCACTGGAGAACAAGTATACAGTGATAATGATAAATACACAACATTTTCTGGATTCCTGCTGTACAAAAATTAAAAATAAACCAAAATTCCAAAAAGTGTTAGTATATGTGATTGGTGGGCAGTGTTCTCTGTGAGGGCATGGTGCACATTCGGCCCAAAAAGTTCATTGTTGGTCCTGAAGATTTGGTGTGAAAAACAAAGAAGTTTTTAAATAATTTTCTCAGAATCAATTAGCTCAAGAATGCCTCAAATAGATAATTTTAAATCATTATAGGGAAAGCTGTTGGTTGGGTTTAGAGCAATATTATGTGATCTTTTTAATTTTTTACACTTATTTTTTCTCTCTTATAATGATGTTTGAATTATAAGGAAAGTCTTGACTGGGCTCATAAATCTATCTTGACCATATTTTCCATAAAAAACCACAGAACTTTACCATGTTTACTAAATCATAAAGGAAAAGAGCGCAAAACAATGTCTGAAAATGTAAACAAAGGCCAACCTTACGATCATTTAAATTTCTTCACATTTTGACAATATAAATTGAATCTGATTGTTAATTTTGATGTTAATTTTACATGATTTTACTACCATATGTGTAGAGGACTTTCAGCGCTAGGATCAGTTTTCTCATTTTTTCGATTATGGATTTCAAAATCGAGATATGCATCATTTTTTAGCGACATTTATGCAAAAAACACCAACATTTACACTTTCCCGATGTTTTTAGCAATATTTCAAAAACTAAGCCTTATTTTGGAAAAAGAAACAAATATTTTTTTTACAATCTTTTTTTAATTTAAAAAAAAGAAAGAAAAAGAGACTTGAAAATGTGTTTCAAATTTATTTCCCTTCAAAATTATGTATTTTAAGATATTCTTTTTTTTGGAACAAAACATTTTTGGTGATATGCTGTTTTGATAAATTCATTTTGTAAAGGTAAATTTCCATTTCACATAAGGTAGCATGAAGATTAAATAAGTTTTGTGTGATATACCTTGCCCACCGAAAAGTTTGAGAGACAAAAACACCGATCTGGTATTGGTAGCATTTTGGCTGCCTACCACAACTCTTTTATCATTTAATTATATCATTCCGTATAAACTCTTTGATCATTCATTTATATCATTCAGTATCATATTTAAATTTGCATACAATGATGCACCATTGTGATGAGAAGAACAGTGATTGCAATGCCAACCTACCATTAAGTAAGGATGGACTTTAGCATATAAATGACAGAAATTTTTGGACACCAAGATTTAACCTTGTCACTGAACTTTTATAAATTGATCATGAAAACATGTATCATGAATTGCCATACTTTAATACTTCAACCTACCATTAAGTAAGGATGAATTGCCATACTTTAATACTTTAATTTATAACCCAAATTTATTCTTGTTATTGAGCCAGCCTAACATAGACAAAGGCCGGACGGCGATTACATATAAATGACGACGCCCATTTTAATTCATTTGAATTAGTCTTCATTTTCATAACACTTCTCCTAGGACTTTCACTCCTGCCACTTTATGTTGTCCCCTGTATGGGGTTTTTCTTGAAAATGCTAATTTAATTAGACAAAAGTAATAATTTTAGACAATTATTTTTCCACGGAAACGAAAACTGCCCAACCTGCGTTGCGAAATCGCACCCTTACAACCAACCTTTAGTTTTTTCATTCCTTTTGATAGTCCTGACCCCACGTCATTTACAACTGAGGGTTACACCCGTTTACAACCAAACCTCCATTTAACCAAAGTTTTCCACAACTTTGATGGTCCTGACCCCACATCAAATATGAACTGAGGGACACACCCGACCCTACGTCTCAAAGGAACTGAGGGTACCTCCCACCTTAAATTAATAGGGTGGTGGGTGGGTTTTTACTACCGGACAATTTTGATAGTCCTGACCCCACATCATTTATGAACTGAGGGACACACCGACCCTACGTCTCAAAGGAACTGAGGGTACCTCCCACCTTAAATTCATAGGGTGGTGGGTGGGTTTTTACAACCAAACCACCATTCAACCAAAGTTTTCCACAACTTTGATGGTCCTGACCCCACATCAATTATGAACTGAGGGACACACCCTACCCTACGTCTCAAAGGAACTGAGGGTACCTCCCATCTTAAATTAATAGGGTGGTGGGTGGGTTTTTACTACCGGACAATTTTGATAGTCCTGACCCCACATCATTTATGAACTGAGGGACACACCCGACCCTACGTCTCAAAGGAACTGAGGGTACCTCCCACCTTAAATTAATAGGGTGGTGGGTGGGTTTTTACTACCGGACAATTGATAGTCCTGACCCCACATCATTTATGAACTGAGGGACACACCCGACCCCACGTCTCTAACGGACTGAGGGTACCTCCCGCCTTAAAAAATAAGCCGGTGGGTGGGTTTTTACTAACCGGACCTCCCATTTCCAACAACATTTTTACTTATTTTCTAGGAACTGCAACTAATAGGGTGGTGGGTGGGTTTTTTCTCCACCCGGACCTCCGTTGTTGAAGGCAGCCAAAAAAGCGAATGAATGAAAAGCGGACAGAACGAGATCTGGCGATCGAAATCGCGGGAAAATACCGGAAATAGAAAGCAAAAACCCGCGAAAAAGTATAAAGGCCAAGCCCAGAAAGGATGAAACTTTCAGCCGGCAACACTGTTCTCCTTCGCATGCACATCGGAAAACTTAATTATTTGTGTAATGTGTTTAAAAAGAAGCTGGCAGCTGTTCAGAGAAATTTAAAACTATAAGGGAATAATGTTGTTATTTTCACAATTTGATTTTAGCATTTTCTAAATATGAGCTTCGTTCGAGTGACTGATACCATTAAAAATCTTGTGTGTAACAATAACAAATTCTTATTGAATTGTATTCATGTGTCTATTTTTGATGAAATGAAAGTCAAATTCTTTGTCATGGTTGAAAGGAATAAAATCATTGTCAGTGTATCCATGTGCATCATGCACCAATTTACAAATTACATTTGATGTTTCTGCATCGTTTACTTTACGCAGGGGTTGCACTTGTGAAGTAAACGATTAAAATGATGCAGAAGACACAAACACTGTAGTAGATTGGTGAGCCACTTATTCTGACACATGATTTAATTCCTAACTGAACAAACAATCTACACTCCATACACATAATAAAAATTCCATTGAAATGGAATGGGGACGATCCAAAAGAAAGAAGCATGTTTTGTAACCATTTTCTGAAGCATCTGTTGCAAACCAAAATACCAGGGAAATGGTGTATGTATATTCCATAATTCAAACCAAAAAACAAATCAAGACACTGCAGTCTAAAAATAGTACAGGAAACCAATAAAGTTGGGAGGGTACCGTCTGAAGAACAATCTAGGTATATATGACATTGTACTTGGTCTAAAACGTTGATCCAGGAATTGCTATACTAATTAAAAATGGCATTCCGCGATCATGGTTATCCATATTGACATTTCATTAAATCAACCCAGGAATTATTATTATATAACCCAAAACTCAAACATCCACAGCTAACTACTTATTATTAGACAACCCCACACAATTGGGAGATTTCTCCTTAGTCAAACCAGAGAGATGTTATACTAATTATTACACCTCCCTGGTCAAACAAGATAAGCTATTATATCTCTCTGTGGGGAGTCTGATAAACATCTCTCTGAATGAATCATCAACCGTCTATGCATCAACTAAACAAATATAGCTTTGACTCCATCACAGACTGCAGGACTGTTAAAATAAACTGCATATAGGTACATGAAATTTACAAAGACTACAAACATGGCGGCCCCCACTTATCTCTAGAAAGACCTAAATGTGTAAGTTTTTGCAATCCCATGCTATAGGGTGGCTTCGCCCCCAAAAAGTGGTTATTTTCAAGGTATCATTTTTCATTTGGACACCCAAGATTTCCTTTGACTATGAGTCTGTTCTGCTGAACTCCCGGGGTGCTCAGTGGTCATAATAAGGGGGGTATCTGGCGCGTCCAAGGACATTCAAAAAGTACCCTAAATAAGTGTGTGTTTTAACAGTATTTTACATACCCTAAGCAAGTAATATCAGTATTTCCAATACCCTAAAAAAGTAGTCAAAATATTTTGATACCCTAAACAAGTAGTCAAAATATATTGATACCCTAAGCAAGTAATTTGTATAGTTCAAACCTCTTGTGAGTACTTGTATGATACATTTCAAATCCATTTTTCCTTCCCTAAAGACTAAAAGTATTATGAAACAAATGCAGAGCTGATCTATCAGATCACTTATCCGACGGAGCCTCCCACCATGTATTATGGCTATTTATAATCCTCACGGAGCAAATAAGGACCCTAAATACGTAAGCCAATTATGTGACAAGTATACCCTTTTTTCTTAATTTTGCTTGTTTTGATACCCTACTCGCGTTAACGTACGTCACATGGCCCGGCTTGACAAACTACCCTAATTACGTGAGTTTCTGGACATGCCTAATGCCCTCTTGTAATGGTCACTGAGCACCCCGGGACTGAACTATCCATGTCTCCAAGCAACCTTGTTGTTTACATCATCTTGATTTCACCCATCAACAAAGTACAAAGTGTTTTGTGCTCAGTTACTAGATTTAAGTGTTTTAAGTGTCATTGGATAAGTGCCAATTACAGGTAAGCAAACAAATGTTATTGTCGGTGTAAATAAGATAAGGAAATACAAATATCTGTGGCTATATATGGATTTCTATACATTTGTTCATTGTTTTAGGATCTTTATGTTTTTAAACATTCTCCATCGCCTGCAGCAAAATGCAAACCAAAATGATATAGTTGGCAATTGCCATGGCAACTAGAAGGATGACAAGTCACTGTCAACGGTCATGGCAACCAAAAGGATGTCATTTGACAATGCCATGATTCTAGACACGCCAACGTATCTAAAGATGCCAATGAAGATTGTCATGTCATATATTTGGCAAAATTATTATAAAACATTGTCAGTGATCAAGACCATTTGCGACCTGCATCAAAAGCGGGCTTTTGTCGGCAGTATGCATTTTTAGATATTTAGGAATTAAAGTACGACAGATAAGAAAGAAAGATCAAGGGATGTCCTCCTAACATTTCAAATAAAATCTGAATGCATTGACCAAATGTATCAAGCGAGATGTCATTTTAAAGCTTTCAAAATACACTTTTACATGACAACCAAATTTAATATTTCATTTTGAACGTCTAAACCTATTTTGCCTGGTGCATGTGTCTTGGATATGACAGGTGTATTTTATTCAATTTCATTCACTTGGATATGACAGGTGTATTTTATTCAATTGTGATCAGCCTAAACATGTGGTAACTTTATTGTTTAACCCAAAGAATATGAAGGTGCCAATTGGCCATACAAGACCATTTGGCCAATTGAATACCATGCTCATTGACCATTAAAGGGGTCCCTGGCAATAGTGATGCTAATCAGAATAATGTCACTTGCAATTGTCATACCGCATAAAAGGTTGTCACTTGCAAATGTCATGCAAAACTATTGGATGCATTGGCAATTGTCATGCCATTTGCAATTGTCATGCCAAATGGCTTTCGTCTTGCTGATCTAAATCATATCACTGGCAACTTTAATAGTGCATTCACTAGCAAATGTCTTGTCAAACCAATTGCTATGTCAGCATAAAGGATGTTACCAGCAATTGTCATGCAAGCAAAAAGGATGTCAATACCAATTTGACATCCCAACAACAAATATACCATTGGCATTGTCATTCCAACAACGATGTGTCACTAAAAATTGTCATTAAAACAAAATGGAATTCAATGTAAAAGATTAAAAATTATGAACTGTCACAAAGTTGACAGCATCCATGATTGCAGGATACCTTGTATTAACACAATTGTTTATAGCAACAATAACTACCAACAGATTAAGCCTAAGTTCAAGTCAATATTAACAGATACAGACATGTTTTTCTCCAACTAATCTTTCTGTTTGACACATAACTAATATTTATATAGCAACAGTAACTAAAACTGATGTTGCATGAATATTCAAGTTTAAAGAGAGATGCTGATGCAATTTTCTGCCAACTTTGATCGTTAGCAACGTAAATATTTGTATCGTGAATAACAATAACAGCTTCAAAAACTATAAATTGAAGCTCAACTAGATTTCAACACCATACAGCTGTTGCAATTCTCTAAGATATCACGCTGTCTGCAAGCTGTACCAATTCGTGCATTTTCACAAATAGCTTTCCAAATCACAAGAAGTTGAGATTGTCAATTTTCTCAAAGGTCTACATTAAATTGTCGTCGTCCATATTCTCCAAGAGCTGCTAACATCTGGCAGATACTGACTGATTGTGTACTATTTGAGCTGTTGGAATTCTACAAGACTTGGCAGAGTGTACTGCTGGTTCCCAATCTACATTTTGACCACATTCTCCTAGTGATTTCTTGGTGAGTAGCAAAATCGACTAATTTTGTACTTGATTTATACTTTCATCGGCATATCATTCATTCTTGTTAACTCTAATGCTATAAAGTGCCTCAAATTACTACAGTAATACTAGTAAGTGCCTCAAATTACTACAGTAATACTAACAAATACCCCCTCATTCTTTCACATTGTACATTCATGGCAGTGTATGTGAATTAGGGGCTCAATAAGGTCTTCGTCGTTGTTTATCTTGAATTGACAACGGTAAGACGGGTTTATTTTGCAAAATAAACCTGTCTTACCGTTGTCGATTCAAGATAAACAACGACGAAGACCTTGTTGAACCCCGTTCAACAACGACCAAACATATTTACATCATTCATATGTGAATAGCGTTTTGGATAATTGATGAAAACAAGTAAAAAAACATGTTTTAATAGGCTTAATTTGACATTAAAAAAATAGCTGCTCTTTAAACGAGAGCATCAATGATGCAGAAGCTGACTACAGTTGAGAATGTGTGACGATTCATAACACAAGTATATAGTTACATGTCTCCCGATTTTTGCCAAAGGATCTAAAATGATGGAGTATACGAAATCCTCAACTGCCCGCTCGTTTGATTTAGGGCCGTTCTTTTTTTATTTTATCAGATTTTTTTCTTCTTCAGATTTTGTTTAAAAATTTAAACTAAGTGTTTATAACATACATGTGAGACTCTTTGTGATTTCAACTTCTTGTTGGCTGAACTTCCGCTGGTATCAGAAAATTTCCACCCACCCCTCCTCTCTGTGGAGGACAACATTTTTTTTTTTTGCCTTATGGCCAATTGAGAGGTGTTGCTATTCGAGTTTGTCGACAGCGACTCTATAAAAGTAATTGGGGATATGACCTTTTGATCAATCCATAATTCCTCAAAATTAATCAATTATAAATACGTCAATTAGTTGTTCTTTGCAAAATGTGATAAGTCGGAATGAAAGTCAGAGACAAAAATATTGCGAACAATGCAAAATATTTATTTCTTAAAATATCAAACTAAAAATAAGTACATACATGTATGTATTGCTTGTTCAAGTTAGATGTACACCATTTGATTGATATCCAGGGGGCTGGCACATGATAGTTCTTCACCTTTGGATTAAAACAAAAACTGCCATGGCTTCTGGATCTTTAATGGTGCGCCACTTTGGTAATGCCACCAAAATGAGCAATTGGTGAATTTGTGTTCTCTTCTGGATGGTTCAATAAATAACATTTACCGAGATGATTGGTTAAGAGACCAACCTTTAAAAATATGTTATTTACAGGCACTATGTACGTATTGCTCAAGTGTAAGTTAAGGGCAACACATTTAATATCCAGGGGAGGGGACATGGGAGTTTTGTGAAGAAAGAACAACTCCTCTGGCTTGAGGTTTAAGGAGACATAAAATAATTGAAATTGTCTCTTCTTAGTTTTGAAGGAGATTATTGACACAACTCCCATGACGTGCTACTTAAATGGTACGGGTATAAACCAGTGATTGGTGAATAGATAATTAACAGATTGAGAGATGAATTAGGTACATATACATTTTGTATGTGAATGGCAAAATACAAATTGTTTATTTTATGAAAACATGCATAATATAAAAATAAGTTAGGTATAAAAGTACTTAACAGTATGCTGCTAAAACCAGTGATTGGTCAATTGTTCTCTGCTGGATAGTTTAATAATTAAAAAAAAACAGAAATGAATAGTTTAGGTACATATACACTGTTTAGGTCAATGGCAAAATACAAAATTGTTTCGTTTTATGAGAAATACGTTTTATATAAAAGTAATAATATTAACAGGGACTGGTATTGTTTGTTTAAGTGAGGGCCACCATTTGATATCCAAGGGAGGACATCATGGGACTTCAGGCTATGGAAAACAGAAACTAGTCTGTTGTTGGTAGTTTTGAAGGAAAATATTGCCATACCCCAACTCTCATGACCCTTGGATATTAAATGGTGCCACTTAATGACAGGTATGCTGCAGAAAGCAGTGATTGGTGAATTGTTGTCTTTTTTGGAAGGTATAATAATGAACAATTAGAGTGATTCACATTGTTTATAAAAATACAAAATACGAATAGTAGAGTCATTATCTTCGATTCCGTGACCATTTTCTTCCTACCTTAGTTTCTCAGTGAATTTGTCAACTAGAACCATTTTAAGAGAAAATGAGCTCCCATGCACCTCTCAAAAGTGACGGGAATGTTCTTTTATTGAGCAAATTCCAAAATGGCCGCCATACAGGGGCCCAAAAATTCAAATGGCTTTAATTAAGCTAAAAAGCACACCAAATTGTTCGGCTGAGCACAAGGATTCCGAAAAAGTATAGTTTGCCCTACTTCCGATGTTTGGTTAACGAGTTATCGGGTAAAATGTAAAAAGGTCGTTGACCTTTGCAAATGGGGTCAAAATTTAAACTTGCTCCGATTTTGAAAAACAATCTCAAATTGTTCGTCTGATTGCAAGGATTCCAGAAATGATAGTTTATACCACCTAGAGTGTCTGTTGTGCCTCATAAAGGGGTCAAAAGGTCAGATTCTATATAGGTCAGTGTACCTTGACCTTTTGACCTACACAAAATATTCTTGTGATCATACGAACAATATGAGATATTGTTTGTCAAAATCGGAGCAAGTTTAAATTTTGACCCCATATGCAAAGGTCAACGACCTTTTTACGTTTTACCCGATAACTCGTTAACCAAACATCGGAAGTATGACAAACTATACTTTTTCGGAATCCTTGTGCTCAGCCGAACAACTTGGTGTGCTTTTTAGCTTAATTAACGCCATTTGAATTTTTGGGCCCCTGTATTGCGGCCATTTTGGAATTTGCGCTATAAAAGAACATTCCCGTCACTTTTGAGAGGTGCATGGGAGCTCATTTTCTCTTAAAATGGTTCTAGTTGACAAATTCACTAAGAAACTAAGGTAGGAAGAAAATGGTCACGGAATCCATGATAATGACTCTACTAGAAATATTTATTTTATGATTTAAAATGAGTTGGGTATTGAAAAAATAATATGCACAGGTAAATATGAATTGCTAGTTTAAGGTAAGGAGCACCATTTTTAAATCATGAAAACATGAAAAACACTAGTCCTTTCTGGTAGTTAAATGAAAAAGATATTGCCAAACACAAGTTTGGCCTAGATATATATGGTAGAAGAATGCTGGAGAAACTTATGAATTCTTGTTTTCTATTTGCTGGTACACATTAGTTTTAATTGTTCAAGCTCAAGGCCACAAGCTCGTATGCCTTTTTGCAAATAGCAGCATATGGTTAAACAAACATATTTACTCCTATTTTTTCAATGTTCCAGGGACATTTCAGGTACAAAATATGTTTAATTTATAAGTTACATGCAAAAAAGTGATGAATTACTGTAACGCTAAATAAAACACATGTTGCACATGGAATTTATAGGAATATTGAGAAAAATATGGCTGATCTTCTGATACCAAAATCTTAAATTTTGATAAAATATTTGTTATGAAAATATGCGTATGCATCATTCAAAAATAAAAATGTATAAAAAGAATATGTCTCACACTTTGGACATGGGATGTTAAGAAAAAAATGGTTTGCACAAAGAGAACATGATATATAAATGTTAATAAAATACAAAAACACTCTTTAAGTACAGGTACAAGAATGATTCAATCAAATTTGATACTGAAAAAACAACCTAATGATCTAAAAGAAATAACTATGAAAACCTGAACAAATAGAACTTTTCTAATTAAACTAAACCAATAGCAGTCACCGTCCGTTACAGTCACTCGCAGTGGCCCGTTGTGCTTACAGTCACTCGCAGTGCATGTTGTGCTCCAAATGGTGAACTGAGTAATCCTTGGGTGTCCAAGACAACTTATCTAAAAGTCAATAGCAGTCACCAGCTTATTAGTAGCCGTTACAGTCACTCGCAGTGGCGTGTTGTGCTCCAAATGGTCAACTGACCAATCCTTAGGTGTCAAAGACAACTTTTCTAATTAAACTAAAATCAATAGCAGTCACCAGCCACTCGTAGTGGCGTGTAGTGCTCCAAATGGTCAACTGACCAATCCTTGGGTGTCCAAGACAACTTGTCTAATTAAACAAAATCAATAACAGTCACCAGCTTATTAGTAACTGTTACAGTCACTCGCAGTGCTCCAAATGGTCAACTGACCAATCCTTGGGTGTCCAAACAACTTTTCTAAGTAAACTAAATCAAAAGCAGTCACCAGCTTATTAGTAGCCGTTACAGTCACTCGTAGTGGCGTGTAGTGCTCCAAATGGTCAACTGACCAATCCTTGGGTGTCCAAGACAACTTGTCTAATTAAACAAAATCAATAACAGTCACCAGCTTATTAGTAACTGTTACAGTCACTCGCAGTGCTCCAAATGGTCAACTGACCAATCCTTGGGTGTCCAAACAACTTTTCTAATTAAACTAAATCAAAAGCAGTCACCAGCTTATTAGTAGCCGTTACATTATTAACAGTCACTCGCAGTAGCGTGTTGTACTCCAAATGGTCAACTGACCAATCTCCTTGGGTGTAGAGGCAGTGTTTATTCTGATCCAGCTAAATAACCAAATCAATAGCAGTAATGAGGTTATTAGTGACTGTAACAGTCACTTGAAGTGGTGTGTTGTCCTCTAGGTATTCAACTGACCAATCCTTGTTGTCCAAGACATCCAGAGGCAGGTTTAACTCCGACCCAGCCTCCGTCAACAGTGTTGCTTGGTTCCTGCAAAAATACAAAATAAAGAAAATAAATATAATAGTCTATAAAGGTTGATGATCATAGTTAAAAATTGTGATTAAATTACATCCATAGTATTAGTAAGTGATGGTTTATTCTAAATAATGTGATATTTTGCACATTATTAATCTTTTTAAGTTGTCATTTACATGAATGGTAAAAAGTTCGATAGATTCATCAAGGTGTTCTAATTGTTAAGAAAGTTTTGGTTTTAATTAAAGGTAGATGACCCGATCACATTTTCGTAACACAGAATTATTTCAAACATACGGAGATTTTCAAATCATATGAAAGCTCGTATTTTTCTCATCATCATACTGAAATTTGACGGCCTAAATCGGTATAATTACGGAGAAATCGATGAAATGACGTCGAATTACCGCGAATGGTGGTATACCACCGATATAGTTTGTGTACTACTCAATGGGTACAGTTCACAGCATCTTGTGCGTGTAAAATAAGAACCATTAGAGCTATCCAACTCAAACTTTGGAACACAACTTTTTTAAGGATGACCTTTCATGGTAGAATAGAAAACTTCCAAGTTGAAAATCGAAATGTGATCGGGTCATCTACCTTTAATTTGAAATGAATTTTATTCATTTATACATTTATACATTTCAACAACCTATCTTGTCAATTTGAGCTTTTTTGGAACATTTTGAAAATTTGATCTTTGAAACTTTGACATGCAACCTTCTATGGATTTCTCACATCCATTTGTGAATATGGCATTACTATGGCATAAAACACTGTCAAATTCGGCAAGGTTGAACTAGCGGAAAACCATGTGCGATCGAAAAGTAAACTGTTTAAAATTTCCGGGGAAATCAACATTGCGGCGTTGCAGTGGTCTCACTGTGGCCACATTACATGACGTCAATGTTCCGACAAGCTTCAACTGCCAATCCCAAAACATTGTTTATTCTTGTGATGTTATTCTTGTGATGTTAAGCCATAAATAAAAAAACAGATGACATTACTGTAACAAATCGCCGAAATATTTGTTGATGCATACACAGTGGCTAATTGAAAAGGATAGGCCAAATCGCCGAAATAATTGTTGATGCAAACACAGTGGCTAATTGGCAAGGATAGGCACTTATAAGTGTTTCATTAGGAAAAACAGGGGTGGGCGCTTAATAGGGAGAATACGGTAATACAGCTTGACATCACGAGATTAAAAAAACTTACCCATTTACGTCTACTGCTTCTATTGTGTGGGTCGCTTCTCCTCCAACATGTTCTACCACCTGTGAAAAAATAATAGGTTGTATAATTTGATGATATAATTCAATGAAATTTGATAAAAGTAGTGTTTCAAAAAATTGACCTTAATACATACTTCTAAGATGCTGCTGCTGTAATGCATTGATTGTGAAGTAACACTTTGCCTCCTTTGTTCCTCTTACATCAGTTGTTATATTACACATTACATTTTAGATAAGTCAAATGTAATTGGTTGGCAGCAACCCCAAAACCAATCCCCATTTCTAACCAAATGATGCTAAAGTGAATAGTGACAGTTATCAAAGGTTCATGAGTACTGGGTTTGGGGGGCGGGGGGAGATATGAATTGAACCTTTTTTGGGCTTTTGTACAATGGTGTAACAGGCCTTTTTTTACGCTTTACTTGGGCTTTGTGATATTTTGTTTTCTCTGGGCAGTCAAACATGGGGTTATAACAGCCCTTTTTTACCCCCTGACTGGGTCATATTGCTAGTATACAGCTGGGCAGGCAAAGTGGGTTGTTGCCCTCTTTTGTCAGTGACTCCAGCTATGTGCCTGCTGGTGGAACTTTGAAGAGATAGAATTCTTTAACCTGTCGTCTCCGCCACTTTTTGTTGGTTAGATAAGGCCGAGTTCACATAGGAGTATACTATTCGGGTATACATTGCACGTTTTGCAGGGCACGCGGATAGCTTAAATCGAACAATGTTATTTCATAATACCGGGTCACGTAAGAGGGCACTATTCGATAAGGCCGTATACCTGCGTATAGTATAGTAAAGTAAAGTATAGTGGGAATCTTGCGTGTGCGAATACCCAATACCTTATACTCCTATGTGAACTCGGCCTAATGCTTCTCAATATTTAGGTCAAACAACTCATCATGTAATGGTTAGGAATCTTACCGCAACTGTTGACATATCCAATGTCTTGAGTTGTGTCTTTCCCTGGTATACATCGACCTCCACATTGGTCAACAGGATTCTAGATCCTTTATTCCCCTCTGCTACTCTGTCGGCACAATGATTCCAAAGTTTGCATGGAATTTTCGTGCTAGTAGTGGCATCCTGGATTACAATATCCTGTCGGTCCCATGTTGCTGCTCTCTTTGTCTCATGAATCTGAAAACATAGCAAAGTACATAGTAAGAAATACGAAAAAACCTAAACTGATATAGACCACAAAAATGTTGACACTTCAGCTAAACCTTGATTTATGTTATGTATGTAAGTGTAGAAAGTTGAAAGGACCAGTCCAGTCAGATATAAGCTCAATTGGGACATTTTGGAAATGTGATCATTGTTTACATTTATAAGTTTATTCATCCATGCTTTAACGAACTTTTTGTGTTAAATGCAGGGTATTTACAAAGTTTGGCCACTGATAAGGAACTTTGACCTTTTCTGGGTAGGATGATGGTATGAGTGCGTTTTGATATGATGACATATGAATTAAGGGGAGCATGGAGCACTGGCAACCCATTTTCCAAGCAATATAAAAATAGATAATTGTTTGGGTTTGGGTAATGTTTGACTGTATGAATTTGAGGGTCTGTTTGATTGTTTATTTATTTATTCAAGTGAAAAAGTTACCTCAATAATCGTCCCCTCGAGGGATAGGCGTCTTTTTTTTGGCGATGCCAAGGCATCTGGGATGCTTGTCCTAGGTGGCTCGTAAAAATTATCTAGAACATCCTGGGGAATGTTGATCCCGGAGCCGGTCTTGAAGATCTGAAAGCATAGAAATAGTTGTTAGTAGTCATAAAACAATTGATTAAATAACATTTGAAATTTCAACACAAGGGAGTTAGTTATGATGAAATTGCAAGCAATGGAACATGTCATCATGAAATCTAATGAAAAGCCACATCATCTTGGGATCACTGGCACTGTCCTTCAATGGGTTAAATCGTGGTTCAGTGGCCGTACCACCAGCGTTACTATAAATGAATGCGGTTCTGCAAAATGTTCCCTGGACCATGGACTTCCTGTATGTATTTGTGAATGTTATAGGTAATGGAAACCTTCTATATCGTGAAACCTAATAATGGAAATTAAAACAAGTCTATACATATAAGGCGATGGTTTAAAAAACAGTAATGAGTTTTGTGATATATAGCATTTATGTATAAATATGAAGAGCTCTATTCTAAAAGGGATCAAGTGCACTTTTTGTCAAAATTGAGTTAGGTGCAGAACATGAAAAAGGGTTACGAAATACATCTTTTACACTTTGTTCTATATCTTTAGCATGTTCGGGTCAAAAGTTATGGCCCTCGGTAATTTCTGGAAATTGGAATATAATGCACTATTTTGTAAGCCAAGATGGTAGAAATATGGTTCTTTTAATCATGGTAAAACATTGATAGGAATGTATTTAATGAAATGCAATGAAGAAAACGTAAAATGTATGGGATGATTGTTTTTAAAATTGCATATAAACAGAAGTGTTATTTCAAAAAATGTGCCAAATTGTCCAAATTTTCAGTTTTTCAAGAATAAACAAAATGTCATAATTTAAAAAGTTGAAGAGGTATTTGAATGCGTATTTCTGTGTTCAATGTGATTTGATAATATCTTTCAGGTGTACCTTTATTGAAAATAACGATTGTTTAGTAAAGTGGTTTTTGAAAATTGTTCGAAACATTTATGTTCCAAAAGGGATCAACTCCACTAGTTTCTGAAAATAAAGAATGACATAGGAAATACAGTCGAAATAGAAAAATGAAATTAAACCGGTTTTTAATCTATGGCAGATAATTAGTATAATCAAAGAAGTGCAACATCCTTAATTTAAAAAAACGTTGCTTTTCTCCTATTTCACTTATATGGACTTGATCCCTTTTCGAGCATAGCTCTTATATGTTCAACAATTTGATATGTGATCAAATTATTACCTTGCTTGAATTCTCGTTGAGCCTCAGGTATGATGTATTGTCACGGATATTCATCGTTCCTCCCTTTATGATGACCGTATCGCCTTTGTTCAACTTGTCAGCCAAATTGGTGTTCCCCGCATAAATGGTGCATTCGATGACATTTCTCTGCTCATTCATTAGGTAAGCGAACGAGTTGTTGCTTCGTTTAACTGGATCGGTCAACACATACAATTTCATGGAAGCCATCTGTGAAATGAAAAAGAAAAATGCAATAACAGGTAGATATGGGCAAATTATGTATTTGGCTTATTGTAGAACTAATATAGAACAATATTTTATTATTGTAATAAATAAACTTGATTCCTGTCAATTTTGGTAGAAACATTTAGGTTAAGCAAACTGCACATTGCACTGTTTTGTGATCTGACCAACCACAATACACAGCTGCTAAATGAATCAAATTGCAATTGGCAAATATTAAATCTAACATTGTGTCATAGGATGTGGTGCTGGTATTCATTAATTGTTTGCAATAGAATGTGTTTTGCATGAAATTAATGAAGCTATGATGAGGCTCCCACATATTGTTGTTGAAGTCTCCACATATTATGAGTGGATTCTGTGTATCAACATGAGGTAAGATTGCTGTCATATACATTTTGAATTGTTCAAGTGTGCATCGTGGGGCTTTGTATACAGAGAGTAGCTGCACAGTTTGCTGTTTAGTAAATATAACAACAGTTGCTTCGAAGTTTGGGTAAGACCAAACAAAATCGTGAACTTTTTCCAATTCATCATTTATGTACAGGCTCTGTCCATGATAAGGTCTGGTAGTATGGTGGCCATTTTCATCATTTCGAATCATTTTGAATCTCGGAATATTGAAGCTTTGGTCATTATCAGCTGTTATAAGTCGAGTTTCTGCAACAGCAATGACATCAGATGATATAATATTGTTGTCACATGACAATTCTGCAAAATGCTTGTGAAGTGAATGTGCATTTTGGAATGTTATCTTTATGGCATTGGCAGGGGTTATAGCATACATTGGTGAATAGCAAAGTAGGAGTGGTTTTTCCGTCTTGAGACGATTCATTTCATCCTTGACACTTTGCGACACTTTGATTTTGGTTTCATTTAGATCCAAGATATGAAGATTGGTAATACTTCTCACTCTGCTCAAAGCTACATAATGGGCATGTTCAAATGTGTATGTGCCTAAGTGAACTACTAAGGAATCTACAGTATCTCCTTGCGCTTTATGAATAGTTTTAGCTGTTGCTGGCCTTAAGGGAAATTGTGCACGTATGATAGGACAACGTTTACGTGTTGCCATGAAGTTGCGTTTGATAGCAAACATTGGTGTCCACTGGGGAGAGATATCAGGTTTGTAATATGAACGATACTTGTTTCGTGTCTGCAGTCCAGGTTTGCGGTCATCAAATTGAACCCATATAATACTTGGCAAAGGATTGTCAGGTTGCAAGTATTCTACCTTTTGAACAACACAGCTTGATCCATTAGTTATTCCGTCTTCTACTGCTATGTTTGCTACAATTTCATACCGAATTCCAATGGCAACATCAACCTCGGGCAGTAGACTTGCAGTTTGACTTGGATTTTTGGAAATTGACTGCTTAATGCGTTTCTTTGTTTCTTGTGACATATCACCAACAACTGTGTCTTGCGCTTTTATTGTAACACTTTCAGTGTTGGATTGAGCAAATATGCCAGAATTGTGTTTTGCTGCTAGAGCGTTAGTTGGAAACAGATGCGTAATTGTAGGATCATATGCATCATTCGTTGGTAGTATGGATTGTTGTTTCAACGTAGCTATATCAGCTGATGTGTGACGTCCTTCTCTCAGACGATTTAATAACTGAGCGAAACTTTGATCATTTTGTTGTCGCATTATTTCGGTAAGTTCATACACAAAGAAGTATTCTTGCCACAAATTGATTGCCAGTGGTCCATACCCATCTTTTGGGGTGGTAAAAATCCATGAATCCTGAACTGGTTTTAATTGGAATAAGTCCCCGACAGCAATCACGTGGACTCCTCCAAATGGCTTGTTATTTTGTTTGATATCTTGTAACCTCTGATTCACGAATTGTAGTTGTTTTGTACCTACCATTGATATTTCATCAATGATGACAACAGACAGATGTCTGTATTGTACTTGCAATGTATTGAGTTGTTCTGATGAAAGTTTTTTGTAATTCATGCCACGGTTAGGATCAATTTTGAAAGCCCTATGGATTGTGGAACCATTGATATTATATGCAGCTTTGCCAGTTGGAGCACATAGTATAATATTGCAGTCTTCTGGATTTTCACCTTGCCGTGAGCACAAATGTCGATGTAAAGCTTGGTATAGTGTTTTGATTACCAATGACTTGCCAACTCCAGCGCCGCCTGTTAGGAATACATGTAATGGTTCAGTTTGTGTTGTAATCCATTGCATAACATGTGTAAAAAATTCCCTCTGTTTACAATTCAACAATGACAGCAATTGGTAAAATTCATCATTTGTAATACGTTGAGAGAGACTCTCAATTTGTAGGCTTTGTGAAGTTCCTGGCAAACCAACATCATCTGCAATATCATATGTCGTATGGTCAGGAGCTTGTGGATGGTAAAAGGCATATTGCTGGCTATCAATAGGCGTGTGACTCGAATCTTCAGCTTCAGCCTGCTCTGTGCCAGGTGCAAGTGTTGCAAATATATCCTCATCTATACGGTCAGTGTATGCTCGATGTAGAAGATCATCGCCTATATTACGATTGGGTTCATATTCTTGCACTTTGTTAAGGAAAGATTGTCCCTTAGAACACAAATGAGCTCGATACGTGCAGAAATTGCCCAAAATATCTCTAGATTCTTTTCGCCATGGATTATATAGCATTAGTCTTTCACGTGCAAAATCTTCGGGATCAGTCGCATTGTTGTAATTGACATACCTGATCACTTTTGGATTCCGACAGGAACGAATAACTACACCTGATCTAAGTGTAATGTGTATGTTGGTGTCTGACGTCGTTATCAAAGGTTCAAGATCATTAAGAACACTTGGCGGATCATCTTCATTATCTGTATCATAGGGATCAGTATAGGTGTCTGGATACTCAACCATTAATTTAGATACATAGTCGGCCAGGCACCATTGTTCTAAAACTCTTGGCCTTGTAGAGTATCTCTGAGTAGTATTAGTTGATTCTACATTGGTATCATTTGGATCCAAACTTTCAAGAGCTTCTTTGTTTTTAAGAAAGCATATTCTATCATTTGGTGGAGCAGTGCAAATGAAAACTACTGTCCGTGATGCACGTGTTATTGGCAATTGTAGTACCAAGTAGACTGCTTCTTGCGCAGATATTTCAACAGCATTTATGAACTTGTTGCCTATGGCTCGAACTTGTTGTCGAAGGTCCGAATTTGATTGTCTAGCTTCCTTGCACGCTCTATTCATAAGCAGACTCATACCCCTTTGTGATTTGCTCATATATGCGACAATGTATACAGCACATGCGTAAGGGTCAGTTATGAATTGAATATCATGGTTCGCATTATATATTTCCAGAGCATTTTTCATATATGGGTTAATACGGATCTCCTGCGGGGTCCTCTTGAGGAACACTGTTGGAGATTGTATAGAGCTTCTAATTGCATATATGTATTGTTCTTCATCAAGGTGCAAACTGTCAAGAAATTGATCAAAAGTTATTTCAATTCCATCTACATGGTCTGCTAAAGCTTGTGCTATCTTTTGGTAGTTTTGTTTATGCTTATTCAAATCAACCTCTTCAATATCCGAAGGCAGTGGCTCAAGAATTTGAGTTGATCGCATAGGTGGTTTGGGGATTCCAAATCGACAGATTGGTTTTCCACGTTTTCGACAGGTTTTGGAATGTTTGTGTTTTTGCATGACTATCATTGGTTTTGAAGATTCTGGCACATCAATAGAGCATGAAATAGATTCATCAATAAATAGGGTGATTTCATTGTGTGTATTTTTGCCATATGTCGGTGCATCTTCTATCCAAAACATGATATGAGCATGGGGCGACCCACGTTGTTGGAACTCGATGCGTATGAATGAATCTTTAATCTTTCCTATGGGATGCATGTCACTCTTCAACACTTGATTAATAAAAACTTGTAATCTGTGATCAAAAAATCTAACACAAGTAACTGGATCGGATTGGATAAGTCTAGACTTTTCAGTCCAAGATAGTGCTTGCAATTCGTCATCAGTATAATGTTTGTGATCAATGAGTTGTCCAAGAATACGCAACAAATCTATCCATCTTGTGTCAGCTGCTGATAAGGACACAAAGTAAGTTGGAAACCCCAACTGCCGAATCATTGCCATCAAGTCTTTTTGTCTTTTTTCAAGATATGGAGGGGAGTTCCGTAACGATCGAAAGACCCGATATCCTTCATCCAATTTGAGGATTTTGTCCACACACTGAGGATCGAGCATTTCAGACGCTGTATACTTGCGTCCTTGCAATTTGTGTCTCTTAAGAGCAAATGAGACCTTGTCAGAAATTTGCTTCATCTGCAGCTTCTTCAACTTGAAGAATATATTGGCCACATTTTGTGCAACTCTACGGTCAATACAACGCAATTCCCATTTACATATATCAGAGTAATGTATTGGAGTTTTACGGTGTTCACTTGAACATCGTCGATGTCCACAAAATATTGATGGAAATGCCAAGAATTCTGCATCATCGTCACGAAACAAACTTATTGGGCGCTGATTTTCACCAGGCGCTACGGTGCAAATGTTAGCATCATCAGGTTCGGCATTATCCAACATTGTGTCTTGGCTTTGCCGTGACTGTTCAGTTTCATCAATTTCACTGAAATTATCAGAATCTACATTATCTGTGGTGTCTTCCCCTGTTGCATCTTCGTGACAATCTGTGTGGGTATTTGATGCGCCCAAGTCATTTGCCCAAGTGGGTTGAAAGTCTATATGGATGTCCTTGAATACGGGGCCATTTGCTATGAGCCATTGTAAGGCAGCAATAACTTTGAGGGGTCTGACATTCTGGGTATACACTGCAGAAGAATAACAAAGTTTTCTTTTCAGTTTGACTGGGATTGTTCCAGACTGAGACATAGGTCTTGGTAGAGATGTAACTGTTGGAGCAACATCAACTGGTACATTAACAACATTGCCCTTTATAGAAAACTGTCCACCCCTAGGCAATTCACGTATTTGCATAAATGGTATCCTTGGTGAGATGAGCCTTTCTTCTAAACTATGTAATTGAAGTGCAATAGGTTGTACTGGAAAAGAGCATCCATTGGCAACTGAAAAGCGTGGAATTTTGCCCTGCTGAATGTTGGAGAGACATGTTTGACAAATCCATTCAACTTCATGTGCAGATATATAGCCAGTGCAGCATTCTTTGAATAGTCTATTGTTTAATGACCTTGTTATTTTTTGGATTGAAGTAACCGAGTGTTTAAACCATGTTTGGTGACATGATGTACAAACATATATTGGTCCATCTTTGATTGATTTGTTAAAAGAGAGTTTACAATCGTCAATTTGTGATGCTACAGAGATTCCCTGTTCACTATGAAACGATTGGTTATCAATAACAGGGGATTCACATCTAATTTGTTCTTGTTGTTGAGACTGTTTGTCCTGTTGTCGTGCAAGTTTGGCAAGATGCCTAGCATGTCTTTGTTTAGCATTATACTGTTCCAAGTACAATCTTCTACGATTTCCTCGGGTACGACGTCTAGAAACAGGTGAAGAAGTCTCAATATTCACTGAATTGTGTTGTGCACCTGTATTGGTTGCACCATGTCGACGTTTTTGTTTAGTGCGATGCTGCAACTTTGAACCATGTTGTCGTTTCTTTTTAGCGCTTTGCTGCACGGGTGCTTCTGTCAAATCATGCCGTCGTTTCTTTTTTGCACTTTGCTTGCGTTGCTGGGAATCTGAACCATGATTTTGTTTGTTTTTTGCGGTTTTCTTGGCTTCATGCCGGTGTTTCCGTTTTGCACTTTTCTGTGTGTCTGCATCGGTAGAACCATGGTGTCGTTGCTCGGAATCTGAACCATGATTTTTTTTGTTTATTGCAGTTTTCTTGGCATCATGCCGGTGTTTCTGTTTTGCACTTTTCTGTGCGTCTGCATCGGTCGAACCATGGTGTCGTGAGTGATGTTGTTTCTGTGTAGAATGTTTTGAATTTTTATTATTCAAACCATGTCGTTTGTAAGAGTGCTTTGCACCGTCTGTTACAGTCGCACATGTATTTTTGGGCTTTGTGGAAGTATGACGTTGGAGTTCTTGGAAAGCTAGATATGTTGATAATCCTTGAAAACTTTCAAAATCAATGATGCCACCTGATGTTTCCATATGACATTTGATTTTAATTGGCCGAACTTCAACAAGTGATGATGGTGTTAAATGTAAACTTTCACACAAATTGTACAAGTGACTGATCAGATCAGATAATGTTTGGAAATATATAGCTACAGCTGTACCACTTGGATGCAATAATCCTCTTTCATTTCTTGAATGTGAATCAAACAACCCATATCGATGTTTATGATCTTTGAAAACAGATATCATACTTTCATGTAAAACTACAAGGTGTGTATTTGTGACAGTGAATGCTTGCTGAGTTACAACATCCAATGTTTCGACAAGCCCACTGGAAGCATTTGGATTATACATACCAAATATCTGATTTAAATATTCTATGGAAAATCTTAACAAACCAATTTTAAATTGTGCAGGTAATTGGTCAGTTTCCAAGTATTTAGATATGTGAAGGTCATTTGTTGCAGAAAGTGCTTGTGCTATCTTACAATAGATGCCGTCACCTACAAATAAAATGTTGTTTATTGTGTGTGTTGAAATAACATCTATAGTTTGCACATATGCAAGCATAGCAAGTGCATTGCAAGAACATTGACATCCTGCTGACTCTATTGAAAATCTTGAACAATCTGCTTGATGAAATTGTCCTTTGATGAACAGGAGAAATGGCACTTGATCATATGCACTATGTAAATGCAAATCATTCGGAGTAGAAATTGTTCCTAACGATGATTGGTTAGAATAGGCAGAACTCAACATTTTGTTATCTTGCTCCAAACATTGTTGTGATGCTTTTTGCCATATATTATTTGCATTGCATTAGACTGTTGTAACAGCATACACTACACAACAAAAACATAACGTTATTTCAAGCCAAAATAAAAGATTTCTTGCAAATAATGTCATGCATTCAAATATGTAAAATATACTTGAAAGTAATTTCATCTGGTTTATGATAGCAAATTCAGAATTCCGCTTAAATATCGTGCACAAAGTAGTATCTTTATGAAATATCCATGCAATAAGTCTATAAATACAACTATGCAAGTTGTATGAAAATTATAAATGCATTTGCTACCGTGCAGGAAGAAATTATGTATATTGTGTATTTTGTTTAATAGTACAACTGTGCAAGTTGCACTGCACTAGCTACATGTACGATGCAGGAAGCAATGGATGTAATATTGTTTTATAGTAATTTGCTACCGTGCAGGAAGCAATTATGTATATTGTGTATATTGTTTAATAGTACAACTGTGCAAATTGCACTGCACTAGCTTCCATGCACGAAGCAATTACGTTAATATTGTTTTATAGTACAACTGTGCAAGTTGCACTTGCTACCGTGCAGGAAGCAATTATGTATATTGTTAATAGTACAACTGTGCAAGTTGTACTTGCTACCGTGCAGAAACCTGAAATGAAAAACAAGAAATCTTCATTTAGCCCCATAGACAAACTATCAGCAATACTAAATCTTCATTTAGCCCCATAGATGAACTATCAGCAATACATGTAGCATTTGTATAGCATTTTTTTATAATTTTGTTTACAATCTACAGCACCGATCTGATGGACAGAGCACCGGCCCAAATATACACATACATACACTGCTGCTCAAAAGGTTTTACACACTGTTTACGGTAGTGTTAAAAACATGGCTTTATCTAATAAAATATGCCATCAACTAAAAACCAGTTTGTACGTGTTCTTAAATTAGTTTATAATCCATAAATTCATGTTTGTAAGTTGTTTCATTCATTAAAATCGTCAGAATTGATCATTGTTTACCCAAAGCTGACAAACACATGTAAAAACTGCGTTAAAACTTTTGAACGGCAGTGTATTAGAACAGTTCTGCGTATGAATTTATTTAACTTACCCTTTTCACTTGAGTCTTCTCTGCAATCTGCAAAGTGTTCGGATACAAGAACTGAAGTCACCCACCACACAGGAAGCAAGTTTTTATAACAAAACGGCAGACCTGAAATAAAATGTGCAGAGAACTGCAATTATGAAGAATAATAATAATCATTGGTACTATATACAATTGTTGATCAAAATGCAGTAAACCATTATAATTAAACATGTATCCTTCAGTTGTAAGAAAAGTCATTTTGTGCCTAATTGCGCACTTTGTTTAAAAATTTGGTAGCAGCAATGTGAAAAACTCTATGTTTACCTCTTTTCAATCGTAGTAGTACGAATATATGGCTGTATTTGTAAGATCCTCATTTTGCAATAAATCCTGAAGTGTCATGATAACACCCTTTTTATTTTTACCCCATCCTTTCTACAAGGCCACCCTTTTTATTTTCAAATGTTCATACCCCACCCTTTATACCAAAAAAAAAAGGATGAAAAAAATGTCGATATTTAAGGAGTTATGGGCATTTAAATATGTCCTTAAACATAGGCCATCAATTTCCCTTGCCCTAAAGTTTGTAACCATACATTTTATGATAAAATCTGGTACATTTTTTTCAATTTTAACATGTTTGAACTTCCACCTGTAAACAAAGGGAATAGGCTACATAAAATAAAAAAGCTGTTTCACGTCCGGAGGTTTTTCAAAATTTGATGCGGGAGGGAGGTTTTTTTATTATTATTTTTTGAGCAAGTGAGCGATCCAGATTTACCCTTTTAGATGTAGAAACGGGGTTGCGCAAGTTACCGCTCCAATCTTGCGAACCGGAAGTGTGCAGTATCGAGTCTGTAAAAGCAACGTAAACATCGAAATAAAAAAAATCCTTTAAAAAGGAAAGTGGCATCTCGAATTTTACTGTCATGACTGTAGAATGTTTTAGCTTATTTCTAACGCAAACGCAATATCAGCATTTTCATCCACAAAAAAAAGAAAAAAAGAAAAAAAGAAAAAAAGAAAAAAAGAAAAAAAGAAAAGTGATGCGGGCGGGGACGTGAAACAACTTTTTTTTAATGTGGCCTTAAGAAAAAATAAGTTCTTTTGTACAACAAAACGTCGAAATTAAAAAAATCCTTTAAAAAGGAAAGTGGCATCCATACTGGCATCTCGATTTTTACTGTCATGACTGTAGAATGTTTTAGCTTATTTCTAACGCAATATCAGCATTTTCATCCACAAAAAAAGAAAAAAAAGAAAAAAAGAAAAGTGATGCGGGCGGGGACGTGAAACAACTTTTTTTTTTATGTGGCCTTAAGAAAAAATAAGTTCTTTTGTACAACAAAACGTCAATTCAAAAATTCACGATTTAGTGCAAAAAAGTTTGAGATTTATATTTTATATTTTCCTTTCGGTTTTCAGCTCAAAATTATTTAGGCCTATTCATCATTTAGTGCAAACAAGTTTGAGATTTATATTTTATATTTTCCTTTCGGTTTTCAGCTCAAAATCTATCATTCACAGTCTAGGCCTAGGCCGTACTCAAATATTTTATCAACTTAAATACCATACAATCCATTGCCGGGATAACAAAATTAATCAATCATGATTTAGTGCAAAAAAAGTTTGAGATTTATATTTTCCTTTCGGTTTTCAGCTCAAAATTAATCATTCACTGTGACTGTCTAAGCAAAACAAGTTTGAGATTTATGTTTTATATTTTCCTTTCGGTTTTCAGCTCAAAATTAATCATTCACAGTCTAGGCCCTACTCAAATATGTTATCAACTTTCTATAATACAACCCACTGCCGGGATTACAATTTAAACTAACTACTGATTCAATAGCCCGAAAGAATCGAAAGGTATTACTTATAAGCCTACTTGGTTTAGGCCAAATTAAGAAAAATGTTTGTCTCAAAGCCTGCGCGCGCGTTAGTTTATTGACGAGTGTTAGATTTTCATAAAAGTCGATTTTTAATTTTTTTTCTGTTTGGAAACAAATCCACAAAATATCTCAAAAGTGTCACCGATTTTTCTGAAAAGTTCACCTTCTCAAAATACAACAATCTTTAACAAGAAATGAAACAAATAACTTAATATTTGTGTATTTGTCAGTCTATTTGTGTGTCAAACCCTTTTAATTCAATAGAACACGCAATTTGGGGCTCTTTAGCTGTAAAACATGAAATTAAAAAAATCTTAAAATAAAAAAAATAAAAAAACAAACACCCGCATTGCGCATTAGTTTTACAAGAGGAGATGGGCTTTGAGACAAACCATTTTTTTAGTTTGGCCTTATATATTTGTTTTCTTTTCGTACCGAGACTAAATTTGAGGCCATGATTGCTCTATAAAAACCGCGGCCGCTTCGACGTTACATGTCCCAACGTGTTTATAGTTTTCCGTCGACCCAATTAACCCAGACAAGCCACGTGCGTTCGCAGTACATGTCCCAGTGTGTGTTTTTTTCCGTTGACCTAATTAAACCCAGATAGCCACGATTGCGCTGTTATAATTGAGCTCGGTTTTAGACAACAAGAACATGCACCAACCCATGAACCATGCCAACGTGTTTGTATTGTAGATACGGTGAATTAATTTAACCCTGACCTCTGCGATTTAGTGCAACGCGGCACGCCCCCCCCCCCCCCCCCCCCCCCCCCCGGGCCACCCCAAAAATAATCTACGTGACCGGAGGGACCCGAACGAATGTAAATAATAATATTCCTGAACGACTCGATTTAGGCCTAAACAATTAATGTAAATAATAATATTCCTGAACGACTCGATTTAGGCCTAAACAATTATCGAATGCGTTTACTTTAGATACTTGTAAGACCCCCGTTTGTGTATTCTTGTTATGTAGAGAATGGAATCCCAATCAAAATTCTACATGACCGGCGGGCCCTTTGGGCGGGCCCCGAATGTAAATAATATTCCTGAACCGACTCAATTTAGGCCTAAACAATTATCGAATGCGGTTAGTCGGTTTAGACCCCCGTTTGTGTATTCTTGTAACTTGTTATGTTGGAATCCTCAACAGATTCCTAGGGCCTAGCTAGGCCTACCCTATTATATACTTTTTGTTTTAGATACTGCTTTCAGACTGCTATTAATAAGAAATATTGTATTGAAGTTGAACGATTATTATAGCCTCTAACGATTTATTAGCCTTTGTCTCCCGTTTTCAATTCACCGAAATGACAATTTGAATTTCATTAAAAAGAAATATTGTATTGAAGTTGAACGATTATTATAGCCTAACGATTGCACCATCATGACCATGTCTTTTAATACACTTCTTTCATGAAGAAATGCCACTGAGAATCGGACAATACCAAGTTCATTTGAGTTAATCATTACGTCTCTTCTTACGAAACTTGGACCAGCCACTAGGGCAATGCAATGCTAGGCAGCCTATCATAATATTGTTTTCTAAAAAAAAAAACCTTGAGTTGACAAAGTCTTACTCATGTACTTATAGGCCTATTGGTATTAAATCACTATTCACGGGCAAGAGTTACGACTTTCTTTTTAGTTCAAACTTCAATGTTGGGAACTTTTATTCCATTTATCCCTTAGGCCTAGGCCGGCCCTATCTATCTAGGCTATAGGCATAGGGCTAGCTCTATTTAATTTACACTTTTCACTTTATAGGCCATGTACTATAGTAGGCCTAGGCTATAGCCTTCTCTGCGATGCGTTTAGATACAAGACAACATTTTAGCCTATGCTATAGCCTAGGCCTAATACATTCATGCATTTGACGGTAATTATTTCGAAGACTAAGACAACGAATAGTTAGGAGGTACTCACTCACCTTGTTATAGATCAGCTTTATGTGATAAAATATTCCAAAATTGGAGACTGAGTGTGGCAAATATTCCAAAATTGCGAAGACTCAGGCTCTGATGATATGGATAGCGACGACAAACTCACTGGCAAATCCAAGGACTGGACAAACAGACGGCAAATCCCCGATATAGTATTCCAAAATTGCGAAGATTGAGCGACGACAAACTCACTGGTAAATCCCAGGAAAACGTTCGTAAATATAATTGTGAAAGAAGACTGAAATGACGAACAAATCACAGGAAAATTATCGTATAAATGGAAGCAGCGGCCAGCGGAGCGTTGACGTACGGAATGGCGATTTAATGAAAATGCTAAATTCAGTATAGGCGAATGGGGGAAAATTTCGGGGACGCTAAATTAAATACCATATAAGGTTTGAATCAACGCTAATACCATATAAGGTTAAAGTTTGAAACCACGCTAATACTTGCTAATACCATATAAGGTTTAAAACCAGGGGGGAACGACGGGAACGACATGAATTTACCACATTTAGGCAATTGTTGACCCCCCGTTTTGAAACTGATCACATGGCCACCCTAATTGACGCTAATACCAAGGTTTCAAACCAGAGGGGAACGACATGAATTTACACAATTTAGACAATTGTTGAACCCCCCTGTTTGAGACTGATCACATGGTCACCCTAAATTGGCGAAATATTATAATCATGAATAATAATGAGCTCTACGATTTCTGTAGTAAACCAATCACAATAAGATATTATAATCATGAATAATAATGATCTCTACGATTTGGCAGACGATACCAAACTGGTGGGGGTAATAAAAGATATTACGGCACGATAAATCACGCAAATTCAACATTTTGGCAAGGTAATATTCGTAAGTTTTACTCTTTTTCGCGAATTTCTAACAGCACCTCATGATGAAAAACCTTTGAAAACATTATTTTCCAATAATTTTGGCCGCTGAAATCGGAGATATAGTTTGAAGAATATATACAGAAGCGATTAACATCAATTAACGAAAAACGACCTCCCCACCTATTTTTCACTTTGACGGCTGTATTTTTACTTTTTTCGTATCATGAATAATAATGATCTCTAGTAGTTAAACCAATCACAATAAGACAATCATGCTTGTACGTCATGATACATGCGTGCCATGTGTTAATCAACTTTTCTATCATAGCGTTTACATGCATTTTCAATACAGTTATGACAATAAAGACAATAACGCGAAATTGCCTACTTTGTCGAATGGCAATCAGGCCCATTTTATAACATATTTATGCGATCATATTGTTTCACTATCTCAAGTACATTTCCCGACAAATAACCACTTGTGTGACCAAGATAAAACCATATTTCACAGTCGCACTTTCCCCTTGACCTATACCGTGACCTTTCGCGTCAGGTCGCTATAGCTTACTGTAGTAAGCTAAAAACAGAAAAAAATGTTTACGTTTTATTATAATTAGGCCCTTATTTGGACATCGTCCGTTCCCTGTAAATGGGCGAGGGAACTTCCGAATGGGCTGGGTTACAAAAGGTAAACATTAGAGAAGACAAATTATTTTGCAAGTAATTGTGAAATTTAAAATATTTTGTAAATAGCATTTTATTCACACACCACCTTTAACATTCGGAAAAACTAAATCAAGAATGCGTTTAATTTACATAACACATTTTGATACATGTTTATAGAATATTTGTATCAAATCAAAACACACCCTTCCATTTCAATAGTGGTACGGTCCATCAGATGAAAGGGATCTTATTTTACCGCGCGATGATGCAAAATGATTTTGCATCATCGCGCGGTAAAATAAGATCATGGCGATTCTCTTGTGCTGGGTAGCGATCGTTCGGTCTAAAATTGTGGCTTTAAGGAGTGAGCCGTGATATATGGCCCTTGCCAAAAATATTTTCTTTCCTCAGGGATATAGCTACATTTTGGTATATAAAGCTGTTTGCTAACTTTAAGGATTGGATGGCGAAATGCATTTATACGCCGAAAAAACGGGCAAAAAAATGAACACATTTTGTGAACATTTTTGTTTGTTTACAATTTTGCACGATGCATAATGCATTATGGTTTCCAAATAAGGTTCGCCATCCTAGTAATTTGCATATGAACAGTGGGTTTATCTCAAATCGACAACGCTTTGTTACTGTACTTAAGGTATGGGGGAGTTGTTGAACCTCAAATAGCTTAGTAGTCGAAACTCGGAAGCCCTTGTTAAGATAATGAGTCAGTTATATCATATTTTGCTGAGATTAGTCAATATTTATGTTTCATTGTTATCATTATTTATTAATATATTTAAGGTCAGGTTGTAGATAGAGCAATTTTAGTGCCAGGCTCTAATTTCCTGACCAGGGGTGTTATGACGTAAGCTTCCTAGTGAATTTATTGATCAAGTATTGATGTATTATGTGAACAAAACTGGGAAAATGCCACAAAATACTCAGTTTTACTTCCAAGTTCCTTACACACTTAAAGGGGCATTGAGAGATGTATCGATATACTAAGTGAGCAAATAACGTAAAGATAATCATCAACATAGCCCAAATCCAAAATGTCATACAATTCCGACATCGCCGTCATGCTAAATAAGCAAATAACGGCACTTCCGGGTTGAGATTTGCCGCGAAAGTCAGCACGAAAAACGATAGCATAACTTCCGAATTCAGCACCTAGTTTCGATATGATCATATCGAAACTAAGAAAATCATGAAATTTTATATGATAAACGGCGAATGTTGGTAAACTGTTTCAGATGATAGTTAGTATATGCCTAAGTATTACTTTGATGCAAAAAACCTGATTTCCAGGATAATTGAGGGCGCACTCCCATACGTATCTCTCAATGCCCCTTTAAGTTATAGTTAAAATCATATTTTTAAAGCATATTTACTACCATTTTTGTGGTGAACTAGTGCCCCCGCAGGAGGGCTTTCGTTATTGACTGCATGAGTGCCAGGCACAAATTACTATAGTTTGATCAGTTTCAAATTGGCGAAGCCTTCTTACAGCAGCGCATGGATACAGAAGGGTGCATTAAAGGCAACAAGCGCACTGTGCATCATATGCGTGACGAGTGCGACCAAAATTGTGTGCGTGTCGTGTGGCCATAACTATGCGCATATGATTGGATTACTTAAAAAACGAATATTTCTAGCCAATTTGGAACTGATCAAACTATAGACCCGGGCAAGCCAGCCAGCAGCGTAGCTACAACCCTGTTTAAGGTTCTGTTTCCTGGAGGTTTATTTCTATTTTTCTATATTTCTGGCAAATGCTTCTTCTCCAACTAATTACATTCTAGAATTATCAAACTTGGTCACAACTTGGGGTCAAAGGTCACACAGGGAACACTAGGGGTCAAAAAGTAATTTTTTCTTAAAACGCTATTATTTTCCCAAGTTCAATAACCCTAACCCCACAAAATCCAACAAAATCCAACGACCAAGTATGTTTGTATAACCCGGCGTGGAAGTTTTCCGAAGAAATCCAGGACCCAGCCTATATACTTGGCGCAGCTGAGCCAAGTAGCCTTGACACCCATGGTGCACTGGACAATCCCTCACCCCGTGTGCCGGATGTCCGTGGTTAAAATCCGGGGGGGGGGGGGGGTGCAGCGATATTTTGGGTCACTTTTCGCCGCCGGGAAAAATGTCTGAAAAAGTGGGGGTAGGGGTTAGGGATAAGAAGCATTTTTTTCTTCAACATTTTCTAAGTTTGGTCTCTGTAACCCTAACACCACCAAATCCAACAAAATCCAACGACCCAGGCTGTTTGTATATCAAATGACCCAGCCTATATACTTGGGGCAGTATACTGCGCCAAGTAGCCTTGACACCAGTGGTGTACTGGGAAATCCCTCGCCCAGTGTGCCGGAAGTCCGTGGTTCGCAGCGATATTTTGGTCACTTTTCGCCGCCAGGAAAATATGTCTGAAAAAAGTGGGGTTAGGGGTAAGACCATGTATAAATAATATCCTCTATGAATTAAATAAATTGAAAGGTCATAAGGCTAAGCCTAATGAAAGTGAATTGTTAGTTTCCCGTCACATTTTTTGGGGTCAGTGAGTAGGCGACTATTTCATTATTCAATATTCATTATTTTTGAAAATTGATTTTTTTTTTTTTTAAATATGTTCCCAAATACGTGTAGCGTATAGAACCAAGAGTGTATAATTGTGAATAGGGGCATAAATATGTCCTTACTACAACAAATAAATGAATTCCAGACCATTTTGCATACAAAGTCTTGTTTATTTTAAAACTGTCTTCCTCTTACTGCTTTTCAGCAGATTTTTCATACTAACAATCGCTAAAAATGAAGAAAAAAAGTTGTCATATGGACGGATTGGTATGTCGAGTATTCGACTGACATCGTATTTGTACTTATTTTAGTGATGAAATACGATATAATTGTGTCAAATTGGCTTATTTCTTCTAAACAAACAAATAATGAAATATTTACCAAATAATGAAATATTCACGAGGGGACCAAAATGTGAGTCGGTCGGCCGACGGAAACTAACAATTCACTTTCATTAGCCCAAGGAGTAACCAGAGGTCATTGATCAATTTAAGACTGACACACTCCTATTTTGACCATTATTATGTTTTGATAATTCCAAGTGTTGATAATATTGTTGGATCCAAAACATAATAATGATAAAATTGGATGCTTTGCACCCATTATGTATTGGTCTTGCTATGAGTATTAAAATATTGGGCACATGGCCTAAATGAAATAAATGCTCTGATTTCGACCAGACTTGTTGCAACCTATGTGGATTAATGACAAAAGTCAATCATCACTACTGGGTCAAATGTCAGGAAAGGGTTACTAGAGGCCAGAGTATAAAACTACCTAAATGGCTATATTTTATTGTTGGTCTTCATAAAAGTTTCAAAAAGACAATGGTGACATCCGTGTCAAATGTCAGTAAGGGTGGTAAAAAGTATCATTTGTACAGCTTCAGTGCCAAGATTTGGGATATGCTCTGTTTTCAACCTGACTTGTTCTAACTTATGTTGTTTCTTAATTTGATGAGAAAAAACTCAATCATCACTTCTGGGTCAAAGGTCAAGAAGGGGTCCTAAGAGGTCAAAGTAAGCAATACAAACGTTTCTTTTGACTAATGTAGGAGAGCAATAGTTTGTTCTGGCTTGCAATTTCATTTGCTACCACCAATGAATCTTGGGACACCCATTCCTGCAAATGTTGCAGCCCCGGTACACAGCAGGAGGTGGATACTCAGTAGGAAACCACATCAGTTCAATGACCCCTTTGACCAAAGGCACCATTCATGGGTTAATTGTTCTAAATATTTCTATATCAACAGACTTTAAGCAAGGCTGAATGATGGCAGACATCTTCCTACAACTATTTGCAGTTCTCTGTCTCCTGGCTATAACTCAATCATCAGTTGCCCAAACAGATGGTAGTGAAATCAGCCCCTGCAGTTCTTGCTCTCAAGGTCCAGCTGGTCTTCATGGAATTCCGGGAGTTGGAGGATCTCCGGGGCATAACGGCTTGACCGGAAGAGACGGGATGAAGGGCGAGGCAGGGAGTAAAGGTGATACAGGAGAGAGTGGTGAAATGGGAATGGAAGGCCCACTTGGACCTCAAGGACCAAGTGGAGAACGTGGTGATCGAGGTGCTCCAGGATTGCAAGGTATAGCTGGCAAAGTTGGGCCACTAGGTTTGGCTGGAATGGATGGAAATAATGGAGCGATTGGAGATCCTGGATTGAAGGGACAGAAGGGTGAAATTGGTGAAGAATCTAGTGGTCGAAGGTCAGCCTTTTCTGTGGCAAAAACCAGCAGTCAAACTGGCTATGCAAATGCTGTTCTCACATTTGACCTTGAAGAAACAAACATTGGAGGACACTTTAACTTGGGTAGTAATAAATTCACCTGTCAGATTCCTGGAACCTATGTGTTCATGTTCACTATCAGTACTGTTTCATATAGTCATGACCCTTATATAGATCTGATTAAAGATGGGGCACCAATTGCTAGAGTCTTGGTTAGGGACACTGACTGGGGGGGACGGTATTCTTACAAGGCAGCCAAAGCATGGTGGTTCAATTGGGTATGGGTAATAAGGTCTGGCTCCAGTTTGGTACTAGCGATCAAGTTTACAGTGATAGTAATAAATACACAACATTTTCTGGATTCTTGCTGTACGAAAATTAATTTCACAATAACTAAACCCAAATTCCAAAAAGTGTTGGTTTATGTGATTGGGGGCAGTGTTATGTTCTCTGTGAGGACATGGTGCACATTTGGTCCAAAATGTTCACTGTTGGTCCAGGAGATTTGGTGTGAAAAACGAAGAAAATTCATTACATTTAACATTGAACAAGTTTTTTAATAAATTTCTCAGAATCAATTTGCTCAAGATTGCCAAAACTGGTCAATTTTAAATAATTAAAGGGAAAACTGATGGTTGGGTTTAAAGCAATATTATGTGATCTTTTAAATATTTACACTAATTTCTTCTCTCTTATAATCTATCTTGACAGTATTTTTCGTAAAAAAACATCACAGAGCTTCACCATGTTTAATAAATCACAAAGGAAATCTGCTTTCAATTTTGTGAATTTGTCAACATAGTTGTTTAAATTTTCATCATAAAGTATTCCCTACTATATTGTTTTCCCTTATGTATTAATAAATAATAATACTACCAATAATGTCAATTTATAACACTCACTTATCCATCCTACAGGACTGATTTCAAAAGGATTTTCTGACTTGTGAGCTGTTGAAAATAAACTGTCGGAATATATTTACAATTTATGATCGGAAATGTAAATCTACAAGAAAATCTGCTGTCAGAAAATTCAAGGATAGGGGGCGCACCTGGAAAAGATTGCATGATATGCCTTTAAGTGCCATCATCTGTGTAAAATGAGGATATTAATGTGGTCAAAATGTCACTCTCAGGCATAGAATATTTTTGCACTATCACTCTCAATATATGTATATATCTTTGAGCTTACAATTGTTTGAACTCTGTTAGATGGAAATAATTTTGCATATCTAAGAATTTCGGATTTTTGTGAACAATGAAAAAACAAAACAAAAAAACGAATGTATCAAGTGTAAATGTTCCACTTTAATCATACTGTTTGCCTTCCTTCCTTCCTCTGTGCGGTATTATCGGTGCATATTCCAGTGATTAAAGCTTACTTAATGCAATGCATACAACTCTATTTATGGCATAAGAACCAGCGGAATCCAAGTCAAATTTGCAAACTCTGCATCAATGACTGAGATAGGCAATGATATCACTTAGGGTAAGGCGAATAAGAAAAAAAAGAACAAACAAGTTCTATGGGCCCAAACAACCCATTGTTTCTCATTTAATGAAGAAGAAAAAACAGACTTGAAAATGTGTTTCAAATTTATTTCCCTTCAAAATATGTATTTAAAGAAAGATTATTTTTTTCTCTTTTGAAACAAAACCCTTATTTTTGGTGATATGCTGTTTTGATAAATTCGTTTTGTAAAGGTAAACTTCCGTCCACTCAAGGTAGTATGAAGATTAAATAAGTTTATATATGAATGTTTTCAGTCATCCAGTCGTTGATAATACAAGGCGGTTCTCGAACGGCGCGTCTCGCCTGTTTATCAAAAGTGACTTGAAAGAAATGATGATGAAACATATGATACACTGTAGCACTATCACAGAGGTATGCATTGTAGTTAATGCAAGGGATGTAATACCTTAAGGGATGCTCAAATGTTACCCAGTACTAAAAAATTTGCGGAGCACAAACGAATCGTTTCCGCTCTATGGCCCTTCAAAGTTAAGATAGTACCCCACCCCGTTGGACTATGCAGTGGCGGCGCCAGCATCATAATTGGGGGGGGGGGGCAAAAGGAGGCAAGACATTTTAGGTGGACCCCAGATGATCTTGAATGACCTACAATGACCTTGAAAATTTAATCAACAAAAAGAATACACCCCCTTCCCTCCACCAAGTCCCATCAAGATAGGCCCTACTGATTTATTTGACCCCATATTTGACCTTGAATGACCTCTGACGACCTTGAACATTTAATCAGCAAAAAGAACACACCATCCCCCTTCCCTCCACCAAATCCCATCAAGATAGGCCTTACGGATCTTATTTGACCCCAGATGACCTTGAATGACCTTGAAACATTAATCAGAAAAAAGAACACACCACACCCCTTCTCTCCACCAAATCCCATCAAGATAGGCCTTACGGATCTTATTTGACCCCAGATGACCTTCAATGACCTCGAAAAATTAATCAGCAAAAAGAACACACCACACCCCCTTTTCTCCACCAAATTCAATCAAGATAGGCCTTACGGATCTTATTTGACCCCAGATGACCTTGAATGACCTCGTAAAATTAATCAGCAAAAAGAACACACCATCCAGCTTCCTTCCACCAAATCCCGTGAAGAGAGGCCTTACGGATCTTATTTGACCTTGAATTACCTCTGATGACCTTGAAAAATTTAATCAGCAAAAAGAACACACCAACCCCCTTCCCTCCACCAAATCACATCAAGATAGGCCTTACGGATCTTATTTAACCCTAGATGACCTCAGATGACCTCGAAAAATTAATCAGCAAAAAGAACACACCATCCCTCTTCCGTCCACCAAATCCCATCAAGATAGGCCTTACGGATCTTATTTGACCCCAGATGACCTTTGATGACCTTGAAAATTTAATCAGCAAAAAGAACACACCAATCCCCTTCCCTCCACCAAATCACATCAAGATAGGCCTTACGGATCTTACTTGACCCCAGATGACCTCCGATGACCTGGAAAAATTAATCAACAAAAAGAACACACCATCCCTCTTCCGTCCACCAAATCCCAATAAGATAGGCCTTACGGATCCAATTTGACCCCTTGATGACCTTGAATGACCTCTGATGACCTTGAAAATTTAATCAGCAAAAAGAATACACCACCCCCCCTTCCCTCCACCAAATCCAATCAAGATAGGCCTTACGGATCTTATTTGACCCCCGATGACCTTGAATGACCTCTGATGACCTTGAAAATTTAATCAGCAAAAAGGACACACCACCCCCTTCCCTCCACCAAATCCCATCAAGATAGGCCTTACTGATCTATTTGACCCTATATTTGACCCCTGATGACCTTGAATGACCTCCGATGACCTTGAAAATTTAATCAGCAAAAAGAACACACCACCCCCTTCCCTCCACCAAATCCCATCAAGATAGGCCTTACGGATCTTATTTGACCCCATATTTGACCCCGAAGACCTTGAATGACCTCCAATGACCTTGAAAATCTAATCAGCAAAAGAACACACCCCCCCCCCCCCTTTCCTGACATCAAGTCCCATCAAGATAGGCCTTACGGATCTCTAGATATCGCGTCACAAAAGTTTTAAGCATATTTGACCCCGATGACCTTGAATGACCTCCAATGACCTTGAAAATTCAATCAGCAAAAGAACGCACCACCCCCTTCCCTCCACCAAGTCCCATCAAGATAGGCCTTACGGATCTCCAGATATCGCGTCACAAAGGTATTTCTTAGCACACAGTGGACGGCGGACGCCATACGCCATACGCCGGACAGAAATAGTGATAACATAGTCTCTTCCTGATTACATCAGGCGAGACAAAAATGATATAATAAGACTAATACTGGAACTTGCTTTTACAACTGCTACGTTGCGTGTGATACCATCACACTTCATCAGGCAACTGACCCGCTGATGACCCTGCCTACATAATCAGCGGGTCAGTTGCCTGATGAAGTGTGATGGTATCACACGCAACGTAGCATTTGTAAAAGTAAGTTCCAGTATTAGTCTTATTATATCATTTTATTAAATAAGTTTGGTGTGAAAGCTCTCTGTTCATATACCTTATACAGGGTGTCCCAAAAGTCTATGCACGACTTTGAAGCTTTGAATTTCACAAAATATAAGTCGTATTGAAAATATGAATACATATTTAGAAAGAGGAGATGTGGGAAATAATTTTGATACCAAACATTGGAGTAACATCTGTTTGTAATGCCACCCTAGAAGTAAAATATGTATTACTGCAAAAATGTAATTTTATACTTCGGAGGAATAAAGTTCATAAATCCATACCTATTGAGATTAACAAACATACGGGTAGAGTTGGTTACACGGAAAGTGATCCGTCAATTGTAATATTTAAAATTTTACATTACAGTGATAGCATCATAATAACAAACTATATCACACATAATTTTCGTTTCTATAGTGAAATATAATTTTTTAAATGTTTTCCATGTATACAGAGACGTGTGCTAATGCAAAAACACAGACCTAAAGAATTGAATAACGTATAGTAACAGAAAAGTGAACACACACATCACACAGCTGTCAAACATGTTAAAATTTAAACTTAGCGGATTATTTTAATGCTGCTTGAAGGCCTCATCGAAGGTTGTTTTACCCATTTAGAATATGTTCCTGTGTTCAAAAATGTATCCACCAACTTCAGAATGGATATTCTTCCTGGTGCGCATTTCACTTTGAACATGTTGAAATGTTTTCTAAACTTCTGAATGTGTTTCAGCGTAGAACCATACAATTTGTATTCGCTTATTTATGCTGTAAACCATCTTGAATGAAGACTTTTGCTGTGCAATGTTGTCTACTACGCTTATTTATGTTGTGAGTGACCGAGTTTGGTATTAAATAACATTAATGTTGCAAGGTAAGCAGTGAACTGTGACTAATGCGCAACGTTGCTTTCAACGCACCTTTAGCAACAATGTGTGGTACATGGTATGGGTTGGTCTGGCACACGGCCAATGACTTTCAACCAGTTTATAATGTTGTGGGTTCACCAATAGGGTTGTGTTTGGTATCAAATTAATTTTCCAAATCTCGTCTATCAAAATATGGTTAAATTTATACCATATGATTTATATTTTATGAGATATGACTCTTTAAAAACGTGCATAGACTTTTGGGACACCCTGTATGTGTAATATGGGTTTTTTTAAAAAGCTGGCAGCTGTTCAGAGAAATTTGAAACTATAAGGGAATAATTGTTATTTTCATAATTTGATTTTAGCTTTTTCTAAAATAAAAATGAGCTTCGTTCGAGTTATACCATTAAAAATCTTGTATGTAACAATAACAAGTTCTCATTCAATTGCATTCATGTGTCTATTTTTGTTGAAATGAAAGTCAAATTCTTTGTCATTGTTGAAAGGAATCAAATCATTTTCAGCGTATCTATGCGCATCACAAATCTACAAATTGCATTTGATGTTTCTGCATCGTTTACTTTACTCAGGGGTTGCGCTTGTGAAGTAAACGATTAAAACGATGCAGAAGACACAAACACTGTAGTAGATTGTTGAGCCACTTAAGCTGAAACATGATGTAATTCTTAACTGAACAATCAATCTACACTCCATACACAAGAAAAAAGTAGTTATTTTCAAGGTACCATTTTTCATTTGGACACCCAAGATTTCCTCTTGACTGTTCTGTTGAACTATTCATGTCTCCAAGCAACCATGTTGTTTACATTGGTCTGATTTCACCCATCAACAAAGTATGCAAAGTTGCAATCATCCGTGTGAATGCACTCTCAAAAACTACCCTTAACATGGATTCTCAAAGAAGGAAAAAGTGACCCTTAATTAACACGGTTTTAGTTCGACGAATCATACTTAGCAAATAAAGGATACAGGTCCTCACAAATTTTGGGCTATGTTTACAATGATGACATGTGACTATATCGGCCCAGTCTACCCTTAGCAAGGATTCAGGTTGAAAAAGACCCTTATTCTCTGAAATTGGCGATTTTGATACACTTAGCACGGGCCGCTCTGTGGTAGGGAAAACACCCTTAATCCGCATTTTCATTCACACGGATGATTACTACATTAGGCAACAAACAAAAAAGAGTTGTGTTGCCCTCAGCGACCGACCCTAAAATCGTAAAAACTAGGGTTGCATTTTTTTTTTTAGATTTAAATTTGATTACAAGGCGGTTCTCGAACGGCGCGTCTCGCCTGTTCATCAAAAGTGAATTGAAAGAAATGATGATGAAACATATGATACAATGTAGCACTGTCACAGAGGTATGCATTGTAGTTAATGCAAGGGATGTAATACCTTAAGGGATGCTCAAATGTTACCCAGTACTAAAAATTTTGCGGAACACAAACGAATCGTTTCCGCTTTATGGCCCTTCAAAGTTTAGATGGTACCCCACCCCCTTTGGACTATGCAGTGGCAGCGCCAGCATCATAATTTTTTTTGGGGGGGGGGGGGCAAAAGGAGGCAAGACATTTTAGGGGGACCCCAGACGATCTTGAATGACCTCCAATGACCTTGATCTATTTGACCCCATATTTGACCTTGAATGACCTCTCATGACCTTGAAAATTTAATCAGCAAAAAGAACACACCATCCCCCTTCCCTCCACCAAATCCCATCAAGATAGGCCTTACGGATCTTATTTGACCCCAGATGACCTTGAAAAATTAATCAGCAAAAAGAACACCCCACACCTCTTCTCTCCACCAAATATAATCAAGATAGGCCTTACAGATCTTATTTGACCCCAGATGACCTTGAATGACCCCGAAAAATTAATCAACAAAAAGAACACACCATCCCTCTTCCGTCCACCAAATCCCATCAAGATAGGCCTTACTGATCTATTTGACCCCATATTTGACCCCCGATGACCCCCGAAAAATTAATCAACAAAACGAACACACCATCCCTCTTCCGTCCACCAAATCCCATCAAGATAGGCCTTACGGATCTTATTTGACCCCATATTTGACCCCGATGACCTCTGGTGACCTTGCAAATTTAATCAGCAAAAAGAACACACCACCCCCTTCCCTCCACCAAATCCCATCAAGATAGGCCTTACTGATCTATTTGACCCCATATTTGACCCCCGATGACCCCGAAAAATTAATCAATAAAAAGAACACACCATCCCTCTTCCGTCCACCAAATCCCACCAAGATAGGCCTTACGGATCTTATTTGACCCCCGATGACCTTGAATGACCTCTGATGACCTTGAACATTTATTCAGCAAAAAGAACACACCACTCCCCTTCCCTCCACCAAATCCCATCAAGATAGGCCTTACTGATCTATTTGACCCCATATTTGACCCCTGATGACCTTGAATGACCTCTGATGACCTTGAAAATTTATTCAGCAAAAAGAACACACCACCCCCTTCCCTCCACCAAATCCCATCAAGATCGGCCTTACGGATCTTATTTGACCCCATATTTGACCCCGGTGACCTTGAATGACTCCAATGACCTTGAAAATCTAATCAGCAAAAGAACACCCCACCCCCTTCCCTGACATCAAGTCCCATCAAGATAGGCCTTACGGATCTCTAGATATCGCGTCACAACGCGTCGCAAAAGTTTTAAGCATATTTGACCCCGATGACCTTGAATGACCTCCGATGACCTTGAAAATCAATCAGCAACAAAACGCACCACCCTCCTTCCCTCCACCAAGTCCCATCAAGATAGGCCTTACGGATCTCCAGATATCGCGTCACAAAGGTATTTCTTAGCACACGGCGGACGGCTGATGTCATACGCAAGACGCCGGACAGAAATAGTGATAACATAGTCTCTTTCTGATTACAAAAAGTGTCTAAATGTTACTATTTCTTGCTGGAAATGAATAAATAAGCCTAAATAAATATTTTTAGACTATTGTCACACTAGAAACATTAGTTAAATTGACATATGGGCATATACCAATTTTGTCTTGACATAAACCATATATTTTTCAGCCCCCCCCCAAAAAAAAAAAAGTTGAAAAAAATTGTGAAAAAAAAAGAGAAAAAAAAAGGATTTCCGACCGACTGACCCGAATTAAAATTGTTGGCACTTGAGGGCAACACAACATTTTTTTTGGGCCTTATACCTGACTGGCCTCCTCTGGCTACAATTAAAGTGTTTCATGTGTAATTGAATAAGTGCCATGCAATTATTGGTAAGGAAACACATGATTGTCAGTGTAAATAAGATAAGGGAATACACAAATTGGTGGCTACAAGGAGAGTTGGATACTTCTTTCGCAGTGCTGGAGGATTCGAGTCCCGATTTTCATGAACTCTGACTCGGATTTGAAGGACTTTGACTTGGCCATTGGTTAGAGGACTTGATCCAAGACCGAGTTTACTAAAAATTGGCCTTTTTCTGCTTTACTTAATATAGGAGTTTTATTTACCGCAAAATCAATGTATGGAGTGTAACTAAACATTCCAATTTCGATCATTAGCGATTGTCAGTCGCCATTTTGATTTTGTGTTTACTACTATAGTCTAAATCTTCAGTCGTTTAACAATCGCATGCATGCCACATACGCACACAAAGGATAAAAAGGCCAATGTTGATGCGGCTGTTTCGGAGTCTACTGGGTCTTTTACGATTTACTTTCTAGAAACGTTATCATATCAATTTCATTCATTCATGGGAGGAATTAAAAGAAAACATAAATGCCTATTAAATTACGAGTACGCAAGGATTCTTCATTCATTCAAGTCACCAACTGGTAAAAAGCACCCGATTATAAACCTTGTGGCCATACTTCGAAATTGCAAGGTTGCAGAAATTTGAATATTTGCGTAGCATTACTACACATGAACAAGTCCAACAAATTTCAAAGTTACCGACCCTATAATGGTAATTACTCTTACCGGAAACAGAATGGGTCAAATTTAAATAGGGACTCGAGGACACGGACATCAGGGACTCGGACTCGGCCAACAGGGACTCGGACTCAGACTCGGATGGGTTGGACTCGACTCCAGCACTTTAATCTTACGTCCCATAGAGTGCTCGATCCTTTCAAAGAGCAAATGTGTGGCTATACATTCATCAAAAAAGTAACTATACAGGTTATAAATGGGCTTCTATCTCTACAAATATATATCCTACCTTCAAATATTAGATTATAAAGTTGTTGAGAAATTTATCTTCTTTAATATGAGATATTGCCAGCTAGGATTGGGTGATTATTGAGGAAATGACACACCCAAATATAAGGTGAAGTCCGATTTTCATTTTCACATTTTTATTTTCTATACACGGACCCATCTACGAGTACCTTATCGATTACCGGTAGTGCGATTGGGGGATGCATGCGCAAGTTGGACAGTCGGCCGTATGGTTCCGATGGATCAATACGCCACACACACGCTACCTGTCATACTCTCCCCCATGTTGAAATGTAAAATGTGAAAATGAAATTGTGACTTTACCTTACATTTTGGATTGTCACTCCTTCAATATTCAACCGATTCTAGCGTGCAATATCTCATATTAAAGAAGATAAATTTCTCAACAACTTTGTATCAAATACTTTTAGGTAGGATATATATTTGTAGAGTTAAAAGCCCATTTATCACATGTATAGTTACTTTTTTTGATGACTGTATATGGATTTCTATACATTTCTTCTTTGTTTTATGATCAACATGTTTTTAAACACTCCCCCCACTGCCTGCAGCTGCACCCAGAATGAAAATCAAAAAGATGGAGTTGTCAATTGCCATGGCAACCAGATGCTATGTCAGCATAAGGAATGTCCCCAGCAATTGTCTTGCAAGCAAAAAGGATGTCAATACCAATTTGACATCCCAACAACAAATATGCTGCTGGCATTGTCTTTCCAACAAAAATTGTCATTAAAACAAAAATAGAATTCACTGTAAAAGAATAAAAATTATGAACTTTAACAAAGTTTACAGCATCCATGATTGCAGGCTGTCTTGTATTAACACAATTGTTTATAGCGACAGTAACTACCAATACAGATTCAGCCTAAGTTCAAGTCAATATTAACAGATAGAGACATGTTTTTCTCTCATTTATCTTGCTGTTTGACACGTAACTAATATTTATACAGCAACAGTAACTAAAACTGAAGAAAGATGCTGATGCAATTTTCTGCCAACTTTGATCGTTAGCAACGTCAATATTTGTATCATGATAACAATAACAGCTTCACTATAAATTGAAGCGCAACAAGATTTCAACACCAAATAGCTGTTGCAATTCTCTAAGCTATCACGCTGTCTGCAAGCCGTATACCAATCTGTGTATTTTCACAAATAGCTTTCCAAATCACAAGAAGTTGAGATTGTCCATTTTCTCAAAGGTCTACATCAAATTGTCACCGTCCATATTCTCCAAGAACTGTTAACCGTTGGACGATATTAACTGAGTGTGTACTATTTGAGCTGTTGGAATTCTACAAGACTTTGCCGACTGTCCTGCTGGTTCGCAATCTACATTTTGACCACATTCTCCTAGTGATTTCTTGGTGAGTAGCAAAATCTACTATAAATTTGTACTTGATTTATAGATTCATCAGTCAGTCAGTCAGTCAGTATATATTTCATTCTTGTTAACCATAATGCTAAATTAGTGCCCCAAACTACTACAGTAACTTAATCTAATAATGAGTCAGTTATATCATATTTTGCTGAGATTAGTCAATATTTATGTTTCATTGTTATCATTATTTATTAATATATTTAAGGTCAGGTTGTAGATAGAGCAATTTAAGTGCCGGGCTCTTATTTCCCGACCAGGGGTGTTATGACGTAAGCTTACTGAATTTATTGATGTATTATGTATTGATGTATTATGTGAACAGAACTGGGAAAATGCCATAAAATACTCAGTTCCAAGTTCCTTCCACACTAGTTAAAATCATATTTTTAAAGCATATTTAATGCATATTTACTACAAATACTAGTCCCGGGCGGGCCTGGTGGCTACAGGATCCACACCACTAAATAAATCCCCAATACCTAACTGTGTAAAATGGGCCACAATTAAAGGTAGATGTTCCGATTTTCAACTTGAAGTTTTCTATTCTACATGAAAGGTCATCCTTAAAAAAGTCGTGTTCCAAAGTTTGAGTTGCATAGCTCTAATGGTTCTTATTTTAGACGCACAAGATGCTGTGAACTGTACCCATTGAGTAGTACACAAACTATATCGGTGGTAACCACCATTCGCGGTAATTCGACGTTATTTCATCGATTTCTCCGTAATTATACCGATTTAGGCCGTCAAATTTCAGTATGATGATGAGAAAAATACGAGCTTTCATATGATATGAAAATCTCCGTATGTTTAAAATAATTCTGTGTTACGAAAATGTGATCGGGTCATCTACCTTTAAAAGCCATTTTCTTGCTTATATATAAAGCAACTGATTGCTTCAACTATACATTTTTGATGAAGATCATGCCATCATGGTCTTGGCTTTCCTTTAAACAACAACAATATATAAGGTCAAGGCAAAATTGTTGAGATATCACCGTCAAAGATACAAATGTTTTTGGCCTTTTGTGGACTGTTCCATTATTTATTTAGTAGTGTGGACTCTACAACCCTGTTTAAGGTTCTGTTTCTTGGAGGCTTCTTTCTTTTTTCTATCTTTCTGGCAAATGCTTCTTCTCTAACAAATTACATTCTCAAATTACCAAACTTGGACACAACTTGGGGTCAACGGTCACACAGGGATCACTAGGGGTCAAACAGTTATTTTCTTTTAAAATGCTATTATTCTCCCAAGTTCATTAAGACCATGGGTAAATAATATCCTCCATGAATTAAATAAATTGAAAGGTTATTTGGAGTAACCAGAGGTCATTAACGAATTTAAGACTGACATGCTCCTATTTTGACCATTATTATGTTTCGATGAGTCCAAGTATCAATAATATTGGTTCCAAAACATATTAATGATAACATTGGATGCTTAACGCCCAATATGTATTGGTCTTGCTATGAATATAAAATATTGGGCACATGGCCTAAATGAAAGAAATGCTCTGATTTCGACCAGACTTGTTACGCCTTATGTGGATTTATGAGGCAAGAACAATAGTCAATCATCACTACTGGGTCAAATGTCAGGAAAGGGTCACTGGAGGTCAAAGTATAAAACTACCTCTTACGTTCAAAATGGCTATACTTTTTTTTCTTCATAAAAGTTTCAAAAAGACAATGGTGACCTCCGTGTCAAAGGTCAGTAAGGATCAATAGTTCAAATATCAAACTACCTGATTTATTCAAAAACAAATTGTTCTTTATAAAAAAGTTAATGATATGACCCTTCTCTGTGACCCTTTCTCTGTGAAAATAGTACAGGAAACCAATAAAGTTGATTTGTGTTCATGGAGGGATACCGTCTGAAGAACAATCTAGGTATATATGACATTGAAACGTTGGTCCAGGAATTGATATATATTTAATTCAAAATGGCATTCCGCGATCATGGTTATCCATATTGACATTTCATTAAATCAACCCAGGAATTATTATTATATATAACCCGAAACTCAAACATCCACAACTAACCACTTATTAGACAACCCCACAACAATTGGGAGATTCTCCTTAGTCAAACAAGATAAGCTATTATTAGCTCTCTGTTGGGAGTCTATGCTCTGTTTTCGACAGGACTTGTCTCAACTTATATGTCCATTGTTTAAATAAGAGAAAAGTCAATTATCACTTCTAGGTCAAAGGTCAAAAAGGGGTCCTTGGAGGTCAAATTAAGAAATACAAATGTTTTTTTTGACTAGGAAATCAATAGTTTGTATTGGCTTGCGATTTCATTTGCTGACCAATGAATCTTGGGACACCAATTCCTGCAAATGTTGTAGCCCCGGTGCACAGCGGGAGGTGCATAATCAATAGGAAACAAAATAAGTTCAATGACCCCTTTGACCAAAGGTATCATTCATGGGATAACTTTTCTAAATATTTCTTTATCACCAGGCTTTATTAAGCAAGGCTGAATGATGGCAGACATCTTCCTACAACTATTTGGGGCACTCTGTCTCCTGGCTATAACTCAATCGTCAGTTGCCCAAACACATGGTAGTGAAATCAGCCCCTGCAATTCTTGCTGTCAAGGTCCGGGAGGTATTCCGGGCATCCCGGGAGTAGCTGGAGCAGCTGGAGCAGCTGGAATTCCAGGATCTATGGGGAACCATGGATTACCAGGAAGAGACGGGATTGGGATGACGGGCGAGGCCGGAAATAAAGGCGATACAGGAGATAGTGGTGAAATGGGAATGGAAGGCCCACCTGGACCCCAAGGACCAAGTGGAGAACGCGGTGATCAAGGTGCTCCAGGATTGCAAGGTATAGCTGGCAAAGTTGGACCACTAGGTTTGGCTGGAATGGATGGGAATAATGGAGCGAATGGAGATCCTGGATTGAAGGGACAGAAGGGTGAAATGGGTGAAGAATCTAGCGGTCGAAGGTCAGCATTCTCTGTTACAAAAACCACCACTCAATCTGGTAATCCTAATGACGTCATCACCTTTGACCTTGAAGAAACAAACATCGGAGGACACTTTAACCTGGGTAGTAATAAATTCACCTGTCAGATCCCTGGCACCTATGTGTTTATGTTCACTATCAGTACTGCTTCATCTAGTCATAACCCTTATATAGATCTTGTTAAAGATGGGGAACAAATTGCTACAGCCTATGTCAGGGAAACTGACAGTGGAGGGGTTCTGTTCTTGCAAGGCAGCCAAAGCATGGTGGTTCAATTAGGTGTGGGTAATAAGGTCTGGCTTAAGATTGGTATCTCTGGAGAACAGGTATACAGTGACAGTTCTGGTAAATACACAACATTTTCTGGATTCCTGCTGTATGAAAATTAATTTCACAAAAACTGAACCAAAATTCCAACAAGTGTCGTGTGTATTGGTGGGCAGTGTTCTCTGTGAGGACACGGTGCACATTTGAGATATGGCGTGCAAAACAAAGAATATTCATCACATATAACAAGTTTTTAAAATAATTTTCTCAGAATCGATTTGCTCAAGAATGCCCAAACCAGTCAGTTTCAAATCACTACTGTTGGTTGGGCTCAAGGAAGTCACTTTTTGAATTTTGTGAGTGCTGTAATTATTAAACTATGACTTCCTTGAGTCCCCCTTAAAGCAAAGCAATATTATGTATCTTTTATATAGTTTACACTTTATTTCTTCTCTCTTATGTTTGACTCATAAGGAAAGACTTTCCTGGACACATACATCTATCTTGACCATATTTTTTGTTAAAAAACCATCACAGAACTTTACCAAGTTTACTAAATCACAAAGGAAATCTGCTTTTAATTTTGGGAATTTGTCACTATTTCATTTTAATTGTCATCATAAAGTATTCCCTTATATTGTTTTATATCTTGTGTATACGTAACAATGTTGATTTATACCATGCACTAATATCCATCCTACAGGACTGATTTGAAAAGAGTTTTTTCTGACTTGGGAGTCATTGAAGATAAACAAACTGTCTTGGATCTTGGCTACCCAGGACAGTTTAATTTTACTCTTAAAACCACAAATTTGAAGTAATTAGGCATTGTATCTCTTTGTTATGATTTATGATCAGAAATATAAATCTACAAGAATGATATTAATTTGGTCGAAATGTCACTCTCATGCATATAATATTTGTGCAATATCACTCTCAATATTTATATAATATTGAATGGCTTTTGAGGGTGATACAAGAATATATTGCACGAGCTACAAAAATATTGCACGAGTCGGAGACGAGTGCAATATTTTTATAGCGAGTGCAATATATTCTTGTATCACCCGAAAATAAGACATTCAATATTATTATTATTATTTATATAACAGACTGTTTTGATAGCACTTCAGAACTGCTGAAACTGGGGTACAACCAAGTTAAAAACTATGATAAGTTAGCCCGAACTGACCTTCTCTGCGTATATGTACTCACGCGCACATCTTCTGCGCCGCGCCAAAAATATTGGACGGCAATATTTTTTGAATATTGGACGCACATCCGGGAACTTGGTGCACAATATTCAATACACACTTTTATTGTATCGTTTGGAAGGCCCATATAAATAATAATTGTATATATCTTTGAGCTTACAATTGTTAGATGGAAATACTTTTGCATATTTAAGAATTTCTGATTTTTGTGTACAATGAAAAATTTAAAAAAACTAATGTATCAAGTGTAAATGTTCCACTTTAACCATACTGTTTGCCATCTTTCCTTCCTCTGCGCGGTAACATTGGTGCTTATTCCAGTGAACAAAGCTTACTTAATGCAATGCATACGACTCTATTTTCTAACACAATGGAATAAGAACCAGCAAAATCCAAGTAAAATTTGCAAACTCTGCATCAATCACTGAAATAGGCAATGATATCACTTAGGGTAAGGCCACTAAAGAGAAAAAGGACCCCAAAAAAGTTCTACGGGCCCAACCAACCCATAATGTTTGTTTAATCTTTCTTTATTGAGGGTAAACAGCTTCAGTGTCAAGCACTGCTTTCCAAGCAGGCCCTCATCATACAGAAAATAATACAGTATTTACAAAGATATGTTCAACTATTTACACATAATACATGAATCAAACAGAAATAGCAAAATAATATAATATAATTAAGAAGTACTTTGCACACAATTAGAGTCCGTTAATCTTAGACTTAAATTGGTGCACGGTCATGTTCTCCAGTTCAATTCTGACTGCCGCTGGTAGGCTATTCCAGGCATAGGCTGCCCTTTCATGAAATGTGCGCAAGCCTGAATTGGATTTAAATTTTGGCACAGCCAATGTATTACTGGTGTGATTCCTTGTAAGATGTGAATGGCTGTTATGAACAAATTCAAATTGGGCAGATATGTATGATGGACTTAAATTTCTCAAACATTTATACACAATAAGAGTTAGGTGATTATGCCATCTTTTATCAAGTTTTACCCATTTAAGTATATCCATCATATCATTTGTTGGTGTTCTAATATCAGCTGATAGAATTATCCTAGCTAAGTTATTATGAAGTACCTGTAATTTGTTATGAAATTCAGCAGAAAAGTTTGACCAAACAGTGCTTCCATAATCAAAGTGAGGAATAACAAGAGCATTTGATAGCATTACAATAGTCTGATATGGAAGAAAATGTTTCATACGTTTGATGATACCAGTTCTTTTACTGACATTTTTACATAAATAATCAACATGAGCCGACCAAGACATGTTGCTGTCTAACTTTACACCCAGGTACTTAATTCATCTACTCTTTCAATATTTAAATTATTGTAAGTTAGTTTAATATATTGGAACCTCTCAAGCATTTTGTTAGTACCAAATATCATGAACTTAGTCTTGTCAACATTCAGAGTAAGTTTATTAGCTTTGAACCAGTCAGCTACTTTATTTAGACATGATTCTAATTGAATTTGAAGATCACACACATTGTTAGCTTTATACATTAATGAAGTATCATCAGCATACATTACAGTCTTACATCCATCTACAGCTTCAGGTAAACAATTAACAAAAATTATGAAGAGTAATGGGCCTAAGATAGAACCCTGAGGAATGCCTATGTTAATAGGTTTGAAATCAGATAAACTTGAATTTACATTTACTGTCTGTAATCTGTTGCTTAAATATGACTCAAACCATAAGAGTTCATTATTATTAATACCGTAATGCTTAAGTTTTGTAAGAAGAATTTCATGATTTACAGTGTCAAATGCTTTTTTTAAATCAATAAATATTACACCAGTAGCATATCCATCATCCATATTTTTCAAAATGAAATCTTGTACATCAAGAAGAGTAGTGGAAGTGGAATGTTTGGGCCGAAATCCAGATTGGGCATTTGAAAGTAAACCTGCATTTGTTAGGTAAACATATAATTGATCATGAACAGCCCTTTCAATGATTTTAGAAACAATTGGTAATACTGAGATGGGCCTATAGTTAATGACGTTTTAATCATCTCGTATGACTAAAACCCACTTTGCTTCAGGAAGTGTTAAATCATCCCTTTTGTGTCAAGAATTAATCCTTAAAGTCGCGATGACCAATCAGGCGCCAGTATACCAAGCCCGCGAATGTGCCTTTGTTTTCTATTGCATTATGGGTGCGTTTTTCTGTTTTGCATCATAATTCTTGGCCCTTGGGAATCACTACGTTTTTTGGTGTCAACGAATCCAGAAGTCGGAAATTCTTGCAACCTGATCGCCACTGCTTCACGGTCCAAATTAAAATAAAAGTATACGATCAGCATAGCAAGCCAGTAATTTGCCAAATACCTTGCCGAAAGATTCGGTAAAATTTCGCATTAGCCATCTCAAATTTGATCCGATAGCGAATCAAAACAACACTATTATTCTTCGCCGGTAAGCTTTAGCCCGGCAATCTGAATACAATTTTGCTGAGGAACTCTCGGAATTTTCGTCAAGTTTATCTTCTAACTTTTGCCTACTGTTTCAACGTCTTTGTTGAGTTATCAACAAAGTTGACATCTCTATAATTAAGGTACTGTGACTGTTCTGGGGTTTAATAAATCGTCATTGTTGTTAAAGCCCTACGATTTGGTTTTCTATCACCATGGCTCCGGGAAAACGAGGCCGTGGGACGAAAAGGAAAGCTCCCGAAACTTTGGTTCCAGCACCTAGAGTTAGACAAACTCGTCTTCAAGCAAGACAACTGGGTCAGCTTTTGGGCAATAATCCCGGCCCAAGCACAAGCTCGGCAGGCGGTTCTGATAATCAACCCATCCCGAGACCAACCCGTGGTAGACCTATCATTCGTGGCGGAGGTGGGAGACAACGGAGATCGGCGGGGGTATCTAGAGGAAACAGCAGCAGCAGAGCCACTAGCCAGAGTGCGGGGCCAGCACCGATGTCATCAAGGGCACGGCGGAATAATCAGCCAACGGTGAGCCGTGCGGTTGACGAGAGAAACAATGGCGTCGGAGATAACATCATTGTGAACGACGCAATCAACGGAAACATCGATGGGGATGGTGGTAACGGTGAGGAGCAGTTTTTGCCTGGAAATCCTGGTGGTGGAGTTGGTCAACTTCAAGTGGACGTGCCGGAGGATGTTCCAAACCCCGGTAACAACGCAGCACAACCAGGGGCGAATGTGCAGCGTCGCCAGTTGGCATCATATCTAAATGGTGAGAATCCTGTACCTGTTCAACAGGCTGCTGTTAATCATACATGTCATAATAATAATAATCATGTTAACGATTTTAATATTGGTTATTCTGTTGCCCAAAACCCAACTTCAAATTCCGTTGCATATCAGCCAAGTTCCGTGGGCCAATTAGGTACTAATTTATATGACATCCCCACAATGCCAAATACCTATAATTCCAATCAGGTCGGTCAGCGAATTAATACCACTAGTATTAGTCATGATAGCACTACTCTCAATAATGACAACAACCGTAACGCTGCCGCTGGAGGAAATTTCTCTGGTTTTTCATCGGGGGGGATTAGCTTTCAACCACTGACCTCCATATGTAGCCCAATTGGGGAGGAAATTCCACAATCAGTAAAGGATAAGATAATAAGGGGTGACTACATTGATTTTGGGGTATTGATCGATAAAGATTCCGGCCAAAATATTCCACCCGGTGACCTTTCAGTTAAGGTCAATTCTTTAGGTCAAATTGTTGTTCAAGAAAGGGCTAACACAGCCAAGATTACGTCAGTCCATACTTGGACAAATGCATTTTTTGTTTTTTCGGCAATATACCTAAGCGCACATCCTAATCGCGTTCAAGAATTGCTCAAGTATGGCCAAATAATCCGTACTGCTGCTTCGCGCTTTGCTGGTTGGGGCTGGCGCGATTATGACAAACATTTTAGACAAAGAATGCAGATTCACCCCGAGAATTCTTGGGCCACTATTAATGGTGAATTGTGGGCTTTATTTGTAGCCGTTCCTATTAGTCTGAATTCTAATATGGGCAATACTAGTGGGTCTTTTCGTGGGTCTCAAGGGTTCGGTCGGGGCAACTCAAAAAGGGGTGGCCAAAGCAATTTGTCGGGGGGGAGAAATAGTGCCCCCGGTGGAGGTGTATGCTACGCCTTCAATAGGGGCAACTGTTCCCGCCCGCACTGCAACTTCAAACACATCTGCCAAAAGTGCTTTAAGGGTGGGCACACAGCCATCAAATGTAAACAAACAGTCAAAATTGAGAGGGGTAACTCCACCACTTAGGGATTCTCTTTACAAACAATCCTCGGTTACGGATTTTGTAAAACAAGTTGGGTGTCGGTCTCCTAGTATGTCAAATTGCATTTGTTGTATTTATAATTCTCCTATAAACACAGATAAGCTGTTATCTCGGTTAGAACATTACCACGATACCGCAGCGGCAATTAAGCTTAAGGAGGGTTTCTCCCACGGCTTCAGACTAGGCTTTAAAGGGGAAAGGTACGAAAGGGAGTCCATCAATCTTAAGTCAGCTTTAAAAGATCCCGAAAAAGTGGTTGAAAAGATTTCAAAAGAAATCAAATTGGGTCGAATTGCGGGCCCATTTATCAACAAACCCCTTCCAAACCTCAGCATATCACCTGTGGGCCTAGTACCAAAAGCAGAGGTTGGCAAGTTTAGAATGATTCATCATTTGTCATTTCCAGACGGGGACTCAATAAATGACGGGATTGACAGGGATCTTTGCAAGGTTAAATATTCTAATTTTGACGACGCTATCGCCATAGTAGTTCGGGTGGGGAAGGGAGCCCTCATGGCTAAGGCAGACATCGAGTCTGCCTTTCGGTTATTACCGATACACCCAGATGATTTTCAACTCTTAGGCATGAAGGTTCAGGGGTTGTTTTATGTGGACAAAGCCTTACCTATGGGGGCCTCTTGTTCTCCTGCCTTTTTTGAATTATTTTCTACTTTTTTGGAATGGGTTACTAAGTTGGAGGCGGTTACCGAGGATATATCACATTATTGTGATGATTTTATTTTCGTAGCGCCTCCAAGAGGGCGCAATTCTTGTCAACAGTTGGTTAGGTGCTTTGAGAATATTTGTAGTTAATTGGGGGTCCCTCTTGCCCATGAAAAATCCGTTGGGCCTACAACCAAGTTAGTATACTTAGGCCTTGAGATTGATACTGTTAAACAAGAAGTGTCTATCCCCGAGGCAAAACTTGTAGCAATAATTGCAAAGGTTAGGACGGCTCTCGCCGCTTCTAGTCTCACCCTAAAAGAACTGCAGTCACTGATAGGCTCGTTGTCATTCGTGTGCAAAGCTATATCGCCAGGGCGGGCTTTTTTGAGAAGACTAATAGATTTAGTGGGTGGTGCGAAAAAACCTTGGCTCCGCATAAGACTGCAAAAAGGGGCTAAGTATGATCTCAAAATGTGGCTCATTTTCCTACAGGAGTTTAACGGTTGCGCAATAATCCCGGAACAATTTTGGAGGGACGAATGCGACTTACAGCTGTTCACAGATGCTAGCGGGGGTATCGGGTTTGGTGGCTTTTTTAGGACCAAGTGGTTTCAGGGAAGGTGGCCTCAGGGTTACGAGTCTCCCAATAAGTCTATCGCGTGGCTGGAATTTTTCCCAGTAGTCGTGGCAATAACATTATGGGGGGATGAATTGAGGGGCAAACGCATTTTGATACGTTCAGACAATGAGGCGGTAGTGGCAATAATCAATAAGCAGACGTCACACTGTCCAGATATCATGAGGCTTGTTAGATTTTTTGTGCTACAATGTCTCAAATTATGTCTATCTCTTTCTGCGCGCCACATCCCGGGCAAGTTTAATGACATAGCCGATTCTTTGTCCCGATTTCAGATGGGTCGCTTTCGAGCACTGGCGCCAGACGCAGAAACATTATCAGCGCAGGTTCCGCAGTTTCTTTGGACTCTCTAGATTTTGAAGCGCGGAGACTGATTGAAGGGTCGCTGGCCAAGAGTTCACAGGCTACTTATAGTAGGGGAGTTAGTAGTTTTATTGGTTTTCGCACTGAATTAGGCCTTAGCAACGAGTGGCCGGCACCAACACGGCATGCGATTCAGTTTATATCTTTTTTATCATTGGGAGGGAAAGCCCCCTCTACAATTGAGACCTATGTTTCAGCATTGTCTTATGTGCATAAAATAAATGGTTGGGTAGATCCTACGGCTAATTTTATTGTGCAAAAATTGAAGGAAGGCTGCAAACGTCAGGACAGGAGGGTAGATAGTAGATTTCCCATTACTCTGAATATATTATGCCAGCTGTTACAAATCCTACCTAGTATCTGTAGATCTAGCTACGAATGTAGTTTGTTTAGGGCAGCCTTCTGTCTTGCATTTTTTGGTTTTCTAAGGGTGGGGGAGTTCACCGCAGTTTCAAACGAGAGCATCAATGATGCAGAAGCTCACTACAGCTGAGAATTTGCGAAAATTCATAACTCATAACACATGTCTATATATAAACCACTATAATCTGTCCAGCATATAACAAATGATGCAAAGCTCGAATACATATTATACCTTACATGAAACAAGAATTATATATATATTATTATGCATTCACCGTTCACCGTGTAAGCACATTTGCCCTTCTATATGCTTCGGTTGAGATTTCATAAGATCAAGAAATAGTCTCTTTCTGGTATTAAAACAAAATATTGCCAAACACCTTGGATATTAAATGGTGCGACCTAATGGTAGATGATTGTTCTCTTTTGTAATGTGTGAAGGTTCAATAAATAATATGTACAGAGATGAATAACTTGGGTACATAACAATGGCAAAATACAACACCTATTTTATGAAAATATGCATCATTTAATGAAAATAATAATATGTGTACAGGTCACCAAACTCCCATGGCCCCTGGATCTTAGGCCAAGTAAAAATAAAACTAGTTTCTCGTGCTAACTTTTTGAAAAAAAGGAAGATGAGGGCATTTTTTTTCTTCTTCCCAAAATGGCGAATGCCCCTTTTTCGAAAACTGGTTTCGCTTTTTCCAACATGGTGGAAATGTTTTTGCTTCAAAATGGCCGCCACTTTTCTAAGACTAGCTTTATAACCTTAAAATGGATACATACTGGAAACTGCTCGCGATATTTTGCATGTTTATTTTAATATAACTCAAGGATTTATTCTCTATTTTTTCTCTTTCAGGAATAAAAAGCTAAACAAGAAAAGATGTGTATTCTAGATTTACAAACTATCAGTGTGATCTCGGGAATATCTTGATAAATAAATCAGTTCCAGCCAAAAACGACAAACAAATGTCCCGAAGACCACACTGGTATTTTAAAACACCAGTTTTACCCACGGTTTATTTATATCATCTGATGATACAGTTTAATTTTTATCATGTTTTGATAATTAACAGTTTGCCTGTTATGTTGTTCTTTGATTTTAACAGGTTTTTTTTAAATATTGACACGTTCTCCATTTACAACATCAGTGTGATCTTGAGAACATTAAAAAAAGAAAAATTAAAAAAATTAAAAAAATTGAAGAAAAAAAACTATTTTTTGACGCGGCGGCCAAAATGGATGCGCACGCGCGGGGAAGAGAAACTACTTTTTTTTAATTATTTGGCCTTGTAAATGGTGCGCCACTTTGACTTTGGTAATGCCACAAAAACCAGTTGGCGAATTGGCGTTCTCTTCTGGATGGTTCAATAAGTAACAATAACATTTACCGAGGTGATTGGTTTAGGGGAATATTGAGAATAAGATAGGCTTTCCTCTGATATCAAAATAGTACTACTACATAGTTAACCATACATAGCCTATAGGCATAGGCTGGGATTTTCGGGAATTAGTGCTCCTGGGACTCGATTTTGTTTTTCGGGCGGGACTCGGGATTTACGAAAATTGGTAGTCCAGATTTTCGAGGAAGTGAAAACGCAATAAAATATACTAAATATCCACCAAAGTGTACTGTACTGTAGATATGTAATTCTGTTCTCTGTGTTGTCTTCATTCATGCATTTATTATTGTCACATCTGCACCGGTTTTAATCAGCTTCCGGACATTAACATTACATATTAAATTCGCGACTCGTTCAAGATTTACCATCAGAATAATTTTGTGAACTACCAAAATGCATAAAACTTTCATAAGTGCAACCAAATGTGCACAATGAAGCGAATTTTAGAGCAACATCGTGCGTATACGTAAACACACCGCTGGCGATGTAAGCGGCGCCATACTCTTGGGTTCCTTTTTTAGTAGGAGAACCGTATGAGGAACAGGCGGGGTTGGACGATGATGTATCATTTATTTTAAAGACCCCTTTTCATTTTATATTTGGTTTATTTTGTACTCACGTCTAGGCTATATCAGCCTTTCGACTCACTCGTAGTCATTTTTTATCTGCGAACGTTTTCAGTATTTTACTTTTACTGTAAATTAACGATATTGAAAGCTTAACAGTGGAAAGAAGTTCCACAAACGCAGTAGCGTGTGCGCGAGTATACACGGACACCAACAAGATTCATGGGGTCATCGCGGACCAATCGGAGTCGTTGGATCAGATCAGCTGTCAGATTTGTTTACCATTTTAAATGATCAATATTCATGAATACGATGCATAATTAATTAAATGTTACCATATATGGCAAGATCATGACTCACGATTCGAACGATACCAAATTTATTTATAGGTAAGTCAGTGCATAGTGTCGCCTATCTATGGAAAATACGATGTATTTGGAAGATAAATCACCACTTTAGGACACAGTTTGCCTCAATAAAGGCATGATTTTTGTACTTCCTCCCTCATCAATAAATTTGATTTTGTTTAACTGAGGGTTAAAGTATATATTGAAGAATCAAAAAATGATGTAAAACAAAAATTGATATCCGCCAGATTTTTCACCCCCATTTCAACTTTGACGAGCTTTATCTCGAAATATCCTGTGCGACTTATGTCTGGTTTCGTCGGAGCGGGTCACATATTATAATAATTATATCATGAATAATAATGATCTCTAACCCTTCCTGTCGTGATTTCTGTAGTAAGCCAATCACAATGAGACAAACACGCATGTACATCATGATACATGCATGCCGTGTGTTAATCAAATTTTATGTCATAGCGTTTTACACGTATTGTCAATACAGTTTTGACAATAAAGAAAATAACGAAAAATTTCCAAGTTTGTCGAATGGCAATCTAACTCATTTTATAACATATTCATGCGATCATATTGTTTCACCATCTCAATATACATTTTCCGACAAATACCACTTGCGTGACCAAGATAAAACCATGTTTCATAGTCGCACTTTCCCCTTGACCTTTACCGTGACCTTTCGCATCGAGTCGCTTTAGCTTACTTGTAGTAAGCTAAAAAGGGGGATGTTTCTCGGACTATTTCAGTCCATGATGTCAAAATAAGCCCAGATCAATCCAATATTCAATTATTGATCAGGTTTTCAAAAACTGACCAAAAAGGTGTATCTACTACCTTGAATATCGGGGTAGGCCCGAACATAAATATATGTCCCGTTAGGGCTATGGTGAATTTTCTGGGGGTCAGACCTGTTTTGGGTGGCCATCTTTTTATCCATTTCGGGGGGGATCCTTTGACAAGGTTTCAGTTCAGCAGCATCCTTAAGAAGGGTATCAAGGCTATAGGCCTCTCGCCTGTTGATTTCTCTCCACACAGCTTCAGAATTGGAGCAGCAACGTCTGCAGCAATGGGCGGTTCCTCAATTAATGCAATAAAATGTATGGGTCGCTGGCAGTCAGCAGTTGTCAATTCTTACATTCGCCCTCATAAAGTAGTCATCCCATCTTTATGGGCTTGAATTTAAAATTCTATAATTATTTAACCCCTCTCTTTTTTCTCTTATTTCTTCCGTTTTTGCTTGGTTTTTTCGTTAATTTAATTTTTTGTACAGGTCCTATGCGTACTTGGGTGATCGGAGACAGTCTAATCTCTTGGGCTGGTGTGTCCAAAGTTCAGTTGGAAGGTGGTGGTGAAGTGTCATGGAAGGGCATGCGCGGCGCGAGGATGGCAGGTGTCACCAACAGGCTCAAGCGGTACCTCGATGTGGGTCCATTTCCTACCACCATCATCCTCCATCTGGGCACTAACGACATATTTACAGATAAGAGCTGGGTAGTGCGTGAAAGAGTGCGGGATAACATATCAGGTATTAGGCAGCTTCTGCCAAACACAAGAATAATATGGTCTAACATCCTGCCGAGGCTATTTTATTACGGTGAGACCTCTCCAGGGGCGGGTAGGCGCATTGCTAGTAACATAAACGCAGAAGCGCGCAGAGCTTTGAGTACATTTGGTAATACATGTATCATTAGTCACGCTATTGCCCTTCACCCGTCCAAATTTAGGCTGTTCAGGCGCGATGGTCTTCACCTGAACGATGATGGTAACGTCGTGTTTCGCTCAAACCTAGCTAACGCTCTCGTTTTCTTCAATCAAAATTCATATGCCACGGCATTTCCACCACCGTCTTAGGTCGTGTCCATTTTTTCCTATTCAAAAGGGGGGGGGTAGGTTAAAGTCCCTGTATGCGTGACTTTTGTGGCAGATTTTGTATAGAAAAAATATAAATCAAATTGAAATTGTAGTTTTTTAGTGGAATCATCTTTGGTGTCAAACAAAATGACAGAAATTTATTAATATAAATATATAAAAATTATCTATAAAACATATCCGGGTGCATGTAAGCATGTACCTATTTTTGAAGATAATACACAATTATCTTACGGACTATGAACTATTGACTGTATAAATAAGAACTATTATAAAAGACTCTTATTACATGAAATATCGACCATTCAAGGTCGAATAAGTATGTACGCAAGGCATCGGCATCATCCATCCCGTTTGCTCAATTCCACACGCTTTTCGCGCTGGGGAAATTGCTGGCTTTAACAGATAAGCCAACATCGTCACAGGCGCATCTTCATATTCTATGTCGCTGCGCTCTAGGAGGCCTGTTGCCTGAATAGTACATATCGCTGTTATGGGTAACAGCGTGTGACACCAGCTTATAAATAATTCATAATATTTAAACATGTCTATTATTATTTTGTAACGTCACGATATGTTAATTATATCATATGCGAGTAAAAAGGAGCTTATCATTCGGCGTACAAAATAAATTTGAGATTCGTTGTGACCACAGCGTGTATTGCAAAAAGGCGTTGTGCTTTGTATTTAATACTATCTGCCAAGCAATGACGTTTTAATCATCTCGTATGACTAAAACCCACTTTGCTTCAGGAAGTGTTAAATCATCCCTTTTGTGTCAAGAATTAATCCTTAAAGTCGCGATGACCAATCAGGCGCCAGTATATCAAGCCCGCGAATGTGCCTTTGTTTTCTATTGCATTATGGGTGCGTTTTTCTGTTTTGCATCATAATTCTTGGCCCTTGGGAATCACTACGTTTTTTGGTGTCAACGAATCCAGAAGTCGGAAATTCCCACCCACCCATCCCCATTTTTTCTCTTTGGGTGCCTTTTGGGATTTTTCCTGTGAAATACCTTGGCGGTTCTGAGGCTATTTCCCTCTTCTGGTTCCCGGTTTGCTCCATTGGGCATCTCGGCGGGTCAAATTATATTCCATGGGCAACCACTTTTGGTTGTGTCTGCTCATGCGGTTCCCAGCTTGCTCCCAATTGGGCTTCTGGTGGTGACAATTCCATGGGGGGTTTCCCTTGGCTGGGGGTTCCTTGGCATCCCATGTGGTGTTTTTATTTTGTGTCTGCTTTTTGCATTCTTCTAGTATGATAGCTTCTTTCTCGTTGGGCAGATTTTGTATAGAAAAAATATAAATCCAATTGAAATTGTAGTTTTTTAGTGGAATCATCTTTGGTGTCAAACAAAATGACAGAAATGTATTAATATAAATATATAAAAATTATCTATAAAACATATCCGGGTGCATGTAAGCATGTACCTATTTTTGAAGATAATACACAATTATCTTACGGACTATGAACTATTGACTGTATAAATAAGAACTATTATAAAAGACTCTTATTACATGAAATATCGACCATTCAAGGTCGAATAAGTATGTACGCAAGGCATCGGCATCATCCATCCCGTTTGCTCAATTCCACACGCTTTTCGCGCTGGGGAAATTGCTGGCTTTAACAGATAAGCCAACATCGTCACAGGCGCATCTTCATATTCTATGTCGCTGCGCTCTAGGAGGCCTGTTGCCTGAATAGTACATATCGCTGTTATGGGTAACAGCGTGTGACACCAGCTTATAAATAATTCATAATATTTAAACATGTCTATTATTATTTTGTAACGTCACGATATGTTAATTATATCATATGCAAGTAAAAAGGAGCTTATCATTCGGCGTACAAAATAAATTTGAGATTCGTTGTGACCACAGCGTGTATTGCAAAAAGGCGTTGTGCTTTGTATTTAATACTATCTGCCAAGCAATGTCTCATTTACTATCTTTCTTAATTAAAAATATATATATATATTGAAAAAAGAGGCTTGAAAATGTGTTACAAATTTATTTCCATTATTTGTTTTGGTGATATGCTGTTTTGATAAATTCATTTTGTAAAGGTAAACTTCCATTTTACTCAAGGTAGCATGAAGATTAAATAAGTCTGGTGTGAAAGCTCTCTATTCATATTTGTGTATGCGGGTTGTTTTTAATAAGCAGAAACTGTCCAGAGAAATTTGAAACTATAGGGGAATTATGCTGTTATTTTTACAATTTTATGTTAGCGTTTTCTAAAAATGAGCTTCGTTCGAGCGAAACCATTAAAAATCTGGTGTGTAATGTTACAGGATTCATATCCTATATTATAATGTATTAATAGATCAACAGATCTAGCGCCTATACCACGCATGCGCAGTAGTAATACATTGAGTCTAATAACATGTCATCTAAGATAAACCACGACCTCAAGAGTGTCTGATTATTTACGTATATAAATCTAATACAAGATCGCGTAACATGGTGTCAGATGTGGGATTTGACATTGTTTATTGCTCCCGCCCATGTTGAATCAGGTTTTGATGCCAAGGATTCCTGAATTCATCGAGAAAAAACGATTTTAGCAACATCGTGTGGGCGTTAAACAGTAGAAAAGTTTCGCAAGTGACAGACGAGAAAAGATTACACGAGCCACTGCGCATTGGATTTGACGCAGCTGGGCTACAGGCTGTAAATAACACTTTGGCGAAAAGTAAATAAAACTTGGCGAGCAGCATTGCTTGAATTGAAAGACGAGATCGACGATGATGAAAGACAACAGAAAACTTATGATAGTTCGTCGTGACTTGTGAGAAATACTTCAAGCTTAATACAGGGTGTCCCAAAAGTCTATGCACGACTTTGAAGCTTTGTATTTCACAAAATATATGTCGTATTGAAAATATGAATACATATTTAGAGAGAGGAGATGTGGGAAATAATTTTGATACCAAACATTGGAGTAACATCTGTTTGTAATGCCACCCTAGAAGTAAAATATGTATTACTGCAAAAATGTAATTTTATACTTCTGAGGAATAAAGTTCATAAATCCATACCTAAAATAACAAAAATATGGGTAGAGATGGTTACACGTAAAGTGATCCGTCAATTGTAATATTTAAAATTTTACATTACAGTGATATCATCATAATAACAAACTATATCACACATAATTTTCGTTTCTATAGTGAAATCTAATTTAAATGTTTTCCATGTATACAGAGACGTGTGCTAATGCAAAAACACAGACCTAAACAATTGAATAACGTAACAGAAAAGTGAACACACACATCACACAGCTGTCAAACATCATGAAACATGTTAAAATTTAAACTTAGCGGATTATTTTAATGCTGCTTGAAGGCCTCATCGAAGGTTGTTTTACCCATTTAGAATATGTTCCTGTGTTCAAAAATGTATCCACCAACTTCAGAATGGATATTCTTCCTGGTGCGCGATTCACTTTGAAATGAACTGAATGTGTTTCAGCGTAGAACCATACAATTTGTATTCGCTTATCTATGCTGTAAACCATCTTGAATGAAGACTTTTGCTGTGCAATGTTGTCTACTACGCTTATTTATGTTGTGAGTGACCGAGTTTGGTATTAAATAACATTAATGTTGCAAGGTAAGCAGTCAACTGTGCCTAATGCGCAACGTTGCTTTCATACCGTTAATTTATGCGCACATTTAGCAACAATGTGTGGTATGGGTTGGTCTGGCACAGGGCCAATGACTTTCAACCAGTTTTATAATGTTGTGGGTTCACCAATAGGGTTGTGTTTGGTATCAAATTAATTTCCCAAATCTCGTCTATCAAAATATGGTTAAATTTATACCATATGATTTATATTTTATGAGATATGACTCTTCAAAAACGTGCATAGACTTTTGGGACACCCTGTATATACAAGCAGAGAATAACAGAGAGAATTTATCCAGCAAGAAGGACTAAAACAAAGGCTGTTGATAGACTGTGATGAAATAACTGTTTTATAAATAAGAATTGCGATTACCAGCATGAATTCCTGGTAAGCCATTCAACAAGAGACTGTTTCGAATGTAAGCCCAGGATCTGGTAAGCCATTCAACAAGAGACTGTTTCGAATGTAAGCCCAGGATCTGGTAAGCCATCCAACACAATGAATGTTCAGGATGTAATTCCAGAAAAGAGAAACTTTGCTACATATATAAGCCGTTCAACGATAGAATGCAACGTAGCTGAGATAAGAAATAAGCGATAGATTGGTATGGTAAGCTGTACAACGATGATAGTTGCAGTTTATAATGAAACACCAGCAACGACGCTTGATAAAGACTGGTATGGTGAGATAAATTCTATGAACAGTAAATAGTCTACGAGAATGTTATGATAAACAGAGCCTTGACGGAGAGAAATAATATAAGAAATGAACTTGTCCGTGTTTCGCTTCGCTGCTGAAAACTACAATGATAAGACAATGTTCGAGACGTCCCTGCTGAGACAGATATAAATACTAACTCTGCTGAGAAAGAGAGCTGCAAAGAAAGAATTATAATGGATTGCACCATCTGAATAATATAATAGGCCATAGGATGCCTTAGCAGATTGCAACATTTGTTTATAGATATTCTCTTTTATAAAAAAGGCTAAATAATAAAGCCACCTCTTATTTTTCATAACAGAGGAAGATGGACAATAATATGGAATATTATCTGAACTTTAGATTCAACAACAGACTGTTCAATCATGTGCTCACAAGGAAGCATACTGTTTATTTCAATATTACTTGACAGTTGATATCTACTTGAAACATCATAATCATATTATATATAAATGCATTGACTATAAATCTACTTCCATAAAGGAAGGGAGATGTTACAGGATTCATATCCTATATTATAATGTATTAATAGATCAACAGATCTAGCGCCTATACCACGCATGCGCAGTAGTAATACATTGAGTCTAATAACATGTCATCTAAGATAAACCACGACCTCAAGAGTGTCTGATTATTTACGTATATAAATCTAATACAAGATCGCGTAACATGTAACAACAAAAAGTTCTCAATTGAATTGCATTCATGTGTCTATTTTTGATGAAATGAAAGTCAAATTCTTTGTCATTGTTGAAAGGAATAAAATCATATTCAGCGTATATATGTGCATAATGCACCAATCTACAAATTGCATTTGATGTTTCTGCATCGTTTACTTCACACAGGGGTTGCGTTTATGAAGTAAACGACTAAAATGATGCAGAAGACACAAACACTGTAGTAGATTGGTGAGCCAATTATTCTGACACATGATTTAATTCCTAACTGAATAAACACTCCATACACCAACAAAGTGGTTATTTTCAAGGTACCATTTTTCATTTCGGACACCCAAGATTTCCTCTTGACTATGTGTCTGTTTTGCTGAACTATCTACCCACGTCACCAAGCAACCTAGTTAAATAATAATAATACCAAGCGCTTATATAGCGCCCTTAGCCCAAAGGGGCCTCAAGGGGCTTAACAACATATTATGATAGCATATAACACAATAAACAAACAATATATATATAAAAAGGTCGCTAAAATAGTGGGTCGAGCATCAGGACACATGGAGAAAGACGGACACGACCAAATGGTCTCATAAATTTCGACTTGCTATCTCGCAACCTATGATCAGCATGATCAGGTCGTCCATACATGCACCTATGCGTGAGAGGGAAAAGACAGGAGGTCGAGCATGTTGTTTACATCGGTTTGATTGCAAAGTGTCATAGGCTTGGTTACTAGATTTTATGTGTAATCGAATAAGTGCCAATCATTGGTAAGCAAGCAAATGCTATTGTCAGTGTAAATAAGATAAGGAAATACACACATTTGTGGCTATATTCAGAATGTGCGGGAGCTCTTGTACGCAAATTCAATTTACCACACGTTTGCCACACATGCTTTGGCAGATCAGGTCTATTTTTATTCAGTGCCGCTTGTATTTTTCCCTCCGCGGTAGCAAGACCAGTTTGGCAGGGGTTCTTCTATCATAATTTCTGTGCTCTCCAGACTGAAAGGTTGCTCTCATCTTGGTCTTTTAATTTAAAAAAGAATTTCCCTCCCTCCCTCTCATTTTCTAGAACGAGGGGCTGGGTTTAACCTTCGATTTACCCACGCAAGTGTCTTGGGCAAGGGCATGTTCTTTGTCTTAGCAATTGAAAATGAAATATTATCAACTAAATAAATTATATATTGAAAATATATTAATAACCAATCACGATAACTGTATCATCGGATATAGTAGTTGATAAATTTAAATCCAACAAGTCACAATTGTTTGTCAGGATTGCCACTTTCAGAAACTTTCGGGAAGTGCGTTAGATAGTTGGAATATTTTTCCGCCTATTGTTGAATTCTTAGAAGAAATCTGTGCCATGGAACTTTAGTGCTCAGATATGTAGCATTATTATCATACAGATCACTTCTGTAGGTTAAAGCTTTTAAAAGTACCGCAAAGACAAAATTGGCATAAGAACAAAAATCAATCACATGTACGGACGTCGCCATATTGATCGAATCTATGACGAAAGACTTACAAGATGTCCGCGTCTCTGGTTCATGTATAAAAACACCATTGAATGTGTATTCTCATTTTCAATTGGTCAAATTGCCAGCGATCAGAGAAACATCTTTTCGCCTGATGATTGGACAAAATGACCATATGGGATTGTCCATGAAGCTCAGAGTAGCGATATATTCCGGAAGGTCTATACCTCTTGAATTTTGATATATAAAATGCCATTTGTATACGCTCTTAATAGCAAATTTAAAATAAATGCAACCTTTCGAGTCGCACAGAGTCTCCTCTACATCTTGGTTCTCTTTCATCTTACTGTATAGTGTCAGGTGGTAATTGGATTTCTATACATTTGTTCTTTATTTCATGATCTTTATGTTTTTAAACCATCTCCACCGCCTGCAGCTACAACCAAAATGCAAATCAAACTGATATACAAGTCACTGTCAACTGTCATTGCAACCAAAAGGATGTCATTTGGCAATGCCATGATGGTAAATTGACAAGCCAACGTATCTAAAGATGCCAATGAAGATTGTCATGCCATATATTTGGCAATATTATTATAAAACATTATCAGTGAACCAAATTAAAATGATTGACCTTGTTCATCTGTTCATATGGACTTATAATTATTGTAAGCTAGAATCCAGTGTCTTAGAGATAATTATCTCTCTACAAGACATGTCATTCCATGACACTTGATTCGCTGAACATTTGTGACAAAAGGGGGCTTTTGTAGGCAGTGATGCATTTTTATATATTTAGGAATTAAAGTACGACAGAAAACAAAAGAAAGATCAATTAGATATGGATACACTTATACAATGATTGACTTTGTTCATCAGGTCATCTGGACTTATGATTATTGTACGCTAGAATCCTGTGTCTTATCTCTATACGACACTCCATGACACTTGATCCTCTGATACGCTGCCAGACCATTTGTGACCTACATCAAAAAGGGGGCTTTTGTAGGCAGTATTCATTTTTAGATATTTAGGAATTAAGGCATGACAGAAAAGAAAGAAAGACAAGGGCAACAATGATGCAATGCCTACCTTTATTGCATCAGTTGGTTCTACAAATGTGTGTTCTTTTAAAGCCACCCCTAGCCTTTGAGGGACATTTTTGGAATATAATACCCAAAGATGAGCCTGTATAAGCAGGGTTTCATCTAAGTGTTTTCTGTTGCTCTCTTAAAAATTGATTTCAGTTTGGCGGGCTCTCCCTGTCCTGGGTTTACAAAAATACAGCATGTTTCTGTCAGTCATTTCCTGAATTTTATTCAATAAATATGTAATTTGAAAAAAAGTAAAGGGAGACAGTCGAGCTTATTTTGGTTATTAGTTGTCTTAACGGTGTATAAACAGTCAATATTGCAGCGTTCAAAAACTATGTATGTGATTTGAGTAGATATATAACACACTACCAAATAATGTGGAACATTGTTGTATTTTATTGTTGTAAGGACATGTGTTGCTGGGTTTAGAAGGAAAATAGTTGGTATGCAAGTCTGACTGCATTTAATGATGGCAAAATGAGTGCAATTGTAGCGGTTCAAGCACTAGTGAGACCTGGGCGTGTACACCCACCCTCGTGGTAGGTTCACCCACCACGTGATTCCCATCATTGCGGTTAGGGTAGAGGTGGCCGAGCGGTCTGGCGCGCTGACCGTGGGTCGGGAGTTTTCCATCAAATCACAGAATCGGGGGTTCAAGTCTCCTTGAAACCAGGATTCTTTGCTTACCTCCCACCACTTTACTCTATTATTTGGCTTCCTCTGGACAGTGACGTAACTTAACAGGCGCAGCTTTTACGCGCGCGTATGTATCTTCCGTCTTGCAATTAGTCGAATACGCGGTTACGTCACTGTCTCGTGATGGCCAAATAGACTATAGGTCAGAAATTCTACAGTCACATCTTAATTCAGTATGGTTAGTATATCAATTCTCTTTTCGTGGTTTGATAATCAGATTTAATTGTAGAATTTCTCCTCTAGCCAATTCACCGTGTGCAACGGGCAGGTCTATATGGTGAATGTCAGTGAGCCATGGTTCGGAGAGTCACATAAAGCTGTTGGTCCCGTGTATTCAGACGCCTCACCCTGAACACGTTAAATTAGTTGCAGACCTCATCGTAAAGAGTAGTGGATCATCCCGGGTCTGTTACCTGTCACAAAAAACTCATGTCCCTAGGTTTCAGGGGCCTTGGCGCAATAACAAGTTACTTGTTCTGCCTAGTATTCTATAGATAGATAGATAGATAGATAGATAGATAGATACTGTTGAATTTGGCAAACACGCAATAGATCTAGCAGCAGTCTAATTTGAACTTCCCACAGTCATTTGGCAGATTATCGTATAATTTGTGTCAATGATCATATGGGATTGGTTAAGGATCTGACATGCTGTTATAAACCTGTCATTGTATAGAATCTGTGACCTTATTAACATACAAAGCTCAATGCAAACAACATCTTTAACCCACGTTTGGTTTAAATTCAACTTATACCCTAACAAATATGCTGCTGGCATTGTCATTCCAACAAGAATATGTCACCAACAATTGTCATTAAAACAAAAAATGGAATTCACTGTAAAAGATTAGTTTACAGCATCCATAATTAACACAATTGTTTACGTGACAGTAACTACCAATACAGATTCAGCCTAAGTTCAAGTCAATATAAACAGATAGAGACATGTTTTTCTCTAATTTATCTTGCTGTTTGACACATAACTAATATTTATATAGCAACAGTAACTAAAACTGAAGTTCAAAGAAAGATGTTGATGCAAATTTCTGCCAACTTTGATCGTTAGCAACGTAAACATTTATATCATGAATAACAATAACAGCTTCACTATAAATTGAAGGGCAACTGAATTTCAACATCAAATAGCTGTTGCAATTCTCTAAGCAATCACGCTGTCTGCAAGCTGTACCAAATCCGTGCATTTTCACAAATAGCTTTCCAAATCACAAGAAGTTGAGATTGTCCATTTTCTCAAAGGTCTACATCAAATTGTCAATGTCCATATTCTCCAAGAGTTGCTAACCTCTGGAAGATACTGAGTGTGTACTTTTTGAGCTGTCGGAATTCTACAAGACTTTGCAGACTGTACAGCTGGTTCCCAATCTACATTTTGACCAAATTCTCCTAGTGATTTCTTGGTGAGTAGCAAAATATATTAATTTTGTACTTGATTTATAGATTCATCATAATAAAGGGTGTTCCAGAAAACCTGCACCTTATTTTGAAGGTGCTCTATTATTTTTTCTTTTACAAAATCTTAAAATCTCTATGCTATAAAATGCAAGATTGCACAATCAATCGGTCTTCCGATTTTGCATTGCCAATGAGAGGTATGTCAGAAACCAATTTCACTGAAATCGACAGTGTTACAGCTTTGTTAATCCTAGCTCCCCGGGTGTGTTTTTCTGAATTAAACAATCAGGGGAGTGTCAAATTTGAGGGGGAAATCAGTCTCCGCACACACTGCGGATCGAACCCGGGCTGTGTGCGTGCAAGTCTGATGCGTTACCGACTGAGCTACACGGGTGATGTTCAAAAAAGTTTTTAGAGCGTGTCATGAGATAGATCAATGGGGCCACCGCGCGGTACAAGATTGTAGCATTGTAGGGTTTTGTAAGGTCTAGGAAGGTTAGGGTTAACCACTCAATATTGTTTTATCCACACCCACAGCAATGCTCCGTTCATCTCTGTATGACTGGTAAATAAATAATAATTGTTTCAGTACAATATTGAACAGTAAATAAATCGGTAGAACGGGTTTTTGACATACATATGTTTATTTGAAAACAAATTAACCAATCTCAATTATCATTTCAACACTAATGCTGAGATCCTAAGGTTTTCAGAATGTATAAACATGATTAAAATCCATGGAGTAAAAGTCAAACTATAGCTATGGCAAAATAAGTTTTCTGGGACACCCTGTATATTTCATTCTTGTTAAACCTAATGCTATATTAGTGCCCCAAACTTAAAAGTTGCTAATAGCCCCTCATTCATGTTCATGGCAGTGTATGTGAACCTTGAACCTCAAATGGCTTAGAATAGTAGTCAGAGATTGGAAGCCCCTGTTTAGATATGAGTCAGTTATATCATATTTTGCTGAGATAAGTAAATATTTATGTTTCATTGTTATCATTATTAAATAATATATTTAAGGTCAGGGTTGTAGCTAGAGCAATTTTAATGCCGGGCTCTTTCCCAACCAGGGGTGTTACGATGACGTAAGCATGTGTGGTCGAGGGGATAACACGCAGGCTTCACGATACAAAGGTTGTGAGTTCTAGCCCCGCTACGGCCAACATGTTTGTATCCTTGGGCAAGGTACTTAGTCTCAATTGCCTTGTCGACCCAAGTAAGATGAAGCTGTTAGGGGATATTACAATCTAAGTGCTGACACATTGTGCGCGCCGTGTCGGTAGCCTGGTAAATGACGCGAAGTGATTGTGACGATTTCTTAATGACAGCAAAAAAACAGTGGTTCGGAAGTCACATAGAAATGGTGGTCCCATGCATCGGAAGAGCAATACCCGAGCACATTAAAAAGGTTACAGACCTTTTCGTAAAGAGTAGGGGATCACATCAAAATGGACCCCGATGGAAATAAGCTTAGCTTATTGGGTTATCCAGGGTCGTAGGATCCAAATCAAATCAAATCAAATCAAATAAACTTACTGAATTTATTGACCAAATATTGATGTATTATGTCAGGCATATGCAACCTGCGGCCCGCTGGCCTCTATCTGCGGCCCGCCAAGCAATCCCAAAATTCCCAATGATGCAGCCCGTTTTAACCGGAACTCCCTAGGTTACACAAATGGCGGATTGATTTAGTGGTGTGCTCCCTTATAATTCGTAGGGTGGCGCGCTGCATTTAGTAAATATAACTCAAGGCGTGATTGCGGGTTAATCCCTGGTTAAAATGGCGCTTGCAGCAGCCACAGCAGTAAAAATAGGAAATTACACAAAGAGAAGCGGGTATTCAATATGTTATAGGGTGTTTGACAATCACAGCGGCCCGTGAATGGATCTTAAAATCACAATGAGGCCCAGGTGGTAAACAAGGCGGTTCTCGAACGGCGCGTCTCGCCTGTTCATCAAAAGTGACTTGAAAGAAATGATGATGAAACATATGATACAATGTAGCACTGTCACAGTGGTATGCATTGTAGTTAATGCAAGGGATGTAATACCTTAAGGGATGCTCAAATGTTACCCAGCACTAAAAAATTTGCAGAACACAAACGAATCGTTTCCACTTTATGGCCCTTCAAAGTTTAGATGGTACCCCACCCCTTTGGACTATGCAGTGACGGCGCCAGCATCATAATTTGGGTGTGGGGGAGGGGGCAAAAGTAGGCAAGACATTTTAGGGGGACCCCAGACGATCTTGAATGACCTCCAATGACCTTGAAAATTTAATCAACAAAAAGAATACACCCCCCCCCCCACTTCCCTCCACCAAGTCCCATCAAGATAAGGCCTACTGATCTATTTGACCCCATATTTGACCTTGAATGACCTCTCAGGGTTCCCAGCATTTCACAAGACCAAAATTCCCTGAGTTTTCCCTGATTTTTCCCTGACAAATTTAGATTATTCCCTGAGAAATGTGCGCGTAGCGCGCGAAATTTTTTGACTTTACACCTATTCATTGCCTGGAAATGTGTTAAGTCACACTACATATGCACACAAAAAAGCTACCATAGCCAGTCAATCAATGGATAAAATTTAGACAGAAAAATACCAAAATATTTACCCACTTGAGCCATCAAATTCCCTGAGTTTTCCCTGAGTTTCTGTCTTTTTTCAAATTCCCTGAGTTTTCCCTGTCTGGAAAAAGTTATTTTGATTTTCCCTGATTTCCCTGATTTCCCTGAGTGGCTGGGAACCCTGCCTCTGATGACCTTGAAGATTTAATCAGCAAAAAGAACACACCATCCCCCTTCCCTCCACCAAATCCCATCAAGATAGGCCTTACGGATCTTATTTGACCCCCGATGACCTTGAATGACCTCTGATGACCTTGAAAATTTATTCAGCAAAAAGAACACACCACTCCCCTTCGTTCCACCAAATCTCATCAATATAGGCCTTACTGATCTATCTGACCCCATATTTGACCCTGCTGACCTTGAATGACCTCCGGTGACCTTGAAAATTTAATCAGCAAAAAGAACACGCCACCCCCCCCCCCCTTCCCTCCACCAAATCCCATCAAGATAGGCCTTACTGATCTATTTGACCCTATATTTGACCCGATGACCTTGAATGACCTCCGATGACCTTGAAAATTTAATCAGCAAAAAGAACTTACCACCCCCTTCCCTCCACCAAATCCCATCAAGATCGGCCTTTACAGATCTTATTTGACCCCAAATTTGACCCCTATGACCTTGAATGACCTCCAATGACCTTGACAATCTAATCAGCAAAAGAACACCCCATCCCCTTCCCTGACATCAAGTCCCATCAAGATAGGCCTTACGGATCTCTAGATATCGCGTCACAACGAGTCACAAAAGTTTTAACCATATTTGACCCCGATGACCTTGAATGACCTCAAATGACCTTGAAAAATCAATCAGCAACAGAACGCACCACCCCCTTCCCTCCACCAAGTCCCATCAAGATAGGCCTTACGGATCTCCAGATATCGCGTCACAAAGGTATTTCTTAGCACACGGCAGACGGCGGACGCCGAACGCCGGACATAAATAGTGATAACATAGTCTCTTTCTGATTACATCAGGCGAGACAAAAAGGTTGCACATGCTTGTATTCAGGGATGGAAATAAGATCCGCCCGCCCGCCCATAGCGGGTAACTTTCGTGTCGGGCGGGTGAAGATTCAAAGGTACCCGTCCGACTGGCGGGTAACATTTTTGAAGCTCAGAGTGTAGTAACAGTACGTTCAGGGTAATTTCATCATCAGATGACTGTGTCATGATGATAGAGGAGATCAGGTTGATAAGAGATTAAAGAGAGTATTGGATTGATGAACATGATGAATACGAGGAGCTGTTACGGGCTAGGTTTACAGTGGAACATTGTACAATAAAGACAAAAACATGTAAATGTAGTTTAAAAGTAATCTTGCATTGTTTGCTGCAAAATGTTATGAAAAAACCTTGAGCTGGTAGAATTTTTGTCGGGCAGGTTGATTCTGTGAGTTACCTGCCCGACTGGCTAGTTGAAAAAAATCTGAAGTTCCATCCCTGCTTGTATTATGTGAACAAAACTGGGAAAATGCCATGAAATATTCAGTTTTAGTTCCAAGTTCCTTACACAATAGTTAAAATCATATTTTTAAAGCATATTTACTACAATTTTGTGGTGAATTCGTGCCGGGCAGGAGGGCTTTCTTTGACTGTGAGTGCCAGGTGCAAATTACTAATCCCGGGTGGGCCAGCCCTGCGGTGCCCAGCGTAGCTTCAACCCTGTTTAAAGTTATTTTTCATGAAGGTTTTTTTTATTTTTTTATTTCTTTCTTACTAGAAAATGCTTCTCCAACAAATTACATTATAGAATTTGGACACAACTTGGGGTCAACGGTCACACAGGGATCCCTAGGGGTCTAAAAGTTATTTTCTCTTAAAACGCTATTATGCTCCCAAGTGCATTAAGACCTTGTGTAAATAATATCCTCCACAAATTAAATAAATTGAAAGGTCATTAAGAGTGACCAAAATTTTCTTAATAAAAAAGTTAATGATATGGCCCTTCGATGTCACCTGCCTGACATAATACATCAAAGGTCAGACAAGGGTCACTAGAGGTTAAAATGATCATTTGTACAGCTTCAGTGCCAACATTTAGGATATGCTCTGTTTTCGACCGGACTTGTCTCAACTTATATGTCCTTTGTTTAGATGAGAAAAAAGTCAATCATCACTTCTAGGTCAAAGGTCCTTGGAGGTCAAATTAAAAAATACAAACGATTAGTTTGTATTGGCTTGCGTTTTCATTTGCTGCCACCAATGAATCCTGAGACACCCATTCCTGCAAATGTTGTAGCCCGGTACTCAGCAGGAGGGGATACTCAATAGGAAACCAAATCAGTTCAATGACCCCTTTGACCAAAGATACTATTCATGGGTCAATTTTTCTAAATATTTCTTTATCACCAGGCTCTAAGCAAGGCTGAATGATGGCAGACATCTTCCTACAACTATTTGGGGTACTCTGTTTCCTGGCTATAACTCAATCATCAGTTGCCCAAATGGAGGGTGGTGAAATCAGCCCCTGCAATTCTTGCTGTCAAGGTCCAGGAGGTATTCCGGGTGTCCCGGGAGTAGCTGGAGCAGCCGGAATTCCAGGATCTATGGGGAACCATGGATTACCTGGAAGAGATGGGATCAGGATGAAGGGCGAGGCCGGAAGTAAAGGTGATACAGGAGATAGTGGTGACATTGGAATGGAAGGCCCACCTGGACCTCAAGGACCAAGTGGAGAACGCGGTGATCGAGGTGCTCCAGGCTTGCAAGGTATAGCCGGCAAAGTTGGACCACTAGGTTTGGCTGGAATGGATGGAAATAATGGAGCGATTGGAGATCCTGGATTGAAGGGACAGAAGGGTGAAATAGGTGAAGAATCTAGCGGTCGTAGGTCAGCATTCTCTGTCACCAAATCCGTCAGTCAAACTGGTAATTTTAATGAAGTACTCACCTTTGACCTTGAAGAAACAAACATTGGCGGACACTTTAACTTGGGTAGTAATAAATTCACCTGTCAGTTTCCTGGAACCTATGTGTTCATGTTTACTATCTGTACTGTTTCATCTCGTCATGATCCTTCTATATATCTTGTTAAAGATGGGGCAAGCATTGCTATAGTCTTCGTCAGGGAAACTGACAGTGGAGGGGATCTGCTCTTGCAAGGTAGCCAAAGCATGGTGGTTCAATTGGGTGTGGGCAATGAGGTCTGGCTCAAGTTTGGAAGCACTGGAGAACAAGTATTCAGTAACAGTAATAAATTCACAACATTTTCTGGATTCCTGCTGTATGAAAATTAATTTGACAAAAAATAAACCAAAATTCCAAAAAATTGTTGGTGTGTGTGTGTTGGTGGGCAGTGTTCTCTGTGAGGACACGGTTCACATTTGGTCCAAAATGTAATTAACTGTTGGTCCAGGAGATTTGGTGTGAAAAACAAAGAATATTCATTACATATGACAAGCTTTAAAGTAATTTTCTCAGAATCAATTGGCTCGAGAATCCTCCTCATTTACCCAAACCGGTTTCAAATCATTACAGGGAAAACTGTTGGTTGGGAATTTTTTGTTAGTGCTGTAATTATTAAACTATGACTTCCTTGAGACTCCATATTATGTATCTTTAAACTTATTTCTTTTCTCTTATGATGTTTGACTTATAAGGAAAATTTCCTGGACTCATAAATCTATCTTGACAGTATTTTCTATTAAAAAACAATCACAGAACTTTACCATGTTTACTAAATCACAAAGGAAATCTGCTTTCAAATTTGGGAATTTTTCAACATTCTTTTTATTTGTCATCATAAAGTATTCCCTTATATTGTTTCATATCTTGTGTATACGTAATAATGTTGATTTATACCATGCACTTATCCATCCTACAGGACTGATTTGAAAAGGATTTTTTCTGACTTGCGAGTTGTTGAAAATAATCTGTCCTGGATCCTGGCTATCCAGGACAGTTTATTTTTACTCTTCAAACCACAATTTTGAAGTAATTAGGCATTGTATCGCTCTGTAACTCAAAAGATATTTATAATTTATGATCAGAAATGTAAATCTACAAGAAGGATATTAATTTGGTCAAAATGTCACTCTCAGGCATAGCATATTTTTTGCACTATCGCTCTCAATATTTGTATATATTTTTTAGCTTACAGTGGTTTGAACTCTGATAGATGGAAATACTTTTGCATATTTAAGAATTTCTGATTTTTGTGGTAAATGAAATATAAAAAGGAACTAATGTATCAAGTATAAATGTTCCACTTTACCCATACTGTTTGCCTTCCTCTGTGCGGTAACATTGGTGCATATTCCAGTGATCAAAGTTAGCTTACTGCCATGCATACAACTCTATTTTATAACCCAATGGCACAAGAACCAGCGGAATCCAAGTCCAATTTGCAAACTGAAATAGCCAATGATATCAATTAGGGTAATGCGACAAAGAGTAAAGGGACAACAACAGTTCTACAGGCCCAACATCCTAATTATAAAATTAAAACAAAAGGATTTAATGAAAAAATAAAAAATAAAAGAGACTTAAAAAATGTGTTTCAACTGTTTTTCACTTCAAAATGTGTATTTTTAGAAAGATATTTACCTGACCAACTAAAACTGAAACTGAAAGGTCCCTCCATCAGTGCAACAGGATTCTTTTGTTCCCTAAAGGTGCCTTTGTACTCCCATGGATATACATCGGCCGAAGTCATACGATATCGTTGCGCGAGTTGAAACAAGGTAACTGTAATCCAGAGACACCGATAAACTTCTTATAACAAGAGCATGAAAAATACAGACACGTCTAAGACAGGTCGTTCGTTATAAGGAAAGGAAACATAACCCCCTTATTAATTAGGAATAAAGAATGATAACAATTTATTGCACATGACTTCAATAATATATGAAGATTTTCATGTTGCAGCTATGAACCAAGTGTGTTCTAATCGGTCTAAGTAATTTTAAATGTTTTCAGTTTATTTTACAACTTGATCTCAACTGATGTTTGACCTTAATATGCAACATTTGACCTCATTGGTTAATATGTTGCATGCATGATTCAAGTTTGGTTGTAATCAGTCTTTTTATGAAAAAAGAAAATGTTTTTGATCTTTTCAGCTTATTTTACAACTTTGCCTCAGATGACCTTGGACTTTGATATGTGACCTTTGACCTCATTGACATATGAAGGTTCCCATGTTGCATGTATGATCCAAGTTTGGTTGCAATTGGTTTTTGTATGACAAACAAAATGTCATTTTTTGAAGTTTTCAGCTATTTCACAACTTGACCTCAAATGACTTTTGACCTTGATATGTGACCTTTGACCTCATTGATATATGAAGGTTCCCATGTTGCATCTTTGTACCACGTTAGGTAACTGTTGGACTTTGCATGAACAAGAAATGGAGAAAACCAAAAAGTGTATACCAAATGTTTGACAGACAAACATACTTGTAATGACCTGCAAACGAGGACCAAACGTGGTACTAGCCAAATGAGGACCCACCAGCCTGAACACACACCGGCACACTGCGGACCAAAATGGCGGCTGAATTGGGTGTCAAACAGCTAACTAGACTGTGTGCTATCCAATAGAGGCCTAATGGGTGTATGGGGGAGAGTATCACCAAAGAGGACCTCGTTTAGATAGTGTTTTTATGTTGTTTACAATACTTTGCACGTATCAGGGAAACGAGGACGTCCTCATTTGGCGGTGTGTCCGCAGTCGGAATGTAAAAAAACGGGTGTGCGTCCTCGTTTGCAGGTAATTGCAAACGCACCCCCACCCAGACTGACTGACACACATGAAGGATGCAGCCACAAGGTCTCTCCTACGGACAACCTAACAAATCATAATGGCCCATTATTATAGTCCTACCTTTTGCATAGCTATGATCCATGCCATTGAGTTCTTCCTGGTGTTGTCATCTGGTACCATCATGGTCACTTCACGTAACTCATCTATGTACTTGTAACGGATGGTGATAGCTTTAGGAGTGGCGTGTCCTGTATGGGCAGACAATAAAACAAAACACTGAATGACAACTACAGTTTATCATGTTCTTACCATTAGGCAAAAAACAAATTGTGTTGCCCTCAGCGACCGACCCTAAAATTGTTAAAACTAGGGTCACATTTATTTTTATTTTTTAAGATTCAAATTTGATCTTTAAAGTGTCTAAAAGATGCTATTTCTTGCTTGAAATAAATAAGTAAGCTTGAATAAATGTTTTTAGACCATTATCACACTAGAAACATTAGTTAAATTGACTTAGGTCCTATACCGATTTTGTCTCAACATAAACCATTTATTTTTCAGCCAAGAAAAAACAAATTAAATCCAACCGACCGACTGACCAGATTTTAGATTTTTGGCAATTGAGGGCAACACAACTTTTTTTTTGGCCTTAAATGATTGCTATTTGTAGTTATAGCCAAAACAGATTACGCATTTGTTCTATTACATTACGAATGGGAAACTGTAAAACCTGGTGGTTAAACTACTGTAAACATGGAAATTTTTGCACTACATTAATATTCACGATTTTCGTGCTCCAAGCAGCTACCACAAAAATACAAACACGCACAAATATTTATTTTGTGTATAAGTCTATGTAGTGAACTTTCAAATCACAAATTTAAAAATAAGCGAAATGGATGAAAATCGGCAAAGCGCGAAAATGTAATCGCGGGAAAATTACCACTTTTACAGTAGATGGTATCTGTGTCAAAATGCATCTAATGATATTATACCACTAAGTTATTTTTACGGGCCCAATTTGCTTCCTATTTTATTTTTAAAATTTTTGTTGCAAATTGTTAGGGTTTTTGTAAAACAATTGCTTTTTTTTTTGTGGAAAATTTGAAAAACATGAACATTTTGTAAACTGTTCACAAACATTTCATGACATTTTTGAAGAAGGAAAAATCACCCAACCGACCAAATCTTCCTGAGAGGTCTATTTGCCCATAGAACAGGCGTTTTTTATGTCACCTCGCCATATATGCAAGTGTAGAGTCAGTATTTATTGTGAGCAATCCTTGGTAAAAATGTTTGAAGATGATTCAGTGAGAATTGGTGAATCCATTCTTGCAAAGATTTTCCTCCACAAAATGGCGAGAATCAGAAATGGATTTTCAAAGACTACAGTTTTTATGAATCTGTCCATTCTTATCCAATTCATTTACACCAATCCATTTGAATTCTCTCACTGTGCGATGATGCCATGCATTTGATACATTAACCCATAGTTACTCCAAGCATGACCATCGTTTCAAAACACTGATTCCCTAGCAAAATAAATTGATGAAAATGATCAGACTATATACAACAACATAGCACAAAATAAGTGGCTGTGTAGCATGTGTGGGCAAGCTCGTCAAACAAGGTCACCAACTAATGTACAGGATGGTTCCAAAAAAAGTTAACCCATTTTTGGCAGCCATTTTTAGCTAACTTATTAATAGACTTTGGTAAATGTCTTAACATTTTATCAAAGCAGAGGCTATTAAGCATTACTGGGCCAACAACCTACGACTTAGTTCATTTTGTTCATGAAATATGGAATGTTAAAGATAACATATGCAAAATCGGTTTGCCCACAGTAGCCTTCTCATCTTAGTCCATTTGATTACAAGATTCAGAACAGGAATCAAATACATGGAAAATAGCACTTTTATTTAGACAACATTTTTGTCTTTTATTAATAACCAATGCGCAAAAAATAGGAGTTGGTATAATGGCCTAAAATCAAGTATTTTGACCAGGTATGACTTCTTTGAGAGAAATTTTGGAGGCATCTGTGGACAAGTCAATTTTGCTCATGAGATCTTATTAAACTACGATGTATCACAAACGACAATAATACAGATTTTTTGTCCAGTGATGCTCGATTTTAGGCTAAAACCGTGTTAAGTACGAGAATACGGCCCAAGGTGTCCAAGCTGCACCATAGATCTGTTGGACATATTGTTGCTGTTTTTCAGGCCCTTCAGCATGTATAAAGTAAAACTACCCAACAGTTATACATAAGAAGTGTTGCTTAAGACATGTTCATGGGGCAAGAGCAAGTACATGGTTTTGACAGATGTATTTTTTGGCCCTTGAACATGTTTAAAGCAGATTGCCCTAATGTTATACACAGAAAATAGTACTTTATATACATGCTGAAGGGCCAGATGGTGATATGAGGTTATGACAGAAAAGTGACAATATAGCTTGGACAATGGAGCCACTACAAAAGTAGTTCCATACTTGGACTTATCACTTTTCAGATGGGTGAATGAGGCAGGCACAGAACCAGTGCTAAAGTACTTCTGTTGGATTAATTACATCCCAAGCAATAAGAAAGTGACCGGTGTGACTTCCGATCAATTTAATAAAATGTGTACTGATGTCATGGCACAGGGATGCGGTTGTCGTTTAATTGCATTTTGAGATATTGATGGAATTAGGCAAAGAAAATGAAGACAATTTTAAAGTTATAATTTGTCCTCGTAAAACCAGAAAGCAGTATCTAATCTTAATCCCAAAAGTGTCCATTTGAGAAGCATTCAAAAGCTCCTTTTGTTGGTAATAAAATCTCTCAACTTTTTCTTTGAGAGACAACTGCACCCTTCTGCTGAGGCTGTACACAAATAAACACACATGTGAATATACTAAACGGTACAACCAGCAAGATGTGTCACATAAAAATGTTGAATAAGTCGCACAACTTAACGCACTTAACACTTCATTATGGACATACAATTAGTGATTACTTGGTTGTGCACTTGGAGCTCTATGAAGAAGAAAAAAGTGATGACAGTGTGCTACAGGATATGAACAAATAAATTGTATATTGGTAGAAAACATTTACACTATGCCATAGATCAAGATTGTTCTGTAATTGCCAAGCCACTTTTCATATGAGGTTGACCTCGCATAAAAGTGAGCAAGATCAACCTTAGCTCTCAAAACGGTCAAATGGCCATCCGTGATGAGCATATTGTAGGCTCTAAGTCCCTCCTTTAATTTTAAGTCCCTCCTTTAATTTTCAAGCATGGGCAGTGAGCCAATCAATTGTAGTGGTCCTGCAGGCTTGTGTTGGACACACTATAGTTTGATCAGTTCATAATTTGTGACACCTCGTTACAGCAGCGAATGAATACAGAAGGATGCGGGCGTGATAAAGGCAACAAGCGCACACTGGCATCACATGAGTGACACGTGTGTGCAGCAAAAACTGCAGGCGTGTGGCCATTATCGCGCGACTACGCTTGGATTACTTTTGCGCGCGGAGAGATAAAAAAATATTTCTTGCCAATTTGGAGCTGATCAAACTATAGGAGGATATATGTGGCTTGCATCAAGAACACTACGAGACTGAATAAGTGCCTGCTTAAAAAAGTAGTTCTCCATTTTTATGCTGGTTAGCAAGACCTCAAATTTGCTTGAACCCCAATTGGTCAGCCTGATGAGTGTTGGTTGTTGCTGACCAGTGCTGAAAAGTGTAGTGACAACCCTACTACATAGAAGGCGGGTCATGACCACCTGTGAATTTGAATCTTTATAAATATAAAGCAATTTTTTACACAACTTTTTCCTGAAATATGAAAACATTCAATCAGTGCATTTGAAAATGTGCAAAGTTAAAAGATACAAGTTCCATCATCTTTTGGTCAAAATTATTGACATAAACCTTGAAATGAACACTTTCGCAGAACACACCTGAACATTTCTATCATGCTAAATACATCAATATCTTCCACAGATTATACTACATACTACATACTGTACACAGCGCCTTATCTCGGGCATTAGCGGTACAGTGCCCTGAAACCTAGGGACATGAGTTTTTGTGTACACAGACCGGGATGATCCCCTACTCTTTACGAAGGAATCTGTGACTTTTTAACATGCTCGGATTTTTGCTCTTCCGATGCACGAGACCACCATTATACTGACATGCTAGCACGGTATAAAGCACTATACTAATTAAACTGTTCATTATTATTATTATTAATTATTATTATGCACCTACTTAAATGCACCGTTTGCATGGGAAGTTAGAACTCTATCCAATCGTAACTCGAAAATCTTTTTTAAACACTTCATTCAATTTTTGTCTCATTTTAGGATGAGTTTTAAGTCATGTTATGATTGTTTCATTCATTTATAAAGGTTTTTTGTTATCCGAAATCTCACAAATTCCTCAATATGATATGTTCTAGGAGAACACACTAAATAAATCACATTTAAATTTTTGATTTAAACATTGCATTTATATATGTACCATTTTCCCATGTGGATTATGTATATCATTAACATATTTTGAAGTGACTTAGTTTAAGCTAATTTCTAATTGTAAAAGAAGTACACAATCACGCAGGTATTTTGGCAGTTCATCAACTGCAAAAAGAGCAACGTGCTGAAAGTACATGATGGCCCGAGGCCATGTGCGATTGTACTGTTAACACAAGATAGTAAAACAAGATAAAACAGATAGTAAACCTCAAAGTACACATGCTTACAGATTCAACACTTCAGACAGGAATGCAGACAAATTGTATCATAATTATATTAATATTGACATGCAAACACACAATGCAAACAATTCCTGTTCCATAGGTGCATTAGTTCATTTATGCTTACATGCAGCATGGCGATACCATCAGGCCAGAATTCCCACCGATAAAAGGGACTTGCTAACAAACCTAATGCGAATTGCTTCACATTTAATTTCAATAATAATAACAATGATACTGATAATAATTAAGGGGCATTGAGCGGGAGTGTGCCCTCCATTTTCCTGGAAATTGGTTTTTTGCACCATAGTAATTCTTAGGCATATATACTAACTATTATCTGAAACTGTTTACCTTAATTCGCACTATATCATGTAATATTTCACAATTTGGAAATTTCGATGTAAATCACATCGGAATTATCAGCAGAATTCGGCACATTAACATATGATTCACCATAATATCTATCTAGCACAATCACTTCAACCTTTACCCATGAAATATTACATTTCCGGGTTCTATTATCTATTGAATCTATTTATTTTTTCAAATTTTCATTTGTATTGCCAATTTCTCCGTGTCCCTTTAATATACAAATTGCAACAAACACTGTTTCTATGCACTTTGCCTAATAATATGTACAGCAGAAAATAAAACAATACACTTACTTGAGAATAGAATATTTACAATACCAAACACCAAAACACAATATTTAAGTTTTCCGATGTGCATGCGAGGAGAACAGAGTTGCCGGCTGAAAGTTTCATCCTTTCTGGGCTTGGCCTTTAAACTTTTTCGCGGGCTTTTGCTTTCTATTTCCGGTATTTTCCCACGATTTCGATCGCCAGATCTCGTTCTGTTCGCTTTTTGGCTGCCTTCAACAACGGAGGTCCGGGTGGAGAAAAAACCCACCCACCACCCTATTAGTTGCAGTTCCTTTTTAAGACATATATGAACCCTCAGGTCGGGACTATTAAAATTGATAGAAAATAAGTAAATGTTGTTGGAAATGGGAGGTCCGGTTAGTAAAAACACACCCACCGGCTTATTATTTTAAGGCGGGAGGTACCCTCAGTTCGTTATAGAGATGTGGGGTCGGGTGTGTACCCTCAGTTCATAAATGATGTGGGGTCAGGACTATCAAAATTGTCCGGTTAGTAAAAACCCACCCACCACCCTATTAATTTAAGGCGGGAGGTACCCTCAGTTCTTTTGAAAGACGTGGGGTCGGGTGTGTACCCTCAGTTCATATTTGATGTGGGGTCAGGACTATCAAAGTTGTGGAAAATATGTTAACTTTGGTTGAATGAGGAGGTTCGGTTGTAAAAACCCACCCACCACCCTATTAATTTAAGGCGGGAGGTACCCTCAGTTCTCTTTGAAGACGTGGGGTCGGGTGTACCCTCAGTTGTAAATGACGTGGGGTTAGGACTATCAAAATGAATGAAAAAACTAAAGGTTGGTTGTAATGGTGCAATTTCGCAACGCAGGTTGGGCAGTTTTCGTTTCCGTGGAAAAATAATTGTCTAAAATTATTACTTTTGTCTAATTAAATTAGCATTTTCAAGAAAAATCCCATACAGGGGACAACATAAAGTGGCAGGAGTAAGAGTCCTAGGAGAAGTGTTATGAAAATGAAGACTAATTCAAATGAATTAAAATGGGCGTCGTCATTTATATGTAATCGCCGTCCGGCCTTTGTCTATGTTAGGCTGGCTCAATAACAAGAATAAATTTGGGTTATAAATTAAAGTATTAAAGTATGGCAATTCATGATACATGTTTTCATGATCAATTTAAAAAAGTTCAGTGACAAGGTTAAATCTTGGTGTCCAAAAATATCTGTCATTTATATGCTAAAGTCCATCCTTACTTAATGGTAGGTTGAAGTATTAAAGTATGGCAATTCATGATACATGTTTTCATGATCAATTTTAAAAAGTTCAGTGACAAGGTTAAATCTTGGTGTCCAAAAATTTCTGTCATTTATATGCTAAAGTCCATCCTTACTTAATGGTAGGTTGGCATTGCAATCACTGTTCTTCTCATCACAATGGTGCATCATTGTATGCAAATTTAAATATGATACTGAATGATATAAATGAATGATCAAAGAGTTTATACGGAATTATATAATTAAATGATAAAAGAGTTGTGGTAGGCAGCCAAAATGCTACCAATACCAGATCGGTGTTTTTGTCTCTCAAACTTTTCTGTGGGCAATGGATCATTAAAACCCGGTAAATAAGAAACGATTCATGGCATATATTTTAAAATATAAAAAGCACTCAGTGTGCAGTCTGAGCATTGAAACCCTATTAACTGAGACGGTAGTTGCATTCTAAAGGCTATAACTTAAGAAGCTTGTTTCGTGAAGACGACTGAATCCTACATACAAACATTCATGGAAACGATCCTAGACTTTAAACAAGTCCACAATGGAATAAAGCGTGACAACACTGTTTAAGAAAGATTTGTATCAAGCCTACAGTACAGCTCAAAATAGAATGTACAATATCAACGCACATCAGTGCAATGTCAGTACAATGTCATTGTAATGTCAGTGCAATGTCAGTGCAATGTCAGTGCACTAATCGGATTACATCGCAAGGCATTGTGTAATGTCATTGCAATGTCAGTGCAATCAGTGCAATGTCAGTGCAATGTCAGTGCAATGTTGCAATGTCAGTGCAATGTTGCAATGTCAGTGCAATGTCATTGCACATTCTATTTCGAGCTGTAGGCCTACTGTAGGATGTATGCTGTATTCAGCAGTTACGCCAAGGTGTGTTTTTCTAAGATTTTCAAATAAAAAATGAAGTTAAATTGCTTTCAGAAAATGGCATGACATCCAGGTGACCATTAAAATGTTCATCTTTGGCCCATTATTAGATAGCATGAATTCACATAAGCAATATGAGACCGGTCATCACATAATGAGAGTTACGGCGGAAAATTGCATTTTTAGGTTTGTCCAGATTCAGAATGCTCAGGAAACAAGGTTTAAAATGATACGCAATATGTCATAATTGCTCAATGTTTTCCCTGTCAACAATCAAACTGAAGTTGCGTAAAATTTGTTTTCTATTGATTCTAATTGGCACGTTCATTGGATCATATCTCCTAATGCACACTGGCGACTTAACGCTCATCAATGTGGTGACAGGTCTCATATCTCCTGTAATCTGGAAAAACCTAGTAGGTCTGTTGAACGCAAATTTGACAAAACAAAAGGAAAACTGTTCCCATATTTTTTTCTAGAATAGGTTTTTCCATACTAGGTTCTTCCAGATGAAAAACTGCTGACAGGGAAGAGTTTCACACACTCTGACTTGATAAACTGAAGGAGAAAAACTTATAAAGTCCAAATATGGGTCTAACTCAATTTTTCTCCAAAATTTGACTTACTAGGTTTTTCCAGATTACAGGAGATATACATGCACAATAATAATCACAGAACATAGAACACACCTGTACATATTTCTACCAAATTTTGAAATTCTTTGCAATTCAAAACTCTGTTCCATCTTCATCTGCATGTACAGTTGATTTTTTTACCTGATACCTGGCAATGTGTGTTAGGTTAAAAATTAAATAGAAAGTATGTCTGAGAACAGCCATGTATTTAAATAAATCTTTTATGCGCATAACACTTTTTAAAAATATCTTTTTTTAAATAAAACTCTTATTACAGTTTTGACAACTTGAATTCTAAATGTTACATTTTTTCTCGAAATAGAACATTTGACTATGATTTCTTTCAGTGCGCATGGAGGGATTTCACACAACTAATAGGCTGCAAACAACCACATATGCCTGAAATTTGAATACCAAATTATTTGAAGACAAGTCAAATTATTTGAAGGCAAGTCAAATTATTTGAAGGCAAGTCAAATTATTTGAAGGCAAGTCAAATTATTTGATGGCAAGTCAAATTATTTGAAGGCAAGTCAAATAATAAGTGTTTTCAGGCATTAAGCAAGCGTGTGCAACCTTTTCTACCACCCGGGCCTCATTGTGATTTTGAGATCCATTCGCGGGCCGCAGTGATGTCAAACATTCCAAAACACGTCCGGAGGAGGGTAATAGGGGGAGGGGAAGCTTAGGAATCGTAATGCCGCATCAGATTGTACTCTTTGAAGCAGGAAATAGACACCATGAAAATGAGGCATACATATAGAGACGCACTGTTTTGTTCAATGATGAAATAATCCTCAGCCAATTGCTCATTGAATACCCGCTTCTCTTCGTGTAATTTCCACTTTTTACTCGCTTTTGCTGCTACAAGCGCCATTTTAACCAGGGATTTTAACATGTAATCACGCCTCGAGTTATATTTACTAAATTCAGCGCGTCACTCTACTAATTATAAGGGAGCACACCACTAAATCAATCCGCCATTTGTGTAACCTAGGGAGTTCCGGTTAAAACGTGCCGCATCAATGGGAATTTTGGGATTGCTTCGCGGGCCGCAGATAAGAGGCTGGCGGGCCGCATGTGGCCCGCGGGCCGCAGGTTGCACACGCTTGCATTAAAGCTTCCTTGGCTACAAATGTCGGAAAATGCTAAAGGTGCATTTGACATCAAGATGATTTAGCAAAAATTGAAATAAGAAATGCATTTTGCAATTAAGCTTTTTCCATATTCGCTTGAGACATACTTTCTCTTTTATTTGGCCTAACAAATACCCCACTAATATTGATACAAATCTTCATGCCAAGAACACTCAATACAACATGCACACATGTGACCAAGGCTCAAGATAAGCGGGCCCTGGGTGATTTTTACCCCTCGGTCCTTCTGCCATAGCGCCCGGTAATGCTGAAAAATAAACAACCGAGCGCTGATATTTTGTCCAAACCAGCGCCCGTTGACGATCGGGAAGCTTGCCAAAGACATTGAATTTCGAGTTGACAATGCTGCCACGCTGGGTTTAATAAAAAGTTAGACTGAAAGTAGCTCCCGAGTCTCAATAAATCCCATGATCCGGGCGCTACTTTTGAAAAAAATTAGCTCCCTGTAAAAAACCCTGTTATCTTGAGCCTTGCATGTGACGGGCAAGCAGACAAACAGATGGACAATGATAGAAGCCAAGCATTCCGTGACTCACCCAAGTAAAATGAGTGCGTTACATATATATGGAAAAACAAACAAGAGATGAATCATGTTAAACTTGATGATGAAATGGGGAGTGAAAATGAACTCAGTGTTAAGGGGCAGGGTTGACATACAATACAACATATGGTATTGTCTCCAAACGGCCCACGGGTTGGAATTTATTGAAAGTGGGGCCTTTATTGGAAGAGCATTTTAAGGTATTTGGTGATCCTTAGTCCGAATTAGTGAGTGTTTTATTTTTTTAATATATTTTTTTTGGTGGTGTGGGAGGGGGGGAGGTTCAAGAAAATATGTTCTAATTTGTACTGACATTAAAAATAGAATAAAAATGCACACACCGATCAAATAACTATAGGTCAGTCAGGTCCAAATTGGTAAGCCTCATTACAGCAGCGAATTAATATCTAAGAGCGTGTGCGAGCATAATGCAACAGGGCATAAGGCATCATATGTGTGACGCGTGCATGGCAAAGTTGAGTATATACGCTTGGAATACTTTTGCACACAGAGAGATAATAAGTGCATATGTGACGCGATCAAGAGGAATGAGTCGGATGTTGGGGAATCCCAAATTGAGATATGGCCAATTCAAAATGGCGGCTTACATAAGTTTTGATGGAAATTCATGTATACAATTTGACACAACTTTGGAACAAAACGTCGTATCGACATGGGAATTTCAGTTTCTGAAAGCTCTAGGTGTCTCCTTTAAAACTGTATTAAAAACTCATTTTCGACCAGGGTCGACATCCGACTCATTCCTCTTGATCGCGTCACATATATCTCACCAATTTGGAACTGATTAAACTATAGAATCTTTGTACGAGTTATATTGTTCACCAAAACTCATCCCGTTTTATTTGATGCATCATTTGGCCGCATTGCATACAGATTTATGCGACAACATGCTGAATTACAATTATCTCACTCACTCACTGGATCAATTTTCCTAAACAGGATATCTTTATGAGGAAAACACTTCAATGTTTTATCTTTTGGTGAATTTTTTTGCTAATGTTTTAATAACATAGATGTGTATGAAGTGGGTACCTCTCAAAAAGATGTTGCATCAAATATATGTTGCTGCTGACGATATAAAAGGTCTTGCACTGAATTATTATTATTTTCATGCCATATTTACAGTCAGTAGGATATGGTTGTCAAAGGTGGGACATCCATATTCAATCCATAGCAGGGATGGTAATCAAAAAAAATTTAGTAGGGATGTGCCATTAGAAAAACATAGGCAAAGTCGTCACATATCAATCTAATTTGAAAGACAAACTACAGAATTTGTGCCGAATTTTTTAAACCAAAATTAGGAAATGATTATGAAATTTCCTAGATTAGTATGTTATGCTGCTTGAATTTTGAAATATTAATTTTAACTCTCAAATTCAAATTTGTCATCAGGCATAATAATATATCAGCACAAACATAATTCATATTTCCCGATCTACAATACTGTCTGAATACCAAATGAGTCTATTGATTTCACCATGTTTGAACTATGTGTTAAGCAGGCTGTACCTACAGACGAAATGTAGAACACAAATTGCTGATGGGCTTGTAATGTCTCAATGTATGTCAAGATGAATTGTTTAAAAGTCAGTGGCGTTTAGAGCATTTATATTCTACAATATCTGTAATATTGTATTGATATCATTCTCGCTACATATCATATTCGCTCTCTGAATTATTGCCCCGTTATTTGAGACTCAAAGCAGTTGCAATATCTGCATTAGTTACCCCAGGTGAATGACCCCTTTACAAAGATACCCAATGTTCAGATTTCACTTTCTGAACTCATGCTCCTTTTTATTTGAGATACATTGAAGCAAAAATGTATGCATTAGTTACCCCAAGCGAATGGCCTCTTTACAAACAGAAAACTGATGTTTAGATTTCACTTTCTGAACTGTTGCCCAGTTTTATTTGAGATACATTGTAGCAAAACATCTGCATTAGTTGCCCCAAAAGAATGGCCTCTTGACAAAGACAAGTGATGTTCAGATTTCGCTCTCTGATCTGTTGCCCCTTTTTATTTGAGATACATTGTAGCAAACCATCTGCATTAGTTACCCCAAATGAATGGCTTCTTGACAAAGACAAGTGATGTTCAGATTTCTCTCTCTGATCTGTTGCCCCCTTTTATTTGAGATACATTGTAGTAAAATATCTACATTAGTTACCACAAGAGAATCGCCCCTTGACAAAGACACTGATGTTCACATTTCACTTTCTAAACTGTTGCCCCTTTTTATTTGAGATGCTTGCTTAACTCGGGTAGTGTCCCCGATCTACGATGGTACTCCACACTTTTCGGTCATTCATTGCTGTCTTAATGTCACAGGTGTCCAATCCGGTATCTTGCTTGAGTAATTCTATAAATGTCAGAGCAGGTCTTCCCAGTATTTGAGATACATTGTAGCAAAACATCTGCATTAGTTACCCCGAAAAAGAATGGCCTCTTGACAAAGACAAGAATGATGTTCAGATTTCACTCTCTGAACTGTTGCCCCTTTTTTATTTGAGACACAATTTAGCACAACATCTGCATTAGTTACCCCAAGAGAATTGCCCCTTGACTAAAACACTGATGTTCAGATTTCGCGCTCGGAACTGTTGCCCCTTTTTATTTGAGACACAATTTAGCACAACATCTGCATTGGTTACCCCAACAGAATGGCCCCTTGACAAAAAAACACTGATGTTCAGATTTTTTCGCTCTGAACTGTTGCCCCTTGTTATTTGAGACACATAGTAGTTCAATACCTGCATTAGTTTTCCCTAGGGGGATAGCCACCTGACATCACAGACACTACGCCCGCATCTTTGTAAGTAACATTACCGAGCTACCCGTCAGATTTACTCTAAATCAGGTTTTGCTCACACCGACGGGAGAAAAAAACGTTTCAGAATCAGGTTTACTAAAAAACGGATGCATTTTCAGGGCACGTCTAATTTTGTTCTTTTTACCGCGTTGATCTCTATTATCCTTATTGTCTTTTTAAATGAACACATGATATGCTGATGGCAGAACGTGGGTGAATAAACTATTACTAGTTTCGTATAGACGGTGCATTTCCCGCTGCACACAATATTTGATTATGAGAGGTCCCTGTGACTAAAAATACATCAGAATAGATACAGATGAGTGTTAGAGTGTATAGACACGAAGGTCTGGTTTGCCTTTTAAAGACAACTGGCAAAGATATATACTGACTTAAAGGGGCTAAGAAAGTCAGTCTGGTTTGCCTTTTTAAGCTTTTTAAGACAACTGGCAAAGATATACATTGACTGAAAGGGGTTAAGAGAGTCGTTCTGGTTTGCCTTTTTAAGCTTTTAAAGACAACTGGCAAAGATATATATTGACTTAAAGGGGCTAAGAGAGTCGTTCTGGTTTGCCCTTACATCTGGCAAAGATATATATTGACCTAAAGGGGCTAAGAGAGTTAGTCTGGTTTGCTTTTGTAAGCTTGTAAGACAACTGGCAAAGATATATATTGATTTAAAGGGGCTAAGAGAGTCAGTCTGGTTTGCCCTTTAAAGACAACTGGCAAAGATATATATTGACTTAAAGGGGCTCAGAGAGTTGGTCTGATTTGCCTTTGTAAGACAACTGGCCAATACATATTTAGAGACTTAAAGGGGCTAAGCGAGTCAATCTGGTTTGCCCTTTAAAGACAACTGGCAAAGATATATATTGACTTAAAGGGGCTCAGACAGTTGGTCTGATTTGCCCTTTAAAGACAACTGGCAAAGATATATAGAGACTTAAAGGGGCTCAGAGAGTCAGTCTGGTTTGCCCTTTAATAACTTTCAAAATATTTACCCTGACTTGTGTACAGTTGGTACTAGACAACCCATAAATGATCAAACTCAAACTGTTTTTTACCTTGATTTGGTTCACCGGCTGTCTGTATCTGCACGCCCTCTATACTGATAAGACTCAATGGGTCGTGCACCCACTGAGACGCTCGGTTGTTTTCTTTGTCTGGTTTCTCGTTGTTGAAAAATAAATTCCTGTACACAGAATGAATAACAATAAACAGAAACATGGAGAAATTAATTAGAAACAAAACTGTGAATATATCCCTGGATCAGCATGCTTCACATTGGTCACATGATCAGTGATTTCTGTCACCAGTGTCCACTGGTTCTCATTGACTTTACAGTGCAATGAAAAAACCATAACATTATTAAGGGTCTTTAAGAAAATCCTGCTGCAAGTAGTACAATTGATGTTACTTCAATCCATTCCTCTTATGGTTTTCTTAAAGACCCTATATTTTATAAATCACAGGTATATATTTTCGTTAGAATTAAACTTCTTTTTTCAAATGTATGCCTATCTGTACCATGTATTAGAGCCTAGAGGGTGTACATGTAGGTCACATGACCTTTAGGTGCTAATTATTTTAGCACATGTTTGACACTGCTTATTCGGTGGAAAAGTCCTTTGGGGACAACAGTGATGCTAAGCATGCTGGGACTGACAAGAAATCGTCTTTGCCATTACATGCCAATGTTTGGATCTGATTATGTGAGCACATAATACAGGCTGTAACAAAAAAAAAGTTATACAGTTTTGAAAAAAATATTAAAAATATCTCCCGTAGAATTTCTGTTTCGAGTTTTAATGGCCTGCAAGGGGAATTTTCTTAGCTTTCGAATAAGCTTTGTTTCATGACGATCGATGGTCGGTAAGCAGAGATATGATCAATTGTCTACAGTAGTCATGAAATCACCTGGGCCACTTTGGTTTAATCAATGTTAAAATCACTGGGATGAATATGAATGGAATCGAACCAGGAACATAGCAGTAGAGCGCTCTTGTTAGACAACAATGGTTCGTTTCAAGTGGTTAAAAGTATTACAAAGAAGGTTGGGTCTTTACAAATATTAATTATTTATTTTATGAATTTAATTATTCAAATGAAATAAAACTATTTGAAAAAAAAATTATATTGTTCTCTCTAATGTTCCTTGCATGATACCCTACCCATTTAATTTATACAAGCAGGATTGTATGATATTATTGTGAAAGTGGCCCAACCCGATTTATAGATGACTTAGTAGATTGGTCATAACTTTTAAACGCAAGTAGTTAAAAAGACCAAATAAAATGATTCTGGTAGCCGGAACGGAACTTAACACAGAGTGTAAGAGATTTTGACATTGCATGATTTTAACATTGAATTAAAAATAAAATTGCGATTGTATAACTTTTTTTGTTACAGTCTGTATGCCAGTCCAATAGAGGCACGTGTCCCATCTAACTGCGCTCAATGGAATAGTTCTGGGTGTTCTTATGATAGAAGCAATGGATATTGGTGTTCCTTAGGCGAATGTTTAACACTATCCACACGGCGAGAAGGCATCTGCAGACGACATTCCAAAACTTCACAACATTTCAAAATTATTGAATTTCATTACGATATTTGGGATCACCAAGAGAAATGCATTAAAATAAGTACAAACATGCTTAAGTATTGGTTCAGTAATCCTTGAGATAGACCATGAAAGTTGGGAAAGGATTCTGACAAATCTATTTTGTATCTGGTAAAACCAAAATTAGCCATGTGAAAAGTGTTAAATGTCCTCAGTCATTCAAGGTGAATGTGTGGGATAGCCTACATTTGGACTTTGTGCCTACTTTCTTAAAATTTTAAACGATGGCATATGTGAATCCTCATACGCCATCATTTAAAAATACCTTCCCATCCTTAAAATACCCATGATTCACAACCTATGCTCGTGTTCAGGTACATGTATATCAAACAAATATTCCATGCTAAAGAAATGGCCGTATATGGGACAACATGAATCAGTGGCGTAGCTAGGTTATTCATATTGGGGGGCGAGAAATGAAAATGAACCAACAAGACTTTTTTTGACTTTACACCTACTTTTGGCACATGTAGCAAAGAATGTTGCATTTTGGGACACATTATGCGCGCGTAGCTTGCGAAAAAATTTCATCTGTGTACTTTTGACCATCATAATTCCTGTGGTCAAATGAACCGACAGTGCCAATCTCAACCAACACGACGTTAATATGGGGGGGGGGGCGATCGCTCCCTCCCCCTCCCCCCCCCCCCCCCACCTCTGGCTGACCACTGACATGAATAGGGATCACAAATTGAACAAATATACCGTAAAAAATCCAGGAAATTATGTATGTAGAGAAGAAAAAAATCAGTAAAATATAGATGTACAAACATAGTGAAATATACAACGTAGATGTAGACAGATCTCTAGTGAAATATAGATTTTTAATAATACCTCAATAAAATATAGAGGTAGAGAAATCTAAATATCCAGCTAAAATATAAATATTTGATGTGTGGGTGAGCACAGGGAATTAAATTAAAATGTCACGTCAAATTGACAAATTTTGGATGAACTGACACATCATTTCAACCCACAGCAGCCTAAGCGTTCATCCCATAAGGCCCTTCACAATTGATTTTGTGTTTCCTGTTGGAGGTTTTAAAAAAGGGATGAGGTTTGCTACACTAGATTAAATGTAGATGTTCCGATTTTCAACTTGAAGTTTTCTATTCTACATGAAAGGTCATCCTTAAAAAAGTTGTGTTCCAAAGTTTGAGTTGCATAGCTCTAATGGTTCTTATTTTAGACGCACAAGATGCTGTGAACTGTACCCATTGAGTAGTACACAAACTATATCGGTGGTTACCACCATTCGCGGTAATTCGACGTTATTTCATCGATTTCTCCGTAATTATACCGATTTAGGCCGTCAAATTTCAGTATGATGATGAGAAAAATATGAGCTTTCATATGATATGAAAATCTCCGTATGTTTGAAATAATTCTGTGTTACGAAAATGTGATCGGGTCATCTACCTTTAAATGTTTTGGCAAAGTTATTGATAAAGATATATTTAGTATCGAATATCAATAATATGGAGTCAAAAGTAAAACATGCCGTGATTAATAAATACTTTATAATCACAGCATATTTTACTTTCGACTCCATACTATATTATTTAATGCCCACGCAGGTTCACTGTTATATTTAGTATCGAGATATTCAAGAATCACATTTACAACGTGTTGCTGATCCTCATACTTCTTCCAAAATTAAAATAATGGAGCGATTACAACCTTTTGAACATTTTGAAATAAATTAAACTTTTTCAGTATTCTATTATGTTCTCATATGTGGCAGATCATTTTTTCACAAACTGAATCATATTTTAAAGATGCCCATTCAACCCATCAGTCTCCTTGAGAATGAATGACAAATCAGTCTACAGGGTGAGTAAAAAAAACCTGCGATAGTGGAAAGAAAACATTTTGTTTTCAAAATCAAGTTGAATCTTAAAACTTTTTAAACGTTGCAAGAATGACATATTTGATCCTAACTTTGTGTGAAAAAATGAAGTGGATCACATCTTCCGTTAGTCTTTAGAGACCCTCTGCTGCACAACCCAATTTACATGTTTGTCCATGAGCACAGTGATTTTCAATTGAAATTGCACACATTGCATTTTCATATTTGAATATCCCGCCAACAAAGAATTAGAAAATTTCAGTTTTTTTATTCAAATTTAGAACATTATATAAAAAGTATTTCATAGCATAGGTATAGTATTGATTGCCTACAGACTCTAAGCCAAAAGAAAAGAGAGCACGCGACACAAAGCGTAGGTGATGCGTGCAATTGACAGCATACCAATGGGACATTTTATTTGCCCAACCAATTGTTTATTCACACTCAATCCGCTACCAGCTTCTCTGGCGTTGTTGAAACATAAAAATATTAATATCAATGATATTTCGGATCTTTGTGTAAATATGAAGTAAATGACCTTTTAAGGCATTTATGTTGTCAACTCGTGTCTATTTTCTTTAGAGTTCTTAACGACACTTATGAGTTCAACGTACAAGTAGTCAGTAAATATCCAAATATCAGTCCATTTAAGGGATATAATCTTTACTGCAATTTGTGTCAGACAATGATTGGAAAAAACATATATTTCTATATGACGGCATCAGGACAAGAAAAAACCGCCTCTCAGAAGGGGCCATCTGCAAAGGTTAACCAATTTGTCAAATTCAACACTATATTAATCATGCATCTATTTGCACTAAACTTCTTAGTAAATAAGATCAAATGTGTATCAAAAATTCCAAGGCAGCGAACGCGAAAAACCCATCCCTCCCAACGGACAAAATTGGCAAAGGGGAATTTGTTCCAATACACCTGAATTGACAACACCATACTTCTATAACATTTTGTGGTGTGCCTTAACACTATATTAACCATGCATCTATTTGCACTAAACTTCTTAGTAAATAAGATCAAATGTGTATCAAAAATTCCAAGGCAGCGAACGCGAAAAACCCATCCCTCCCAACGGAAAAATTGGCAAAGGGGAATTTTTTCCAATACACCTGAATTGACTTTATTTAACTTCACCAGGCAGCGATGTTGTAGCCCCAAATGTATACCAACCTGCCCACAACATCCTTAACATGACCTAGGGCGACCCACACAATTTCTTACCCAAGATTAAGAATTCAAGACGATAGTAGCCGGCTGCGTAAAACTCAAAAACTCTATCTATGTAGAGAAAGAGAAACATAGTAATTGACTCCAGGTGCTAACTATCTCGTGCCAACCCGATATCGAATACTTAACCAGCCCATAACTATGAACTCCCCCAATGTATAAAGGGTGGGTGGGTGGGAACATTTTTAGACATCCGTATGGCATGCTGACAAAACGCAATATGAGAGAGAGTGGGACACAGTGAGAATAGCAAAGTAGCAACACTGACCTCTGAACAAAGGCAATTCGCGGGCCAGTAAACACCAAACCTGAATAGCAGAGTGGGTTGCAAACACACCCACTTGAGCATCCCAAAAATCAATGCGCTGGGCTTTATCGCTATAAGCAAACCAGAATAATTTAGATTTCATTAAATAATTCTTTATTGCCTACAGACTCTAAGCCAAAAGAAAAGAGAGCACGCGACACAAAGCGTAGGTGATGCGTGCAATTGACAGCATACCAATGGGACATTTTATTTGCCCAACCAATTGTTTATTCACACTCAATCCGCTACCAGCTTCTCTGGCGTTGTTGAAACATAAAAATATTAATATCAATGATATTTCGGATCTTTGTGTAAATATGAAGTAAATGACCTTTTAAGGCATTTATGTTGTCAACTCGTGTCTATTTTCTTTAGAGTTCTTAACGACACTTATGAGTTCAACGTACAAGTAGTCAGTAAATATCCAAATATCAGTCCATTTAAGGGATATAATCTTTACTGCAATTTGTGTCAGACAATGATTGGAAAAAACATATATTTCTATATGACGGCATCAGGACAAGAAAAAACCGCCTCTCAGAAGGGGCCATCTGCAAAGGTTAACCAATTTGTCAAATTCAACACTATATTAATCATGCATCTATTTGCACTAAACTTCTTAGTAAATAAGATCAAATGTGTATCAAAAATTCCAAGGCAGCGAACGCGAAAAACCCATCCCTCCCAACGGACAAAATTGGCAAAGGGGAATTTGTTCCAATACACCTGAATTGACAACACCATACTTCTATAACATTTTGTGGTGTGCCTTAACACTATATTAACCATGCATCTATTTGCACTAAACTTCTTAGTAAATAAGATCAAATGTGTATCAAAAATTCCAAGGCAGCGAACGCGAAAAACCCATCCCTCCCAACGGAAAAATTGGCAAAGGGGAATTTTTTCCAATACACCTGAATTGACTTTATTTAACTTCACCAGGCAGCGATGTTGTAGCCCCAAATGTATACCAACCTGCCAAAACAAGGGCCTACTAAGGGACTTGTACCCACCCCCCCCCCCCCCCCCCTTGAAACAAAAAGAAAAGAAAAAAGAAGACAAATTCACTGAGTTGGCCAAACACAACGTCAACAACAACAATATCGTGGCAAACAAAGATTGGGAAATCACATATATGTATATATGACGGCATCAGCTCAAAACAAAAAATAACCATTTAAAAATATGAATAATTACTTTAATAAAGAATGCAGCAAAAAACTTTCCAATAAATCGTACTGGTACCGACCAAAAGCCTAACCCATTCCCCTACACAAACAACCAAAAAGACTTACCGTCGAACCAAAGCAGACGCATCACGCCAAATAATTTTATTGCATGGTAGAAATGTCGAATATATGACAGGAACTCTTATATAATATGCTGCCTTAAGGACACAAACTGGCATACTAAATCATCCTCCAGATCATTGGTATGAAGAAAAGAAAAAACAGTGTTGATATGGCTCATTGGAACAATCACCATTTAGAATATTAATAATGTCTTTAATAAGAATGCAGCAAACACCTTTCCAATAATCTTTCCGATACCGTCCAAATGAGTATTGATGTATCAGCCCGAGTGCAAATTCCGAAGGGACCTGTATAAAATTGTTTATCAAAACAAAGCAAAAAGAAGGCAACAGAAAGCGAGCAAAAAGAAGCAAAACCATTTTGACATGCAAGAACCTACATTCTATAAAAAAAGGCAATTAAAGACAAAGATACAAAAAAAAGGTAACCTTGTGATGGATTTATCCAGGACCGCGGGTAGGCTTTGGGTAACTGATGCAGGTAAGATGCAACCCAGCCGCATCTTGGCCCCTTAAAACCTAATTTAACAACTAGTTACAAAAACCCCATAGATAAATGGTTGCTACCAACATTATAAACTATTGATGATCATAGCTAAGTACTGTTGATGTAAACGACATTATTGATGCGGCCACACAAAAGGTTCTCAAACCTTATACACCTGTTTAAAACAGATCAATGCCCGACCTTCAAAACCCGTGATAAACACCATGAGCTGGTCAAAACATGACCTATACAATTAGCGGGTTATTTTAAAACATGCATCGATCAACATGTGTGTTGATTAAATATGGATAACAGAGTGCTGGTCTTTTAATAAAGCTGTTACAGACCTTAGCCCAGCAGAAAATGGCTGACACCAAAGTGCCTCTATAAACATAAAGCGTTAAATATCAAAAATTATAATTGCAATGAACTGTACAATACAATTGACATTGTTGGCGCACATGCTAGAAAAAACCTATTGATATCACACGCCCGATGGCTATACCCCCAGTTGAAAAAAAAAACTCTACCAAAATTATCAAACAAACAATGCTCACCGGCTGATCCCTGCAACATATTTGTCAGTTCTGCCACTGCTCACGCACTTCATTTTCTCGGGCACTCCGTTGCGAAGCTGCTGAATTCGGTCCAAAAGAAATTCCAGCGTTACTACTGTTTCCGGTGACTGGCGCTGACGTCATTCCCGCGAACCTGGAAGTTTATGACCCCGTATTAGCTTGGTTTTCCGTCCCTTGTTATGTTGCTCAATATCGCCGTCAACGTCATCCAACTCCTGGTGCAGAGAATCCTCCGAAACTACGTTTAAAAACAAAGAATCCCGTCGCCCACATTCACAGAACAGCCCGTCATTTTCCGAGTCCCTGGTCCATGGGTTAATATTTTGCGGGAAGAGCCTTATTGGCCCATGACTCTAGATACTGTACTGAACGTTGCTATAAAGATGCTATGATAGATGACCCGACTTGTAGTCGTACCTTATCCACTACCGCCTTAAGTCACATTATGAAAAAACAAATCTCGTCGGCACAACAAAGAAATGTTTCCATAAAGGTTGAAAATTGAACAAACCAACGGATGGCATTATTTTTAGTCGATCCTCCAACGAGATAAAGATTCACGATACTTATCAAAAACAGCAGGCTGGGTGCTAGTAACTATTGCAGGTGTCTAACACTAGTAAGAGAAGGACGATTCGTCCTATCCACAAACAAAAATAAATAAACCAGCCCCTGTCGAAGATGACAAGACTAGGAACATTTTTAGACATCCGTATGGCATGCTGACAAAACGCAATATGAGAGAGAGTGGGACACAGTGAGAATAGCAAAGTAGCAACACTGACCTCTGAACAAAGGCAATTCGCGGGCCAGTAAACACCAAACCTGAATAGCAGAGTGGGTTGCAAACACACCCACTTGAGCATCCCAAAAATCAATGCGCTGGGCTTTATCGCTATAAGCAAACCAGAATAATTTAGATTTCATTAAATAATTCTTTATTATGTTAACTCACATGTAAACAAGAAAGGATGCATTAAATTCCAATAACATCACAAATGAACTCAAGTTTCCAAATTTGAATAAGAGACACATTTTGCAATCTTATTCAATATTTGGGATCTTGTGGACAAACGTGTGAAATGGGTGCACGGGTAAAAAGGTTCACGAAAGGCAAACGGAAAATGATATTGACTTTAATTTGTTCACACAAATTTAGTAACAAATAAGGTATTCTAATATAACGTTTACAAAACAAAAGTTGAAACTTCAACTTGGTTTTAAAAACAAGATGGCTTCTTTCTACTATTGCAGTTTTTGACTCACCCTGTATATCAAACTAAACCCACATCTATATTCAGTCATCTTTCACAGGAACGGAATAAAGCATTGCATATTTCAATTTTTTCAGTCAATAATAGACTGAATATGTAAAGAGAATATGTTGGCCCATTAGGCCAACAACAAAAAAGGTGTTATGTTGTCCTCCACAGCTTTCAGAGAGGAGGGGCGGGCGGGCAGATTTTTATTTAATTTTACCAGCGGAAGCTCAAAGTTCAGCCAACAAGAAGTTGAAATCACTCTGAGAGTCGCACATATATGTTATAAACACTTAATTTAATATTCAATGCCATTTAAACTGTTTTTTTAAAAATCTGAAAAAAATCTGAAAAATAATAATATGATTTTTGTTTTTAAAAATTGGAAAAAAAATTGGGGAAAAAAATCGGAGCGGCCCTAAATCCGGAGCGGGCGGTCGAGGACAACATAACATTTTTTTTTTTTTGGCCTTACATTAGAGTTCAGGAAAGACCTGCCAATTTAGCAGGGAAAGACACACCAATCATGTTGATATGATTATGACATTCTAGTTTGCTATTTTAATATTCTTAAAAGGATATATGTGACACGATTAAAAGGAATGAGTCGGATGTCGACCCTGGTCGAAAATGAGTTCTTAATACAGTTTTAAAGAAGACACCTAGAGCTTTCAGAAACTGAAAACCCCATGTCGATACGACGTTTTGTTCCAGAGTTATGTCAAATTGTATACATGAATTTCCATCAAAACTTATGTAAGCCGCCATTTTGAATTGGCCATATCTCAATTTGGGATTCCCCGACATCCGACTCATTCCTCTTGATCGCATCACATATTATATACAACGATGCGACAGGATAAAATGACATGTCATCCTTTGAGCAGCATCTCTAAAAGCAAAGTGAGTAATAAATGACACCTGTTTATTTATCTATCAGGGTGTCCCAAAAGGGAATATTCCTTTTTTAAAACCATCATTCCTCAGGTGCAAAACAAAACACCTTTTAAAAAAAAATCATATTTAGGTAATGGGGAAACAAAGATTCTACGGATTATAATAAGACGGACTTCGCAGGTAGATGTAGGGTAGATTCGGTGCTAGGTTTATTGGTGTGTAATTTCTTCAAATTCATCAAAAATATCAAGGGCAACAAATAATTCCCAATTATTTTTTTTAAAAAACACAAAAATGATGTATCACCATAATATTTGCAACCAAATCTTAAAGGGACATTAAGTGGTGTTGAAAATTTTAAATGTTTAAAAATGTACTTCAGAATTCAAGATGAACATTAAAAATTGCCATTATTGTTGTTTCTACTAACAAAAACACAGCAAAACTTGATTTAAACAATATCATCGCTATTTATTGAAAAACACCCTCATGGTTTGCGTTATGTATCACGCGTACTGCAGGGGGATACTGTTGTACGTAAAATGCTCGACGTTTTCTTGTACAAAGAGGGCTGATTTTTCTTAATCCTTATAGGTGTAAGTTCATACATATAATACAATTATAAAAATATACTAATTCTAGTTTTTATCACAATTGAGGGCGCAGCCTCCGACACATCTCTTAGTGCCCCTTTAAAGGTTTTCCAGCCTCTGTTGCTACAATACAAGCCAATATAGTTTCCATAAATAATCCAGTTCTCTTTGGGTTGTAATATTAGCTCACAGTCCATTAGTGCAAACTAAACAACCATCCGCTACTACAAATGCTACTACAAATGATCGTATCATGTAATTTACTCCGATATAAATAGATCCGGCGACTCTGATATGATCATCAAGACCAGAAGTCAGTCAGTCAGCCAGTCTGTCAGTCTGGTAAAATAGACAAATCAAATTACACCATCCATTACTTGGGTAATTCTTCACATCACTCATGAGTAAATCCCACATAGTCTTGACAGACAGGCATACAGATGACCCATCTTCGCCAATGATATTGCTGCTGTTCTGTTAAAACCTTGTATTTGGCCCTGAAGCATGTATAAAGTAATGCTTCCTATGTGTAACCGCTGGGCAGTCTGCTCTAAACATGTTCAAGGGCCAAAAACATCTACCAACACCTTGTAAGGGCCCTTGCCCCTGAACATGTATAAAGCTACGCCTTCTATGCATAATAACCATTGGGCAGTTTTATATTATACATGTTGCAGAGCCGCAAAAACATGGTTTTGACAGAATAGCGACTATATCACATAAGCCGTACTAATTCACAGGTGTCTATTCTACCAGTAAACCTAAATTATACCCCAGTGCTACCATTGCCGTCTTACCAAATCCTTCCACAAAAACGAGGCAAAGAATGCAATGTTTACAATCATCCCCTCGCTTTTGTGAAGAAGAAAAAATATTATAAGCCGGCCTACCTCAAAATTTAGCCCGACCATCGTCATGGCAACGTCCGGGTTCTCCAGTGTTTATTGTGTAGTTTATATTGACTTAGTGCTTGTGTGTACTAACTATTTAATGACACTGCAGTGACATGTTCAAACAGATAGAGATCTTAAATCAAATAATCATTAATCAATATTGCCCCAAACACCTATGTATCTACTCGCCTTTATATTTGAGCACATTTTACAGATTCGAGACAAGCTATACCTAAAATCATCCAAGGCATTACAGTACACAAAATATTTGGCACTTATTTATCTATGTAGATTTTGAGTCCATACATAAAACATGTATGCCTAAAACCACCCAATGGAGGAAATCAAGGCCTCGAACGTGCTGTTGCAGTAATTGCACAATAAAGGTTATGTTGCTAGGACACAGTACAATGAATCCAAATAGTAAAAAAAAACCATATTAGAGTGAAATGTTGTTCATTTTTAGCCTAAAATATGCCTGAACAGGGCTGTCAACTTGTGGGATTTTGCTTGGAGGGAGAGATACCAAGTGTGAGGATTGTGCCCTGCCGACTTGTCACATTTTTGAGAGCGGGGGCAGGGGGCTTGTGACGTGGGATCCCCAAACTGCGCAAAAAAATTGAGGCTCGATAAATCACAAACAGTGCTATAAAACCCCACTCAACTAAAATTAGCGCCCTTGCCCACAGCCCACGAGCCCACACTCTGTATTTTAATTAGTGTCTAACCGATCAGCTCATATCAGCCGATCGCCGATCACCGATCATTTCCTCTTTGATCGGCCGATCCGATCCGATCACCGATTAAATGCTCAAGTGAACTGCAATGCCTAAATAACAGTACACTTCCCTCGTGTGTGTTGCCGTACATAGTGTAAATATAGTAGCATTTGTGTACTTAGCAAAACAGATTATAACGAGTGAAAAACAAGTTCAAATTGTTTAAATAAAAAATATAATTATTTACTCTTTTTATTTATCGTGTTTACCTGGTCCATGTCTCTAAGGACACCTGTCAATCAAGTGTCAAGTCATTGTTTACATTTTACAAACTTTGCGATTGCGTCGACCGACCGTGTGCGATTTGAAGCTTTGCACACGGCACGCTGGGTATTCCCACAATTCTTTCTTTGTTGCAAAAATACATCATAATTCATAAACACAGATACCTGATAGTAAATTAATGTATTTGAGATTTTCAATATATTTAATTCTATCCATAAACCCGAAGTTTTAACTTAGTTTAGTGAATCTTTTAGTACATAGAAGTGAAACGTAGCCTAGCCAATGACAAGCCTTGTTTGATAACGCCTTTGGCGGGCCATGACGTGGGTATTTCCCGTAATAAAAATGAAAACAAAACATTGAATGTACATTCGCTGAGTCCCGCCGATCGAACTAATCTGAAAACAGGCGAGTTTGAAAGGATTTGTACCCTTATAGGCACCGCTAAATTCACCTGGATAAACTAATTAACTAGTATATGTTATGTGAAGAAGTAAGAAGGCGAGTTGGAGAGGAATTTTAACGGAGAAAAGACGACATGATAAGCTTTTAATTGGGTTTTCATACTATAGTGATTGATCGGTTCATCAGATCGGTAGATGAAGGAATTTTGCCGATCACCGATCAGATCCCTATCAGACTTATATCGGGCCGATCGGGAAACTCCCGATCTGATCGGTTAGACACTAATTTTAATATAATAAAATTTATGATGCGGGAGATTTTATATGCTTGGCGGGAGAGCCGGAGAAAGATTATTTACTGGAAACTCCTGCTAAATGTTGCTAAATGTGGGAGATTTGACAGCCCTAGCCTGAAGCATAATGCCATATGCATAAATTGAGAGGAATTTCAGGCACCCGTGTCTGTGTGGCAAACCATTTGGGAACAATGAACCCCTCCCCCCTTTCCCGTCATGTTTCTCATACAAATACCAATCGTGCGTGTCTCATCATCATCATCATCATCATCATTAGTGTGGTATAGCCACATAGTCGTAATTTGTAATGACACAAATTGTCTAGCTTTCCTGGTGAAACTAGCAATTACTTGCAGCAATTGTGCTGGACTAACAATTACTGGCCGGTAATTGTGCTGCTCTGTTAATATTTAGGCTACTGTTAAATCAAACGAGCGCATGCAACAAAAATATATCTAGAAACCAGATTTATATCATTCAATAATTCATTTTGTGTATTTAACTATTCCATTTCAGAGGCACCAAAAGAAATGTAATTTAAAAAGAGATTACCTACCATCACATGTAACCGTGTCATTATGGCATCTAAAATAGCAAATCTATAGAGCTAAAACCCAACATTTGCTTACAATTTAAACTTAATGGTATCTTAAATAAAACATGACAGAACGTGGGACATAATGCGAGGCTTTTTGGGGCCCCTGGATCCCAGCATGAGCAATGTGTGCATAGACTGAGAAGGGGCCCTTCCATATTTCACATTAAGCCTGGATTTTTTAATTGCATTTTCATTTTTTGCCAATTTCTAAAGAACCCCTGTTTGGCAACTTTGGCAAATTTCTCACTCAAGACCTCCCTTTCATAGAACTGTTGCAACATTTTCACCCCAAAAAATGTGCAAATATGTCACCTGAAGACTCCTTTTTGGGGCCATTTGGCCGGCTCTCTGGACGGCCCTTTTCTCTAACTGAATGTCCAATGGTTTAGAAGTGCTAGTCTTACAATCCTATCCATTTCGTACTAGAGAGCCACCACCCCCAGGCATAGACCATGCTATTTCAGACACTCTTATACAATGTACTGTAAACATGGACATTTTCGCACTACGATTATTTCGTGCTTTTCGCGCTCCAAGCAGCTATCGCGAAAATGTACTAGGGCGAAAATTACCACTTTTGCAGTACATATTCACAGCGATGGTAACTGAATGCTTTTTAAGGTACAGCAAATATGTGATACAGGCTAGAGCACATCAAAAGAGGGACTTTGCAGATGAAGTCAATTTTTTAGTTTATTATGTGTGCTCTCCTGGCATCGTCTAAGCTTAAAATGACACCAAATGTATCCAAATTGATCAAGGCATGCAGATATTACAAGTGAAAATGACTCCAAAATTCTTACTATTTTTTTCTTATTTTGTTCTGTCCATTTTCAACTATATCTTTAAAAAAAACAGCCGCAAAAAGTACCCCCTTTGATTAGCTGCATCACATATATAGTGCGGGAATACCACAACTAGGGAGCACAGAGAACATAGTTAATAATAATATGTCTATTTAGGGGGCACATGTGGTCCAGTGGAATATATGAGTAGTACTGAAATCATGATCGGAAGATTGGGAGTATGCAGTGGCGTGCGCAGGATATTGTGAGTGGGGGGGGCCACCTGGCCATTAATGAAATTCCCCCGACTCAGATTCTTCTCAATTCTCCCGATGTACCAAAAGAATAGTAAAAGGTAGCCCCAAATTTGTTTGCAGTCACCTCGTGAATTTCACTATATCCTTTAGTGACAGGTGATTAAAATATGTTTGCACTTTCAGCATATAGTTGAACAAACGCTGTATCAAAACTGACACTTATTTATTTCTATTTTTAATCCTTAATAAAGATCTGGGAAGGAAAACATTTGAATTATTAACACTTTCCACACGGTTATAGTTTTACCATATACAAAACAGATTTTTCATAAATCTTTCAAGGTCAATCTCAAGGATTACAGAACCAATACTATGCATGTTTGTACTTATTTCAATGATTCCAAATATGATAATGATTGAAATTCAATAATTGTGACATTTGTGAACATTTTGTGACATTTTGGAATGTCGTCTGCAGACGCCTGCCGCGTGTAAAGTGCTAATAAAGATCTGGGAAGGAAAACATTTGAATAGACCTTATAGCCAGATAGGTAAAAATCCATTCATTATCCTTTTCTAATGCATTGTTGGATAGAAAAGGAGGCAAATGTTACCCGTTTTCTATCCCACAATGCAACAGGATTTTAGCCTATCTACGATAAGGTCTATTATTAAGGTTTCATCTATCTCTCTACCTGTGATTCGATGACAATTGGCAAAATGTGTAGGCGGTTCCGTTCTCCAGATCTGTACTGTGCATTATAAAACTGCTTCCTGTGTTCAAAGAAAAGAGGATTCATTATTCTTTATTACGCCTAAAAATAAACTATTCCATCGTCTTCCACATATCTGTCAATAGGAGGAACGGGTCAGCAGAAAAAGCGTCGTTGCTTTTTTGTGAGGAGGGGATAATCAAATAATCATGGATAAGGCCAAAACAATTTAATACTTTGTCTCAGCGGCCCGCGCGCATTGCTTTTAAAATGGGATTTCGGCGGCAGCCATTTTTTTTCCGATTAAAAAAATATAGTCAGTTTCGGTGATACTCGGCAACCTTGATACTGAGAACACACATTCAACTAACTTTGAAGTTAATCCTAACCCCCCTGAGTGCTAAAAAATGCTAATCCAAAGTCCCTCTCCAAACGCATGCGCCGTCGGTTTTCGATGATGTAGTCAACCGAGCCTATATAATGAGTGCAGTATACTGCACGAATGTGTAGCTGAGGGCCGTGGCTTAGTGGTTGGAAGATGGGGCTTGAGAACGGAGGGTCCCCGGATCGAATCCCGGCAGGTTCCCGGAGATTAAGTTGGTGTTTTTTCCTCGAAAATTGTGATCCCGGTCAAAAATCCTAAACCGGGGTTAGGGTTAAATGGTAACATTTTTTTGTTTTTTTTGTGTGTGTTCTATTAACCCTAACCCCCCTGAGTGCTAAAAAATGCTAATCCAAAGTCCCTCTCCAAGCGCATGCGCCGTCGGTTTTCGATGACGTAGTCAACCAAGCCTATATAATGAGTGCAGTATACTGCACGAATGTGTAGCTGAGGGCCGTGGCTTAGTGGTTGGAAGGTGGGGCTTGAGAACGGAGGGTCCCTGGATCGAATCCCGGCAGGTTCCCGGAGATTTAGTTGGTGTTTTTTCCTCGAAAATTGTGATCCCGGTCAAAAATCCTTAACCGGGGTTAGGGATAAGAGATAAAGAGAACACAAGCATACAATGTGCATTGATCATATCTGATTACTTTTATTAAAAAGAAAAAGGAACAACTATTGACTTTATTATTATTTTTATTTATTATTTTTATAACAAAAAAACCAAAAAAAATAGAGCGTATTAAAGATTTGGTAAAAAAAATAAATATAGCATTGCACATAGCTTTTTAGCCAAAAGGCGCTGAGACAAAGTTCTTCTTTTTTTTTGTCTAACTAAACTGCCTATAGATAAAGCATCAAGCATTATTTATTAGACTCTTTTTCACTTAACCCAATGATAAGGCAACAAAAATAGTTGTCTACCTCTAGATAATATTCAAAATGAGGGAAAAGATTTTAACTGTACAAAAGAATACCTACCATAATTTTCCAAATTCTGGAATTTGTTATTGTAAAGATGTTTTGCTTTGCTTGGAATATGTTCCTTATTTTTGGTCATTTTTAAAACATTTATTAAACAACCCTTAAACTACTTCACCACACAGAACCATACCACCAATAGCACTTCTACAATCTAGGAGCGCGCACGCACACAATTTTTATCCCATGCTGCAATAAACTCCGGGTATATAATATGGTGTGCAAAACTCATCAGCCTGGACAGCCCAGTGCTTGTGATATGGTGGTTGTGTCGCTCGCCTGTCACACTGGCGACCCGGGTTAAATCTCTGGGGGATGCGGACCTATTTTTTGTGTCCCACATTTAACCCCTCCCCTGTTTTTCGGTCCATCACCCGCTGCAAGACTTCTAGCACTAGAAGCCTATCGCGTCTCAACAATTTCAAATGCGTCTCAACTTCGCGTCTCAACAATTTGAGACGCATTTGAAAAAGTTGAGACTCATTTGAAATTGTTGAGACGCGATAGGCTTCTAGTGTAGGGTTACGGCTAAGCAAATATGAAACTTTAAATTCTTTGTTCTGTATGCCGAGTGTGATGTTCAAGACTGATTCTAAAAAGATTGCCAAGTGCTTTTATAGTGAACATGTGGTGTCATAATAGCATTAATAGGAGATCTAATCTGACTTTTGTGATCAAACTTGCGAGTTGTGACCGATTTCTGACTGACAGACATTATACATGTATAAACAAATGTTATCAACCAACAAATCAAACATTTATTAGAGTGAGTATTAAGGGGGCGGTCATTTTCTTTGGTAGGGGGAGGTCCCAAAAATGTCATTTATCGTCATCATTTTTTTATGATCCCCCTAAAGAGATTATTTTTTATTACCCCTACTCAGATTTTGATTATTTTTATGACGCAACCCCCCCCCCCCCCCCCCCCCCCCACACACACACACATATACACAATTAGGGTTATGTGGGGAAGCCCAATTTTTGTTAAACAACATTGAAACATGTAGTTTTTTATCAAATACATTTTGTGTTTTGACCCCACCCCCTATTACAATGGTATTATTTGGGTCCCCCTACCAAAGAAAATGACAAATTACACAAATTGTACAATTTTGAGGAATGACAATTGTGCATACATTACAATGTACACTCCCACTTAAAAAAAAATCTGTCCAGCCATATTGATTTCATGACCATGCTTTGATTCGATCCGGACGATGCTGGCTGGCTAACTCGATGCCTTACCATTTATCAGTGTTCTCAGCGGCTTTTCATAGAATTCATTTTCTTTTCTGGTGGTGCTGACGCACTCGCCGCACATCCTGACGGGCATTTATTAGAGTGAGTATTAAGGGGGCGGTCATTTTCTTTGGTAGGGGGAGGTCCCAAAAATGTCATTTATCGTCATCATTTTTTTATGATCCCCCTAAAGAGATTATTTTTTATTACCCCTACTCAGATTTTGATTATTTTTATGACGCAACCCCCCCCCCCCCCCCCCCCCCCACACCCCTACACACTCCGGGTTATGTGGGGAAGCCCAATTTTTGTTAAACAACATTGAAACATGTAGTTTTTTATCAAATACATTTTGTGTTTTGACCCCACCCCCTATTACAATGGTATTATTTGGGTCCCCCTACCAAAGAAAATGACAAATTACACAAATTGTACAATTTTGAGGAATGACAATTGTGCATACATTACAATGTACACTCCCACTTAAAAAAAAAATCTGTCCAGCCATATTGATTTCATGACCATGCTTTGATTCGATCCGGACGATGCTGGCTGGCTAACTCAATGCCTTACCATTTATCAGTGTTCTCAGCGGCTTTTCGTAGAATTCATTTTCTTTTCTGGTGGTGCTGACGCACTCGCCGCACATCCTGACGGGGTCGACAAAGTTCATGCGTGGCAAAGGCAGTTTGGCCGAGCAGCATGTGCCGCAGTAACACTGGCCGCAGCGTCTGCAATGGTGCTGTGGAAGAAATAAGGATGGAATAACAGGTTTGAAATTTCAGCAGGAATCCATTGTACACGAAATCTAATCTCGCAAAGATTCTCCTCATCAAAAGCAGACCTCAAAATGTCCTGTAGTGCATGGCAATTTGCGCACAAAGATGTCTACTATGTCATAGTACTTTCAATGTCTGATACAAAAATGTGATTAGAATTGTTATAGTCCTCGAAAAACTGCAACTAAATTTGCAACCCATAAATAGTGGCGTAGCCAGAGCGATTGCCCCCCACCCAATATTTGAGTTGCGTCGGTCGAAATCGGCACTGTTGGTTGAGATTGGCACTGTCGGTTATCGAAGGCTCGTTTTTCGTGCCAGTTTTGGGAACACCGCATCACAACCCCCTCCCTCCCCCTTTTCTGGTAAAGTCCTTGTCGGTTCACTTGCATTTTTGCCCCCCCCCCCCCCCCCAACCACCAAGCTACGCCACTGCCCATATTAATCAGACATTGCAACTCAATTTGAAAAATTGCAATAAAAATGGAATACAGCATACTAGAAATAGAATATAGCCATTTAATTGGAAACTGTAAATGGAATACAGCAATTCTAGGAATAAAAATACTGCAAGTTGAAACTTGCCAATCCCCCTGGCTGGGAGATTCACCTATTAATTTGGGTCAAAGGTGATATAGGGCAATTAGAGGTCAATCTGGGTACACTGCATGAGTCATCACAAATCCCTTTACCCAAAGATTATTGTCACCCAGTTCAGATGAGAATGAATTGAAGTCACTTTTCATATGAGAGAGAGGATCCTAAAGTTTTGACAAAATGGGGTCATTACAGGTCAATATATGTACACCCCATGTATCATCTCAAGTCCTGACCCAAAGATTATTGTCATCAAGTTTGGTTGAGATTGAAGTTTGACTTTCATGGGAGCCCTAAAGAGCAATAAGTGGAGTTTAAAGTGTTGACAAAATGTGGGTCAAAGGTCATATAGGGATCAATTAGAGATCAATCTGTGTACACCTCGTGAACATCTCAAGTCCCCTCACCCCAAGAATATGATTACAAAGTTTGGCTGAGATTGAAGTCTTATGAAGTCAGACATTGCAAGAGAGCCCTAAACAGCAGCTATAAGCGCAGTTTTAAAGTGTTGGCAAAATGGGATCAAAGGTCATGTAGGGTTCATTAGAGGCCAATCTGTGTACCATCTTGCAGTTATTGTCCGTTTTCCCATTGAATACAGTACAGTGTGCTTGTAATTGAAGCATTATTGACCCGCTGCACGCACAAAGTTTACGTGCAATTTGAATAGGGACATATTGTTTTCAGTTATATCATGAAAACTAACCGGCCGATTCGTTTTGATCGAGCGGTTACTACAAGTTTATGTTTTTAAATATAACATACTTAATTTACATGGGTATAGGTTAACGAGAACTTAGGACCATCGCCATTTTTATTAGGACTATATCTCGTCTTTTGGAGTCTCTTTATTGCCGTGTCAAAATTTGTCCCGTAAAAGTCAACGGCAAAACCTGTCATCTTTCTCACAAAGTCGCCCTCACTATTTCTGTCGCTGTATAAAAACCACTTGACGTAAGATTTTTGAACGATTGATACGATAAAGAGGGCGGTCCCCTTATCATTTTAAGCTATTGTTTATTATTCTACGACCTTGGGAAAGCAGTGCCATAGACTCTTCAACAACCTCATATTTTCCCTAGTTATCATCAGAGGCTGATCGGTTAAAGGTTAACATGGTTATGAAAAAATAAATTTATGATTTTGATATTGATAGGTACCTCACAATGTTGGACAATATCTAGGCTATCTGAAACTGCATTTAAAAAAATTCAAAATGTGGTACGTTCGCGGAACAGTCCATTATTGTCCAAGGGGTGAAAACAAGATGCGTCACGGACGGACATTTTAGTTCAAGTTCATCATGCTATATTTTTATGTTTATGTAACATTTTCAGAGTTTTGGGACGTAATATTGATAGCTGACACACTTTTCCATCAAATAAGATAAATATTTGGGAAAAAAGTTCTGGGAAAGTTATATCGCTAGACTTGCGTTAACATTTTGATGTTTTGCTGTCCGTCCGTGACACAAAATAAGTTTAAAAGTTTTTAAACTAATTTCAAGGACAAAGTAAAAAAATAAAAACATTGTGAAGTATCTCCCTTATATGTATTCTATCCCATGCAGGAGTATTAATTAATTAGGGCAGGCATACATTAGTTAAATCTTTAATTAAAAGTTGTCACGGACGGACACAAATTTTGTCACGGACGGACACTGTTAGCTACTGTTCAGTTCTGAGCACACAAGCAAAGCTGAATACCACCCCTCTTACCATTAAATGAACTAGTCCATACAGGTATCCCTTTATGCAAATGAGTAGGTTTGCTACAGCAGTGAGCACATGTTATGATGCTCACCAGGTGCACTGTAAAATTACTTGAAGTCAAATGAAGTAATTTGCTTATTTGCGCATTTGTGAACCCTCAGCAGATCTTCTTTGGTGAATCTCTAGTATAGCTTGCGCTTGTTAACCTTACTGCCTGTACATGCTGAAATAATGCTTGCAAAAGGGGTAGCATGAGATCAGTTAAAAGACACTGTTTAAAATTGCCCCATATAATAAGTGTATGTAAAATAAAAGCAAGTAACAGCATTGAAATCAGAAAGTATCATTGGAGATGTTAGCACAAATTTAATTTTAAGCATTGCACTATCAAAAGTTGCAGGCTTTTTCTTCATGAAACTTTGAAAAACTCAAAACACGGTTGGATGCCTACAATGTATCCATTATCACTAACCTTTAATTACACAATTAATTGAACAAAAACTTATCAAAGAAGGGTCAAAATTGTTTTAAAAAGTTGTATCACAGCATACAGTCTTTTACACAATTAATCGAACAAAATTTATCAAAGAAGGGTCAAAATTGTTTTACAAAGTTGTATCACAGCATACAGTCTATTTATATTATATGATGCAGCAGGTCTATCTCTTGCCATTTATGGTAAGAGGGGCAGGATTCAGTTTGGCATTTGTACTCAGAACTGAATAATATCCGTCCGTGACAAAATTTGTGTCCGTCTGTGACAACTTTTAATCACTGATTTAACTTATTTATTGACGCCATTGTTAAGTTTCATTTCTACATGAGAAAGGGGTATATAGGGGAGATAGCTCACTATGTTTTTATTTTTTCTCTCTTTCCTTGAAAAAAGTTGTAAAACTTTAAAACTTTTTTGCGTCACGGACGGACAGCTCTGCATCAAAAAATTATCACAAGGGCAGGGTAATTACTTCCCAGAATTTGTTTTCTAAAATATATTTCTTATTTAATGGATAAATGTGCCATCTATCAATTTTTAATTTAAAAAAATGAAAATGTTTCATTAACATAAAATATGGCAAGGTCAACTTCTACTAAGAATGTCCGTCCATGACGCATCTTGTTTCTACCCCTTGGGCAATAATGGACTGTTCCGAAAACTTTTCCGCATTTTTTCTTCTTTTCAAATGCAGTTTCAGTTAGCCAAGATGTTGTCCAATATTGTGAGGTACATTTCAATATCAATATCAAAAAGTGATTTTTTCACACCAATGTGAACCTTGAACCGATCACCCTCTGCTATCAAAGTGCCAAAAAAGACTAATATCTTGACTGATTTTTATTACTAAGACTGAAAATTCATGACTTAACATTTTTCTTACTATTTTGTAAGTATTTGATACCATTTTTTCATACTAAAGTGTAAATAAGTGGCAATTTCAAAGTTTGTTATGTAGTTAACATTTGCGTCCGTCCGTGACGCTCAAAAATGTCCGTCCGTGACAAAGTTTGTTACCCTACCCCTGTGAAAAATAAGAAATATTTTCAAATGCTGTGTATCAGATATTCAAACCATGTGTCTTACTTGCTATTTGAACTGGAAAGCATTGGGGAATATGGAGTTGACTAGATAGAAATTAAAAAGAAGCACTAAAAGGTAGAGAACCCTATTTCTATCTAGTCCGTCCGTGACACAAACATTTCCGTCGTTCTATTTTTAGTAACAAACCGCACCTTATTTTTTTTTTTGTATTTCAATAAAGTTGATGATTCTCTATAACATTAAACATAAAAAGTTGAATAAATGTCAGTAGTTACTTTTTACAAACTGTTTTTCGCTCATGTTTTGCACAAACGTCCGTCCGTGACAAACCGATCAGCCTCCACAAGTTAACCAAGATCTAGCGATGAGCCGACCATGCGAGTAGGAGATATCGACCATATCGATTGGCCCTACCATTTTTGGTGAGGGATGATAGCTTCAATCGACCCATGGGCAAGGTTGTGTGGAAAACATATGGGTGCCGCTTGCCGCTTATTGTGACCAGTTGGGAGGAATATATTAAAGTAAAACACTTTAATTTTACGGCAACTAAATTGAGTGAATTTAGCATTAATATATTTGGGGCGATTCAATTTTACAAATTTGTGTAATCTTTCTGTATGCTATATTGCCATTTGATAAATAGAAATATAAAATAATATAATTGGGAGCAAATACTTTGGTGAATTGGACCGTCTCGCGAAATTAAATTGCTAGCCAAATTAAGTAGTTTTACAGTATATGGGTATCAAATACACAGTAGGCCCTAAACATGAAGGCAAATCATGACAAAAAGACTAAGTATAATATTCATAAAACAAGTACCAGAATTTGGAATAATATACAAGAATTATTCATTTAAATTGCAGATAATTTAGACTTGTAATACTTCTTCTAAACAATCATACATTTCAATAATGTTTTCATCATCAAGCGTTGATATTAATTCAACCATGGACTTTAATATTCTATATTTATAATATTAATAAGTCCATGCTTGCTACTACATGTATTATAGCGGGTCTATTTCTTAACAAACACCCCTATTTCGTCTCTGAAATCGACTATTCCAGACCTGTTACTTAATTGCCGAGTATTCGGTCAAACAATAGATGGACGGGTCACCCATAGGTCGTTGACCAGCTCGTTCATTGGCTGAGAGTGCTGAAGTATCACTTGACTAATCGGGGCTAATTTTTAAAACAGGATTAAAGTTTTGATAAACCTGGTATGCATGTCAAGGGTTGTCGCTCGTTTGCCGTGGAGCATAACTGCACTATGCACCCAATGAGCATCTGAAGTCCCCCTTACCCAAAGATTATTGTTACCAATTACAATGTATGGTTGAGGTTGAAATCTGACTTTTCATATGAGAGCACTGAACAGGCCGAACCACCAAAAAGGCTAACCAAAATGACAGGGGGACTAAAATAAAAAGCACAAGGTGATTTAAAAAACACTGTACTCAACTTTAAGATTTTATTTCTAATAATCTGTGCAGATATTTCTCAGATTATTTATTCTGGCAGAGAGGCTGTCACATTAGCCTTTTAATCGGGTTCAAATTGATTGAGGAAAATTGGTTGAGGAAAACATGTTTTATGCCCATTTAAAGATAACAATTAAAAGTGTACAAGTTTAAAAACCGAACAAGATTTGTGATATTTCTCTAATGAAGCTCATTTGAATTTTAATATTGAAAAACGGCGCACACTCAAATCCGATCATCACAAAAGCCTGATTTTATCTTCGCTCTGCTGAATTTACAAAATAATGACATTGTTTTGCCATTATTTTGCATGTTAATTAATGATAGAGTATCCCCTAGCATAACTCGATAGCATCACTTTAAAAAGTATACATTAACCCTAACCATGCCAAATCCAACAGAAGTGCTACGCAATCAGGAAAAGGTTTATAGGGCTCCGAAAAGTTATTTTTGGGAACATGACCCCCTAAGCGTGATGCACGAACAGAAACACCTAGACTCCTACTACAGCAGCAAGGGCCTCACCGCCCCAAGGGCAGCTGACCCCATTTTTTCTGTCATTTTTGTCCCATGTTTCTCAGCTTTAGGCCTAAAAAAAAGGTTTGATTGGCTTAACCCGACCGACCCTAAATACATCGCCGACCCTGAATATTTTTTTATTATTTTGAGGGAGGAAATTTTTTTTTTTTTAATTTAAAAAATAAAATTAAAAAATGTAAAAAAAATGAAAGTATTGAAGTTTTTGACTGTTTGCTTTCATTTTCGGATATTTAAAGTCCCCAAAGCAGATGATTAAAAAATAAATAAAAAAATCCCCACTGACCTACCCTATTTGTTATTGTCATGTTAGGCCTATCAAACACTTTTTTTTAGGCCTTTATCTCACTGCACAATCACAGAAAGGCTCTGAATTTAGTTATTTTAGGGGGCGTAGCATAATGCTCCCCACGATAGCCTGAGTTCAGAACCTATGTTTTCGGTCATTATTTGTCCAATGTTTCTCCCTGTTAGCTTTACTCCAACGAACCACCCATCTCGGTTAGCTCTGGTACCGCCCCTGCGACCTACACTAGAGCCGGCTCTTTGCTCACCAAGGTTTAGAGGGGCACAGTTTTGGGCTATTATTGAGGAGGCACAAGTCTAGTGCTAATCTGGGTAAGCATCAATGATATAATGTACATATGTGATTAGGGTTGTTATCGATACACTTCTGCGTATCGACATGTCGGAAGTCATAAAGTCCGACATATCGATAAAAGTATCGACAATAACACATTTTTAATATGCACGGCTGCTTTGTGAGTTTCGTTTTTATTTAACACTGACAAAAGTATACACGACTGGGACTACATAGCTAGCGACAATACATGACTAGTACAAGCAGAAAGAGTACAAACCTGTTACCCGTGGTGGTATGGCTATCAAAGCTAACTGTTTCAAACTATTTTAAACTTTTATTCTCCCGTTTTTGAACCCCCATGATGATTTGTGGATGAGTAAAAATAAATACTGCACACACGGCCGCTATCCATCATGGCCGATGGCGATCACGTGGAACGCTGTGCAATGAAAACTTTCTCGGAAGTATTATTGACTTGTCCTGTTCATTCATTACGCGTTACTCCCTCTGAAACAACATGTTTTAGACCAATATAATTCGACACATGTGACTACATAAGCGGGAGTGACGATCGTAAACATAATATGAAGTGGGGTATATCGAATTGTTCAATTGCGATACCCCTACAATCTGATCAATTATACTTTTTCGCGGGTGGGAGACAGGCTACATACTTTTTCTTGTTATTTCAAGCTTACACCTTTGTTGTCGTTCTGTGTCGATACACGATCGTGTGTATCGACATGTCGGAAGTTTTAGAATTTAATTCGACAATCGATACATTCGACAATCGATTACACCACTATATGTGATGCGGTCTGTGAAAACCCGTCGGATGTCGCAAAATGTAAAATAGGGATTATGGGTAAAATAAGAAAAAATAAAAAAATAAAAAATAAAAAAACTTTTTTTATTTTAGATTTTGTTTAGAAAATTAATTTCTAATACTGTATGTCATCACCTTTTATGAAATTTCACATTCAAAAACTTACTTAAGACCCTTTTCTAATTAGCCTTATAATGTTATTCTATTGAACTATGTATCCTTTATGGCCTGTTATCATGATTTCTTGTTTTGTAGCTTTTTATGACATCACAATCATCATTTACTCATAACTTTTTTTGTAGTGATCGTAGAAAAATGATCAAAACAGTTCTGTAATCAGCACAGATTCAGCTTTCTTATGGTATATATATCTCCAATATGAAAAATCCCGACATGTGGCGGGTTATCACAGATCGCATCACATATAAGTACATGTACTATAAAATATATCACTCATCAAAAGTTAGACAATCAATGGGGTCTATGTGTAAAACAGCTGCCCGGGTTTGATGATTTCTAATGCTGGGACGGATATGACGATAACATCAATATTATTATTGATGTCTATATCAACTATAAAGCTTGCACTGCCTAGTACAAGAGCCCTTCAATAGACATTGGCATATATTGTAAAACCGATTAAATCATCAACTGATATGAAATGCAGTTGGTATCTGCAATAGTATTATTCAGACTGAAAAAGTGGCGTGAAAAATGAAGAATTATTACATTTTTATCCATTTGTACGCTAACGCCCCATGAGCGGTTTGGGAATAAACTCAAAAGAATAACAAAAGGCCAAGTATAGGGGAGGCTGACAGTGGCTTAGCCAGAGGGGGTGAGGTGAGGTGAGGTGGCGACCCCCCCCCCCCCCCCCCCCCCCCCCCCCTTGGCACTGTCGGTTCATTTGACCAAAAGGAATCATGGAATTATGACGGTCAAAAGTACACAGATGAAAAAATGTCACACGCTATGCGCGCATGTCTTCCCAAAATGCAATATTTTTTGGTACTAGCTTGTCTTGAGCCAAAATGTAGCTCAATCATGCAAAAAAATAGGTGTAAAGTCGAAAATATTTGTGCGCTATGCGCGCTATGCATGCATTTCTTCACTCACAAAAATCTTGTCGGTTCATTTTCATTTCACGCCCCCCCCCCAATAAGAAATAATCTAGCTACGCCACTGAAGGCTGATGCTGGAATTCAAACCTGGGATACCCACATAGGACCCATTTCCCGCACCCAGGCTGGCTATCATATGAGCAGTAAGTTTTTGGAAGCTTGCCCTCCTATTACGCAAAAAAATAAAATTGTTTGATTGTCCATAATAGATCACTTTTAAAAGTTGGGTAGGTCGGTCAGGATTTTTTTTCTTTTTTTTTTCCCTCAGTTGCCCCCTTTTCAGGTACCAAAAGTAAAATGAGATGTACTTGTTGTGGTAACCAAAACAGGGAACAAAATCTTTAATATTTTGATGAGTATTTTATTTTCTCAACATGATTTTCGACTAATATTTGTAAAAAAATGAAATTTTCAACAACAAAATTGAAATTAAAAAAAAAAAAAAAAAAATCAGAGCCAAGTTGAGATTTTTTTAAATGCTATAAGAATAACATATTTGTTAATAATTTCATGTGAAAAAATGAAGTCAATAACATTTTTCCTTTGCCTTTGGTAATTTGAGAAGGCTGACCACTTGACGTACTAACGAAAATGTACAATTGGTCATTTGAGGAGGCTGACCATTTCATGTACTAAATGAAATATATGTGTACAAGTGGTCATTTGAGGATGCTGACCATTTGAAAAGGTGGCGCTTATTAGAGATTGTTTGTTGTTAGTCATTGAGAAAAACAGGGAAGGGCGTTCACTTACAACCTCTTGCAAATGATTTTGCGGGAATCGCTATAGATTCTTCTTCATTTAAATAGTGCATTGCACAGTTTCTCTTTCCATAATCAAAGAATCAAAGAATCTTTATGAGCATGGATTCCAAGATCCTTGTTGAATTTCTTAATAAACCTGCGTTGCTTGAACATGTACAAAACCCTACTACACACGGAAAAATAAAAGCTTGGCACACACCAGGGATTGCATAACTTTTATCTCGTATAGTGTGATCAGCTCCAAATTGGCGAGCCGCCTTAATTTTTCACAACAGAATATTAATACTGAAGAGTGAAGGCACACATGAAAGCCACAAACACACTGTGCATCAAATGAGTGACGTGTGCGTTTGGCCAACATCGCTCACATACAGAATGATCTAGACTAGCCATACACTGCAAATTATGAGCGTTTACTTTTGGACAAACTAAAAGTAAACTCAAAGGTAAACGCATTACTAAACACTTATGTGAGCCCAACACAAGCCTCCAAATAAGTAGGTCTTGACCAGGAGCTAAATTTTACTATTTTGACAAAGAATGGTTCCTGGTCTAAAAAATACTTAACTGTGCAAAGTTTGGAAAACACCAGAAGCCAAAACTTGGCAACCAGTGGGTAAAAAACTCCTGGGTGCCCGCTTATTTGGAGGCTTGGCCCAACAACTAAGCTGTTTTCCACCTAGCCTCTAATCAATAACTGTCCCATTATATCACAGAAATTATTAATTGAAACATCTGTGATTATATTCACTCACTTTGAGCGTGCTTTGAGGTCAATTGGGTGCAAAATGCAAAAAACGTTTAGTTTTGCATTTACTTTTACGTTTACTTTTGTGTTCAGAATTGCTTTTACTTTTAAGTTTACTTTAGTTTGTCCAAAAGTAAATGCTCATAATTTGCAGTGATAGTCGGGATTGTCTTAGTACATCATGTAATCAGAATGTCTTATCACTTCATATAGTATTAACCTATTTTGTGTCATGTCGATCTATTTAAAAATCACTCTTTCATATCACAAACCAATGTTGTATGCCCTCCAACAGCTTGTAAAATACTGTATAAATACTTTGGCCGTAAGTTGGCTCTCTTTGTGCCTGCCTACCGCACCACACACTCGAAAACTGTCAAAAACCCCGACTATGAACTTTAGAATGCGGTTATAATATTATTTGAACAATGAGATCGTTATTTCACCTGTCATAAATAAACACCTATTAATAAATGGCTTTCTTTTGTACACTAACTACTATTTTTTGTTCAAAATATCAACAAAGTTGACTTTTAAAGTCAAAAACAAAATTATTTCAGATGTATGTAGGCCTATTCTTTGAAACTATTGGAAATCGATGACAATTACCGCCTCATATTCAGCCCAGATTATGATCAGGCCAAATGTTGGCGCGGATCCCCATTTGACTCCTGTGTTACAGAATTTAACCGCAATTGAAAGTCAACAGTCTATTGTTGGAAGTTGGGGAGTGTATTGGCAGGGATGGGGAGGTGCGGCATGAATTTACTAAATTTAGGCAATTGGATGGGAAACACTTGATGGTAGCTCCTTCATGTAGGGACAATTAATGGACTATGGAGTAGTCTAGATCAGGCCTTCTCAATTAGATTTTGTGAAGCACCACTTTTGAGATGTTAGTGATCTAGATGCGCCACTATCCCTGCGAGCATAGCGAAAAAGGATGGAGTCCAGGGGGCGAAGCCCCCGGCCCGGGAGGGGAAGCTCATGGATTTCCCCCAAGCTAAGGAGAGCTATATAGTGCATGCAATATGGTACAAGCAATAAAGAGATGTCGATGGTAAAATGTACAAAAAGTGGTAGCAAATGTAGTGATAATCAATAGGCCTTCTAATAATAATCATGACTATACTCCACTGCAGTTAGTGGCTGAAGTGGCTATTCATGCTTCTTGCGATCTGGTTGAATTTGCTGATATATTTATTTATTTGTTTTTTCTATGCGTCCTTCCGCACGCCACTCGGACTGATGCAATGCGCCACAAGTGGCGCGCGCGCCACCATTTGAGAAGGCCTGGTCTAGATGATATCAGGACTTATGTACCAAAACCCTCTCCCATACCCAAACTCCTATAACAAGGTCTTCTTCCTTCATAACCTGCAAGAAATAAACAGGTACATAGTGCAGGTACATACATACATTGTACATGAGACTCAGACCCCAAGCTGGTCTCAAAAGAGACCCTACCTACAATGTACAGTACTATCAGTAGGGTATCAGAACTTCCTAATTTTTCACGTTGAAAATTTCACATTGAGTGAGAGGAATGCCAATTTTTCAAATATGGCTGTTTTCTCGCCACATCTATGTTGCCGGCATCTTTCAGCAGCATCAGGAAAAACAGTGAGGTTCTTTTTTATGTTTTAAAACAGGGTTTAGACCCCTAGAGTTCTATAAAAAAACACTTGAAAAGTAATTGTAGTTGATAAACTTAATTAGGTCTTATCAAACATTAACATTTCAGTATTACAATAAAAACTCAATACATTTTGAACATTGAAAATTAAAAAAAGTTGCCCTTATCCCAGAAAGGGAGGAGGGAGGGTTAGGGGAATCAAATTATTATTTTTAAGTGGCCTAACAACAAATTCACACTGTTTGTTGAAACTGTACTCACCCTTCTTTTCACAATGTCAAACTTGGAATTACAATTCTGGCACATAAGTATCTGCAACAAATGAAGAATGAAAAAAATATTAGTTAAAATGAATTATTATTATCTTTAAGGGGCACTGAGAGATACGTATGGGAGTGCGCCCTCAATTTTCCTTGAACTCAGTTTTTTTGCATCTACATTATGTACTAACTACCATCTGAAACCATTTACCTTAATTCGCCATCTATCGTGTACAATTTCACGATGTGCATTTACGTCACATCAAAATTATCAGCTCCACACGCCACATAAACTGCTTCACCCGTATTTCTATCTAGCACCATCATTCAAACGTTTTCCCATAAATGTTTACATTTCAGGGTTCTTAAGTACCTCATCTATTGAAACAATTCGTTTTTCCAAATTTCATTTTTCTTGGCAATCTCTCACTTTCGGTGCCCCTTTAAATAATGATCTCATTAAAAAGTTGAACGTTTTACACAGAGCTTCACAAATTTAATCCCAAAACTAATTGTTGACACTTTGAGGGTGAATCTGAATGAAGAATGAGGTATTAAACTGTCATATTAAAAAACACCTGATGATCATGATACATTTGTTGTGCATACAGTGTGCGTGCCACTGATTGTGGCTAATATACCCCGTATCCGAGTTGGCGATGCACAATTATGATGACCAGGTACATGTACAACAGTACAAGTAGCATGGGCATCTAATGTTGTTTCCCCCATTACATATTTAGGCCATTAGGCGACGTGTTTTTTTAAAAACTGTTTTACAGGCGGACGGACATGTCCAGTGGGGTCGGTCGGTCATTCTTCTTTTCTTTTCTTTTAACCTAAAATGTCACCAAAATCTGCAAAAATCTGGAACTTTTTTAAACATTTGTGGAAACAAATTTCGACAGATTTTTGGCAAAAAAAACGGCTGATTTTACATGATTTACTTCAAAATTATTATTTAGGTATTTACATGTATCCTTTACATCCACATCCCACCACTGCCACCAATAATGTGAAATTCTGGCATTCATCAAATGTGAAGGTTCTGGGGCTTGGGTAACAGATCTTGAAATGATTTACAATCAGGGCTGGAAATAGCAACCGCTCACCTGCTCATAGCGGGTAACTTTTGCGTTGGGCGGGTGAAGATACAAAAGTGCCCAACCCGACTGGTGGGTAAATATTTTTGAACTCACAGTGTACTTGAGTTACTGGCTGGTGGCATTTCTGATGGGCAGGGTTTTTTTTGTGAGTAACCTGTCCCCGACAGGCTGGTTGAAAAAATCTGTTCCAGCCCTGTTTACAATCTCTCATTATTTTAGTTGTTTTAAAATGTGCTACTTTGAATGAGAATGATAATTGGTCTATTGTCATGTACAACTTCACCGAGATATACCAGCAACATTTGGGAGCACCAGCCGGGATCTTCCGCACAAATGTCGAGTGCACCAGCGTATAGAACAAAAGAAGACTTCCCCATCAGGTCTATGACACTAAATATACACCTATAGACGTTATTCCCCCCACCCCAACCCCCCCTTCTTGTTATTTTCTTACTCGACGGCAAATCAAAAAGTTACATGAAAAAACTTGCTACGCCGGGTAGAACTGGTGCACACCGGGAAAAAATACCCTTTGCCACATTTGGGAGCACCAGCCGGGATCTTCCGCACAAATGTTGAGTGCACCAGCGTATAGAACAAAAGAAGACTTCCCCGTCAGGTCTATGACACTAAATATACACCTTTAGATGTTATTCCCCCACCCCCCCCCCCTTCTTGTTATTTTCTTACTCAACAGCAAATCAAAAAGTTACATGAAAAAACTTGCTACGCCGGGTAGAGCTAATGCACACCGGGAAAAAATACCCTTTGCCCCCCCCCCCCCCCCCCCCCGACAAGTGACCCTGGCTACGCTACTGGTCTATATAATACCTTATATGACACTATCCTGAGGACCAGGTACATGTATCATGGGCATTCCGCATTATCTAATGTTGTTTCACTCTGACATTAAATATTTATGCAATTACTTCAAAATAATTATTTAGGTATTTACAATATACAAGTATCCTATACATGCACATCCCACCACTGCCACCAATAATGTGGAATTCTGGCATTCATCAAAATTTGAAAAAGTTCTGGGGCTTGGGTAACAGGTCGGTCTTGAAATGATTAACAATCTCTTATTATTTTAGTTGCTTTAAAATGTGCTACTTTGAATGATAATTGGTCTATTGCCACGTTCATATAACTTCACCGAGATACCAGCAACATTTGGGAGCACCAGCCAGGATTTGAACCTGGAACCTCCCGCACAAATGTTGAGCGTGCTATAGTATAGACCAAAAGAGGACTTTCCCGTCAGGTCCATGGCACTAACAAACCTAAATACCTTGTGACATTTCTCCCCCTTCAGAAAAAACACAACCTCGTGCCTTAAAATAAATCCTGAACTCATACTATACGATCCAATGGGTGCGCCAGCCCGGGTATTATGAAACACCAGAGGACACCCCCTGACACCAATTTTGTCACGTACTGCCCTAACAACATATGTGACCCGTCATATCAAAATGGACATGTTGGTGGCCCGAGTCAAATCTGAGTTATTGGTATCACTTGAAAGAGCACAATTTAAGCTTTGAAATTATATCATGTTGAAGGTAAACGGACTTTGTAATCAAAAGATATAATTTGAAGAAGCCAAAGTTGTTCTATTATTTTCTTTATATTTCACCAAATATATTGGCCTCTATCTCAAAACTAGGTTTGCCGACAACATGTCCTTTTTGACGCGACTGGTCACATATAAGAACTTCACCGAGATATACCAGCAACATTTGGGAGCACAAGCTGGGATTTGAACCCAGGATCTTCCGCACAAATTCTACATGGTAGGTGGCGAATTAAGGTAAACAGTTTCAGAAGGTAGTTAATATTGCCTAAGTATTACGTAGGGGCAAAAAAATGATTTCCAGGAAAATTGAGGGCGCACTCCCGTACGTATCTCTCAGTGCCCCTTTAAAATAAATTGCAAGTGCCTAATTTTCCTGGGTTGCAAAAAGGTTTAATTGAATGCTAGCACTCTACTAGATACTGGTGTGAAGATTAGACTGCTTGATTTGATTCCATCAATTGCCAGACTCTCAGCTACTTTGGATATCCAGATATCAGGATAACTGCCTTTGAGAAGGTCCTCCATGCAAGGAAAAATTGAGGGCTCAAGAAGACGGGGTGACCTAACCTTGCCCTACGGCCTATAGGCCTATAGGCCGTAGGGCAAGGTTGATTGACATGACAGGATCAAGAATCTTGTAGGACAACCTCTACTACATGTGGTGTATCAACTATACTCTATTTGGCTTCCTCTGGACAGTGACGTTACTAAGCGGGCGCAGCTTTTACGCACGCGTATCTTCCGTCTTTCAACGCTCGTGTGTACGCCAGAGGCGCGCGCGCATTATGTGAATAGAATATGCAGTTACATCACTGTCTTGTGATGGCCAAATAAACTATAGCTGCTGACCGACCGACCACCACGAAAGACACAAACTGTCAAACATGACGGCAGCATACCAAACAAGCAAGCCAAATCTTAACGGATCTCTCAACTTTATCAGGAATTGAAGTGAATTAAGAACTTGCCAAGTATGATTTTGAGATTGATGTTTGTAATAAGACATCGATGTGACATCCCTGAGAGACGAGACAAGATCAAAAACACACCTGTAGGGTATTATATGCACATTACATGGATGCAGTTACTCAAGTTCTGTGTTAATTAAAGCTTAGTTATAGTACCGTAATACGTGAATAAATTGATTGGATTGCAGAAGAGAGCTCAATAATATTCACGCACCTGATTATCAGGAATCCACGGAGGTTCTTCCAATTGAAATGGACTTGTGTCTTTCTCCTCCACACTGACCATACGAAGTCCACTCTTGCTTCTCACTAATTTCTTCCCCGAGTTCGCCATTGTTTCCCCTTAAAATCAGTGGAATTTGATTAGGATTCAAGATCTTAATAATTCATTTATAAATGTTGCACAAAACTTACAACCATTTTTGATACTTTAGTAGATGGATGTTTTATTGACAGTGTTGCCTGCCTAACTTCTATTCGAAATGACACCTCTGAACATGTCGCTCTAAATCTCTGAAATTGTTGCTGTATAATATTAATAGGTGTACTATATTAATAGCGAGTGTTCATAAATACTTTCAGTGGTGGAACTTCAGATTTTTTTTCAACTAGCCAGTCGGGCAGGTAACTCACAGAATTTACCTGCCCAGGGCCGTCAGAAGGTGGGGGGGGGTGCGTTGGGTGCGGACGCACCCCCCTTGAAAATCTTTTTCTTTCTTTTTCTTAGTTTCAAATTTCAATGATAGTAAAACCAGCATCTCTCTGGTAAAACTACTCATAAAACATTGACTACAGTGCTTTTTGGACTGCGAAATGTTGTGTCCGTGCAAAAATTTTTGACGTGCGAATTTTTTTGACTTCACCCCCCCCCCCCACCACCCCCCCCCCCCCCCCCCCCCACCATAAAGGCCTTGCATGTTTTTCTCTTCGAATTTGATGACCCTGAACTGAAACTAATAGGCCTATACCTACACTGCAAAAACACTGGTGTTAAAAATAACACCATTGGTGCTGTGAGAGGTCCACACCAAAATAAATTAACACCGGTGTACCGGTGTTAAATTTTTGGTGTTATATCAACACCATGTAGTGTCATTTTAACAACTGCAAGTGTGAAAAATAACACTGTAAGTGTTAATGTAACACCAAGATAGTGTTAAAATAACACCAATTGGTGTGGACCTCTCAGAACACCGAACGGTGTTATTTTTTAACACCGGTGTTTTTGCAGTGTAGGTATTTTGTCTCGGCCCTGGCTCGCTAACCCTTTTTCTTGAAAATTCCACCGATATTAGACCCTATTCAATACGAAAAGGGGAAATCCACACACAAGTTTCCCCTTTTCAATACCATGTTTTTCCCCAAAACAGTCACATATCCCCAAATGTTGTTTTCCGAAATATGGCACTTTTCAACGATACAGGGAAGTTTGATGTGAATGGTGAACACTATTGGCTAGTCATGTATGAAATAAGATCATTTTAATTTTTAATTTCAAATAAGGACCAGCTAAAGAAAGAAAACACTTTCTTTTAATTGAAAATAATGACAATTGAAATTAATTTTAAACAGCACTCACTGGAGACATTTTTGTAACTTTCATGCATAAGATTTTGAAAAGTGCCACTTGAAAACATCATTTTGGGGAAATGTGAAAGTTTTGGAAGAAGTGACCATCCTATTGAAAAGGTAGCCAAGCGTTTTTCTTTTTCATAAACGTTTCAATTTTTCAAAACGTCCGTTTGTGTGTGGAGATATGCAAACACAACGTGATCGAATTTTAGAGGACTTACTTTTTTGAAGCCTTAAAAGACGTTATTCATTATTGGCGATTTCATGTCTAAAGAGGGAGACATACTCAATAAACATACAATCTCGTACTTTTACTGCAATGTAATGAACTGTGAACTTCTACATTTTCCTAGATAGTGTCGGTTACCAGCAAACATTTCATTTCATAGATAGTTTATCAAGTTTATTTCACGAATGTAATAAGGTCAATTAATATTGAACAGCTCAGAAGAATGAAGCATTTTTTTTAATTAGTGCTAAGTTCACCACATTGAAAAATACATCACTCTCGTCTCAGCTACATGGTTAACCTCGTTTTCGGAGCACTAATTGCTCTGAGCATGCCAGACGACGCTGGACATAGGCGTATTCACGAGTATTCAGGTTAAAATATGCGAACGAGGTTACCTGATCAAGTGAATGGGACGACCGCTTAATAACGGTTTAAATTCAAAAAATAGCATTTACAATTGGGATGATTAGCCATCCCGAACGGTTTTGGATTGGAAAATTTTTCTTCTAACCTATGATGAATTTTATGGGGTCATATAATCAAAATCCATTGTTACATTGAAACCAACGGAAATTCAAAATTAACGGCCGTTCGTAGCCACCGTCGTCTGGAGCATGCGTCAATTGGATAGCGGCCCTCTTTTGACGTAAATGCGCCAATTATGAATAACGTTTATCATCCATGATCTATCCATGATCATCTAAAAATATTCTATACTACAATTCAATGCGGCAACACCATGCCCAGTTGTTGCTGCAAGATGGCAGTAAAGCAATTTGTTGCCTTGGTCTGGTCTGGTCTAGATCAGACGACGGTGGACATGATCCGTGGCCGTAAAGTTTGAATCCCATTATGGTCATCTCGAGTGATCCCGTGACCATGGGTTAACAACCCGCGACATTTAAACAGGTGTTTGATAAAAGCCCGGATAAAAGGAACACGGTAATGATATGTGGCATGACAGGTGTGACGGTGTTCTCCATGGGCTTGTTCTTGACTTATTTACGTAACCGTCACACCTGTCGTGCCACATACCATTTACCGTGTTCCTTTATGCAGGTCAAGGCACGAGTCGGAAACACCTGTTTAAATTTCGCGGGTTGTTGATGCGAGAACCCTGGTATCTTGTTCTCCAGGCCCTTGACTTGTTTACGTAACCGTCACACCTGTCATGCTGCATATCATTACCGTGCTCCTTTATGCAGGCCAAGCACGAGTTGGAAACACCTGTTTAAATTTCGCGGGTTGTTGATGCGAGAACCCTGGTATCTTGTTCTCCAGGCCCTTGACTTGTTTACGTAACCGTCACACCTGTCATGCCGCATATCATTACCGTGCTCCTTTATGCAGGCCAGGCACGAGTGAAAAACACCTGTTTAAATTTCGCGGGCTGTTGATGCGAGCTGGCATTTTGTTCTCCATGGTCTGGCTCTTGTAGAGTCGCACACAATACCGCTGGCATGTAAACATACGTAGAGCAATTACAGACTGCGCCAATGTCCAACTTGTTTAGATTCAAATAGTCGCCGCGCGCTGTTCAATTTTCGTTAGAATCCTCACCATGACCGCTTCCCTTTAAGCTACAGCAATATGTCAATTTTCAAAAGTAATGTGATCATAGTTTTGGTTGTCTGTCTATGAAGTAATTACGGAAGCATCTAAAGTAAGTGCCAGTAAGTGCCATTCTACTTGAAGACATAGTGAAAATATTATATCTTGACAAGTAGACATAATATCAGTATTGTCGACTTGGTTAGATAATTATTCTTACCATACCATGTCGAGTTAATAAGGTTAGGTTGGTGAGATATACTATCTTGCCAAGTTGACTTTAAAGAAAGAAATGTCGACTTCACTAAAAATAGTGATGTGTTCATGGCGAGATATATTATTTTTATATTAGGCCAAATTAAATTAACTAGCGCGACGCCCGTCCTTCGGACGGGCTCTCCCGCTAGGGAGTAGGGCCTACCAGATAGAACACCTACAAAATGAAACAACTTAAAGTGTTGGAAAATTTATAACGAAACACATAATAGAAATAGAACAATATCTAAAACATTTTTGTTTTAAATCAAAAGGTTTTGTAGTAGGATTAATTCAAAAGTTTTCAAATTTCAATTAAAAAAGACCCACCGCCCGCCCACGCCCCGTGGCATATTTCAACTCCCAAGGCCTAAACCTTAACCATCTCCCGTACCCCACCCGTCACTCCCCTGCCCCCGCCCCGTGGCATATCCGTTACGCGATTTAGCATCACATTTCTTCATTAACCCCCTGTCTCCCAAACCACATTACCATGATCACATCATAACACACAACCCCCTATTCCTCACCGCCCCGCCCGCCCCGCCCCGTGACATATCTCAACCCTAAGGCCCAAAGTTCCACGCCCCGCGGCTTATCTCAACGCCAAGGTCTAACCTTAACCAACCCCCGTAGCGCGGCGTATTTCTCCAATATTTGTTCGCCCGCGTGTCACATACAGTATCAAATCCCACATCTGACACCATCGTTACGCAATTTAATAATACATTTATTTATTAACCCCATCCCAAACCACATAACCCTAACATAACCTACATGTAGGCACTAAGGGGATCATTACACACAACCCCCAACCGTCACCGCCCCGCCCCCGCCCCGTGGCTTATGCAACCCCAAGGCCTAAACCGAAACCAACTCCCGTGGCGCAGCGTATTTCTCCAATATTTGCCCGCCCGCGTGTGTAGGGGTGCGTGGGTGTAGTGCGTGTGCGCGTTTATTTTGCATGGCGCACTGCTGCGCGCTATGTGTAACGCGCGCCGACTGCATGGTTACAGTGTACGCAGAGAAAAACAAACATGGCCCGTAGAAATTAGTCTCAAAAGCCGGGCTGAAAAGGCCTAAATTGGACATTATTTTGCTCATATCTCGGTCAATTCTGTACGGTTTTCGGCCATTTATAGCTTATAACCCCTACACACGCGGGCGGGTAAATATTGTAGAAATACGCTGCGCCACACGGGGTTGGTTATGGTTTAGGCATTGGGATTGAGATAAGCCACGGGGCGGGCGAAGGCGCGGGGACGGGCGGGGACGGCAGGGCGGGCGGGGGGGGGGGGGGGGCGGAAGCGGGTCATAAGGTAACGAAATAATGTGGTTTCTGATAAATTTTCCAACACTTAGGCCTATGTGTTGTTTCATGTGTAGGTGTTCTATCTGGTAGGCCCTACTCCCTAGCGCACATCCCTTAGAAATTTGAAATTTGGGACATAATAGCAACCGCCCTCTGTTGATTTTTTTTATCACAAAAAAGTTTAGCTGTGTTGAGCCTGGTGGCGCTATTCATGGATGACAATTATACGACCACAGGCCTACATGTTATAAACATAGGTCGCTACAGGTGTTGAAACAATGAAAGGTGACATTAAATTAGAGAATTCACCAATGATAGATCTTAGATCATTGACGCATTGGATGAAGAAAATACTGAACTTCAACGCAAAAACATTTTCGTGGAGAATTGCTCATCAGAAGAAATACAGCAGCTGCTTAAACTTTCCTAAT